>JANBXA010000031.1:18997500-19707500 GCA_030556225.1 Cricetiscus sungorus | reverse complement strand
ATTCCCTCAGCTTATCCTCTGACAGCCACACTCATGCCAAGGAACACTAAATAATTCTATGTTAAAAGAAAATACAGGGGGTTCTTAGAGGCGCAAAGCTCCAGGATTCATCAACAACACAGTTGTATCTGGAATGAGGCTTCACCTCACTCTGTTGCGGGGGGGAGTGCTAAAGGCACAGGATGGAGAGGGGGTAGTTCGTGGAGGAGCCAGGCACGGTGGCCATCAGCTGCCAAAGCCAGTCTGCCAGATCCTGGCAGCCATTCGCACAGTCCAGTCATGAACAAGTGGTTACATGCCCTTTGGCTAGTGTTTCATGGATCTTTGAACTTTGGCAGTGTGTCACTCACAGGACAGGGAGCTGTCTGGGTATTCTCTGCAGTTCTATACATGGAGCTGTCTTTGGAGATAAGTGCCCCAGGAGTGGACCCGGGATTCCAGGAGGCTGGGGAAGGAGAGGTCCATGGGGTGTGTTTGTGTGTGCTTATTTGCTTGCTTTTGATTTGTTTTGGTTTTTGTTCTTTTGAGGCAGGGTTTCACTGTGTAGCCCTGGTTGTCTTGCTCTGTAGATGAGGCTGGCCTTGAACTAGGAGATCGGCCTGACTCTGCCTCCTGAGTGCTGGGATTAATGGCTTATGCCATCCCACCCAGCTTAAGTGGAAACTCCTGTCATTGCAATTCCCAGAACACAGTGCCCCTCACCCTGCATGGTTCCCCTCTCTCTACTTCCAGGCAGGGCGAGCATGTGGAATGACAGGAGTGGGAGTGTCTGGGTGGGAGAGAGAGGAGGAGATGCCCCCCCAGGCTCCCAGCTGCATGGGGGGCAGCCTTGTCGGTTACCACAATCAGCATGGCTGGTATAGGGTTGGGATGTGATGGAGTAGGAATCATTGGTGATTTTAAACGACCAAAGACTGTGACTTCCTCAGGGTGACACGAGTCACAGTGGCTCTTCTGGTCCCGCTTGAGACACCACAGGTCTTCTGCAAGGGAAGGGACTTAATACCTCCAGTTTGGAGGGGTCAGGAAGGTTGTGGGTTTGGGCCTGGCAGGGTTCCATGACGGCCGAGCAGGGCAGTGGTGAGAAGGCTGGAGGAGGATCATGAGCTTCCTGTCATGAAGCTGCTGGGGGATTCTTCTTTCCACCAGGGCAGAAAGGGAAGCAGGAAGAATGGAAGATCAGGTAGGAGTGTCTCTGGATGAGAGAGGGGAAACTGAAAGTCAAGTTGGGTGGGATGGGATGTCCCTAGCAGAGGAACAGCTCTGGGTAGGAGCCTGCGAGCCCATGACAAGGTTGATGGGATGATGCAGGGTACAGAAAGGAAAGAGGCTTGGGGGTGTGTGCTGCAGGCAGTGAGTGGGACCCAGCATGCCAGCGGGAGACAGGAAGGGCTTAGACTCTGTTCTGCTTGGCTTTGTCCCATTTGGTCTCAAAGTCCTCTAAGCCCATCCCTGTCCTCACATACAGTCCCAACTAGGAAGCACAGGGCATGGCTAAGCCCACCGGCCCCACTTCCCAAAGTACTTCAGAGAAGAGACCGTAACAAAGCACCGAGCCTGGCCACAGATTGAGGTGGCATGAGAGACACCCAGGAACTGGAGGCTGCAGACCCAGATGTGGATCCTGGCTTGACCACCCAAAAGCTGTGTGACTTCAAGCAGGTAACTTTGCTTCTCTGGACTTCAGTGGCTCTTCTCCAGCAGGGGGAAAGGGACAGTGCCACCTCACAGTGCTATGGTGGGACCTCACACTTCCGGTTTAAGGGACACACCCACAGCAGGAGCTCCGGAGCCTGTCCAGATCCAGTTTATTTTTTTTTTTTTTCTATTGCCTCAGGTCCTTCCCTAACTGAACACTGGGGTGGGTGTCAACTGGTGGCCCAGCTTGGAGGTGTCCAGCTAGGTGTTTAGTTTGTGTGAGGGACAGGCTGGAAGGGTGTGCTCCCACAGCTGTCTTCTGCTCCTCTCTGCCTGTGTTCAGTCTCCTTAGGAGAGACTCAGCCTATCACCCCTGGTGCCTGAGTCCTTCCCTTTCAGGGTCTACTGATACTGTGACCACTTCAACTGATGTCAGGGCTGGGTGGAGTCACCAGGGACCTCTGTGTTGAGTCCACGACAAGGAGCAATTTGCAGTCAGAGTACTTGATCCAAGAGTGTGTGTGGCCCTCTAACCCCTGCTCCCGCCATCTTCCTATGAGATAGGGTTACCCTCCCCAGCTCTGTCCTTCCTGATCAAGAAGGGGCTCCCCTCTGGAGGAGGTGCAGGAGGGAGTCTGAAATCAACACACAGGGTCAAGACAAGCAATTTATAGGGGCTAGAACTAGAGGGCACAGCTGAACTGGGTTCAGACAGGGTCACCCTAAAACAGACAGCTTTTGATTTGGGGTCCCCTCCAGCCCTCTTTGAGGCAGCCTCTTTGTATCCAGGTCCCCTTTCCGAGCTATGCCTTCCGCGACTGGCTTCCCCATACAGCCTAGAATCTTAGATGAGAACCGCAACTACATTTCCCTTTCATAGATGAAGAAACCAAGGCTCAGAGACAAGACGAGGTTTGCCAAGCAGCACAGCTATTGAGCAGGGATGAGACTGTACTCCGAGTATCTCTGTATGCCCCCACGACGCACACGCGCATGCGCATACCACACACACACACACACACACACACACACACACACACACATGCGTATACCACACACACATACACACACACGCGCGCATACCACACACACACACATGCATGCGCATAACACACACACATGCGCATACCACACACACACACACACACACACACACACACACACACACACACACATTCACTGTTCTGATAGTTTCTGACTGTCAGAGCAAGCAAAGCTCAAATGAAAGAAATACACTCTTTTACAGAGAGCTGGAAGATTAGAGGACATTTCCCTAAATGTGGGGAGACAGGGCTAACAACATGGAACTGTTGAAGGGAAAGCAACACTCAGAATTGACCTGCATCTTATAAGCCTTAGGGGGAGCTGCCACTGTCAGCCCAGCTCAAGGAGACACTGCGGCTCTCAGAAGAGGAAGTGGCCCAATGAACCCTCTACAGAGCAGTCTTGTAATCAAAGCTAACCAAGAGTCCCGGAGAGCAGACAGTGGCCCTTTAAATAGGAGGCCCATGGGCGGAATAACCTTGACAAATGCCTACTAAATGCAGAGGGGTGGGCACTCGAAGTTTCACCTCACCATGGCACCCCAACTCTGCTCCAGCTGCTTGACCTCCCCAGTGAGCGCTCCAGAATCCACCAGTCCCTCCTGAGCCTTGGCTGGCTTGCCTGCTCTGCCTGCAGCTCAATCCCTCCCAAGGCACGGAGAGTAGTAAGAGCCCAGGCTGCTGATCAAAGGTATCCGCCCTGACGTAGGTCGATTTTAAAGGAAAACACTTTGATTCCAAGCTCCAAAAGAAAGCCGTTCCCACGGTCTTTATGTGAGACCCAGGGTTTGCCCTCCTGTCCATTCTGGCAGCTCTGAGAGCTGCAACTCTATAAAGGTCTCTCTAAAGGGTCCTCGGGAAGACATAGACTGTGGCTGCTGGTTTGTCCCTGAGCCCCAGTCATGTGCCTGAGTGTGAATCTCAGGGCACCGCAGGGCAGCCGGCCAGTCACTTATGATGTGGCAAGCAGGCACCAAATGGCTGGTGCAGGCACTGGAAGGCGACCTTTGAACAGTGGTTGTCTTATGGAGTTTTTAGTGCTAATGTTCTCCAAATGCCAGGCTCGGATTGCCTGTCATGTCGTTCAACACCTCTGAATCACAGTTGCATACAGATGTGGCTTGGCTACAGGCCCTTTCCACAGCTTGTCCCCATCCCATTCTCACATTTCTAGACCTCAGACCCAAGAGTGCAGGATAGCCACGTGGAGACACAAAATGAGTGTTTTGTCGAAGGTTTGGCCTGGATTAAGTTCACAAGTGTTGACTGGGGTTTCTGTAACAGTGGCCTCCCTTTGAGCCCCTTCACAGCCATGCTGTGAAGCAAGAACCTGGGTCAACTGGGGCCTCGATGTCTCCCTTTTTAGCCTCAAAAGGGTATTAGGATGGGTAGAGATGGTGGCAGAGCCAAGGGGTGGGAACAGGACTGTTTCTTGTGTTTGAATGGGGCATGGGTGAAATGGCTTGAGGATACTCCACCCTCCCAGCCACCCACCCAGGGTCCTTGGAGGGAGTCTGAATGACACAGCTGGAAAATGGAACAACAAGTGAAATCTCTGGGGCCGTAGAAACGGAGAGGACAGGACCTCACCCAGCCCTAGAGGGGACAGAGATTCTTAGGAAAAGACCCTGAGACTGGTCATTATTTTCTGAATCACAATTCTTCAGGTTCCTGCCCCACCTCCTCCCTCCATAAAAGTGAGACCCTCTCAGTGTAGAAATGCTGGAAACCACAGGGAAGGATCAAGAAGAAAGGCGGACTGTCTGCAGTTCCACACCCTGACAGAGCAGCTGTGAGCATTTTGATGTCTTTCTTTCCCATCTCTTTACCAGGCTGAACTTTGAAGGAAGAAAGGAGTAGGAGGCAGCGGGGGGGGGGGGGGGGGCGGCAGGAGAGTTTTAAGCATAAGAAAGCACCCGGTAAAGCTTCTAGAAGTTTCCCCACAGGGCACTGTGTCAAGGCACGAAAGAGAAGGTGGTGAGAAAAAGGGTTTGTGGTTAGGGTGAGCAGGGCATCGGGGTATGGAAGAGGTTGGGGGAGGCTGGAGGAGGTGGGGGTGGCTAAAAATGAGGCATAGCCTCTGGAAGCTTTTATATTAGAAGGCAAATGTCACTGCATTTTAGAAAGAGAATAAGAGAATATCACAGAGTTCCAACCAGTAGACCCAAGCTACCTAAACCCTCCCCAACACTGGTGATTCATCTGGTTTCTCCTTTCTTCCTTTCAGTCTGCTTTTAAAACACAAGCTCAGGGGTGGAAAGAGCTTGCCTAGCATGCGTGAGGCCCCTAGTTCAACCCTCAGCATGGCATAAACCAGGTGTGATTGAGCATACCTAGAATCACAGAAGTTGGGTGGTAAAGACAGGAGGATCAGAAGTTCAAATACAACCTTGGCTATACAACAGGTTTGAGGCCAGCCTGAGCTCCTAGAGACCCTGTCCTTAAAAAATAAGCCAGGCGATGGTGACACATGCCTTTGATCCTAGCACTTGGGAGGCAGAGAATGGAGGGTCTCTGTGATTTCAAGGCCAGCCTGGTCTACAGAGCGAGTTCCAGGACAGACCCCAAAGGTACAGAGAAACTATCTCGAAAAACAACAACAAAAACCAAAAAGAAAAAAACAAAACAACAACAAAAAAACTACACAAGCTGCCATCCTGATTCCTCGATCTGTTTCCCCCCAAATCCAGCACTCAGTAGCCTCCTTCCTCTCCCTCAGTCTCCAACCTGGGGCCTCCTGTTTCCCTTCCCTCAACACATCCTTGCAAGCTGCTATGTGACATCAGAAGAGCTGCAACCACAATGGTGGCTGCTGAGTGACTCCCACTGTTTCTGGTCTTGGCTCCTGACCTGCAGACTCTCCTCTGTCTGTGGCTTCCCTTCCTCCCGGACTTCCCACCTACCCTGATATCTTTGATAACTGTAGCTTTTTTTAACCTTGTCCACCTCCTAGGATCCTCAGATCCTTGGCACAGCCTAACCTGACCCAGATGGGCTCAGCTGTGTCCTGAAAAGTGGGGAGGACCAACTGTTAGAAGTGAGACTGTGTGAACAGCCCACTGTCTCCTGGTCCCCAGCTCCTTGGCTTGAGAAGGTCTAAGAAGGGCACTTGATTAGTCAAAGACTACACACATTTTGAATGTATGCCCACCCTGACTTGGTGAGACTCAGTTTACATAATGGAGGCCACCCCTGCCTGGGCTCCATGACCCACTTCTGCTGGCTCAACAACAGATAGGCTGCATTTTACCCTCCCTTTCTCTATCAGAGTACATATATATCATCCTCAGGCAGGATAGGAGCAGATGTCCAACCAGCCAACCACTTCCAAGCACCCCACTAGACCACACACCTGGAACAAAACTCCAAGTACAGCCAAGTCCCCACAGGTCAAGGCCCTTCCATCTAGGACCTGCAGCCCTTAGAGAAGACTGGGCCTGGCCCAGCCTTCCAGAGGCTCTGAGGGTGTGTAGGGAGACAATAACTTACTGTCACCTACAGGGGACCTGGGAAGACCCTAGTGAGACCCCAGACTGTGAGGTTCCCAGGCACAGAGAAGGTGGTAGGGGGGAAGGGCTGGAAGTCAAGTGGGCAGGTTATATACTGATTTCACCCTGGAAAGTAAGTGACAAGCCATGCCATTCACGGTGCCCATGTCGGGGGTCTCACACACCCTCAGTGAGGGTGCCAGTGGCACCAAACATGATCTGTTATTGTTAGAAAGAGGTTTGCATAGGAAGCTGCTGAGTACCTCAGCAGGATAGGACAGGAGGTGGCAAGTGGTCAGGTAACTTAGCCAAGGTCTCTTGAGAACTCAAATCCAGGCTGGCCAGGCCACACTCACCAGGCTTCCATGAACTCCACCTGCCAATTTCAAGTTTTTTGCTAACCTCCCCAGGCTCATCTGAAGTTTCTCCTCCCCTTCCTCTGGCCTCAGCTGCCACTCCAGCATTCAATGGCTAGAGCCACCAGGAGCAGGGGAAGGGCAGATCCCATGCTCACCTGTCAACTCCCACTCACAATACTTGAGAGATTTTATGTCACAGCAGCCACAGGTCAGAGAGAGAAGGAGCACATTCAGGCCTAAGTCTAACCAGGATGAGCACCCATCCCAACCCCTGGGGAAAACTGGGCTGTCTGGGGCTGACGAGCTTAATTTAGCTGCTGTTGTTACTGTTTTCTGAGCATCCCTTGGATGCTTAGCACTATGCTGGGAGCCACAGATATAAAGACTGCATGTGGCCCCTGTTCTGTAGACACTCAATATCCAGCCACACAGGATAACAGAAGTAGCTTCAGTGGGAATATGTGCCCTAAAACCCAACACACAGGGACCCAGAGGCACACATACACACCAGGAGACCATGTGCATAGTCACAGCCCTAAACGGCATGACTGCAGACACTTCAGTGCGCTCACTCAGCAGGGTACTCTACAGCGGTGTCCGTACAGCATGGCAGCTTGGTGTCACATTGGTTACGTCTCACCTGCCATCACAGATGGTCTGTGAACAAAAAGCACTGCTGTGCCCCAGGAAAACTTAGCTATGGACATGGGAACTTGAACTTGGCATAATTTTCATGTCACAAAATATTTTTCTTCTGATTACCCCCACTCAAAACTATTTTACAAAATATGAAAACCACTCATAACTTCCAGGCCATATCAAGGGGCCGTAGCCTGCTGCTCTTCCTCAGTAGCAAAAACAATGTCACCTACCTCTTATCAGCCGGATATACCTTAAAAGGCATAATGTTGAATCAAAGAGACCCCACAGAAGAAAACACATGCTACCATTTCAATTACATGAAGTTCCAAAACAGACAAACTAGGCTCAATGGTCCTGTACTTGTGTATGAGTTTTCATTCCCAGCGCTGAAACAAAACAGGCAAACTATTCTGCCACAAATGACTTCGTGCTAAATGATGAAAGTATGAAGAAACAGGTCCAGGGTTACCCGGCACCCCCACATCCATGATCATTCAGAAGAAAACAATACCTCTAAGGGGAGAAACGATGTCTCTGGAAGAATGTTCTGGAATGTTCCAGAATGTTCTCTTCTTTGCCCCGTGTCTTAGTCACACTTCATGTTTTATTTATTTTTGGAGGGGGGCAGTATTTATTATCCATCACTGCACTTTTCAGTATGTGTATTGCATTTCACAATCACAATGAAGAAGGCATTGAGGATAGGACCTATTGGGACAGTGTCTGAACCTCTGCCTGACAGGCATTGTAATCAATGGTCTCATATCCCACTCACTGTTCTGGGAGAGTCTCCTCGTCAGTCAACAGAACCTCTATTTCTTTCCCCAGCTTTGTCTTCTGGCCTTCCAGCCTTTACCCATGCTGTGCCTGTGTGCCAACTCACCTGCTCTGTCCTCCTCTGGGTCCAGCCCCGGCCAATGCCCTCTCCAGCAGGCAGCCTTTTCTGCACTCCCTGAGCCCACCTCAGCACTGCACTGCCTCTCTGCAGGCCTCTGCCTCCCAAGCTCTTTATTGGGATTAAACGAAGATGAAAGACAGAGGCCAGTGGTGACAGAGGCTGGAGGGGCAGGAAGGGAGGCAGGAAGCCTTAGCTTGCAGAAGCAGAACAACTATTCATGCTTGGGAACAAAGGGAGTGGTGACATCTGAGGCCAGAGAGCACAGTCAGATGCACACATGAACTCCATCTGGGTCCTGTTTCCTAGGGCAAGTCTCATAATCTCCAGCCAACCGAGAGAGTGGGCCTGGGCCTTGTTCACTTCTGTTACTCACAGTGTCTAGAGACCTGTGGCCCCAGAGACTCTATAAGTCACTTCAATCCGCTTCCTCCTCCATGGGTATTTGAGAAAGAAATCAGTAAAGCTTGGAGCTTGAAAACAATCAGAAGAGAAAGGGGACTGGCATTTGTCAAAGATACCGAGGCCCAGAAACAAGCAGATCACCCCAGGTCATGCAGCAGTCAAAAGAAACATTTGAATCCCAGCATTTGAAAAACTAAGGCAGGAGGATGGATGCAGAGTTTGAGGCCAGCCAGGGCTATACATTAATTCCTGGCCAGCCTGCGCTACATAACAAGTCCAGGCTACACATTGAAATCGCAGCTCAAAAAGGAAAGGAAGGCTAACAAGATGGCTCAGTGGGTAAAGGCACTTGTGGTGCGATCTTGGAGACCTGAGTTTGATTCCCAGAACCCATGTGAAAGTGGGAGGAGAGAACTGAGTCCACAGTGTTGTCCTTTCATCTACATATACACACCATGAAACACTTGCACCCCACACCCACACTATAATGATGATGATGATGATGATGATGACAAGAGGAACGAAGGAAGGAGTAAAGAGGGAGGAGGTAAGAAGGACTCTTCAAGTATCAGGTATGGTGATGTAATTCTAGCACTCGTAAAGACGCTGAGACAGGATTGCCATGAGTAGAGGCTGTGTAGGAAGCCCTGTTTCATAAGCCAGAGAGAGAGACAGAGAGAGAGAGACAGAGAGAAACAGAGAGAGAGGCAGAGAGAGAGACACAGAGAGACACAGAGAGACAGAGACAGAGAGACACAGAGAGACAGAGACAGAGAGAGACAGAGAGACAGAGAGCTTGCATTGCAAGCAAAGCATGTATGGGAGAGCTCTTAAAGCCTGATCAGGGGTGTGGGGGAAGAACAGAAGCTGTGGTAGACAGGGGGCAGGACAAAAAGAGGGGCTGTGTGTCCCTGTAATCAGCTCCGGAAGCCAGGGAGCAGGCTTTCCCTTCTCCTGCAAGAGCAGAAAGAACTTCTCTGTGGCAGAAGGTTTGTTGCAATACAGGGGGAAAAAATCTGTTTCTGTTTTTGTCTGTAGCTCACCCTCTTTCAAAACAGCTTCCCCTAACTGCAGTAGCTTGGCCAGCAAAGCCGCCTCTAACTCAGTCCTTGGCCTGTGGGAGAGAACCACACTGAGAAGAGATAGGAACTTGGGGGACAGTAAGTTAAAATGACTAAGTGGGACTTTTTTCTTTTTTTAAGGTGGGGAATGAGGGTTGTTGAGGCAGGGTCTCACTCTGTGGCTCAAGCTAGTCTGGAACTAATAGCAATTCTCCTGTCTCAGACTGCCAAGTCCTGGGTCACAACATCCCACTAAAGTGTAAGTTCAAAGACTGTCAGCAACAGGTACAGTCTGCCTTTTGGCTGTATTTACATAGGTCTGGGGCAGCGTGACACAACGTTAAAGGAGACAGGCCACGGTTAGCACCCAGCCTGCTGCAGAGGCTGAGTAAAAAGCTGCAGAGGCTCCTCCCATCGTAAATTTTCCTTGGAAGAATGTTCTTTTCAAAGAAAAGTGGTGGGACCAGCAGAGCCCACCAGGCTGGCAGGGTTCTGGCTGGGCTGAGGCTGAGTGTAAGGCTGACTCTAGCCTATAGCCTGACCTCTGTTCTACTGCCTGACTTCAGACATGTTGATAGACCTCCATGGGTTTGTCTCTATGTCAGTGCAGTGATACTGAGGACATTCAGCGTTGGGTTCAATAGATGCTAATTCCTGGTTATCAGAATAATTGTTTGTGATATAAATAGAAAGGGGGATATGACACAATCAGAGCAGAAGAAACTCATAGTCACCTCCTCAAAGTCAAAGTGGCACCAGAGAGAGGCCTCAGTGAGAAAATGCCTGCAGCACAAGTGTAAGGACCTGAGTTCAAATCCCATGAATTCACACAAAGCATAGTAGCATGTGTGTATAATCAGTCCCATTGTTCCTGCAACAAGATGGGGGATCCAGACAGAATCCTTGGAAGCTTACAGGCCGGCCTGCCTTGAATATTCAGCAGTGACAAACAGACAAACAAAATTCTGTCTCAAACAAGGTGGAAGGCAAGTGTAGACACCTGAGGTTGTTCTCTGACCTCTGCACACACATACTCTTCCAAATAAATAAATAGAAGTCAAACGGAGAAGGAAGAGTGCACAGCCTCCACAGTGGAGTGGCCTTGGGTCAGTCATGGACCAGCTGCTAGCCAGGCCAGGGCAAGGACACACAGTACCTGACAGCTTCCAGAGCACTACCAGGGAGAGGTGCTAGCTATCCAGAGAAGGACACAGTCAGAGGTATATTGGCCTGGACAAACTCTCCCCTACCCCACAGCCTGCTCTGGATCCAGAACCCCCAGATTCCAAAGGAGCCTGGAACCAGGAAAAGGCAGCAGTGTTGGTCCTGGGGAAACTCATACTGGCCATAAAATCCTTGACCGCTGGCTGTGTTTCAGAAGTGGGAAGTGTGGCCCTCTCCAGTGGCCTTAACAGCAACTGTGCCCCAGGGCACCAAGCTTTGACTGGCTACTGTCCTACCTATGTCCTCTATGGTTAACCAACCGCCACCAATAGCATCCAGGGCAGCTTTGCAACCTGGCAGGATCAGCACGACGGGTCTACCACAGCACCCATGTAAGAGCTGTTTCTTCCTCAGACCCCACACCTGACCTCAAAACCCAGCACCCACCCTCCTTGTTTAAGGACCCAAGCTATGCTGTCAGGGAAGCTGTTAACACTGCAACGAAGGCACGGCACTGTCCCCCACCTCTTCAAACGTCACCTTGGCGAGGCATTAGCTAAACATCTCCCGAGTCCCCAACGGTTTTCCCTGTGAAGTCTACGATGTTCAAACGCATACAGCAAGTCCCCAGAGATAGGTCCCGAGAATTAGCTGCTGCCGCTGTGCTGGATGAAAGTCACTCTGATGTACACGAACAAGAGGGCGTGGGGAGGAAACAGACTTGCCTGCTAGCTGCAGGGTCCAGGGTACCAGCAGCAAACGGAGGAACCACAGAGCTGGGAGCCAGGAGGGAGGGTGCAGGTACCCCACCCGGGCCCCACACCACAGACGCCAGCTCTCCATCTGACAACGCCACCAGCCTGACTCTTGATCAAAGTCTTTCCTTCCTCTTTAGTTCACTGGAGGCTGTGGCCCCTGCCAGCAGCCACAGTTCCCTTTTGTGTCCCTGTAAGTTCCTCCTCTGGATGACTTTCTGCTTTCTCAAGCTGTTCTTCTCCATAACCCTGACCTCCCTCAGGGAGCAGCCTTTGTGGGGTTTCTACAGATAAGCAGCCTGGGACTCTGACTTGTCTAAGCCACAGAGTAGGAGGAGAACTAGGGTTGGGAACCCAGGCCTTCCCAGGCCAACTCCTGCCTGCTTCTGTCCTCCTTGACCCCCTTGCCGTAGAGGACTCTGTCCAGGAAATGGTGGTGACCATGCCCCTTGGTCACCTTTTACTTCTAAAGCCCTGAAGCTGACCATACTCCCACCTGCTCAGATGTCTCCTCGGCAATGTTCCTGCAGCCCCGTGATAGGGTGTCCTGAGGAGTGGGGTTTTTGGGGGTACGGGAGCAGCAGTAGCTGGAGCATAGGGAGGAGAAGGGTGCCGTGGAGGAGTGGCAGAAGAAGGACCTGAGCCACTTGTCCCAGCCTCATAGGGAACCTAACATCTCCAGGGGTGAGAACAAGCACTGGCCAAACGAGGGCTGGTGAGGCCCTTTGGAGACACTCCTCTTGATTTGCCTTAACTGTCACCGCTCCTCCTGGTGGCTCCTCTTGAGTTCATACCCCATGCCCCCCCAAATGAGACGCAGGCACTGTGTTCCCAGTCTCTGTCTCACTGCCCCACCTTACTAGACAGGGACAGGGCTGGCTTTCTGCCAGGCCCCAAGCCTCAGCAGAGTCTAACAAGAACTCTTGGTTTTTTGAGACAGGGTTTCTCTGTGTAGCCCTGGCTATCCTGGAACTCACTCTGTAGACCAGGCTGGCCTCAAACTCATAAAGATCAACCTGCCTCTGTCTCCTGAGTGCTGGGATTAAAGACGTGGGCCACCACCACCACCTGTCTGAGACCTCTTGAGGTCCCAGAGCCTTCTGTCTGTCTGTGACCTGAGTAGTGGGGGTTGAGTGGACAGGTGGAGGAAACCAGCAGGAAGGAAACTGAGGGCGAGACCTGCTGAGCGCTGATCTTTCTCATTAGTGCCACTAACCTGAGAGAGCCACCAACGAGAAACTTCATCCTGACGAGGTAAGACAAATTGTCCACGATATGGGCAAGTCTGTGGGACACGAACTGAAAGGCCAGACAGATTTATACCTGAATTTTCTTTGCCATTTCTGCTGCCATGGTGGAGGCTGGGCGCATAGCTCAGGTCCCACGATGTCACCATGGGGCTTGTGTCTGTGCCTTGCCTAATTCCCCTGTCTTTGGCCTCTGCGCAGTAACAGTAAAGCTGCAGGGTGTTTGGGAGCAGGATCCCCGAGGCTGGTGTGTAGAGGCAAGCTGCCATAGACTCCCCACCCGCTGAGGAAGACACATGAACAGAAGATACATCGCGGAGGGGCAGGCTGGGACCCAGGAGGCATTGGCTGTTGATCCATCAAGGTGATACACGATGGCTGGTGTCACAGCGAAGCATGGATAATCTGCTTCATGCCGCTCCCCAGCTCCTGCGGGGAACAGGTTGTCTAAGCACTTCGGTGCCATGGTGATAGACGTCACGTTAATGCCTAGGTTCACCGAGGGAGCATTTTAAAGGCTTCGGTCTGTGTATCTGTGAGTTTCCCCTCATGACTCGGCACCTGGAGTGCCAGGCTGCATAAGCACAGAGCCCTGCTTCTCCAACACTCCTGCTGCCCCCATGCCTGCCCAGATGCCAGCCTGCTGCTCCTGCCTGCCTGTGCTTGGCACTGCTTGTCATCCCAGGCAGGAAACATTGTTCCCTTGCAGGATACCTGCACCTACGCTGCAGGCAGCAGGGAGGGGCTCACAGGACCCTGCAGCCATTCACTCTCCTGTCTCCTGCAGGTCTTCAGCTCTACAGACTTCATGCTTGGTAAGGGAGTTGCTCAGAGGCCAAAGTGATGCCTGAACTCTGGGTGGGGCTGATGAGACCCATACCTACACTACCACCCATATGGAGCACAGCTGTGATGGCAAGATGGAGGCTTAGGCACTGGATCATCAAGGGGCTCCTGAGCTCCCGGAAGGAGGTAGGGACAGGCCTGGGGACAGCCATCTAGAAACCTAATGGTTGCCCCAACTTTGCAGCTCCCTGTCACCCAGGGCAGTTAAGTGACAGACCAGCTAGGCTCCATTCTATTCGCTGGCTTTTCCTGGCCTGCGCCCTGGGCAGGAGCTATGAATAAGCAGACCAAGGCCTCAAAGATATTGAAGAGGAAGACAGGAAAGAAGTGTGGCATCACATCTCTGGGCTGTGCCTTTGAACTTGAGTTTGTAGGTGATGGCACTGGGGACATTACCTCTCGGCCATGGCTTGAGTCTCACTATGTATCCACCCATTTACCCCACCATCTACCCTTTACATGTCACTAGGCACATCCTCAGTGCACCCAAAGCACTGGCCTTCCAAACAGATACAAGGGTAAGAGCTCAGCTTTCAGGAATCCTGTCTACAGGGAACCTCAGTAACCCCAATCAATTCAGTGTGACTGTGTGGTCCAGTCTCACTGAAAACTTTTCATCTCTGATTTAATTCTCCTGGCAATCAATCCCATGTAGCAGGTACACAGATTGCTCCCATTTTACAGGTGCAGAAACTGAGATACAGGGAAGACAAAATAGTTTCTAACCATTACTCTAGTCAGGTGGTTCTCAACCTTCCTAATGCTGTGACCCTTTAATACAATTCTTCCTGTTGTAGTGACCCCCTAACAGAAAATTATTTTCGTTGCTACTTTATAACTGCAATTTTCCTACTGTTATGAATCATAATATAAATGTCTGGGGTTTCTGATGGTCCTAAGTGACAACTGTGAAAGGGTCTTTTGACCCCATGGGAGGCATGACCCACAGGTTAAGAACAGCTGCAGGAGACTGAGTACCACCCTGAAGGACAGGCAGCACACAGAGCAAAGAGGGGTGTCAGGGAAAGAAGAATGCATGGCAGGGTTCCTAGGAGGGCTTTGTGGACAGCCCTGAAGGAGGAAGTAGATGGGGGACATAGAAGCACACGGGCCCTTGCAGTCCCCCCGGGCCACCTGTATACTAAGACTAAAATGTCCCAAAGAAGGCCAAGTCATCAGCCTCCATGTTCAGTTGACTTCACCAATGTTTCTTGTGTGCCAGGCAGCGAAGACATAATAACTAAGTCAGTTTTGCCCTCAGAACATCTCAAGGAAAACAGACCCCAGAACGGGAGCTTGGACCCAGCCACTGCTGCCTGGCCTGAGCTCAGGGGTTCTTTTCCTAGAAGCAGAAGTACTGGGACAGGAGGATCAGCCAGAGCCTTGAGCCAGCTTCATGTCACCTTTTTCTCCCCAAGACTCTAGCTCCCGAGAAATCTATCAGCAAAGAGACCCCGGCCAAGAGTGGCTCTCTGTTTCTGACCTGGTGGTTAAAACAAGAGTATCCATTCTATTGGTCCTAGGAACATTTCTGTCTAGGGTGTCAGAGGGACATCCTTCTGTCTTTCCTGTACCCAGTGTGCCCAACAGTGGCAAGGACAACCTTCTCTCCTAGGCACACTGGGCTTGCACTTGGGAAGGACCCTCCCTGACCCCATGTAGCTGCTCTGCAGTTAGGTAGTGC
Organism: Cricetiscus sungorus; assembly: GCA_030556225.1. NCBI lineage: Eukaryota > Metazoa > Chordata > Mammalia > Rodentia > Cricetidae > Cricetiscus > Cricetiscus sungorus. Next base: position 19,692,273 of record JANBXA010000031.1, on the reverse strand, counting down.
AAGCCTCCAGCCGAGCCAACCATAGCCTGACAGGTCACCAAACGAGGCAAGAGAACTGTCAATGACACTGGGACAATCATGAACTGACCCTCAGAGGGCCACCTCCTTACCTTCGAGGGAATGAACTCTGCCACTGAAAGCAGGCAAGCTCATCTGGAACCCATCATCCCGCATGCTGATGGGAGGTTCCTGTGCTGGCAAGAAGCCCAGGCTGGCCCATTTCCAAATCCCTTCTCAGTTCAGGCTGCCCTATATCTTTGGCTGTTCCTGCCATATCAGAACTAGTTTTAAAGGGTCCTCATGTGTGCCTCTCACAGAGACCATGTGTGGGAGGAATTATCCTTGCCCCTAACTTGCAGACTAGGAAATGAAATTCAGCTAGTACAACCTACTTGCCTCACTCAGGCCCCACAGCGAGGGAACAGCCAGGTGGGAAACTGGGATCCTGAGACTGCCCTTCGACCCTGTGTGCTTCTGTAATTGCCCTGATTTTCCCATCAAAGTTGCCATCTTAACTCTTATTTGACAAATATAATGAGGAAAATAGGATAAACTAGCTGTTTGGAGGTGGCAAAGGGGATCAGAAGATCTAGAACCAGCACCTGGGGTTTGCCTGCTAAATGCATACCCCCATAAGAATAACACTTTTGTCTAGAAATAATAAGAAACAAAGGTAGCAGCCTTTTCAGCATTTCTTCCATGCTCACCACGCAATCTTGTGGGGCTCTTGACACGGCTGTGTCACTGGAAGAAGCAAGCACCACCCAGGAAGCTAATTGCTGGAGGTCCCAGGGAGCAGCTGTCAAAGCTGAGACCTGTGCTTCTGCCACGGGATTTTCCTTCTGGCGATGATGGACCGCCCTGGGACTGATCTGTGCCGACAGCGCCACCTGGTGGCTGACGTGGGAATGCCCTCAAATGAGACTCTGCACCACACACATCAGACTCCTTGCCCCTTTAAGGAATCTGGGCCACTCAGAGGCCACCACCTTGCCAAGTTAGGCCCCGACAGGAATGTCTGCAGGGTTGGACAGTGACACAGAGGTCAGGGACAGGCTGGATATAATGTGTCGGGAAGGCTGCAGAACCTAGATCAGGGCTCCAGTGTGCCTCTCTGAGGCCCTGCCGCCCTTCCCCCGGGGGGTGGGGGTGGGGGCAGGTGGCCAATTCAGTCTTACAAGCAGCTGTGTCTGCTGGAAGCACTTTCTAATCTCTTCGGGTCAGAGGGCGAGGGCTCCTTCCCAGCTGCTCATTGGCGGCCAGGCAGACCCACCCCATCTTCTGTAGGCACAGCCGGGACTTTCCAGGCAGGGGTTCTCCAGGGGCAGTCTTAGCCAATTAAGGAAACAATTAGCCTCCCCTGAGGCAAACTCATGCTTTGTCACCCACAGTTCTCTGGTTCTCTGGAACTTGTGTGTACTGGGCATCCACCACCACCACCACCACCACTCCCCCCACTCCCCCTCCCCGTGTGTGTGTGTGTGTGTGTGTGTGTGTGTGTGTGTGTGTGTGTGTGTGTGTGACCTCACCTTGAAACTGTTTGGTGCAGGAAGAATTGAAGAGATAGGAGGTGAAATCACTTGGCAAGAATAAGGTAATAACGGAAAGGCAGGTGTTAGTTAGCTGGGTGTGGTGGTACACACCTGTGATCCCAGTACTTGAGAGGTAGAGACAGGAGGATTAAGAGTTCAAGGTCAGCCTAGGCTATGTGGGACCCTGTCTCTTCTAAAGACCTCGCAGGCCCCAATACAGGAAGGTTGTTAGAGGAGTTACTTATGGTAAGGGTTCATCAAGGAGACATGGGGGCCACAGACCTGGAGGGTGTGTGCTGTCTGTGAGGAAGGATTCTATGGGGGGACATATCTGGGAGGGTGGCAGGGGCCTGTGTGGGACAGGAGGTGAAACAGGAAAGGGAGATCCTTCGGGTACCTCCCCCACTTGCCAGGGCAGCTGAAGGTTGGAGTTTCAGGCTTTGGCTCATGGAGCTGGGCAGCCAAGGGGGTCTCCTGGAACTGTCTCCAGACAGCCTCATTTCCCAGGGAAGTTCTGTCTCCTCTCCTGCCCTCCCCTCTTTCCCTCCCCTCCTGCCCTGCCCTCCCCTCTGCCTCCCTCATCCATTTCCATTGTGGCTGGGGCATCCTCTCCACCAGGACTGCAGAGAGTGTGGTGCAGCCATGCACATCTGGGTTCAAATCCAGCAAAGGGTTAGACCCCCCAACTTCTTTCAGGGGTCTCTTCAGTGATTCACAAGGAATTCTGGGCCATGCATTCATTCAGGGCACTGTCCTAGGTGGGCAATGTTCTGGCTGCCCACCAGGGAGAGCAGGACCTGACACCTGCTCTCCTAAGTCACAATTCAGTATGAACCCAGTAAGAAACAGCTCAAATAAGGCCCCAAACCATGGAGCCCCAAGCAAGGTCAAGGCATTCCTAAGGCCCTTCCAGAAGTTCCCAGGCTACCAGCTATGGTGGTACACACTTGTCACACCAGAACTCGGGAGACAGAGGGAGGAGGATAGAGTGAGTTCAAGGCCAGGACAGGGTACCTAGCTAGACTGTCTCAAAAACAAAACAATTCCTAGGATAAGCAGGGCGGTGAGGGGCAGGTCTGAGTGGCAGCGGCTGAAAGCAGCTCAAGGGACCCAGATTGCAGATGCACCTTCTCTTGAGCCTCCTTGGATGAAAAGTGCCCTCTTTCTATTATTTATGGATAGACAGGGGGAGAAATTATCCTTTCTGTCTGCAACTAGTACCAGTTTTTTTTTCTCCTTTAAGTGTATTTATTTATATTTATTTGTGTGTTTCTGTGTGCACACACGTTGTACACAAGGTTTCTCTGTGTAATAATAGCCCTGGCTGTGTTGTAACTCACTCTGTAGACCAGGCTGGCCTGGATCTCAGAGGTTTGCCTGTCTCTGTGTCCTGAGTGCTGAGATTAAAGGCATGTGCACCTCAGGAAAAAAAAAATAAAGACCCCACTCTGGATCCTTCTCTTAAGCTCTTCTAGATGTTCTGGCCTTTGACAGGCATGGGTGGGGCAGCCAGAGGACAGCTGAACAGTAGGAACAGGACCAAAGGCCAGGACAAGAGCACTGGGTTGCTGGGTCACGTGCAGAGGGCAGGCTCAGTGGAAGGAGGGACTGCTTGGGACTTGTCCTCTCCCATCCACATGTGTGCATGTGCGCACGCATGCACAGGGCCGGTGGTGTCTGAGTCCCCTTGGCAGCCCTTGTCCGGGATGGGTAGAGCTTCTCCTTGGACCTCTAACTCCCAGGCCCTTCTTCCCAACAAGCAGAGCAGGTCTCCATTCTTGCCACAGACATGGCAGGGATTCTGGTTCCCCTCCATTTATCAGTCCAGGACATCATTGACACAGTAACCCATTCGTTTCCCCATAGAGGACACTCCAGCTTGCATTCCCTGGTGCCCAGCTAAGGTCTGAATGAGACACCCCTGGGAGAGGATCCCTCTGCTTCCCTTCCACCCGACCTCAAAACAACCCTCTGCACACTGAGATTGATACTCCTTATTTTGATTTAGAAAATGACATTATCAAGCTGGAGAGATGGCTTGGCAAACAAAAGCCTAATGACCTGAGTTCAGTCCCCAGAACCCACATGAGATCATCTGTGGTCCCAGGGCTTGATGGAGAGAAGGGTGACAGAGAACCTCCCAGAAGCTCACAGGCCAAGTAGCCTGATTGTACAGCTCAGCAGCAAAAATAAAAAGACCACGGGTCACAGTGGCACATGCCTTTAATCTCAGCACTCAGGACACAGAGACAGGCAAACCTCTGAGTTCCAGGCCAGCCTGGTCTACAGAGTGAGTTACAACACAGCCAGGGCTATTATTACACAGAGAAACCTTGTGTACAACAATAACAATAAACAGCCACAACAACAACAACAATAAAAAACCAACCAACCAAATGAACAAACAAACAAAAAAGCAGGGTCTCATGGCTTTAAAGTCACTGTGTAGCCAAAAATGACCGTCAACTCTTGACGCCCCTGCCACTACTTTCCTGGTACTGAGATTACAGGTGGGAACTGGCATGCCTGGTTTATTACAATATTGAGGCTCAAAATCACAGAGGGCTTGGGCATGCTAGGCAAATATTCTTCCGAGCTAACTGAGCTATGTCCCCAGCCCTTTACTACAACATATTCTACTGGAAGAGTTATAACTTTTGGGTCCAGTTTTTCTTGTGTAGCTACTGCACACTACTGCACAAATTCTGGCCTTGTGGCATGGTGGTTTTTCTGAATGAGCCTTCATCTTAAAACTCCTTGGATGGATCTTGCTTGTACCTGGTGTTGCTTTGAAACCTCCCTGCAGGAGCCTATTCTGAGTTTGCTGTTAGTTTTGTTGGTGTTGGCATTTCATGCCAAACCAGCAAGGAATTTAAATCCTTTCCATTCCAACCATTGATTTTTTTATTATTTATTTATTTATTTATTTATTTTGCTTCATGCCTCAGTGGGAGTGCTCTGGAAGCCATGAGCACTCTTGGACAGCAAACAATAATTGAACAACATACAGAGGTAACTTCAAGTCATATGGAATACCCCAAATCCCAAGTTAAATGCATTTCCAAATCAATTTTTTCAATATATGGGTTATATGGGTGGGCTGGCTAACACCATCAGAAATGGATGGGAGGCAGGGAGGAAGGAAACAAGATCTGAGGCTAAAAAGAACAAGGTTTGCAAGCTTTAAGAAACATCTGACCCCATGAGCATGATGCAATTACACACACAATTCTGGGGTTGGAAAGAATGTGTTTTTACTGTGTGACACTGACACACACTACAGAGAAGCAGGCAGGGCCTGGCAACCACCTCTGAGCTGCTCCAGAGAAAGTCCCCCCCCCCCCCCCAAAAAAAGACTTAGTGCCCAAAATCATGAATGTTTTGCTTTGAGACAGTTGAGACAGTCTCACTATGTAGCCCACATTGGCCTTGACCTCATCATGTAGCCCAGGCTCGCTTCAAACTCATAATCCCCTGCCTCAGCCTCTGGAGTACCCAACTTCCCAAACAGCCTTTCTAGGAGATAGTAGCTCTACTTGCGGCAGGAGACCTGGGTTCAAGGCACTACCTTGCCATTGGGAGGTGTAACATCACTTTCCTCGTTGGTAAGCTGAGAATAGCTGTTCCCTGCTGAAGATATGCCTGTGCACTCTGAGACGCCAGAGGTTGCTTGGGGCATCTCTGCAGTAGGGTGGCCCAGTTCTGTCTGAGTAGAACTGTCAATTAGGACTCTACTGGGGTGGCCTGGTGCTCTTGTGTCTCAGGGTGGTATTTCGGGATCAGGATTCTTAAGTCTTCTCTAAACTGGGCAGGAGCTGAGACCCCAGCATCTGTACAGTCCTGGCTTAGCCTGGCCCTGGGTAGCCCAGGCCCTCTGCTGTAGCAGGAAAACCTGGAAGGCCTCCTGCAGCTCCTGCACTCAGGCCCAGGGGTGACAGGCTCTTCTTCCTGCTGTGGAGAACTCCAGCCCGCACTTTGCCTCCAACTCAATCTGCCTCCTCTTCGTCCTGGCATCAAAAGCCTGTTTGATCAGCTTTTCATCCATTTTCTGAAAATTGTGGCGATTGAGGGATGTTCTGAATCTCTCAGAATTATCCGTACTGCACCCGGGCCATGCATCAGGGCAGCCACAAGCCTGAACTTGGATGGCTGCCCAGCTCTCTGACAGTCCCTTTATCACTTGTTCCCCTGAGGCTCCCCTGGCCCTCGTCCTCCCTGCCCTGACAGAGTCACCTGAGGAGAGGGTTGCACAGGCTTTGCAGAGGGTCAGGAGCCCTTGGCAGGGATCAGATGCTCCCGTTCCTGGGGTGGGCCAGGAAGAAAGGGGGCAAGCCAGGTCTGTGGGATAAGGCGGTTTCCCTGCTGCATGGGTTCCCCACCTCCCCCTCCCTGACAGTAAGGGAGATTGATGGAGTCCTGCCTGAGCGTTCTGTATGTAGTCTTTAGTAATAAGCTTTCTCATTTGGTAGCAAATCCCAGGTTTACTGAGCAGTTTTCAACTGTTTTCCCCTTGAGCTTCCCAAGAAGCCCTTGGGGGAAAGGATAGTGGGAGCTGAGATGGTGTGCAGAAGAGCCAGAGAACACTGGGACCTGTGAGTGTCAGGAAAAAGGCCAACGGGGTAAGGCAGGAGGGTGCTGGGGGTGGGGGTCAGAGTGAATCCCAGCGTTCAAAAGGTGCAACATGGGAAGTCTGTAAAGGAAAAGTGGGACATCATGTATGTTGCATGCTTGTGATTCCAGAATGGAGGCAGGGCTGTGGGTCATACCTGTAATCCTGCATGGGTCATCCTCCGTGTGTGTGTGTGTGTGTGTGTGTGTGTGTGTGTGTGTGTGTGTGTGTGAGAGAGAGAGAGAGAGACAGAGACAGAGACAGAGAGACAGAGAGAGAGAGACAGAGGGAGAGAGACAGAGAGAGAGGGAGAGAGAGACAGAGAGACAGAGAGAGACAGAGAGGGAGAGAGAGAGACAGAGAGACAGACAGAGAGAGATAGAGACAGGGAGAGAGAGGCAGAGAGAGACAGAGAGAGACAGAGAGAGAGGGAGAGAGAGAGACAGAGATAGGGAGAGAGAGGGAGAGAGAGACAGAGAGAGACAGAGAGGGGGGAGAGACAGAGAGACAGAGAGACAGAGAGAGACAGAGACAGGGAGAGAGGGAGAGAGAGACAGAGAGACAGAGAGAGACAGAGAGAGATGGAGAGAGAGGCAGAGAGAGAGAGGCAGAGAGAGACAGAGAGAGACAGAGAGAGAGAAAGAGAGGGAGGGAGAGAGAGGGAGAGAGATGCAAGGGAGGGGGATCAAAAATGTGTCCCACTTTAGGGGATCCCACAACCTTTGCCATTTCCTTTTTCTTTCCATTTTAAAATTTAAATTAGAAACTCTTATTTTATATATCAACCCCTCTCCCTCCTGTCCTCCAAGGCCCCCCACCAATCCCCTCATCCCATCCCCCTTCTGCTCCCCAGGGAGGGAGAGGCCTTCCATGGGGGATCTTCAAAGTCTGTCATATCATTTGGAGCAGGTGTCTAGGCTGAGAGAGTATCCCTCTATGTGGAATGGGCTCCCAAAGTCCATTTGAATACTAGGGATAAATACTGGTTCCAGCACCAGAGGCTCCATAGACTGCCCAGGCCTCCTGACTGACATCCATGTTCAGGAGGTCTGGTTCAGTCCTATGCTGGTTTCGCAGCTGTCAATCTGGGGTCCACGAGCTCTCTCTAACCTTTGTCATTCTCTGCCTCTGAAGCCCTAGATCTTTCATGGGGAGTCTGGCTTGATTGCTCTTTGGGGAAGATGCCTATCCCAATCAGGCCTTAGCCCCAACCCTTTCTATTTGAAGGTTCCCTGTCATCTTTACGCATAAGAGCAGTTAGGTGATCTTTCATAGGCCAGCTGATGGACTTCAAGCCAGTGGGCAGCCAGCCCTGGCCAGGTCAGCAAGGGGCAGCCACTTCCAGAGCTGAGCAGGTTGCTTACCTCAGGACGGGCAAGCTCTGCAGAGCCAGGCTCTGCATGACAATCTAAACTGGGAAGACATGATGAGCCTTGTGCAGAAGGCAGAGGGACAGGGAGCAGGGAGGGGACAATCTGGCCAGTCAAATGACCTGAAAGGAGTGGAGAAGGGGTTGCTGAGCAGGTCAGGCTCAGCAGAAACACATGAGGAAACTTGAGAGAAAGGAAGGGAATCATGGGCCTGAGGAGGAATGACAAGCTGCGACCCTCCCTCTGCTTAGTGGAGGCTCTAGTTCATGTATGCCAGGTAAGGAGAAGGAACTGGATAAACAGGGTGGGGATTGTCCTGCAGGAGGGTGACAGTAGAAGTCAGCCAGTGGCTGGTCCAGCTTGCACTGTCTTTGCTGTTCAACTGCATTCTTCATGTTCCAGTATTAACTCCTAACCCCCCAAGTACAGTAAAACCCTTCTATCTCAAGATGACATCACCGCAGACCGAGTGCCCTGTGTCCTTGGAAGAAAAGCAGTGGCTATGGTAGGAACACAAGGCAGCCAGCCCATGGAAAGGGAACGGAAATCAAGGGTGGTGGGTGGAGGGATGCCTCTGCAGGTAAGGGCATTGGCTGTTCTTGCAGAAGACCCAGAATAGATTCTCAGCTCACAACTGCCCGTAACTAGTCCCAGGGGATACAAAACCCTTTTCTGGTCTCTGAGGGCACCGGGCACACATAATGCTCTGGCAGTGGGCTAGTGTTCAGTTGCCAGTACCCATGCCAGGCATCACATACCTGCCTATAACTGCAGTTCCTGAGGATCTGATGCCCCCTTCTGGCACCCAGGGTACTGCAGGCATGTGCACATACCCACACATGTGCAATTTAAAATAAAAAGTAAATTCTTCCCTGGTGGTGGTAGCACAGACTTTTGATTCCAGCACTCTGGAAGCAGAGGCAGGCAGAACTCTGTAAGTCTGAGGCAAGCCTGGTCTACAGACTAAGTTCCAGGACAGCCAGGGCTACACAAGAGAAATCCTGTCTTGAAAAACAAAACAAAACAAACAAACAAAAAAACTAAAAATAAATGAATAATAGGGCTTCCTGTATTCTGGGAAGTAAGTATACTGAGATATAGTGAATTTTTTAACCTTAAAAATACATACATATGTGTGTGTTTGCATTTAAAAAGAGTAAAATTCACTCCCTTTGGTTCTCTAGGCCAAATGCACAAAGTCATGTAATGACAACCACGGTCACAATCCAGAACATTCCATCAGCCCCAGGTCTCCCTGTTTCTCCCCCAGCAACCACAGCCTGTTCCACCTTTCCATACTGTGTCAGAAGTGCCTGTGACAGGCACTGCCGAGCCTGGCCCTCTCTCCTGTCCCTCTGCACTGCTGCACAAGCAGATGTCTTCTGCCTTTTTACAGGCTTCTTTTATAGTCCTATGGATGGACCACAGTTCACTCATCTGTTCTTCCGGTGAGAAAAAGCGAGCTGTTTTCTGGCCTGAGTGGTTCTGAATACAGCTGCCAGGACATTCCCACCTGGGCGTTCCACTTCTCTGGAGTCCTTTTGAGATATCAGACAGCCTGTGAGTCATCCCTACTGAAAAGCTTGATTGGAGAGAAGAGCATGGACCGAGGGTTCTCAGGCCACATCAGGAGCACTGTGAGGGGACAGGTGGCAGCTGGGCTCCCTCTGTCAGGCCATCTCCTGCCACAGGAGACAGGTGTTCTAACTGTTGTCTTCATTAATCATCTTTTAATCCTCTACTAATAGTGGTGAGCTAAAAACACCTTCTGGTGAACTCCGACTCTGCCTCCTACTGGCTCATCCTGGTGTTCTCTGCATCAAGGACAAGAAGCCTGTGTTGCCCTCGTGGAAGAACTATGTGGGCTGGAGAGGAGCTGTGTCTCTACTGCCTCAACTGACATAGTGACCACGAGAAGACCCAAGGCAGCCTGGCACGCCCTATCATTGCTGCTGGAAGCCTTGTGGCCTCACCTGACAACACAAGCCTTCTGATCACACAGGACCCGGTAAGCCCCCTGTAGGAGTGCTGTGATTACAGATCTGGCTACACAGTGGGCTTCTGTGTGCCTTCTGGAGACTAACCCAAGCCTTCACACAGAGGCAGCAGATGCTTTTACCCCTGAGCCACCTCTCAACCATCATGCTCAGGTGTTGATGTGGGCACTTGGGATCCAACTTAGGTCCCTGATGCTTGCCTGGCAAGTGCTTACAGACCGAGGTATTTCTCCAGCTTGAAAAAAAAATAAGTAAATAAATAAAAACGACTTCTAATTAGCTCTGGTTGTGTTCACTTTACAACAGTGCAAATGTAGCATGCACATTCGGAGACAATGAACTGCTTACCTATAGGATAGGTAGTGAGCACAGACCCCATTTATGCTACCTAGATGACAGCTTCTCCAGCATTGTCCTTGCCCAAAGACTGGCGCTGTAACCTGCTACTTCAGACTCCAAGTACATGACCAGGGTCCTTAAAAGCCACCCTTACCATATAGCTATTATTATTGTGTGTATGTGTATATATGAGTGTGTTCATGTGGGGGCACACATATGTTATGGTACATGTGAAGGCCAGTGGATCACCTCAGGGGTTGAGACAGGGTCTCTTTTTCACAGCAGCTATGTGCTAGGTGATACAGATACAAGTGACCAGGCTTGAATGACAAGCACTTTATTTTATTAGCCCGTGGTGGTGGCACATTCCTTTAATCCCAGCACTTGGAAGGCAGAGTCGGGGGATCTCTGTAAGCCTGAGGCCAGCCTCGTCTACAGAACAAGTTCCAGGACAGGCAGGGCTACACAGAGAAACCCTCTGAGAAAAAGACATACATTTTATTTCTTTTGGTTATGTGCCTGTGTGCAGCTATGTGCACATGCTGGGCTTGCTTATGACAGTCTTCAGACTCCAGGGTGTAGGTGTGAGTATTCAGTCAGGCTTCTGTGCTGGCCTGCCCTTGCAGTTCCGACAGGATCCGCCCGCCCTCAGCTGTAGCCACTAAGAGCACCTCCTGTGCCTCTTCGTTATGTTTCCTTATAAAAAGGCCCTGCCCACCTCCCATCCCCCCTTCTGCCTCTCTTTCCTCTCCCCTGCAGCTCCGGTCCCTGGAGGCCCTTTCTCCTTTTTATGATCCCTTTCCCCTAATAAAACCCCTCTGATTGAACTCTATTGCATGGAGTTTTCCTCTCTCATGCTGATTTTTTGTTTGTGTTTGTTTTGTTTGTTTTTATTACAACAATTGGTGCTGGAAACTGGACTCAGGTCCTCTGGAAGGGCAGCTGAGCCATCTCTCTAGCCTTCCAATTGCCAACTTTTTTAATGGAGGAAGGCTCCCATAAAAGTCAGAGGGGGCAAGGGGGGGTGCACCACTCAGGAGCAGAGGCAGGTGGGTCTCTGTGAGTTCAAGACCAGTCTGGTCTATAAGAGTTCGTTCCAGGACAGCCTCCAAAGCCACAGAGAAATCCTGTCTTGAAAAAAAAAAAAACCATACCAGTCAGAGGAGGCAGGGTCTTTGCTTGGAGCATGACTTCCTCAGTTCCTCAGTCCTGGCTTTGGTACTATTTCAGGGTGTTACTGCATCCACCAGGCCATGGTGCGGGGACATCTAGGGCAGTCTGTTCTCCTAGTCCTTGTGCTGCTGGGCCTGGGAGCAAGTCTGCACCATCCCTACTTACAGCTTCTCATAGCTTTCCTGAAATATCACTAGTCAGCTCCCTGAGCTCTCTGGGCTCCCGTGTCCCATGTCCCTCTATCTGCCCTGCAAATAGCAAAAGGCAAAGCCCTCCTTCCTATTGTTTGTCCATAGATCCTAGGGTCACATTGCTCTTCTGCTTCTCTCAAACCTAACAAGTACTGTGTCGTTAAAGCCATTGCTCTCCCTTAATGCAGTCAACACCCTAACTCTTTTCCACCAAACGGTCATGGACATTACTGCTCCTGGTTTGTTGCAATGACCATTTATAGGTCTCTGGCCCTGGCTCCATAGCCTGCCTTCTCTCCAGTCAGGCTCCCTCCAGGCAGTCAGAATGGCCTCTGCCAAAGGGAGCTATCAGCCACAGTTCAGTTTAAAACTCCAGAGCAAACTGGGTGTGGTAGCACACACCTGTAATCCCAGCTCTTGGGAGGATCGTAAGTTCAGAGGTCAGCCTGGGCTGCACAGTGAAACACAAAACAGCTAAAACAATGACAAGAAAACCCTCCAAACAACCTCCTCATCCAGCTGTGTGACAGCCTCCTCATCCAGCTGTGTGGCAGCCTCCTCATCCAGCTGTGTAGCAATTTCCTCATCTAGCTGTGTGGCAGCCTCCCAATCCAGCTGTGTGGTAGCCAAGGCCTTCCAGTGCAGGCAGCTCCTGGCCTCTTCTCCCTCTCTGCCCTGCTCTAATGCTTTCCTGTGTCACACTTCCTGGCTATGCTGGAAATGAGGACAGCCATGCTTCAGGCCTCCCACATTAGCTGCTGTCTGGAATGCACCCTTCCTCAAGTCTGGATCCCAGCCTTGCCATCTAGTCCAGCTCTCTCCCCAACTCAGAACATTCCCTCATCATTCTGTTTAAAATTGCAACCTAGACCCTCTCTACCTGGATGCCTAACCCCTTGACCCCTTGACAGGTGTCAACATTTGTCACACTGCACAGGGCTGTTCTGGGCACTTTCTCAGCACCAGGCACCATAGGTCTTTGCAAAGGATTTACTTGGGTGGTGGGAAATGACCACAATTATAATGAAGACTTTCATACAAAAAGACGGAAGGCTTCCGAGGGCATGGGTCTCTGCAGGATGGACCCTTTGAAGGGCAGCATTGTTTTTTCAGATTAAGGAAGAAGTAACTACAGAAGGCATCCTCCAGCTGTGATGGTGGGTGGAAACTGATACTTCTAGAGGGAAAATCAGAAATGAATACACCACAGAAAAACCACATGCTTGAGCCAAGCCAGGTATTTGGAGGAGAAAGGTTGGAGTGTGTGTGTGTGTGTGTGTGTGTGTGTGTGTGTGTGTGTGTGTGTATGTGTGTATGTGTGTGTTGGGGGAGAGGGGGTTCAGACTTGTTTTTATTTGAGCATCTTATGCTCACAGTGGACTTCACCTGAGACTATGTGGAGAGTTACTGCTGCCGGCTCAAGCCTGTATCCCCCCACTAGTGCGGCAGAAGCCGAAGGATTGCTGTGAGTTCTAGACTAGTCTGGGAGCATAGTGAGCTGGTCTTTTGGCTCACTGCCTTCACACCCTGGACCCAGTGAAGAGGCTCATTGCTGGCAACTTGTAGAAGGCTTCTTTTCCAGGATTCCCATCATCACACACAGCGTGAAGATCTCAGCCTGGTCTCCTGAACACAGTCCCTTCATAGAACTGTCTCAGCCTCTCCTCCCTCAGCCACCTGGAAGAGGTGAGTGACATTCCCCAGTGGTACCCTCTTTCCCTTTCAACCTCTACTCTGCAGGTGTTTTGTGAGCCTTGGGCTCAGTGCTCTCAGGTCCTCAGTCAAAGTCCTAAAATTGATTAAGACAGAGTCCTATTATGGGCTGGGGAGGCAGCGAAACCATGATGGGTCATCATCAGAGTAAGGAGTGAAAGATGGGCATGTCAAAAAGTCCCATCCGATGATGAGAAACAACAGTAGGCAAGGTTCAGACAGATCCTAGGCAGTCCCCAAATATCCAGAAGCAAGGACCAATGGCATCATATGAGTGTGTTAGAAACAGTACTGGAACTTTGTCAGTGGTAGTGCACACCTTTAATCCCAGCACTTGGGAAGCAAAGGCAAACAGATCTCTGTGAGTTTGAGGCCAGCCTGGTCTACAGAGTGAGTTTCAGGACAGCCAGGGCTATACAAGAAGCACTGTCTCAAAAAACTAAAAAAGAAAGAAAGAAAAAGGAAGGAAGGAAGGAAGGAAGGAAGGAAGGAAGGAAGGAAGGAAGAGTGGTGGGTTCTCAGGGAATTGGCAGAACCAATCCTGGCCATTGGGATACACACACACACACACACACACACACACACACACACACACACACACACACACTGTGTGTGCACATACAAGCAAGCAAACACCCATATACAAAAAATAAACACTAGTAAGGTAGAGTGCCATAGAAGAAGGCACATGGCACTGGCCTCTGGCTCCCACAAGCATGTGAGCCTCTGCACACATATGAAACACAGACACATACTCAAAAAGAAGTGCTCACATTAATAGAGAAACACCAGATGTCTAGGAGGGGTAAGGATGAAGCTGAGACTGTTTCATTGATGGCCTCGCAGGCCATCCCTGCTCTGAGCTAGCTCTTCCTGGTAGTCTCTTGGCTGTGATCCAGTTTGAGTTTCTGACTTCAAGGAAGCCGAATGTACTGAAGTCAGCCAACTCTTACTTCACTGACTCATAATCTAGGTAATGAAGAGATAATGAAGCCGGCTGCCTGCCCACTGGGTTGTCCGGCTAGCTCCAGAACCATGGCTGAGCTGATTCCCCCCTCTCTTGTCTGTCCTCCAGCTCTGGGACTCTGGGTGAGAGGCCCACCCTCTCCCTGCGTGTTTTCTTACATGGAACTGGGGATAGAAGCCCCCACCCCAGGGCTGCTGTGATTATTAAGTGCAGTCCGGATGAGTGCCTGCCTGGCTCCTGTCCTCACACCTGTGCCTTGTGTCCCTGTCCTGTGTGGAGGCTGGACTCACTTCCTCTCTCCACCCCAGAGCACAGGGCTGAATGAGGGAGAGGAGTTCACTTCTGAGGGTGCAAAAGGAGACTTGCCGGGGTTCTTACTTTTCTTTCTCTCCCTCTCTCCCTCTCTCTGCCTCCTTTCTTCTGCCCCTCTCCTGATAAGTAGTTGAGTCTTCTCTTTGAAATAGGGTCTCATGTAGCCCAGGCTGGCCTCAAACTTGCACTGTAACTGAAGATAACCTTAAACTTCAAGTCTTCCTGCCTACACCTCATGAGTGCCAGGCTTCTAGGCACACATACCCACACTCAATTTTTGCAGCACTGAGGAGGGAACCAAGGGCCTGGAGCATGCTGGGCCATTCCTCTACCAACTGAGCTACACTGGGGTCCTCAGCTGTGTACCTTGAAGATGCTATATGGTGAGCTAGCATACAGAGAGACAACCGCAACAAGGAATCAAAGGCCATGGGCAACAGAGGGCTCAATATGGAAATGAAACATGAAAACAGCCCTACCCAAAGGTGACTGGAGATGTGAGGCCCACAACCAGAGGACCCGCTGAGCTGCACTGGGCTCTTGGCATGCAAAAGCTGAGTGCCATGTATGTTGGGCATCCTGTGTACATAGCAATACACAGGATGCCCAACATTAGGTGTAGCACCTGGCTCATAGCCAGCACTCAGTTAACGGCCCATGATGACCCCTGTGTGCACATAAGGGACATTTACAATGCCCAGAAAGTTGTAGCATATAAATCTGTTTGCAGGACACTTGACACTGTGTCTGTCCCTTCTGCCATATAAAGTCATATGCAGGAGTAGCACCAATGTAAATGGAAAAGAGATGCCCACACTATGTGCTCTTGTTTAACTAAGATGTAGGGGGAGTCCAAGAATAGAAGTGTATGTATTTATACCAAATAAACAAAAAAGAAAAAGAAAGTCACACAATGGGGAAAAGAGCCATCTCTAAATACCTCTTGCTTATCAATTCTTTTGGATACATGTGGACGCTTCAATTATAAACCAGATGGGGCTGTAGCTCATGGGCGGGGCACTTGCTTAGCAAGTGACTCTGGTTTTGAATCTCAGCACTGCAGGGAAAGATTATAAACCCAAATGAAACTGAAATGAAAAATATAATCCCCTTTTAAAAAGAGCAAAATGAACACACAGGTGTAACTGTGTAAAATTGGTGGCTCCATTTCTAGGATAGGAGCTATTTTGAGGGAATAATAATTTAACCACTCATTTCAGGTGGATGCCCATAAGATGTTCAAAATGGGTGGAGGAGAAATCTTCAGTTGATTTCAGCAATCATATTGCCATCATCCTGAAATACAGTGTAAATTAAACATGCTGTGTTATATAATATGGTGCATATTGTGTAGTTTATTACATATAAAAGATTTTAGGAAACAGTATTTTCAGCGTGAGAGAAAAAAGAAACAAGTATGTGGGGAAGATGAAGTCCTGAGTGTACATGGACCACTGATGTGAACATGGCCATGGCAGGGACCCCGGAGCTTCAGACTCATGCAAATGGTAAGGCCTTTCCCAGGCCAGGCTCAGGGGAACTGTAACCCAGGTGTGCAGAAATCATGGATTGCAACTTCTGCTTCCCCAGGACTGCCACCCAAGATATCCTGATCCCTGCAGAGACCGCTCATAGATTAGCTAATACTGGTGATGTACATAATAAACCAATTGGGTTTTCCAGCTGCTGGTGGTCCCCATGAGAGTGCCTAGTCCACATAGTCCTTGCTTTTCTCTAAGTGTGTGCACCTGTCGTTCTTAATTCCCCATCGTCCCAGCCACATCAGTCCCCAAAGCCATGGAGGTCTTGGCACAAACATAAAATAAAAAACAATATTATAAACCCTGTCATCCTAAATTTAAGCTGGAAAATAAACATGTGTTCTTCTCTCTCTCTCTCTCTCTCTCTCTCTCTCTCTCTCTCTCTCTCTCTCTCTCTCTCTCTGTCTCTCTCTGTGTGTGCGCGTGCGTGCGTGCGTGCCTGCCTGTCTTTTTTTGAGACAGGTAGCCCAAACTGGCCTCAAACTCACTATACACTCCAAAGATAACTTTAAACTTAAAAGATTTCTTTTTATTATTTTTTATTATATTCAGGGACATGTGTCTGCATGTGGGTGTGTGCACACAAGTTGTCAGGTTTGGTGGTAAGTGCCTGTACCCACTGAGCCATGTTACTGGCTCTGAAAAATGTCTCCTAATAACCATCAAGGATGTGGCATCCACATGCAGATCTGAGGTTATTGTGGGCTTTATCTGGAATCAGTTCTTGGGTATCAAAGGCCCTGACTTTGTTACCTTTCTATATCTACTGTTCTAAGACCCAGAAGGGGGTAATTCATTTTAGATGTGAGACCCAGTCAAAATTCAAGTCCAGAAGCATATGGACCAATACCTGGGAGGTGGCAGAAGGAAGAAAGTCTCCACCCAGGTCATCCTCAGCCAAGATGTGAGTTCAAGGTTAACCTCGGCCACAGGAGCATTTGTCTCAACAAACACACAGGGGTAACCAGAAAACTGAAGCCAGAGCTGTCATGTTGCTACCTCAGAGCCAGTCACCACGACAGCCCTTGTACTTGGTCCTGTGGGAGGCACAAGGATGCCTGGGCATTTTGTTTCGTTTTTACCCCTGACTCTGTTTCATTATTGTCGCATGTGCAGAAGTGTGTACAAAGAAACCCCAAACTGTCCCTGCTGAGCGGAAGATGAATGCAAGCAATATACTCAATACTGCATTGTTATATTTATGGGGGGGGGGAGGGAAAAGAAGAGGGACCATGAAGTGAGAAGAGAGGGTAGGAAAGGCAGTAGAGAGGGAGGGGGGAGATCCTGTGAAGGACAAAAAAACTTTCAGGAATCAATTTTCTCCTTTCATCATGAGGGAGGGATCAAATTTAGGTCCTCAGGCTAGGCAGCAAGGGCCTTCGCCTGCTGCTATCTTGGCAGCCCCCTAAACCACTGACACCCCCCTCTCCCTCTGGCCTCCTCCTTTCCCCCTTTTAAAGCCACTCTACTTATATATCAAACAGAAATTTAGTTGTACTTCGTAAAGGGACCCATATTCTCTTTCAGTCCAAATGAGCCCCCCCCCCCTTTTCTCCCCTGCCCTCCTCTCATCTCAGGCTCTTGCTCTGGGGCTCAAGGAAGCTGGATCTGTTCAGCAGCTCTGATTGATAACACAAATCACCCCCGAGGCTCTGAGGAAGGAACTTGGATGTCAGACGGAGGTGCAGTGGGAGCCGTGGCCCTGCCCCCACATCGTTTATTCATTCACCGCATGGCAAGCTCCGAAGGGCCGGAGCAATTTCATCAGCTCTCGGAATTGGCACACTGCGAGCCTCCTCTCCCCGGACCACCGCGCTGCCATAAATAGACACCACGTGGCCTCCTTTTATGATAAGGTTAGGGGAAACGAGTGCGTGGGGAGAGGCCGGCAGCAGAGTGGCAGCTCTGAGTCTCAGGGATAAAACCAGCACAGCATTGGTCCTCTTGCCTGGGGCAGGATCAGAAGCCTGAGCAGAGTGGCAGCCGCTGGGCTCCCCAGGCGCATCCTTTGGTGGTCCCCTGACTCCCAGCAGCGATTCCTGCCCTCAGCCATCTCCATCACTCCTGCTGGGGCTGCAGGCGCCCTGCCTTGCCAGGCTTTGTGGCTCCCCCGGCTCATTTTCTGATAGAGCTGTCGGTTTTTATTGCTGATAGGAGAAATCATTTTCTCTCTTAGCTGAATGTTAATTGGCCTTTCCCTCTCTCGTTCTGTGAGAACATGTTGTCCCCTTGTCTCCTTGTCACCTCCCCCCTCCCTCTCCCCCCTGGGAAAGGTAGAAGACGCCTTCTAGAAAGACAAGGAAGGTGGTTCTTGCTAAATTGCTAATTGGTGATGGTTAATTCAGAGATTAAGAAAAAGCTAAAGGGGAGTGGAAGGAAGGAGGGCTATAACTACACATTTCTTGAATTCTCCATGAGCCTATGCAGACAATATATATTCTCATTGGCTACACAGGGCCAAGGTTCAATAGGGGGGTAGGTAAAGTCAACTGTGGAGGGGCCAGGCACCAGGACAGTCTCTTGCTGAGATGACTAAAACATACCCAGAGGAGACCATCTGATAAACTGATGGGTCAGTGCGGTGTGGCTGGAGTAAGGCGGGACACACACACACACACACACACACACACACACACAGATACACTACACGCACACACCACACACAGATACACCACACACACACCACACACACACCACACACACACCACACACACAGACACACACATACCACACACACTACACACACACACATACACACACATCACACACACACCACACACACAGACACACACATACCACACACACTACACACACACATACACACACCACACATACCACACACCACACACACACACCACACACCCACAGACACACCATACACACACCATACACACACAGATACACTACACACACCACACACACACAGATACACTACACACACACACCACACACATACACACACAGATATGCCACACACACACACCACACACACACCACACACACCACACACACATACACACACCACACACGCACCATACACATACACACCACACACACACACAGACACACCACACACACACACAGACACACCACACACACACACACACACACACACACACACACACACACACACACACACACACACACACACACACACACACACACACACACACACACACACACACACACACACACACACACACACGGGGTTGGGGGAGGGGAACCTGACATGACCTTGGGACTTGAAATTCATAGAAACTTGCCAGTAAAGACACATTAGAACTCAGCCTTGAGGACAGGAGCTAAGTGGGAGGAGGAGGCAACAGGGTTGTCCCACTTAGGACAATTGGACTAAGTTGTCAGTGCCAACAAAAGGCAGTGCACTGGAGGAACAGGGAGACGTTTGTCATGACAACTCAGAACAGGCTCCCCACTCCATCCCTATAATTCTCTTATAGTTAAAAAGCAAGCTGGTGGGGCTGGAGAGGCAGCTTAGTGGTTAAGAACACTGGGAGTTCTTCCGTAGACCCATTTGATTCCCAGCACCCACATGGCTCAGAACTGTCTGTAACTCCAGTTTCAGGGGATCTGACCCCGCCATCTTCTGACGTCTGTTAGTACTGTGTGCATGTAGTGCATAAACAAATGCAGGCAAAATACCCACACACACAACTTTTCTTTTAATTAAGTAAACAGTCCAGGAGTGGTAGCATGCACCTGTAATCCTATCACTTGGCAGACTGAGACTGAATGACAGGTCTGAGGCCAATCTGGGCTGCATAGTGAGGACCCACCCCTTTCTCAAAAAGGAAATGGGGGGTAGCTTTAACTTGCTTAAAGTATACAATTCAATGTTTTCAGTATATCTACAAAGTTGTGTGCCCAGAGCCAACTCCAGACCATTCAATAGGGAAGTACTTTGAGCATGGCTTTGGTGAAGACCAAACGGCAGTAGAGCCAAAAGATGGTTTGGAGCAGAGTAAGCCAAAGTCGCCAGCAATAGTGACACGCAGGGAGTGTAGCAACAGGGAAATTTACTATCTCTTATAGTCTTCATTGCCAGGAAAAGAACTGCTCTAGGTCCACTCAAGCCAGTTTTGCTGGCTAGCTATTTTAATGGTGCTCATACAAATCAGGGTGATAAATTATGTTGTCTCTTTACAAAGAAAAATCAGCAGAGAGGCCACATGACAGAAAAAATGCAGGATTCTGAAGTTTCTACAAAATGGGGACAGCCCAAAACACTGGCCTTCAGTTAATTCAGCAAAACCCACTTTGGCACCCCTGGCTGTGCCAAGGAACGCTCCCTGTCCTCACGGGCTCTGCAGGGACTTCATTCAGACTGATGGTCGTGATCAGGTTGAGCCCAGGGTCTTGAACAGGCTTGCCTCTATGTAATGCAGGATACCCATTCAAGGTCAAGATCCTCAGTTGGGGAAAGGGTCTGAGAGCTAAGTGCCCCCCCATCCCCCCACCCCCCCACCCCCGCCTTGGGGACTGAGGTATCTGGTGTCAGCATGATGCTATAATAATCATATCAATGTTTTTTTGAGACAAGGTCTCTCTGTGTAGCCCTGGCTGTCCTGAAACTCACTGTGTAGACCAGGCTGGCCTCAAACTCCGAGATCTGCCTGCCTCTACCTCCTGAGTGCTGGGATTAAAGGCATGCACCATCACTGTCTAGCATATCAATCTATTTGTATTGCATATTTATGGGTGTTTTGCCTACATGTATGTCTGCTTACCATGTATGTACAGTGCCCAAGGAGGTCAGAAGAGGAGTTACAAATACCGTGAGCTGCCATGTGGGTGCTGGGGATTGAACACCGAGTCTTCTGGAAGAACAGACAGTGGTTTATCCGCTAAATCACCTCTCCAACCCATCCTTTTTTTTTTTTTTAATTGCAAGCAGGAAAAAACAAAAACAAAAACAAAAACAAAACCCCAAAACCCCCAAAACAACAACAACAAAAATGAACCAGTGAAACGAACTTTTATAGTAAAATGGATGCAGACAAAATCCTTTTACTACACTCACATGAACTCTACACCCTATCACACAATGACATAGAAGTACTAGATGAAAGAAAAATAGCTGGATAAAATAGAACCAAATAAATAAATACATAAATAAATAAATAACCTGTTAGTGCATGGCTGAGTTGGCAAGCAAGAAAAAAATAGCATCCCTAGGGACCAGAAACAGAGAAAGAAAAATCTGAGAGGTGATCCTATGATTCAGCCCCACTGTGCCTTGGGGAAGGATAGGAGAGAGTAGAGAGTGGGGGCATAGGAAGCAATTCAGGCACCTGGGTTCTAGAACCTGTGTTGAGACTGGAAATAAGATTTTCTGCTGTCAGGAGGAGGAGACTTGAAACTATGCCTCACTGCAAAGCTAGTAGACTCTTGTGAGGGCTGATCTCTCAGCAAGGAGTGGGGTAGGAAAAAGCCTCCCCCTGGCGTGGAGAGATAACAAGGGAGCTTGTTTATCATGGCACAGGCAGAGAGCAGTGGGGAGCTTAAAAAAACACCCCTGGAATCCAAACCTCATTTGTGTGCTTTGTGGGGGCATGTAAGGTACAAATGTGTACTCCAAGTTTGTTTTGGGATTCTAAGCTAAGAGAAGAAAATGCTATCAGGCCTTGGATGGCTTGGATCAGCAGATATAAATGGCTGGGGAGGGGACACCATCAGATCTCAGCAGCAAGAAACGCCCACAGGGTAAACAACCCCCCCCCCACTTTAGAATATCAGCTCTCAACCAGTGGTCATCTTGGGTATCAATAGACCACAAATAAAGGTTAGAGACTCAAAATGGTGAGGTGCTACAACAGTATTTTTGCTTTGGTTTCTTTTGTCTGTTTTAGTTTTTCAAGACAAGGTTTCTCTGTGTAACAGTCCTGGCTGTCCTGGAACTTTGTAGACCAGACTCACCTCAAACTCAAAAGATCTACCTTCATCTGCTTCCCACTTGCGGGGATTAAAGGTGTGCCACCACCACCGGGTTGAGAAATGTTAATTTTTATTTTTAACGGCTAAGCCATCTCTCCAGCCCAAGAAATATTAAATTTTTAAATAAAAGAATAACACATTATTAAATGAGAATAAACAGACTTGAATTTTTTTTTCCTGTTTTATTTATCTTTTGAGACACTGTGTAGCTCTGTCTAGCCTAAAACTTTGTAGACCAGGCTGGCCACTAACTGCCTGCTTCTGCCTCCTCCCAGGTGTTGGGAGTAAAGGCATGTGCCACCACTGCTGGTCTGGTCTGGAATTCATCCTGTAACCCAAATAGGTTTCAAACTCAAGATCCTCCTGCTTCAGCCTCCCAAGATCTGGCATTACAGACATGAGCCACTACACTTGGTTGAGATTTGAACAATGTTAACAAAGTTAACATCCTGTAGTGTGTCTGAGATTTTAAAATCTCAAAATGATCTCGCACAGGAGCTGTGGGAGGGGCTGTGGGGCTGTGGGAGGGGGTTAGCAAGATCATTGTGGGTCTGAGAAGCTGCTGGCTACTGAGCACACAGATATTAACCATTCCATTCTAATTCTATACACATATGGCAATTCTCATAATAAAACCATAAAACAAACCAAAAAGCTCCAGATAGAACTTCTAGAAACAAACATTTAAATGATGCGATTTTCAACTCAGGACAGGTTGCCTGATATATTGGACATAGGTGAAGGAAGAATTGTGAGCTGGAGAATATGAAAAAAAAATCCACAATGCAAAGTATAGAAATTATTATATTTTTTGAACCTCAGAAGATAATTTTGAAACACTGAGTTTAGAATGGGAAGGCACAGTGGTGGCTTAATATAAATTCCAGGGGTAGCCGGGCAGTGGTGGTGCACGCATGCCCTTGCTCCCAGCACTAGGGAGGCAGAGGCAGGCAGATACATCCTAACTGTGAGGCCATGTTCTCCAGGCTGAGTCAGGGGACAGGATAAAAGGAGAACGTGAGCTGGTGTCATCCATCTCTCCACTTCCTGACTGTGACTGCTGACATACTGTGACCAGCCACCTCCAGCTCCTTCTGCCACACTTTCCTCTCCATGGCAAAGTTGTACTCTCGCCTTCTGAGGTTTGGGCGGCTAGGGAAGCTCCAGTCAGCATCCTTGCTGTAGGTGGCATACCTTTCTTTCTAGTTATTTCTGTGGTGGTCTTTTTGTCTTTTGTATCATATGGATTCTCTCTAGGGGGCTCTTCAACCAAAGTCTCAAAAACTCTCATCCAGGGGGTGATGCAGCTTGGTGGTAAAGAGCTTACCTAGCAGCCTAGCAGGGACAAAATGCTGGGTTCCATCACCAAAACACACACCAAACAAAGAAAAAACTCTTGGGCATAGTTCTTTGAGTATTTCCTCCCCCGCCCCTTTTTCCCCCTGTGGTGTCATCTTCCCCTCCCACCTTCTAGAGACAAGGTCTCTTGTTGATAGGTAGTTCAGGCTGACCTCATACTTGCTATGTAGCTAAGGATGACCTTGAATTTCTGATCCTTCTACTCCTACCTCACGAGTCCGGGATTACAGGTATGCAACATCATGCCCAGTTTAATCAATTCTGGGGCTCAAACCCAGGGCTCTGTGCATGCTAGGGGTGTTAGTTACCTAAGGAAGGAAGGAAGGGAGGAAGGGAGGGAGGGAGGGAGGAAGGGAGGGAGGAAGGAAGGGAAAAATGAAGGGAGACGGCTAGGACATGGTGGCTCATGCCTTTAATTCCAGCACTCAGGAGGCAGAGGCAGGCAGATATCTGTGAGTTCAAGGCCAGGCTGGTCTACAGAGTGAGTTCCAGACAGCTACGACTACACAGAGAAACCCAGTCTCGAAAAACCGAAAACCAAAAACCAACCAAACAAAAAACCCAGAAAGAAAGAGGCGGGGGAGATGGCCCAGTGGGGAGAGAGTGCTTGCTCTGCAAGCATGAGTACTTACTTGACTTCAAATCTCCAGCACCCATATAAAAAGCAGGCATGGCTTCATGTGCCTGTAACCCAAGCATTGTCAGAAAGAGGCAGACCGACCCTGAGAGCTCTGCTGGCTGCCAGCCTAGTCAAAATGGCAAGTTTCCAGATCAGTGAGTGGGCTGGCTGATTTCATGCCAACCTGACACAAGCTAGAGTCACTTTGGTAGAGGGAACCTCAATTGAGAGAATGCCCCACTGGGCCGGCCTGAGGGCCAGCATGGAGTGCATTCTCTTGATTGGTGATCAATGTGAGAAAGCCCAGTTCACTGTGAGCAGTGCCCCCCCTGGGCTGGTGGCATGGTGCTATAAGAAAGCAAGCTGAGCCTGGCAGCGGTGGGGCACGCCTTTAATCCCAGCACTTGGGAGGCAGAGGCAGGTGCATCTCAGTGAGTTCGAGGCCAGCCTAGTCTACAAAGTGAGTTTCAGGACTGTACACAGAGAAATCCTGTCTCAAAAAAAAAAAAAAAAAAAAGCAAGCAAGCAGGTTGAGCAGGAGCAAAAAGCAAATCAGTAAGCAGCACCCCTTCGTGGCCTGTACATTCTTTCCTACCTCCAGCTTCCAGCCTGGACTTCCCTTAGCAGTAGAATATGACCTGAGAGTTGTAAGCTGAAAACTTTCCTCCCTGTTTATGGTCATGGTGTTTTACTGCAGCAATAAAAACTGAAACTAAGACATGAGAGACCCTGTTTCAAGGCCAGAAAGCAGAGAGCAATACAAGACAAGAAACAGATGGTACTGTAGCCTCTGCATGTACACACATGGATGAATGCACTGGCACACTCATGTGCATACACCCAACACACACACACAGTCTAAGAACACCGCCAATGCATTTAATCCTCCTGACAACTCTTAGAATTGGGTATGACAATCATCACACCCCTGTACAGACAGGGAAACTGAGGCACGAGAGAGACCCAAAACCTGCAACAGTGTCACAGAGCTACAAGTGGGAGTTTCCAAGGCTTAGCTGCAAGTTCATAGTCACTCCTTCCAACAGCAAGAGCTGGAGTCGGGCGCTCTGTGGTGGAGATGGTACCGAGCCAGGACTCTTTGTGCCTCCCTGACAGACTCTAGGATGGCCAGGGAGATGAGCCTTTGGGCACCCTGTGAGAGATTAAGATTAGCCTCTGGGAATGGCCAGAATAGATTAATTTGATTATGTTAATTGATGTAAGAAGATCCATCTTAATTGTAGGTGAAACCATACCCCACACAGGGGATCCTGGACTTCATAAAAGGAAGAAAGCCAACTGAGTGGTAGCAAGCATTTCCTCCCTCCTCCCCTCCCCCCTCTCACACACACCATTATTTTTTTCCAGAAGGGTCTCACTATAAAGGCCTGGCTAGGCTATATAGCCCAGGACAGATCTGAACTCGTTTTGTCTCTGTGAATGTTAAACTTTAATTCTCATAGGGAAATTGCAACTGAATTTCCTGGAATTCAGGATTTGAAAAAAGATGAAGTTTGATCTAGGGTTCTAGCTCAGTGGCAGAACACATGTTTAGCATAGGAGGTCCTATTTAATCCCTAGCACAGAAGGAGAGAGAGAGAGAGAGAGAGAGAGAGAGAGAGAGAGAGAGAGAGAGAGATGTGAGCCATCACACCTGGCCCAAACTGGCAATTTAAAGATTTGTTTTGCTTCTAAAAATTATCTTTGCTCTTGGTACACCAACTGATAAAATTTATATAAAGTGTGCTGTGAAGATAGAGTGATTGGTAATTATCCAAGCTGTGAGAGCAACTCAATAGCAGAAAAAGCCATGGTCACACACTGACAGTGTGGCCATGATGACATTTCCAGAAAATGTTAACCCTTTAACTCCATACAATGGCGGCTCCTGTCCTAGGGTTCTTTTATTTATTTATTTATTTATTTATTTATTTATTTATTTATTTATTTATCTTTTATTTGCTCATTGACAATTTCATACAATGTACCTTATGTGTGTGTGTCTATGTGAACACATACGTAAAGGGGCCTATAGCAACCAGAGTAGGACATGCAATGCTCTGGACAGGTGACTGGGAGCCAAGCTCAGCCCTCTGCAAGAGCAGCAAGTGCTCTTAACTGCTGATCTGTCCCGCCAACCCCAGCGTAGTTCCATTACATCCACCCCCACTTCTCTGTCCCACTCCCCTGTCCACCCCCAACACAGACCCCCTCCACCATCATTTCTATAGCAATGTTTACTGATCTTTGGGCTTAAGCTTGCTGGAAACTGAATTCAGTTCCTTGAGCACCGCTGAACCAGACCACAGCCTTCCCACCAGTGTCCAACTCAACACCAGTAGGCTGCTTTGAACAGCCATGGTTCCACGGTGAATGTTAAACTTTAATTCTCATAGGGAAATTGCAACTGAATTTCCTGGAATTCAGGATTTGAAAAAAGATGAAGTTTGATCTAGGGTTCTAGCTCAGTGGCAGAACACATGTTTAGCATAGGAGGTCCTATTTAATCCCTAGCACAGAAGGAGAGAGGGAGGGAGGGAGGGAGAGGGAGAGGGAGAGGGAGAGAGAGAGAGAAGAGGAGGAGGAGAAGAAGAAATTAAGAATTTGAGAAGGAATGTTGGGAAGGAGTCTGGCATAAAATGGATAAAATGGAACTATTCCACTCAGGAGGCTGTGGCAGGAGTACTTCAAGTTCAAAGCCGATCTGGTGGGCTCCAGAGAGTCACAGGCCAGCCTAGGCCATAGAGTATGACACTGTCTCAAAACAACCAGCTAATCAGACAGACAGATGAACTAACCGAAACCAAACCAAACCAAACCAAACCAAACCAAACCAAAAAAACAAAGCAAACAAACCCCCTTTCCCTCAAAACAGGTCACTTGGTATTAAAAACAAAGGTACTGGGCTGGAGATGTAGTACAATGGTAGAGCCCAGAATACACACACACACACACACATACACATACACACACACCCTTCTTTTGGTTTTGAGACAGGGTTTCACCATGTAACTCTGGCTGGCCTGGAAATGACTATGTAGACCAGGCTCAAACTCAGAGAGCTCTGCCTGCCTGGATTAAAGGCCTGTAAATGAAAAAAAAAAAAAAGGACATAAAACAGGAAGGAAACAACATGGCTGCTCCTGGATATGGTGGAGGAGAAATATTATTGAGATTAGTGTAGGTATTTGGGAGAACCTAGCAGGGATGTCTGGGGGAGTCCTGAGTGGACATGGCCAGACTGAGTTGAGCCATGTGGGAAGAGGGGGGAAGGGAAAGAGAAGAGAGGAGAAACAGATGCAGCAGCCCAGGAGGCCAAAGGTCCAAAAGGGTGCAGGTAACCAAAATGTCTGGATTATATAGGGAAGAGCCTCTGGGGGAAGGGCAGCCCAGCCCCTGTGATGGAGAGTTCAGGGCAGAGGGCGCGATATGCCATCCATAGTCTGGAAGAGATATGAAATGAGGGATGCTGGGAGAAACGGGTGGCCAGGTCTGCTTTGATATGTTAAATAGGCACCTCAGCCATTTGACCCGGGCCTGAAACTTAACAGTGTGCACCATCTCACCTGCACAAAGTGGCACTATTTAATCAATTTCCCTTCTTTCCTTCCTCTCTTTGTCTTTGAGACAGGATCCCATATAACCCAACCTAGCCTTGAACTCTTTCTCCTCCTGCCTCTGCTCCTCAAATTCTGCCATGACAGGTATGTGTTGTCACAGCCAATGTCCTAGTTTGCATCTCTGTCACAGTGATAAAATACTCTGACCAAAAGCAGCTTCTCTGACTCATCCCACCTCAGCACCCACTGCTTCCCTCATAGGCTCAGGCCGACTCCACTCCACAGCTACTGCTTTTCTTGGCAGATGTCCCACAGTGCAGGCATCTCCAATATCCCGTGGTCTCCACAGCAACTGAAGATGCATCTTCCTTCACCAGTGGCCTCTCCCTGTCTCTTCAGGGTCTCCCACTCCTGTCACACGAAGCTATGAGAGGCTGTTAAGGGGTCTCCAGAATTTATTTAGGTATACCATAGGGACAAGGACAAGCACTCACTGACACAGAACCAATTAGATGCCTCTGCTGATCCAGCTGTCATTGTCTGGTCATTCTGTCCAGGGGTGAAGAGCACCAACAGTAAGCCACCTCCCTGCTGCCTGCTCTACTCTGACCATGCAAGAAAGCTCAACATGCTCTCCCTCACTCAGCTTTTAAGCCGTCACATAGGCAGATAAGACTACACTCTAGGGCTTGGTGCCTCAAAAGTCATTGGCTAATAGGGTTGAAATCCCATAACACACACCCTCTCCTGTCTCTCCAGGGTCTCCCACTCTACCACATGGTGTCAAGATTAAAGCAGCTATCCCTTTCTTATTCACCCCTTTCCTGCCTGTGGATGGCACCACCCACAGTGGGCTAGGCTCTCCTACATCAATTAGCAATTGGAAATACTTCACAGATGTGGCCACAGACCGCTACATTTGGGCAATCCCCCCTCCTATATAACACTGGGTTGTGTCTTGTGGACAATACACGCAGCCAGCTTGGTTTTCTATATGGGAACAGATGAAATTGAATCTCTAGACATAGACATGGTAGCACATGCTTTTAGTTCTAGCACTTAAAAAGCTGAGGAAGGAAAACCACCCTGAGCTCCACACCAACCAGGACTAACAACACAGTGAGTTCAAGGCCAGCTCATACCACATAGTGACACCCTGTCTCAAAAAAAATTAAATAAAGTTGGATTCTTACTTCAGATAGCATATAAACACCAATACATTAAAGGCCTAAAAAGAGATAAGAAAATGTACATTAAAACTTCTAGTGCTGAGGATATGGCTCAGATGGTAAGGTGCCTACCATACAAGCATGAGGGCCTGAGTTCAGTTCCCCAGCACCCACAATGTTCCAGATGCAGTAGCTCATGTTTGTGATTCTAGTACTTGGGATGCTGAGACAAGTGGATTCCAGGTCAGCTGACTGATTTCTCCAAGTTCAGTAAGAGACCCTTTCTCAAAAAACAAGGAGTTGGGGCTGGAGAGATGGCTCATTGGTTAAAAGCACTGGCTGTTCTCCCAGAGGACCTGGGTTCAAATCCCAGCATTCACATGGAAGCTCATAACCATCTGTAATTCCTGTTCCAGGAGAATCTGATACTGTCATACAGACATGCATGCAGGCAAAACACTAATGTACATAAAATAAAAATAAAGAAAGAAAATAAGAGATTGAGGAAGATGTTATATATTGACTGCTGGCCTCTGCACACTCTCAAATGTCTGTAACTCCAACTCCTGAGGATTTGGTGCCCTCTTGTTACCTCCTTGGTCACTGTACATATATAGTGCATAAATGTCAGGCACACACACACAAAAAATTAAATAAATTCTTTAAAAAAAAAGAGAGAGAGAAGAAGAATGTTCTCAGTAGTATTTCTTGCAGTCAGGGAAAGCTGAACATGAGCTAAATGTTTCTCAGTGGCAGAGAATATACATTTTATCATGGAACAGTAAACATAAATAAACAACAGCTTTATAAACAAATCTGTATATTTGTGTACTTATATAAATAAATCTGTATGTTTGTGTACATATATGAACAAATCTGTATATTTGTGTACTTATAAGAATAAATATGTATGTTTGTGTACATATATGAATAAATCTGTCTATTTTTTTACTTACATGAATAAGTCTGTATATTTGTGCACCCATATAAACAAATCTATTATTTGTGTACATATATAAATAAATCTCAGTTTGCAGAGAAATATTTCAAAATGATGACTTTACCTAAAATGTTTCAAAGACACAATGCACATGAAATGTTCGGGAACTTGAAACTTTAGTACTGTTTGAAGTAAAGATGAGGGGCTGGGGAGATGGCTCAAAGGTTAAGAGCACTGGCTGCTCCTCCAGAATCCTACACGGTGGCTCACAACCATCTGTAATGAGATTTGGTGCCCTCTTCTGATGTGTAGACATACATGCAGACAAACATTGTATACATAATAAATAAATAAATCTCTAAAAGAAAAAAAAAGTGAAGAGGAAAGCCAAGCACTCAGGAGGCAGAGGCAGATAGATCTCTAAGTTTGAGGCCAGCCTGGTCTACAGAGAGAGTCCCAGGACAGCCATGACTACACAGAGAAACCCTGTCTCAAAACAAAGAAATACCATGTGAAGAATTATTATAGAAAAGAAAATGGGAATACACACAACAGGACAAAACCCACAAAGGCTTGTCAGGGTTAGAGGAAACTGAGAAACCCATCATAGATAGCTTGTTCGGATTCTCTCTGATTTGAAGGTAAAATGTCCCCTGTGGGCTTGTGCACTGAGCACTTGATCCCCAGCTGCTGGAGGATTCAGCTTCCTCCCTCTCAGCTTCCTCCCTGTCAGCAGTAAGGTGAACAGCTGTCTCTCCATGCCCCAGCTGACATAATGTTCTGCCTCTTAGTGGGCCTAGAACTGATGGAGTCAAGAACGATGGCGGGAGCCCTCTAAAATGTGAGCCAAAATCAACAGCTCTTCCCTGGCAACATCTTAGAGAGCCAGCGGATGGTCAGCAGGTAAAGGCTTCTCCAGCTAGCTGGAGGCCCTGAGTTCAATCCCTGGGACTAACTTAGTGGAAGAAGAGGACTATCTCTACACACACACACACACACACACACACACACACACATATGTGCACACACTCATATGCTTATGCATATGTAGTGTAGTAAGGACTATCACTACATACACACCCCCAACCCCCACCCCACACACATACACCATCTTTTAGAATATTGTTTATGTCACAATGACAGGAGGCGTGACCAACACACAATCTAAGAATCAAATACCAAAACATAATTAGATCATCAGACACTGGAGGGGGCTCTGAGGGGCAGCAGAGAGGGGCTGTGTGAGGCTGCAGAAGCTTTAGAATTGTCTGTGAAAAGACACAGGGAAGGAGAAAGAAAGGGAAAAGGACCTCAGACTCCAGCAAGGCTCACAGAAGGTGGTACCCTGGCCAACCAACAGCTGCCGATTTACATGAGTCTGGTGCCAGTTAGAAATGGCCCAACTCCAGGACTCCCTGATGACTGGTTACTGGCTGGGAGCCACCAGAGCCAGAGGGACAATGGTTTTGACTTGAATGCCTAAGTGACCTGTAGGTGTGGCAGTTGGTGGCTGTCAGTCAACTGTGCCTCCCTCAGCAGGAGCCTTTGAAGAGGCCCTGAGTAGCACAATGTCCATGGTGCATCACAGACAGTCACACAACACTCTCCACCTCTCAGTACGAGATAATTGAGCAGCTTAACATAGAGACAGTAAGACGATAAGACAGTAAGACAGCAGACAGCAGCAGGCTAGTGTCCACAATCAGGACACAGGAAGTCTTAAACAAGTGTGCATACAGCAGGTCACAGCAAGGCTCTAAACAAAGTACCTGATACTTGGCCACAGTGCTGTACAATTAGCAATAAATCATAAAACTGTTGTAAACACATGTTTTGAAATTGAAATTCATGAATTCCCTAGTGTGTAAGTTAAGGATGAGCTGGTGGAACAGCACACATCTGTAATTCCAGAACTTTGGGAGGTGGAAGCAGGAGAATCGAGAGTTCAAACCCAGGGCTGGGGAATGTCTCAGTGAATAAAAACACCTGCCACAAGTATAAGGACCTGAGTTCCAATCCCCAGAGCTCACGTAAACACAAGCACAGTTATGTGTGCCTGCAATCTCTGTGCTTCTGGTGTGAGATGAGGGCCAGAGTCCCTGGAAGCTCTTGGGCCAGCTAAGCCTGGAGTGGAGGACAGAGATTGACACAGCAACAAACAACAACATCCCACCCCAAAAGGTGGAAGGCAAGGACTGATACCTAAGGCTGTCCTCTGACCTTCAAATGTGCATTGTGGCACACATACATACATACACACACACACACACACACACACACACACACACACACACACACTGTCAGCCTTGACTACAAAAAGTTAGGGAAGATCTCATGAGAGAGAGAACAAGGAACAATTTAGAACTCAGATAGAGAGGTCATCACAAGATGAGCCCAGAAGGACATATTAAAGGAGGGCATAGAGATGACATCTTTAGCGCCCATGATAGAACAGAAGATAACTAATAACTGACAACCAAAACGAGATCAGAAGGAGAGAAATCAAAGAGAAAACAGATTAGTCAAAGTTAAGACCAAGAGATCATCAATGGAGCCAGAGCTGGATCTTTGCGAAAAGGACAGATCTCTGGCAAGAGTGCCCTGTGCATTTGAGGAAGAAACAAAAACCTCATAGCGCAGCCACAGCAGACTCAAAACCAACAATAGCTCACGTTTACGAGCTGGCTTCACGCCTCATTCGATAGCACACCGCCTATTTACAGGTGAGATCGAACTGCACATCCTCTCTGCAGACCCTCTGTGCTACCAGCCCGCCATCCCAGCCAGTCCCGCCAGGCCCGTCAGGCACTGTTACTTCCATTCCTGTGGCTAGGCTGTTTCCTGAGCTGGAAATGGCCTCTCTGTCCTATGCAGACAGTAAGATTCACTGTTCCTGACAGCAGTGTGCCTCTGACCATTTTGCCTTTCCTGTAACTAGGAAGACCCTGGTGAGTTTCAGGATAGTAATGTGTTCCATTTCAAATGTCCTCAAGTGGGTGGGTCTGGGGGGGATGGCTCAGCTAGTAAAGTGCTTGCCACACAAACATGAGAACCTTACTTTGGTTCATTAAAAAAGGAGGAGGAGGAGAGGCCAGATGTGCAAGCCCATAGTCCCAGTGCTAGGAAGGTGGAGGTGGAGGTGGAGATCTCTGGAGTCTATTGGCCACTGAACTGTATGGAGTCTATAAGCCTCACTGAACTGAATGGATGAGCTTCAGGTTCAATGAGAGATCCTGCCACATAAAAATGGAGAGACATTGAGGAAGACAGCTAATGTCAATCTCTGTCCTCCACATGAATGTGGATACATTTGTAAGTGTGTGTGTGTGTGTGTGTGTGTGTGTGTGTGTGTGTGTGTGTGTGTGTGTCTGCAGAGAGGATGTGTGTGTGCGGACACACACACACACACACACACACACACACACACACACACCACATCCCAACACGCGCAAGAGCCCACCACTATCATATGTATGCAACATCCAGTCTCCACTGTGTCTGGGCACAGAAGCTGCACATCCATGGGTAGTCACCATCCTCCATGAGGTAGAGGAAAGAGGAGCGATACTTGTGGTCCAGGAGCTGGCAGGAGGGTTCTTGAGCATCCAGGTAGGAGAGAGGTGAGCATCCTCATGTCCACATTAGGAGGCACAACATTAGGCAGCAATATAAAAAATGGCCTGGAAGAGGGACAGCTTGCGACTGTCCCTGCTTATTCTGCATGGGCCCCACGTCCCAGAGAAGTAAGAAGTATTGCCATGAGAGCGGTCAGCTTGGCCACAGGCCAGGCCTTCCTTGATGGCCACAACCCTAAAGGCATCATCCAAGATGCCCAGGTACGGAGCTCAAGGTCAAAGTGGGGTTCAGTGTGCAGCTCTAGCATTGTACCTCTGTGTTCATCTGCAAAGCTCCTTTCAACTAGCCAGGCTGGACCCCAGGGCCATCTCAGTGATTTCCCCTTTTCTTTTCCTGTCTTCTTTAAACACTTGAATCTTGTTTTCTTTTAGACTTGTTTATTTTATTTTGTGTGTATGAGTGTTTTGCTCACATGTTTGCCTGTGAAACATGCATATGCCCAGTGCCCACAGAGATCAAAGAGGGTGTCAGATCTATCGGGACTAAGGTCCCAGATAATTTTGTGAGCCAGCATGTGAGTACGGGGAAACAAATCTGGTCCTCTGCAAGAACAAGTGCTGTTAACTGCTGAGTCATCTCTCCAGCCCCATTTGTAAGTCTTTGCTTTTCAATAGACATCTCCTATAGCTCAAGCTGACCATGAATCCAGGTAGCTGAGGGGGAATTTGAGCTCCTGATTGTCCTGCCTCACCTCCCCAGTGCTGGAATCACAAGTATGTTTCACCACCCCCAGCTCACCTTATTTACTTTCAAGTTCAGTTTTCTCTGATCCCCAAAACACACTTGCTGCTGCCCCTCCTCCTCCTGGCAGAGCAGCTCCTGGTGATGTCTGCAGCCCCTAAGTTCTAGCACACGGCACCCACCACTGCTCAGCACTGGCCACCTCCATTCCTGTCTCTACTAATGAATTGTTCAGTTGATGGATGGCTAAGGAGCCTTGAGGGCTCACTTGTGCCAAGTAGACCTCTGAGGACTTGGTTTACTTAATCCCCACACCCCAGTGATGATGAATGCAGCCAATTACAGATGATGTAGCAGAGGCACAGGTGGTGGGTCAGGTGGAATGGAGTTGGGCCTTGAAGCTAAATCGGAGGAAACAGCCATTCTTTTCTTTTATGGTAAGATCTTACTATAACTGGAATTCACTATATAGACCAGGCTAGTCTCTTTCTAGCAATCCTCCTGCCTCTCCCTCTCAAGTGCTGGTATTCCAGGGACATGTGCATTACACATGGCAATTTTTTTTTTTTTTTTTTGAGATAGGGTTTCTCTGTGTAGCTTTGGCTGTCCTGGAACTCACTCTGTAGAACAGGCTGGCCTCCAATTCAAAGATCCACCTGCCTCTGCCTCCCAAGTACTGGGATTAAAGGCATGAGCCAAATATAAAACCATCTAGCTGCAAAAATGGTTATTTTAATAATGAAACACAAATAAATCTTTAAAAGAATGTTTTTAGATGTATTTATTTTTATTTTATGTGTGTGAGTGTCTTGCATGTATGCCTCTGAGCCATATTCATGCAGTACCAGCAGAGGCCACAAGAGAGTGGGGATCTCCAGGAACTGGAGTAGTGAGGGCTTACGTGGGAACTGGGAACAGAATCCTGATCTTCTGAAAGAGTAGCCAGTGATCTTGACTGCAGAGCTACCTCTCCAGCCTCACAAACATAAATCTTAAGAAAGAAAGGTATATAATCCTCAACATGATGACTCAGGTTTATGTACAGCCTGGGCTACACAATGATTTCCAGGCCAGCTTGGGCTGTAATGGTCATATGCTGCTGAGTATTCCTTACTATGTGACTATATGTCACTCAGATTGGTTTAATAAAAAGCTGATTGGTCAATAGCCAGGCAGGAAGTATAGGTAGAACAACCAAGCTGAGGATGCTGGGATGAAGGACTGAATTGGGGCAGTTGCCAGCCAGATGCAGGGGGAGCAGGAGATAAACATGCCACATGGTGAATTGTAAATAAGGGATATGGGTTAACTTAAAATGTAAGAGCAAGTTAGTAATAAGCCTGAGCTTTTGGACTACCATTTACAATTAATATAAGTCTCACTGTGTTTATTTGAGAGTGGCTGTGAACATTTTTTTTCTGAAACAGGGTTTCTCTGTGTAACAGCCCTGGCTGGAACTCATTTTGTAGACCAGGCTGGACTCTAACTCACAGATATCAGCCTACTTCTGCTTCCCAAGTGCTGAGGTTAAAGGGGTGTGCCACCACACCCAGCTAGCCATTTAAATTATAACCAAAACATCATATGCTTGGCCACAGCTGACTTATGTGCCTTTATTTCTTTTAGTACATGGGTACTAGTTGAAGTTTTCCAAAGTGCTTCATTATTCCTCACTCATAGCAACACCAATCCATAAAGCCATATCTTTCCTGCTTTCTCTCCAGAGCCTCTCTTGCCTAGAGGCACCTGAAGCCTGAAGTGCTTCTGCCAGGTCCAGTCTCTGACTGGCAGGCCCTTCCTAAGATGAGATAAAGCTCTTTGCTGTCCAGTATTTATCTCCCACCTCTAGCCTGAAGTATGCTGGGAACCTGCTCAGTTTTTCAAATTAAGGCAAAAGCTGGCTGGGTGTGGATGCTATCCTGCAAGACTCTTCATTCTGGTTATTGCTAATTATTAATTCCTTGCTATAGCAAGAATATCACTATCACTGGCTTTTTTTGTTGTTGATGTTGTTTCCTCTTCTTTTAAGGGAGGATGGATTTATTCATTTTGGCTCAGAGGTTCCTCTTCATCATGACTTAGAGGGTATGGCAAAACAGAACAGCTCACATCACATGTCAAGGAAGCAGAAGGAGAGAGAATGTCCGAGTTCATCATTTGCCTTTTGGTAGCTAAGAAGGCAGGTAGAGGTAATGGGGGTGCTATGGAGTGGAAGCAAGGGAAAGCTTCTGGTATAGCTGGGACCGTTATGCAGGATTGGTTTGTTTAGGGATTCATATTTAGCTCACTTTGATTGGCCAGAGATGGCAGGAAAGCTGTTAGTCAAGTTCTGGCCACTGCAGTAGTTGCTTACAGAACTTACTGGTCAGTTTCTTGAATTGTCCCTAGAGATAGCAATCAGCCTCCCTGCAAGTACAGAGCGCGCGCGCGCACACACACACACACACACACACACACACACACACACACACACACACACACACACACACGAACAAATCAATCAGTAAATGTAAAACGTGCACGCAAGTGCGTGCACACAGACAGGCACACTCACACACATACACACAAACCCACAGACTTGGCTGGGGTGATTTTTCGTGGACAGGAGAGCTCATTCCACAAGCATAGAGACCTGAGTTCAAATCTACAGTAAGCATGTGAAAAGCCAGGTGTGGCTATGCACATGCTTGTAATCCCAGAGCTAGGAGCAGGGGGAGGTGGAGACAGGAGGACTGCAGAGGCTTGCTGGGGTCAGCCTAGCTCAGGATTCAGTGAGAGACCATGTCTCAAAAGAACAAGATAGAAACAGACAGAGTAAGCCTGGAGGTGGTGGCATACACCTTTAGTCTCAGCACTCGAGGCAGAGATCTTAGTGAGTTCAACGTCAGCCTGGTCTACAGCGTGAGTTCCAGGACAGTCAGGGCTACACAGAGAAACTGTCTTGAAGAACCAAAAATCAAGAACACAGACAAACAAACAAAAGAAATAGAGTAGAACACCTGGTGTCTTCCTCTGATCTCTATGTGTGTCCATACACCACACACACACACACACACACACACACACACACACGAAAACAAGTAAGTGATGACATAAAAATATAAACCCAATTACATACACAATTCTGCTCAAACCTCTGTGAGTCTTGGTGTGGCCAGTGATCTTGGTGTGGCCTTCCAGGTCATCCCAGTCCTGTCCCCTTCCATCTCCCAGCTCTAGAGATTCAGCTTCTAGACTTTACTTCTCTGGAACCTGCCACTGAGAGGCTCTGCCCTCCACAGACATATCATCTAGTTGATAGGAGGTTTTTTGTTTGTTTGTTTGTTTGTCTTTGGTTTTATTTTTGAGACAAGTCTCTTGTAGGCCAAGCAGACCTCATACTACACTACAAGGAGCTTAGTTGCCTTCAGAAGGGAAATGAGTTCAGAGTGACTACACTGACCAAAAGAGAGGGGTAGTCCCCCTGAGGCTGGGAGGGAGGGAGACTGGAGAATCAGATAAGCATTGTATTCCTTGTGTATGATTCCCATGCTCAGCTCTGTGAGATGCGGGGTTCTAACACTTTGTGATTCTTGTGGATTTGTCCTTCAGCGCTATTTGAAATCTGACTGTGGAACACAGGCAACAGCTATTCATAAATTAAATGAGCCAGTTCACCTAGATTTGTTTTCAAACTACCTGGAGTCCAAGAGATCAACGAATAAGAC
This sequence comes from Cricetiscus sungorus, assembly GCA_030556225.1. Lineage (NCBI taxonomy): Eukaryota > Metazoa > Chordata > Mammalia > Rodentia > Cricetidae > Cricetiscus > Cricetiscus sungorus. The sequence goes on along the minus strand of JANBXA010000031.1, from coordinate 19,654,906 downwards.
TTAAGATGGTCATATTTTTACTGGCTCACAATGAAACAAACACTGCCACCCACAGGCTCAACACAAGATGTCCCTAAACTTGTGCCTTGGCCTCCAGCCTGCTCATGATGGGGAGGCTTCCCCTGAGACACTGGCTGCAATGTGAGGCATCCTCCGGCTTCCCAGGGAATGTTTCAGACTGGCACTTTAGACAGAACACCGAGGAGGTGACTGTGAAGGAGTGCCAGGGAAGGAGTCAGCGGCCACCTGGGGAAGCTCTGACGTCCCCATCAGGATGGAAGGAAGAAGAGAGAAAGGCCAGGCAGGATCAGGAGTTAGGCTCTTTGTGCTCCTCCAGCTTTCCTGCACTAACAGGTGAGCATGCACCAGGAGGCTAAGAGGAAAACACCAGTGGATGCTCTCCTCTAGAAGCTCCCCAGGGCAGAAACCGGGAAGGGATCGAGGCACCAGGTCTTCCTTCATCTAGAGCTGATGCTTCTCCATTACTACAGAATGAATGTTGTGTCCCTCCCAAAATTCCCTAGTGGCCCTAGGGAGGCCCTAGTGGCCTAATGACCTGAGCTAGTTGGGGAAGAGAAACAACTCCTGCAAATTGCCCTCTGACCTACACACACGCACGCACGCACGCACGCACGCACACACATACAGTGGTAGTTTGAATGTAACTGGCCCCCATAATCTCATAGGGAATGGCACTATTAGAAGCTGTGGCTTTGTTGGAGGAAAGGTGTCACTGTGGGGGCGGATTTTGAGGTTTCCTATGATCAGGATAGATGTTCAAGTCAACTTCCTGCTGCCTACAAGATGCAGGACTCTCAGATGTTTCTCCAGCACCACATCTGCCCGTGTGCCACCATGTGACGCCATGATGATAATGGGCTGAACCTCTGAAACTGTAAGCCAGCCACTCCAATTAAATATGTTCCTTTGTGAGAGTTGCTGTGTTCATAGTATCTCTTCACAACAATTAAAACACACACACACACACACACACACACACAGAATAAATAAATGTAAAAAAAAAAAGCAAAATATGTTTATATTTATTTTTCTGTACTGGTGAAGGCTTCCAGGGCCTCTTACATGTTAGGCAAGTACTTTGCCACTGAGCTATGTCCTTAGCACCCACCAAAATTCATCTTAGAACCCCATATGATGGTATAAGAATTAGAGTCAGGTGGTGGTGGCACAGCTTTTTAATTCCAGCTCTTGGGAGGCAGAGGCAGGCGGATCTCTATGATTTCGAGGCCAGCCGGGTCTACAGAGTGAGTTCCAGGACAGCCAGGGCTACACAGAGAAACCCTGTCTTGAAAAACAAAACTAAAAACAAAATCAGAAACTTTTGGAGTAACTGAGTTCTAATGAGGTCTCCCAGGATGTTAGTGACATTACCTGAAGACAAATGGGAGACTCCTTCCTTCCTACCCTCCCAGCCTCTCTTCTACATATGAAAGTACAATAAGAAAGCAGCTACCCCTAAAGCTAGGAGGCAGGCTCTCAGCACCCCTAAAGCTAGGAGGCAGGCTCTCAGCACCCCTAAAGCTAGGAGGCAGGCTCTCAGCACACACATCTGTCAGCACTTGATCTTCACCTTGGCCAACTCCAAGAGCAGGAGAAATAATGCTTATGCCCTGCCCCTCAGCCCTTAGTGCTTCCTGACAGCAGCTGAGCAGAGCAGGCTCCATGATCCTTGGCATTCCTTGCTTGTGGCAGCATCACTGATCCCTGCTTTCATCTTTCTGTGGCCTCTCCTCTCTGAGGCCTCTTCTCATGACACCAGCCAGGCTTAAGGACCACACACTAACCCAGTGTGACTTAGTTCAAGCCTCGATACCGCTGCCAAGATCCCATTTCTAAATTAAGTTATACACTCTTGAGATTCGGGTGGACTTGAAATTGGGCAAAAGATGCTGACCAACCCTGTATTGTCATTTCCAGATGCCTGTTCTTGGTTAAAATTGCTCAGACTACTGAGCCCCAACCTCTACCCCCTCACCCACCTGTACCCCCACCCACTCCTGCCTCCTTACCCCCAACCCTTCACCCACCCCATCCCTCACCCACTCCCACTCCTCACCCCTCACCCACTCCTACCCCCTACTCTTCTTCCCCCACCCACTCCTACCTCCTCACCCACCCCTACCCCCTCACCTACCTCTGCCTCCTTACCCACCCCTACCCTTCATCTACTTCTACCTACACATCCACCCCACACCCTCACCCACTCCTTCCCCCACTCTTTCTTCCCCAACTCACTCCCACCTCCTCACCCACCCCTACCCCCTCACCCACCCTCACCCACCTCCACCTCATCACCCACCCCTACCCCCACCCACTCCCACCCTGTCACCTGCCTCCATTCCCTCACCCACTCCTGCCACCCCCACCCCCCACCCTGGCCCTTGAGTCTCTCTAGCAAACAAAGCTACTAGCTCAGAAAGGCTTCTCTTGGTTGTGGCTCTGCACATAGGCAGCCCCTCCCCCAGCCTTTGATTACCAAAGTATTTTTACCAGTTCATCCTGCAGTCCAGTTTGAGAGCAGGTCACATACAGTTTCCACCCTGAAGATGCCTACTTCCAGCTTGCTTCTCCCTGTCCTGTGCTTACCTTAGAAAATCTAACAGAGTCTGCATTTATCTTGAGGATAATAAGAAACATCCACCTGTAGCTTGTTGTTTCCGGCCAGCCCGCCTGCTGCTGGTCTGGCATGCCGGCCCCCAATAACAAGCAGGAGACTCTATATTTGATACAATCCTGTTGGCCAATGACCATTATTGTTTATGGGCTAGCTCTGTCTTAATTATTAACCCATTTCTACTTATCTAAGTATTTCCACGTGGTCGTCTTATCGGGGAGCCGCGGCGGGCGTCCTGCTTCTTCCCCGGGCTACTTCTCGACTCCTCCTTCCCACTTCCTCTTTCCTTCCCCTGGTCTCCTAGCCCCGCCTATCTAATTATCTCATTGGCCCAATGGTGCTTTATTAACAAGTATGAGAAACATATTTACAGGATAACATCTACCATCATCCACCAGGGTCCCTTCACCAAATGGTTCTGTTTGTTCCCTTGGAGTCTGCCTGACATCAGTGCAGGACAAAGGAGGCTGGGGCAGAGGGAAGCCACTGTGTTCCCTGAGTGTTAGAGACTGTTCCCATGGACACCCATTTCTCTTAGAACCCCAGAAGGAATTGGCCTCTTCTACACCTCTCTCCCAGACAGAGCCAGACAGACCTCTGTGTGCTTGAGGCCTGCCTGGTATACACAGTGACATAGAGAAACCCTGTGGGGAGAGAGAGCGTTATGTCCAGATCATGCGTCCTCCCAAAACCAACAAGGAGACTGAATCCTCTATGTAAAAGCAAAAAGCCTTTATTCAAGCCCAAGCTCGGACTCTCCATCTGTCTGACACAGTAGTTGAGAGCTCCACCCAGGTGGGGTAGGGTTTTTGTCATAGTTTAGGTTGGGGAGAGTGAGGTAATTTTTAGGGTTCAAGACTGTGACTGACATTTGTCTAGGGGTGTCTTGGTGAAAGAGATTGGGTGTGTGCCAGGCTAAGGGACATGGGTGGTCCTGTCCACAATGGAAGTTAGGAATTGCCTTTGGACCCTTAGGTACTTCCCCCTCAGATAGTCCGTTCCTGGGTGGTGTCCAGGTGGCCCCAGCTTGTGGTCTCTCCTGGAGTCAGGTGTTGCCCCAGGGTAAACGGAAACTTCAGGCCGACTTCCTGGTTGATCTCCACTGAGCCTTGGCACGCAAGCGACAGGTGAGTACCAAGTTGCCCTGGGCCCCACAAGAGCACCTATGGACTCTTAATTGGAACCATACTAGAAGCATTCTCTTTGCCAGCACTGTCACCACGTGCATGCTGCTCCTGTGGCTCCTGCAACTGGGGAAGCATGATTATGGAATGTGTAGGTGACATGGAATGTGTGGGTGTGGCTCTAGTGGGGATGAGGATGGGGTGGAGGCACAGCACAACAGTTCCATGCAGTGGTGTCATTCCCTCTCTGTACCGAAGGTGGTGCTGTTGCTCCCCTTGAAGAATTCAAAGCCTGGCAAGCCTGTACTCCTCTACCTCCCTCCTAAATGGCCTTGAGGCTCTGTGACACCTTTGTTGCACAGTGTCGGCATCTTCACTAGTGTATGAGGGACTAATGCTGCTTCCAGCACCATGTTCCTGAGGAAGCACCCATTTCTTATGCTTTAAAGCTTCCCCTGAAGGCCAATGAGATGGCTCAGAGAGTTGCCTTGTGTGGTGGTTGAAAGAAAATGGACCCCAAAGTGAGTGGCACTATTAGGGGGACTGGAATACATGTGGCCTTGTTGGAGGAAGTGTGTCACTGTAGAAGTAGGCTTTGAGGTCTCATAGACACTCATGATGCCACCCAACGTCACAGTTCACATTCTTTTGCTTCTGATGGAGAGGTAGCCATCAGCATGCCTCCCTGCACACTGCCACTCCCAGTCACCATGCTCCCTGCCATGATGACAATGGACTAAACCTTCAAAACTGTAAGCTGCCTTACAGTGTCTCTTCACAGCAACAGAAACTCTAAGACATCAGGCACATTTGACAGTTGGAGTTCAATCCACGGGACCTACAGTGGAGAGAGAAAACTAACCCCTAAAAGTTGAGAAGCAACTCCCCAAAGTTATCCTCTGCCTTCCACATGTACTCTCTCTCTCTTTCTGTGTCTTCTCTCTCTCCTTTCTCTGTCCTCTCTCCTTTCTTTTTCTCTCCTCTTTTACACATACACAGATAATACTAACAAATGAATTTAAAAATTTAAAAAGTTCCTGAGGATCCAGGCATAGTAGCGCATACCTGTAATCTAAACACTCGAGAGGGAGAGCCAAGAGAATCAGGAGTTCAAGGTCATCCGTAGGGTTATAACCAGCCTGTGCAGCAGAAGATCTGTCCCAGAACAAACAAACAAGGATAATCCTGATTTTAAACAACAAACAAAAATGCCCACAAATCCAGCCACCAGCGACTCTATCCTTGGTTGGCTTTCGTTCTTTGCTTTGAATTTACTGCTGAGCCAGCAGGGTCACCATGCCTGCTGATGTGCTAACCGGCTGTGTCAGGACTCACAGGGTCAGGGCCGCTGAGCTCCTTTGAGGGGGACAGGCCAGTTTAGTCACTGAAGCAGAAATTAAAACTATGACTGCTTAAAACAATTTCTTTATGCCAGGCACGCCAGAGGCCGGTGGATCTCTGAGTTCGAGGCCAGCTTGGTCTACAGAGTGAGTTCCAGGACAGCCAGAGCTATTACAGAGAAACCCTGTCTTATAAAATCATTTTTAAAAAATTAAACAAACAAACAAATAAATAAATAAATTCTTGCTATCCTGTAAATAAAGCCTTTTCGTGTTATTTATTTATTTATTTATTAAAATCAGCTTCTGTATGCCTTGTGTGTGGTAGGGACAGGGGACTTGGGGGGTAGGGGTAGAACCTGGGGTCTTAATCTGCTGGGCTGTGCTCGAACCCTCACCCCAACTCAGCCCCAGCCATTCTAAAACAATGAGACACAAGGGGTAACCAATAGACAGCTCCTAGTTCAGTTTCTTGCCCTTGAACGTATTCTTACCAGTGTTTCACAGCTGGGGAGACAGAGGCCCAGCTGCTGAGGCTACAGGGAGACAAGAGACAAGGCTCCTTAAGCACAAGAATCAAGAGAACAGCCTGGTGGCCCAGTTACTTTGCTGTGATAAGGGACCTGATAAAAGTGACTTAAAGGAGAGGGTTGGCTTTAGCTCACAGTTCCAGAGGGATACAGGTCATCATGTCAGGAAAGACATGGCAGCTGGAAGGGAAAGCAATGGCGATGGGAGCAAGAGGCCACGGTTTTTCGTCTCAGAGAAGAGGTCAAAGAGCGCAGCTGCGCATGCAGGCTAGGCTGCCTTCACAGTCAGGGAATAGGTACCACCCACATCCGCAGAGCTCCCTATCTCCATTCAGTCCATCAGGAGAGTCTCCTGCAGGCATGCCTGGAGGCCTGTCTCCCTAGGAGCTCTGTGTTCTATGAAGTGGGCAATTCATGCTAAGTCTGCTGGAGGCAAGTATGTCTGTGAGCTGGAAGCTACATGGAAAAGCACACAGCACCTGGTCATCTTAGTGTCTGTCTGCCTTTTTTGAAACAGGGTCTTACTATGCAGCCTTGGCTAGCCTGGAAGTGACTGTGTAGACCAGCCTGGCCTCAAACTCACAGAGATCCTCCTGTTTCTAGCTCCCAAATGCTGCTGGTATCAAAGATATACAGCCCCACTCCCAGTCCTAGCTACTTTTCCTTCCTTCCTTCCTTCCTTCCTTCCTTCCTTCCTTCCTTCCTTCCTTCCTTTCTTTAATTCAAAATGGGGTATCCCTTGCTGTCCTGGATCTCACTCTATAGACCAAGCCAGCCTTGAACTCTGCTTCCCAGTGCTGGGTGGGACAGCATATTTTCTTTTTTCTGAAAGACAAGGGCTCATGTAGCCCAAGTTGGAACACACGATGCACACACACACTCCAAACAAATGAGTAAGATGCTGAAGGCAGTAATAGCATGACAATACTGCTTTGGGGGAGCAGTTGTTCTGGCTTTTGCTTGCTTACTGTGTGGTTAACATGGCAGAGTTTTCTGTGTTCTGATACCTGATGAGGAGCTGGGCTCTTTCCTCCTCCTTGTTGCACTTCCTTTGAGCAACTCCATCCATCTTGTGTGATTGGCATATACATACTCTAAGACTGCCAGCCAGAGCTCCTCTCCCCAGAGGCCCAGAGAGATGGGCTGTCAGACTGGGAGGTAGTTGTGTGACATTGTTGCTACTGGAGCTTCTTCCCCAGCTGCATGGAGAGGAGGCAAAGGGGATGGACTTCACAGGAGGCCCTGGTCCCCAGTGTTGCTGCCATATGTCCACCCTTGGAGGCCCGATTGTCTTCACTGAGACCAAACACAGTTGGTGGATAATTTATAAAGAATAGTTTATTTGAGTCCCTGCTCCAAGAGGTGGGACAGCAAGCTGGAGCTGGAGGGCAGCCCCCGAGGACGGCCTTCAGCTGAGACACACAGTGGTTAATGGCAGAAGTGCCCAGTGTCCTTTGATCAGGACACATTTTCTCCAAAACCAGCCTGAGACAATTGCACAAGACCAATCCAGCTGGGTGTGCTGGTCACAGCCCTTGCTAGGTAAGTAGAGGCAGGTAGAGCTCTGACTTCAAGGCCAGCCTGGTCTACTAGAGGATTCTAGAGGTACATGAAGATATTCTGTCTCAGAAAGAAGAGGGGGAGGGAGAGAGGGAGGGAGGGAGGGAGGGAGGGAGGGAGGGAGGGAGGGAGGGAGGGAGGGAGGGAGGGAGGGAGGGAAGGAGGGAGGGAGGGGAAAGATGGCTCCATGGTGAAGAGTAGGTACTGCTTTTCCAGGGAACCCCAGTCAGTTCCTGGCACTCACACAGCGATCAGGAACCAGTGCTCTGTGACTCCAGATTCCAGGGGAACCAAAGCTTCTGGCTTCCACAGGCTCTGGCACTCTAAAGCCCCCCCCCCCCCCCCCCCGCCAGCACACTTAATGTAACTCTTAATATACATTCTTAATATAGTTAAGAATATTTTTAAGCACTAATATGTTCATAAGAGCCCTGCCTTAACCACTGTCTGGCTTCCACGGTTTGATGCTGCAGCCCATAGGCTCATACCAGATGCCAGAGCCAGAGCTTGAAAACAAAGCATGTTCCTTAGATTCCCTGACTCCAAGCAGTCAGTGCACATCTGGAAAACCTCACCTGCACAGATGCTTGATGCTATTTACTCACGTGGAGAGAGCAGAGCCCTTCTCGGCCTTTCTCTCTGAAGGGTCCAGGGATATAGAAATATAAAATTGTAAGCCTAAACGGTATTTTGAAAAAGAAAATAAAGCCGCATCTACTGTTAACCTTTAACAACCGCTTTCTGCCTTAAGAGCAGATGACATCCTGGCAGCCACTGTGTACAGAGGTAAACTTTAACAAGTGTCTCCCACCTTCCGGCTTCCCAGCAGACAAAGGTTAGCTTCTAACCATTTCCTCTACGGGACCCTCTCAGTTGCATTCCCTTAATTTTTAACTGTCCTCCTACATGAGTCTACGCTGCCTTGCATTCTTTCCGGAACAGTGAAAAGTGGCTGTGTCAGCCACAGGCTTTCCGCAAACATCCTACTGTCCAATAACCAAAACTTAAAATGTAATGTGACTTAAGCCTGCCCTCAAGGTTGTAAAAGCTCTTTGACCACACCTGGTGCTTGATTTTAGTATAAGAGGAGGTCCCCATTGCACAGTTTCAGAAGCCTAATCTCTGGCTGTGGTCCCAGTTAACTGGTAAGCCTTCTGTGCCCCGAGGTGATCTCCCCCCCCTCTGAAATAAAACTTGCTTCTGGCTTAATAGACTTTGGTGGTCTGTCCCAAAAGCAGTCATTGAATGACCGGGGACCCAACACCTTCAAATGAAGGTGAAACCAGTGGACTGGAAGATGATGGCAAATTAGCCGCTAGAAGCAGCAGGCTGTCTTGGGGGACAGGACCTGAGGTCCCTTTTCCGGTAGTCTCAGACTGATGATAAACTTAAGGATGCCACTAAGACCTGGCAGGCACCCTGGCCTCTCAGCACTTGTCAGGGCCAGCGGGGGACTGCACTCAACCGTGATGCCTTCAGCCTGAGGCTTTTGCAGACTCTACATGGAAACTGGCTGTTTGCTGGCTCTGAAGAACAAGTGCCAGGTGCCAGGTGGAAACATTTGAGCAGCTGCTGTGTTAAAAGTAGCACAGGGCTCACTAACTGCAGTCCTGGTGGCAATAAGCCCCTCCCGAAGTGTCTCTAGCATAGGCGGGGCCCTTGCATCTCAGCCCTAGCATACGGCCTACTATGGAGCTGGGGACAGCTAAGGGAGTTTTTTCTACCATGGTGTGTCTGCATGAAGGTCCTCACTCAAGTTGTGTTTCTTTAATAAAGGTTAATTTATCCAGGACCAGCAAGGACAGAGGCTGCCCTGGGCGCCATGACTGGTGAGATGAGGCCTCCAGGTGTTATTTCCTCAGCCCCCTGGAGCAAGACTCCACCTTTGGTCTGAGGTTCAGCTCTCAGAGACTCTGTCTGTGAGATGGACATGAGGAGGCTTGTTGGGCTCCTGTGAGGTAGAGGAGGATGCACGTGTATGGGAACGCAGGTTCCCAGACTTCAGGGAGTTCTGGAGTTAGGGTTATCTTTCCTTGTTGTCCTGAGCCAAGGGCAAGGTCTGCATTTTGTACCACTGTACCTACTAGTCGTTGCTGTGAGCTGCTTTTGGTTGAACATATATAACCTAGAGCAGGACTCTCTGCAATAGGCTGGGCAGTGGTGGTGCAGGCCTTTGATCCCAGCACTCAGGAGGTAGAGGTAAGCGAATATCTGTGAGTTCCAGGCCAGCCTGGTCTACAGAGCTAGAGTCAGGACAGCTAGAACTGTTACACAAAGAAACATAAAAACACAAAAACACAAAACAAAACTCCGTCCAGTGAAGGGCAGTTCCGGGAGAGCTAAGAGAACATTCTGCAGTAGCTGAAGGAAGGGTCGTGGATTGTTTCCCTATGGACCTGAGCCCAGCTTTTCCACACTCCACCCTTCTGAATGCTTGACTTATTATTCCTTTGCTGTGTAGCTTGTAAAAATAGATTATGGCCATAGCCAGGCTTCTTTTGAAAAAGGGGGGTGGGTGACTTTTTTCCCAGACAGGTTAGACTTGGAATATGAAGCTTAACTCCTAATTCCTAGGACAGAGACTTTGATCCAAGAGTCAAGTAGCCAACCCTGGTGACTGGTACTGTCTGGTGATAGTTACAAAATATAAATGTGACTCTTTAGTGCCTGAATAGAATTTGTGACTATGTGGATAGAAGGAGACAGCCTCTCCCCCCAAAAAAGAAAAAGTTCTGTGAATTAGACACACACATTGAAGGTAAGTCCTATATTCTAAAAACAAAACAAAACAAAACAGTCAGCTTCCAGGCTGAAGAAATACCATCTGCCCAGGCACAGGAGTGTGAAGAGGTGTGACATGTTCGGAGAAGTCATACATTTATTCATTCAACAAATATTTACTGAGCACCTGCTATGCTCCAGACATGATCTTGGGCTGGAGGTACAACTGTGAAGAAAACACAGCCCCTGCCCTTGGAGAGCTGACATTCAAAAGGAACACAAGCAACAAACAGGTGGTAACCGGGTGGCCGTAAGCCCCTTAGATGACCAGAAAGCCTTGGGAACAGAGGACTCTATGTGGCCGGCGAGGGTCAGTGCTGCCAATCCATCAAGATCATGGAATTTGGTGTGACAGGAGCATTTGAGCAAGCGGCTGCAGAAAATTGCTGAGAGGGCCTGCTAAAGTGCCTGAGTTAGAGCTAGGAGGCTGAGGCCTTGCAGGAATCCACAGGGACTCAAGAAAGCAGGGCTAGCTTTCTGAGGGCCTGGAGGGCAGACAACACTAGAGTCAGCTAGAGGCCTCCTCTGGGACAGGAAACTAATGAGTCAGGGCCAGGATCACCCATCATCTCACCAGCACACTTCAAGTACAGGATGAACCCACACCCATTGTGGGGACTGGGAAGCAGACATACTCAAGAACACTGAGGATGTCTGCTTCCCAGTCATCCTCAATGTTTGCCACCAGCCATGCCTGGATGAATGTTCTGTGAAAATGCAGTGACATGGTCTGAGTGGTTCCTTTTCTGAACATGATTGGGAAGAAAAGGAAAACCCACCTCTCCCATTAGATGGTAGGAGCTGGAGATTCTAGTCAGTTACCTAATCAACCGTACACAATGCAAGTCTGGAAGGGTTACTGAGATGAATGCCCAGGGTGCAGGATGCCTGCAAAGGCTGTGCCTGGAGGGCAGGGAGCGTGAGGCACATCAATCAGCATGATGATTTGTGTGAGGTTTGTGCTATTATTTCTCTTTGGTGAAGGAACTAGGAGCAAAGAGAGTTACAGAAATAAGTCCATTTTGTTTGGTTGGTAGATTTCAAATTTATTAATTTATGTTTGTTCTGCAAAGACATCTGTGTACCATGTGTGTGCCTGCTGCTCTCTGATGCCAGAAGAGGGCATTGGATCCTCTGGAACCAGAGTTACAGATGGTTGTGAGCCACCATGTTGGTGCTGGAAAATGAACCCAGGTCCTCTACAAGAATAGTCAGTGGTTTTGGCCACCGAACCATCTCTCTAGCTCTCGTTTCACTGTTTTGTTTTTATTTATGTGAATATGCCTGTGTTGGTGCACATTGAGTACAGTTCCCATGGAGGTCAGAAGAGGGCTTTGGATACCCTGAATCTGGAGTTACAGATGGTTTTAAGCCTTTAAGTCAAGGGCTGTCTCAACCTATGGATGGCCCCCTGGGGGTCAAATAACCCTTTCACATGAGCACCTCCGACCATCTTCACATCAGATATTTACATTATGATTCATAACAGTAGCAAAACTACAGTTATGAGGTAGCAATGAAATTATTTTATGGTTGGGGGTCACCACAATGTGAGAACCACTGCTCTATGAAGATGATGGGAATTGAACCCAGGTCCTCTGGAAGAACAGCCAGTGCTTTCAACTTCTGAACTATTGAACCATCTGTCCACCCTGGGTTTTTGTTTGTTTGGGGTTATTTTGGGGTGAGCGGCATTGCCTCACTGTGTTGTAGGCTGCCCTACAACTCTTGGCCTTAAACAATCCCCCTGTCTCAGCTTCCTACATTGTGCCTGAGTTTCCCTCTCCATTTCAGTTTTTGGGACAGTGCTGGGAATTGAACCCAGTGCCTTGAGGTGCTGAGCAGGCTCTACCACTAAGCTCCTAGCTTTTATTGGGACTGGTTGCTGTTGTTTGTTTTTGTTTTCTTGAGACAGGGTCTTACCATGTATCCCTGGCTGTCCTGGAACTCACTATATAGACTAGGCTAGCCTAAAACTCACAGAGATCTACCTGAATCTGCCTCCCAATGCTGGGGATGACGCATAGGCCACTGTAAATAGCCCTTTGTTTTGAGGTAGGATCTCATGTATGCCAGGCTAGCCTTAAAGTCCCTATGGAGCCTAGGATGGCCTTGAACTTCTGATTCCCCCTCCTTTGCATTCCCAAAGCTGGGATTAGAGGTGTTTGATGCCCTGACTCCTGGTTTATGTGGTGCTGAGGACTAGAACTCCAGGCTTCATGAATGCTAGGCAAGTACTCTACTGAGCTACATCCCGGACTCAAATTCCCCCTGATTCTTACAAAGTTTATCTCTGGCTTGTTGTTGTTTTTGTTTGTTTCTAAACAGTGATCCATCAAGTATCAGGTAGGACCACTAAATATTTTTTATCCAGAACAGCCAACCTCCCCCAACTTTCTTCTGGTGAGATCAAATCTGTGAAGAGATGTAGCAATTTACCTAAATGAAAAATCTTTGCAGGATATTCACCTGAGGATTAATATTCAAAATATATAACGAACTTACACAACTAAACACTGGAGATCCAAAAAATCCAACCAATAAAGGAACAAAAAGAACTGAACAGACAGTTCTCAAAAGAAGCAAAAATGCAGGCCAAGTATGGCAAAGCAGGGCTGCAGTTCTTGAACTCAGGTGGCTGAGGCAGGAAAAGCAGTGAAGGGAGGAAGGGGGAATGGGCAAGTCAGTAGTATCTGAGAGAATAAGAGCCCGAAGTGTGTCACTCACAATAATTAGGGAAAACCCTAAACCTTTCAAGATTCAGAGAAAGAGAAAAATTTAATCTAGAGCAAAGAAATTCACCAGACTGAGACAGAGGGTTCCTGAATATCTGAGACCAGCCTGGGCTACATAGTGAATGGGCCAGCCTCGACTACAGAATAAGACCTTGTGCTGAGAGAGGGATTAACACTTTCTTGTTTTGTTCTGTGTCAGGGTCTCAGTATGTTCTCCAGGCTGGGCCTGAACTCACCAGGTGGGCTTTGAGGATTCATATATGCTCAAGCCATGCCCAGTGTCTCAGTTCACTTCCTGTGGCCTTTGGATCAAGATGTAAGGACTCTCAGCTCCAGCACCATGTCTGTCTGCCTGCTGCTGCCTTGTTCCCTACCATAATGACAATGGACTAAACCTCTAAACTGTAAGCCAGCCCCAAGTAAATGTTTTTCTTTATAAGAGTTGCCATGGTCATGGTCTCTTCACAGCAACAGAATCCCCAACTAAGACACATTTGCTTCTGTTTCTTTGCTAAGAGTTTCTGTCATTTCCTTCACTGTTCATGTGGTCTTTCTAATGTCTTATTTTAGGGAAAGTGTGCCCCAAAATAATTTAGCACCCAAACTCCCGATAAGGTTTGTTTTGAGATAGGTTCTTGCTATATAGGCCTTGGCTGGCCTTGAACTCACTGTCTTCCTTCCTCACCCTGCTTTCTGAGTACAGGGATTACAGTCCCATCCCAAATGCAAATTCTAGAATTGGTGCCATACCTGAGACTTAAAAATGCATTGAATGAACTCAATAATGAACCAAGATGACAAAAGAGTCAATATATTTGGAGACAAAGTCATAAAAAACGATCCTACCTGGGAGTCATACATGCTGCTCAGTGGCTGAACTGAGTGCCTCCATCCCTATCAGCAACGGATAAACAAACTACATGTGAAGAGCATGAAAAAAGATGGAGTAAGGTGCACTTGTTTCTATTTGTGCATCTAAGAGTCTCAGGAACCACAGCACAGTCCCCTCTGTCCCGCGAGACAGTATTTTGGTCAGACTTTGGAACTATGGTGTTTTTTTTAATTATTATTATTTTGTTATTTGTTTGTTTGGTTTGGTTTTCAAGTCAGAATAGTTCTGGTTGTCCTGTAACTGAATCTGTAGACCAGGCTGGCTTCAAACTCACAGAGATCCACCTGCCTCTGCTGGGATTAACCATGTGAGCCACCACCGGGCTAGAACTGCGGTGTTTTAAGTGAGAAATGCTCCCCACAGGAGCATTAGGTATTTTGACTCTTGCACTGCCTGGGGAGGCTATGGAAGTTTTAGGATGTAGAGCTTTGCTGGGAGAAGCACAGCATTGGGGTGGACTTTGAAGCGTTACAGACCTGCATCCCCCACTGCTTCTTGATCCGTGGATGAAAATGTGACCAGTCAGCTTCATGCTCCACCAACCATACATTCCCCGCTACAATGGACTCTGTCCCTCTGAAACCGCAAGCCAGACTAGACCCTTGGCCCTGAAGCTGCTTTGGTCATCACAGCAGCAGAACAGTAACTAATACAGAAGAGATCATATTGGCTCACAGTTAGAGCATACTGTCTATCATAGCAGGAAGCAGAGAGAGATGGATGCTGGTGCCCAGCTGCCTCCTTTTCATTCTGCCCGGAACTTCAGCCCATAGCATGGTACTGCCATAGGTAAAGTGGGGGTTTCCCACCTTAATCTAACTTTAGAAAATCTCTCACAGACATGCACAAATGTCTATTCCCATTATAACTCCAAATTCAGTCATGTTGAGAGTGAAGATCAACCACCTGAGACAACTAAGATGATGAAACACACAAGTTTTTATTTCTTCTCAACAAATAATCCTCCAATATAACAAGCCCTTTCTGACTAAACCCTGTCTCAAATAAACAAATAAATAAATAAGATTTTTTTTTAAAGTCTCTTTTGAATTTTTTTGACTTGTCTTGTTTCTTGAGATAGGGTCTCACCATTTATCCCTGGCTGGCCTGTAACTCATAGAGATCCTCCTGCCTCTGCTTGCTGAGTGCTGGGATTACAGATTTGTGGCACCATGCTTGACTACATTTGTTCATGTTTTGAAACAGAGTATCCCATGCTGGTCTTGAACTTGACATCTTCCTGGCTGGGCCCCTCAACTTCTGAGATTGGAGACTTGTGTCACCATGCAAGGCTCTGGACTGAATTTCTTTTTGCAAAAGTAAACTTAAATTTTGGTATAATTTTAGATTTACAGGGGGGACCTGCAATGAGAGTCCAGAACTTTCTTTATACACCCCTCCCCTCTTCTTGCACAGTTAGCCTCTTACATGCCACAGCCAACCAGAAATAAACACTGGTCTGCTGCTGGTAGCTACACTCTAGGCTTCATGTAGATTCCTCAGGCTCTTCTTCCAGTGGTCTTTTTCTGTTCCAGGATCCAATCCAGGATCCCATGCTGTGTTTAGTGTCAGGGGTGGTTTCCATTTCACAGACTTAGCTGGGGCTTCCTCTTGCTGATGAAGAAGGGGACTCCTGGGGGAATTCTTGTCTCTTTCAGCTGGGGATGTGAGCATTTATGAAATCCTTCCACTTCTCAGGATGTGCCCGCTATTCCAAACCCGGGAAGCTTAAGCACCACGTGACATTTCCATTTGAGAGGACTGAAGAGAGCTTCGGGGGGGAAGCTGACTTTTGAGACCCAGCCTTGAAAAGAGGATAGAACTCACAGGGGAAAGGTGGAAGAGACAGCATTGTGGAGAGAAGGAACCAAGGCTCAGAGGTATACAAAGCAAGAGTCAGGTGCAGAGAATGGACTGTTGGGGGGGGGGCTATTATTTAAACTAGGCAAAGATGTGTTCCATTTGTTTACGCCACGGAATATTACTTTAACTGTGGAAAGCTGTGTTCCTTTTGTTGATACTGCATTTGTTTAATTTTGTAAATATGTGTTGCATTGGTTTCACCTTGCCAGCCTAAGGCACCTGATTGGTCTAATAAAAAGCTGAATGGCCGAAAGCTGGTTAGGAGAAAGGATAGTCAGGGCTGGCAGACAGAGAGACTATGAGAAAAGAGAGAGAGGGAGAAAGGGAGGGAAGAATGAGAGGAAGAAGAGAGGAGAGAATGAGGAATATACACAGGACAAGGAGCCAAGAATCTGTCAACCAGCAGATAGTAATACATACATACAGAAAAAAGATTAACAAAGGTAAAAAGCCCTAAGGCAAAAGGTAAAGAAAAATAGGTTAATTTAAGTTAAAAGAACTAGCCAAAATGAGTGTAAGCTAGACTAAGTACTCACAACTAATAAGAAGTCTCTCTGTGTCGAGATTGGGGTGCTGGTTGGTGGCTGGTACAGTTGACAGCATAGGATTCTCTAGAAATAAGGGCCCTTACATCACCTAACGCTGTGGAAGGGGGTCCCTCTCTCCCCAGCCGGCATCGGAAAGCATCTGGATTCTTACACAGAGATTAATGCAGAGCTGGGGGGGAGCAGTGGGGATTGTGATAGTAGTGGGATGAGATAGAGGGCACAGCAGGAAGGTTTGTCTTATTGGGCCATAACTGCTGAGTCCAAGGGGATCACAGGATGGAAAGGGGAGAGGCTGGCAAGAAAATAATAATAATGGAATGTGAGGATGAGGATGAAGATGAGGCTGGAGGGAGGGGGGAAGGGAGGAAGGGAGGAGGAGGTAGGGAGGGGGAGGGAGGGTGACTGAGGTCTTGGCCAGCAGGACAGACAGCAGCCAGCTGAGGCCATGTCTGTTGAAGGATCTGGTTGAACCCAGGCAGTTTTGAGATCAAAGGTACAGGAGATGCCAACCCAGAAGCCAGGCAGGCTGGAGACTGCTGCCCAAGTACAAGTGTCTGTGGCAAAGACACCAGCCTGCCTGGCAGGCACCATGAGGACCGGTGCTCCCGCATAACTCAGTAAAGATCCATTTCCACAGGGAAGGAAACCATTTCCTCAACTCCTAGGTAGCACTGCTGGTACCTTACAGAAAAGCTCTCCTGGGGCTGGGGTGTAGCTCACTTGCCAGTGTGTGTGCCTGGCAGGCATTAACCCTGGTTTGATCCCCTGCTTTGCATAAACCAAGCAAGCCTGGGGCCCCAGAAGGCTCAGTTCACAGTCATCCTAAGCTACATTGTAAGTCCCAACCCTGTCTCAAAGAACAATAGAAAAGTTTTATTGTCCCTCTCCTAACTTCCCCAGGGTCAACTCACTGGGAAAAGTCACCTTCTGTTCCCTCCAGAGGTTGGCCTGGACATTTTCAAAAGTTCAAGAGGTTCAGATTTCTTCTTTTACTGTAAAATATAATGCTTGCTTGTACTCATTTGGGGAGTGTTTTGTGGTTTTGTGTTCCTAGGGTTTTGATTGAGGGTGGGTTTGTCTGGGTTGAGTCTCACTGTATATCCCAGGCTGGCCTCCTGTCCCCATGCTTTTTACCAGCATTCTAAGTGTACCATGCCATAGCCTGATTCTGGGTTTTTCATCTGTCCTTGCCTGGGGGTGGTTTCCACAGACCCCTCAATTATAATACATTCATTTATTTATTCAATTATGAAAGCTTGGTTGTGTCTGGCACTATTGAGGTATTGCAGACACAGTGAGACAGGAATGACATGAAACACTGACACACACTCTGCCAACTTCTGTGGAAGGCAGAGGGGGATCCTCAGTATGCTTTGATGATCACCATAGGGCCATTGGGGACTTGTTAAACACCTAGTATCACATAGGCATGCCCAGGAATTATTCCTGCCACCTACGTGTCCTTCAGACCTTATCAGCTCTCTCCAGCACAGCCCCATCATAACACCCACCTTAGCAGATCAGCCTGAGCCAGGAGCGGGGCTGTGCCAGAATCCCTGTGGATCTTCCTGGCCAGAGACCACAGGAAGGTGGGGCCTAGGTGGGGCGGGACCAATGTGATGGGCTCCAGGACTAAAGTTGGAGCTTGTGGAGGAGGAACTGGGACTTGGACAAGGACTGCCTGTGAGGACACCTGCAGGGCTGGGGCAAGTCTGGATAAAAAGGAAGTGGGCATGGATCTAACTGCTGAGTCCTTCCCATTCCTGTGACCTCCTGGACGAGGAGTGACAGCCACACGGACACAGCAATGGGTGAAAATGCCCCCCAGGGCCTCTTAGATTAGAGTGGGAAGGGGGAGGCCCAGAAGATTCCCCCATGCACCCACTCTGACACTCACCGCTCTCCCCACTGCCTGACTGGGTCTGGATTCAGCAGAGCCAGTCTGTGAGATCCAAATGAGCCACATGGCTGCAGTGTTCAGATAGCCCATAGATTAGAAGAGTGTGAATATTGCTATTTGGGGTTGTACTTTGGGGCCAAAAGAATGAGAAGGTCAGCTCTGGGACACACCTGACCTGAGGAGGTCCATCTGGAGTCCAGGAATAATGCTGTCTACCTTAAATCCTGTCTGAATGAGTTTGGTCATCTTCTGTATCTCCTTGTTTCTCAGTGGGCAGTTACCTTGTGTGAAGACAGAGATAAAGCATTGGTCACATTCACTGTATAGGGTTCATTAATGCTTGAAGTTTCAGGCACCCATGGAGGTTCTTAGAAAGTGTCCCACAATTAAGAGGTATTGTAATCTATTTACTCCAGTTTAACAAAAAAGGACTGAGGATGGAGAGGTGTGAAGAAAACAGTCCAATGTCATACAGCCCCAAGTAGCAGGGTTCAAGCCAGCAGCCACCAACCCCTCCTACCAATTCTGGTCCAACACCAATTGGTACATCCAAAAACCCTATTCAAAGTCTCTCTCCCAGGGAACCAAGGTGGCTTTCCTTCCTCAGGGCATCTGGCAGTCTTTCTGTCTGTCCAGAGCCAGGACATAGGCAGTAGCACCAACACCCAGGCATGCTGGAGCATACACAGATGAGAGGCTGAGGAAGTCCTGGGCTCATGGATGCAGGGGCAAATGTCTGCTTCTACATTGCAGGTCTGTTCTCAGAGTTGAAGCTGGCTGTACCTTGGGGCCACATTGCTGTCAAAATCTGGGGCTCCCAGAAGAACCCTCCAGTTCTCTGCCTGCATGGCTGGCTGGACAATGCCAACTCCTTTGACAGGCTCATCCCTCTTCTTCCACAAGGTGGGGCTATGGGCTGAGGGGCAGGGGAGGGGTGGAAGCTGCCATGCAGACCCTGCCTCTCCCTCCTCTCTCTGCTGCAGACTTTCATTATGTGGCCATGGATTTCGGAGGTCACGGGCTCTCCTCCCATTACAACCCAGGGCTCCCGTATTACCACCTACATTTTGTGAGTGAGGTCAGAAGGGTGGCAGCAGGTGAGCAAGACACAGAGTGGGTGCCATGGAGGAGTGTGTGTGTGTGTGTGTGTGTGTGTGTGTGTCTTCTGCCACACCCCTCTCCTCCTAGGAGGTAGGATGCAGTGTCTGGGAGACAGGAGTGGTTGGCAGTGGATGCCTGGGGTCTGGCTCCAGGTCTCCCAGAAACTGAGAGAGCTTGCTTCCTCCACTAGGAGCTTCCCTCAGTGGAGCTGAGCCCCTCAGCTGGCCTCCTGGGTGGGGGTGCAGGCACTTGGAGGGAGTCCCAAGCCAGAAACAGGAAAATGTTTGGAGTAAGGCTGGACCGTGCAAACTTTCTCTTTGAATTTTTTTCAGCATTTAAATGGACTCGGTTTTCCTTCATGGGCCACAGTTTTGGTGAGTCAGCTTTACACTGGCCCTGGGTTCTGTGGAGGGCTATAGGAGAGACAGAAAATTTGACACAGTGGTACCTGGTACCTTCCCCAGCGTCTCTGAGGAGGAAGGGAGTCCTCAAGCCTCTGGTCTCAGAGGAGGGTGTGGGGAGACGTTGTAAGTGTTTTCAGATGGAGTGACCTTGGTGGCTCAGGTAGAAGCTCCCGGATGAAGATGCAGAGTCCCAACCCCATGGTGGGAAAGAAGCTATAGATGGGACAGAGCATAAGAAAGAGCTGGGGGAGGATTGGGAGCTGGAAAGGGGACACATAGATGTCAGCACTGTTCTCTTGTCTGGCAGGTGGCACTGTGGGTGGCATGGTGAGTAGCTGGCTGTTCTGGGGTCACCTGGGACCTTTCTAGGGGTGTGAGGGGGAGACCAGCGGGAGGTAAGATAGGAAGAACCCCTTCATACAGTGGATGCTGTAGCCAGCACCCCTTGGTCAGAGGAAACTTCACGTGTACACTGTGTCCTTGGATTGGTTCCCTATGGAGTTTCTGCGTGTCTCATCCAAGGTTACTGCGGTCTGCAGCTAGGGCTGGGATAAACACACTTAGGGACAGCAAACTCTAGCTCTGGTGAGGTCTCTGCCTTCACACACTCACTTGTTCCTCTGTTGTCACTTTCTAGTTCGCCTGCATGTTTCCCGAGATGGTGGACAAACTTATCTTGCTGGAATCAGCTCCATTTTTGCTGGACTGTAATGTAGGAAGAAGTTTGTTATTGGCTGTAATGGGGATCCCGGACATTGGGGGGTTACCTTCAGCTCTGTCTCCTGTGAATGTTAAGGAAGCAGGAGAGTGTGACAGAGGG
Source organism: Cricetiscus sungorus (assembly GCA_030556225.1). Classification (NCBI taxonomy): domain Eukaryota; kingdom Metazoa; phylum Chordata; class Mammalia; order Rodentia; family Cricetidae; genus Cricetiscus; species Cricetiscus sungorus. Next base: position 19,634,673 of record JANBXA010000031.1, on the reverse strand, counting down.
GGACAATTAGCCAGGGATCTCCCCCAGAGAGGGCAGCATCCTGAAGCTTGTAACTCTAAGAATGTCAGGGACAGGGCATGGAAACTCTTGGAAGGCCCCTCTGCAGACTGTGGGTGGATACAGCATAGATTGTGAAACTCAGAATGAGGATGAAGGGGCAGCCATGGGTGGAGGAAGTTCTGGGCCACAGGAAGCTCCCTGCCCTGACACCTAATCAATCACTTTGTGCCATGCACACGGAACACACCCCTATATATTGACTGTGTGTGTGGCTGATAGAAAAATACCACCACCAGCAGTCACAACAGCCAGTACTGTCCCTGTATATGAGACTAGGCTCTGTCCTTTACCTACTGTGTGATCCTAAGGAAGTTAGTGTCCTCCAGAGGACTTCACTGTGTCCATTTCCATCTTCTCATTTACAGCATTGCCATGCCTTCCTGGAGGACAAGAACTCATTCTGTCTTTTTTGAAACAGGAACTCACTCTGTAATCAAGGCTGGCCATGAAGTCCTGGCAATCCTCCTGCCCCAACCTCTTAGCTAGAGTCAGTTTTTTGTTTGTTTTTTTGAGACAGGGATTTTCTGTGTAGCCTTTGGTCTCTTGGAACTAGCTCTGCAGACCAGACTGACCTCAAACTCATAGATATGCTCCTGCCTCTGCCTCCCAACTGCTGGGATTAAAGGTGTGCAGTCCCTGCACATTGGCAGCATTCAATAATTTTCCACTGCAAGTAACATTAACCCATGGGTTAGTGTGGAACCCAATGCCCAGGCTATGGTAAACTTTGCCCTTTGATCTCTGTAATGTCCCATTGACGAAACAAGTGTAGAGCCTTGGGACATACTACTGGGTGTTCTGGTGACAGTGAGTCCCCAAAAGCTTGAATTTGCCACTGGACACATAGGTTATGGCAAATGAAATCTCAGAACCCATCCACCTCACCTACCTGCTCCAACTACATGTCATTGGAAATGACAGCATTGATTGAAGTCACTGAAATAGCCTGCTCTGGCTAGAAATCTAGTGTTACAACTCTACAAAGCACAACCTCTAGCTGTCCCATGCATGCCTGTGCTGATGAGAAAGGGTAACTAGCAGGAGCTGATCCTCCTCACAGTACTAAGGGCAGGAGGCAGGACCAGGGAAGAGGCTGGGACCCCTGTCCTGGAGCATCCCTGATCACCAGCTCTACTGAATCCATAGGAAACAGAGAACATCCTGACCTACAAACGAAGGAACATGGAACACATGTTGCAAGTGGAAGCTTCCCAGCACTCCCTGAGGGTGTCCAGCCCAGAGGAAATGTTGCAGAGGTGGGTGCTGGCAGCAGGGGCAGGGCAGAGGAGGGCTGGACGTGCTGTGACCTGGGTGGAACCCTCCAAGTGGGGCAAAGTTAGAGCCTAGTCCATCTCCTCTTGCTGCTTCCTGCCCCACCTCACAATGTCATTCACTCCCCCTACCCTTCCACCTTAGATTCCTTCCCCCGCTGTGGCCTCCAGGACACTGCTCAGAAGCCCCTTGTTGTCACCACCCCTCTCTACTCCTGCTTTGCAGGGGCCTCTTTCTTTGCCCTCAGGCTCATGCTCTGTTGGCTCACCTCTGCCCTCTGGCTACCAACCTTAGCCTACTGAACAATTGCCTGCAGTTCTCCCCTGCTGGAGCTGTCTGGTGGCTTCTACCCTGGACAATCCACACTGCCCTGTGTTAATGTCAGCATCTAGATTCTGCACCCCTGGCCTGACTGGGAATGCCCTGGTCATCTTTGTATCCACTGCATCTGGCAGTCTGCACAGTAGCACAGGGCTTCACTCTTTTGTTGTTGTCTAGAGGAGTGGACACACACAGAATAACAGGCAGAGTCGCTGATGCTGCAAAGACCCCACTGGTTCACAAAGACACAAAGTTGATGGGTAGCCTCCCTTCCCTCCATCTCCCCTTCCTCCTCACTTCTGTACCTCCCGGAGTTTGAACCAAAGCCCTCAAGCACTTTACCCCAGAGTCAAATCCCTAGAACTTCTTGTTGTTTCTTTGTTCTTTTTCCAGGGATTTAGGTAAATTCATGCTGGCCTTGAACTCATTACATAGCCATGACTGGCCTTGAATTCAAATCTTTCTGCCTCAACCTCCTTAAGCACTGGAATTAAAGATGGGCACACCACATCCAGCTGCCTGATTTCCTTTCTTCCAAAACCACTAGGCTTGATCAAGGCATGGTTCCCTTAGTGTCTCTCTGTCTCCCCAGGCTCCTGAATAAAAATAGCCACTTGAATAAAGAGTGTGGGGAACTCCTGCTACAGAGAGGAACCAGGAAGATGGGCACAGGTAAGGACTCACTGACTGTTATTACTGAGGGAAGGCATGGGGGCTTCGTGTGCCAAGCTTATCCTTTGTGCCCAAAGTGCTTCCTTGACTCTTCCATTGCCTCTCACAGCCCTGTGACAGCAGGGAAACTGAGGCTGCACATTGCCCAGTACCTGAAACAAGGTCACATAGGCGTTGTAGAAAACCTCACTCTGTGTGAAGGTGGGCTGGCATTGGGACTAAGGTGGGTGAGCGTCATGGCCGTGCCCTGCTGGGCCTATGGGGAGGAGGTGCCGTGGCCCTGGCAGCCTCTCACGTGAAGTCTCTTCTGCATTACTTCTCCCATGCTTTGTCAAGAAAGCCTCGCCAAGCTTCTGAGAGTTGCATCCCCATCAAGACAGAGAGAGTGGCCTGAGCCAGTGCCCCAGTCTCAATGAAGCTGCAATCTGCAGAGGTGGCACAGCTCCAGAGGGCAGCATTTACAAATGCCTTTGTGGACCAGACACCTCCTGGGCCTGGGCAAGGAGGAGACTGAGCACGAAAAGTAAACGTAGGAGGAAAGCCGATGATAACAAAGCATGAGGCACCTGTTGTTGCTGAAGCAGAGAGGATGAAGGGTTTATTTTGGCTCAGCCCCAGGGAACTGTCCATCATGAGGAGATGGGTATGGTGGCAGCGCAGGGGCAGCTGGTCATATTGTGAGCACAGCAAGGAAGCAGAGAGAGATTAATGCTGATTCTCAGCTCACGGTAGTTCAGTCACAGGACCAGGCCACAGGGTAGAACTGCCCAGAGTCAGGGTGGACCTTCCCACCTCAGTCTGATCTAGAAACTCCTCAGTGATAAGCCAGAGGCTTGTTTCCATGGAGATGGCAAAGCCTGTCAAGTTCACATTAACCATCCTCACAAGTAAACAATGAATGAGTGAGTGAGTGAGTGAATGAATGAATGAATGAATGAATGAATGAATGAATGTGAGTGGCCTGGGGAGGGGCTTGGAGCAATTCTAAGATAAAAGCTTGTGTGAGGTGGTGTGATGAGACAGAAAAGGCCCCAGTTTGGCACAAAAAGCAGGGTTCACTTCCTGTTGGTGCCCACTGAGTCACAATGGGACTCCCCATGTTTGTCAGGAAACAGGCAAGGTCGGTAGATTGTTGCTCTCACAGGCTGTCAGGCTCAATAAATTTCTACAGAAAGAAATGAAATAGAAATACCTCCAGCTACCCAGTGCATGTGGGTGGGGAAGATGTGAAATTATGTTGGCCAAGAAGGAGACACTAGGGCCTAGGCTTTTGTGTCCCACAAAGATGGCCAACCCAGGGGTTCCCTGTATAGAAATGGGCTAATCCCTAGGAGGCAATATCCCAGCCAGACCAGGGATCTGACAGTCCTGAGTTGCCTGAAATGTGGGCACAGCTGCAGAGTGGTCACTAAGGAGACAGTGGGCATTGCTGAGAAGGTGATCCTCTGTGCTGAGGAGCAGGCAAGGGGTGGGAGCACTGTATGGGAGCACCCCTCTGTAGCAGAATTAGCTTAGGAGAAGGTAGATTCAGATCCTGCTGGCTCTCTGGATACAGTGTTAGGAAGGCATTGTTCTGGGCCTATAGCTCCAGCTCTGTCTCTCTGTCTCTGTACCTCTCTCTCTGTCTGTCTTTCTGTCTCTCTCTCTCTCTTTCAATTATGGTCGGTGTAAGTCAAGTGAGAAAGAGGTTGTTGGCATCCATTTCTGACCAAAGTGAGTTCCCAACAAGGCAGTACATTGAGCTAAAGCCCATTTAACCTGGCATATGTACCAGGGTCAGGAGACAGCCATGAGGCACACAGACTTATGCATATTCTTGACTAAACACAAGAGTTCAACCCATTGCCCAGTGCTTGCTTCAAGCCAGGTGTGGTAGCCTGCCAGCCAGAAACCCCTAACACTTAGGAGGATGAGGTCGGAAGATAGAACTGTTGGCCAAGCCTGGGCTACATAGTAAGATTCTGACTCAAGTACACAACAAAAGCAACACATGTTACAAGATGGAGGTATACTGCATAGAGCGAGAGCCCAGCAGACTCTGGACCAACCCCTAAGGATACAGGAACAGGCCCTACCAGTCTCTGACCAGGGAATTCCTGCCAGCCCTCACAGCCAGGATGCTGGAATTCCCATCATAAACCCATCTGTCTGGCTTGAGCAGTTTCACAGGAGCACTTGGTAGGGGAGCTGGGACAGCTGCCCATGTTTGGAAGAGAAAGGCTTTGCAGGAAAGCAGTGCTTTCTAGTGGCCTGTGAGAAATGCAGGGGCCTAAAGACACAGTCATTCCAGTGTGTGAGACATGGAGATTAACAACAGTCATCCCCACAGGCCACAACCAGAGGCTCCAAGGGCCATGTTTGTGGGCCCAGTGCCTATAACACAAAAAACAAGAGACACAGAGGCTGACATTGGGGCATAAGTTCAAGATCAGGGAAGCAAAGAGGACAAGCTGCCAGAGAGTTCTTCCCTCTAACAGGGGTAGGACATTCCTATCCTCAGTGTATCTGGAGAATGAATCCTCCTATCCTCAATGTGGTGGAGAATGAATGCATCATACTGACACTTGGTCCTGTCTCCCATACCTCCCTAATGCTGGGTTTAAAGACATGTGATCCCAGGTGCTGATGACATCTTTGTTAGAGCTGTTTCTCTTTAGGACTGCATGAAACTTGCATAGATCTAGGTGGCCATCTGCCTCTTATTCCTGAGTCCTATGGTTAAAGGTGTGTACCATCACCTCCTAGCTTCTGGCTGCTAGGATTAAAGGTGTGTGCCTGGCCTCCGTGGGTAGTGACTGACTTTGCTTTCTGAACCTCAGGCAAGCTTTAATAAATCATAAACAATACATATTAATGCAATAACTGCTCTGTCAGTCTCTGCTGGATCTGTCTTGACTTTGGTGAGTCCCAGAGCAGACAGGGAGCTGGCAATGGGAAGACTTCTGAATTATCTCTGCACCTCAAATGGCCGAGCCTCCTAGGTAGGATGAAAGCAGGAAGGAGCCACACACAGGCAGAGCAGCAGCTGGGTATCTCTCTCAGGAGCTGCCTGTGAGTGTTCAAGGATCAGGGCCCGTTTGATTTTTATCTTGCTTTCTCTTACATTTGTCTATTTTTGAGAAGGCGTGTGTGTGTGTGTGTGTGTGTGTGTGTGTGTGTGTGTGTGTGTGTGTATGGGAATGTGGACATGTAGAAGTCAGAGGACAACTTTTGAGAGTTGGTTCTCCCCATCCATTGTGTGGATGCCAGGGATTGAACTCAGGACCTCAGGCTGAGTGACAACTGACTTTCCCCACTGAGCCATCTTAATGGGCCAAGGGACACTTAACAATTTTGGGGGTGTTGTTTTTAACAAAAGGGACAGAGAATGGACCTGGACCTACTTTACATCCTCCATATTCTGCATATTCTGGGGCAGAGGACTGGCTAGGGAATATATTTTGTAGTCTTGACACAAGCAAGATGTCAGTGACTAGGCACCATAGGCTGATGGTGTTTTAGGGTTCAATGGGACCCAAGACACACAGCCTCCCCCCAGGGATTCCTGGCAGTGACTGTACTTAGGGAACTCCCCATGCCTGTCCTGAGAAGGAATTTCCTGCAGGGATAAAGGGAAGGGGCCATCTGGCCATGGATAGCTGTGTCCTTGAGGGGCACCTTCATTTCATTCCCAGATTCCCCAGTTCATAAGGGAGGAAAGTCCAGCTACTGGATGGAGAGAGGTCAGAAGTGATGCCCACTTCTTGGCCTGTTTGGTCTGTCCCCAGAACACAGGTGCCCTTGCCTAGAAGTGTACAGGGGCATGGGAGTCCCTTCTGGGTGCTAAGTAGACGTCTCTAGTGTGGGGTTCACTGACAGTGAAGAGTAGTGGGTGGTGTGGTAGCACAGGGAGATATGGGGTCTTCACTGAAAGAGAAGGGAAGAGTGAAGCTTCAATTCTAGACTAGTCTGTCAGGCAGCTGTGAGGAAAGGCTTCACAAGGTAAGGTGGGGTTGGACATGGGAGCTGGATTAGGGCCCCTAGAGACTCAAGGACCTGGCTATTGCCAGCAGGTGGACATCTGAAACTTGCTTGAGATCATTACCAAAGTGTCTTTGAGTTGATAAAACTTGTGCTTCTTTCTGGGTAGTGGTGGTACACACCTTTAATCCCAACACTCGGGAGGCAGAGGCAGGTGGATGTCTATGAGTTCCAGGCCAGTCTGGTGTAGATAAATGGTTTCAGGTCAGGCTCCAAACCTAAACAGAGAAACCCTGTTCAGAAAAAGAAAGTTAGGAAGTAAGGGAGGGAGAGAGGGAGGGAGGAAGAAAGGGAGGGAGGGGCGAAGGGAGGGAGAAAGGGAGGAAAGAAAGAAAGAAAGAAAGAAAGAAAGGAAGGAAGGAAGGAAGGAAGGAAGGAAGGAAGGAAGAAAGAAACACTTTTGGACCTCCTCATGAATCCTAAGTGGTTAAGGCTGGTGAGGTGGAGCTCACAAGATGCTTGAGTTTTCCCTCCTCTCATCTAGCTGTGCATCCCCTCCTACTGGGAGCTCTGGGCTTGTTCCTGTAACCAGCTAGCTAGCATGTCTTAGATACTTTGCTTTAAAGACATCAGAACCTGCCTAACCTCTAGTCTGAGAAGTATAGAGGAGACCCAGCCCTGCCGTCAGGAGCCTCCCTGTCTCGTGGGCATTGGACTGAAAAGCAGAAAGTCAAGTATCCACCTCATGGATGGCTGTTCTGCTGGAGATTGGGGAAATGGGCCAAGTCCTTAAGGCAGAGAAAACAGTTTGTGTGATTGGGGTTTCCTGATTTCTAAAGGGTTACTCTAACACAAAGAGAACCCCCTTTGTATATGTGTTGTGTTTCTGTGTATGGAAGCTGGGGATTGATGTAGGTGTCTCTCTCAATTGCTCTGCACCTTTGAAAAAAAGTTTTATTATGTTTGGGAGGTAGAGGCTTGCGCATCTCTGAGTGCAAGGCCAGCCTGGTCTACAGAGTGAGTTGCAGGACAGCCTGAGCAACAGGGAGAAATCCTGTCTAGAAACTCCCTGCAAAAAAAATTACATATTTCTTTTCTCTGTGTGTGTGTGTGTGTGTGTGTGTGTGTGTGTGTGTGTGTGTGTGTGTGTGTGTTAGTTCCATGTCCTCCCTTGGATCCCAGGAAGGAGCAGATGCCCATGTGCTGAGGTCAGACAGCCTTTGACCAGGCTCTGCTCTGCTCTAGAAGAATCCCAGCACAGAAGTACAGGGCTGCCTGATGACAGGGTGCCTTTTGCCAGCCCAGATGGAAGACATGAGCCCTGAGTGAAAAGACTGGGACTTCCCTGGGAAGCCAGGTGAGTCCCTTCCTGTAACAGTTGTCACTGAAACTACATTGCTTTGTCCCCCACCCCCACCCCACAGGTGTGGTGATGAACAGGGACCTGAGGCTGTCAATGGTAAGTGCCACTGTCTTCCAGCTTCCTCAGGATTTCCTGAGGTGTCTTTGTGAAAGTCCTTTTAAAATTATTTGCATATCATAGCAGAGATACAAAGATATAGTCCTCATTTTAGATTCCTGTAAGTACTATCCTGGGTAGTATTAAATATATTGTTTTGTGGAACTGTCACCAACACCTATAACCCAGCCTCTGTCATCCTCAGTAAACACTGAACCCTTTAAACACTAACTCCAGCCCTGTCTCTGCAGCAACTCCTAATTTACTTTCCTGTCCCTGTGAAGTCGGCTGTTTTATCTGCTTTCATGAGGTACCTATGCTTCTCTTTCTGTGCCTGGCTTCTCCCAGGCATCATGCTTTCCAGCTCCTTCCATGTGAAACACACGTCCACTTTCACACGTGTGTGACAGCAAAGACTAGCTGTTCCATCCTGGGGACTATAATCCCCAACCCAGAGACAGAGGCAGGCAAGGCTCTGGGAGGATTTTCTTTAAACATCTTTTTACATCTATTTCTAATTTATTTAATTTTATCTTTGTGTGAGCAAGGGCTGGGGATGCCTGTGCAGAAGTCAGGACAACTCTTGGGACCCTGTCCTCTCTTCATATGAGTGTCTGGCTCACACTCAGTCAGCTTGGAGCATGTGTTTATCCACTGAGCCATCTTTCTGGCCCCACACCACATTTTCCATGGCTAGCCCTCTGTTGATAGGCATTGGGGTTTCACGTTTTGGCAATTGAAAACAAAGTTATTATAATATTAGTTAGAAGTGTGTGAGTCCTTGCTTCCTGACCTTGGATATGCCGGAAGAGCATTTCTGGGGCCCAGGGTAACTTGGGACTGATCTTTAAAAGTTGCCAAACTGTTGTCTCCAGAGACTGCACTGCTTTATCTTCCCACCAATGCTGCACCAGGGTTCTAATCACCCCCAATCTGTCTCTCACATGCAAGGAACTGAAGGCCTTGTACAATCTAGGCAAATGATATACCAATGGTCATGACCCAGATCCCTTTCTCCCATTTATGTCTTTCATCCACGTATTTATGACAGACTTTCCCCAAGTATCTTTTCATACATGTGCCTGTATGTGGACAGATATCCTTGTCTAAGGACTAGGTATCATATCCATGCTCCCTTGCAAAAGACATTTCTCAGAGAGATTTGCAGAGTGAAAGAAGCCAGTAGGGGGCAAGAGGGTTAGAGAACACAGTCATCTCCCCTTGAGGAGGGCTCCAGTGAGTGTCGGTCCAGATCTCATAAACTGTAGCCTCTACAAAATGCCTCAAAGCTGGCAGTCCATTTGGCTTAATTTTATCACTCAAAACAAAAAAAAGTGTGTCAGGAAATAAAAATGGAAAAATTTATAAACAAAGAAATAAAGAAACAAACAAAAAAAGAAATAAAGGAGTCAGAGACAGGTGGATCTTAGTGAGTTTTAGGCCAGCCTGGTCTCCAAAGTGAGTTCCAGGACACCGAAGACTGTTACACAAAGAAATTCTGTCTTGAAGGACCACAAAATATATAAACAAAGAAGCAAAATCAAATAAATAAATATAATTAGAAGTTAAGACACATTGAGTGGGACAGGCAGCTGACAAAGGGGACCGGCAGGGTCCCTCAGCGTGGTCAGCACACAGGGGAAATAAGCTGCCATAGAAACCCAGAAGAGCTTCAAGTCTGCAGACGTGAGCAGACATAGCATCCCCTAACCCTTGCCTGGGACCAACTTCAAGTTAAGGTTGAGGCCTCATTGTAGCCTTGAGCCAGACAATTCCAGTTCCTGAGGAGGAGGAGGGAGATTAGAGGCCAAGGCCCAAGTCCCCTCCCCGACTGTGATGCCTCCTCCTGTTAGCTGCTGGCTGTGGCCAGGTTCAGAGCTGCCCCCATCACTGCCCACCACACTTGTCAGTGAGGTCACAGAAGCTGCCCTCCCTGGGAGGCAGCTTTGTCACAGATCTCCAGCAGGTGCTCTGTGTGAGAACAGATGAGACTCTGTGGGGGCTCAGAGCTGATGTGGGAACCTTTGTTCAGAGAGGGTACCCACGGTGCTTAATCAGAGGAGCAGGACAAGGAGTGACTGTGCTGTGTGTGTCTGGTTGAGCATGTGCGATGGCATGTGCAGGTCAGAGGTCAACCTCAGGTGTAGTTCCCCAGCCACACCCTCACAGCCATTTAGTATCTATGTATTGAGATGGTCTCTAACTTTCCAAATAGGCTAAGCTGGTGGCCAGCACACTCCAAAGACCCTCCAAGCCCCCCTGCCTCTTGAGGGTGAGATTGTAGGAATGTCACAACATGCCCAGTTGTTTGAAATGAGAAGTCTTAGGATCAGGTTCAAGTCTTGTCACAAGGACTCTACTGAGACATCTGTCCATGCCAGGAGTGATTGTTTCATGGTGTGTATTGACTGGATATCAGATACTCACCAGGTCCCAGTGCATAACATCCAGGCTCTCTGCCACTGCCCCCCAGCTGTACTGACATCATTATTCATCTCTATTAACTGTATCATTTCTCCTAGGAAGTCTCCTGATCCTAGAATGCATATCACACTTGCCATGCATGTGACCTACAGCGTCCATCAGTAGCTGCCCAGGGCTGCAACCTCCATTATGGGCACTGCAGCATAGGCACATTAAACAGCAAGGACAGCAGTGAGGGCTGGGTGGAGAAACAGTATGGAGGACTCACTCAGGTGCACATGGGACTTGGTAGCAAGGTTTTCCCCTGGATTTGTTTCTGCAGGCAGAGCACAGCTTTGACTTCGTGAGCAAGGAGATGCTTGTGGATTTCGTCAGATGCCTGCGCGCCAATGTGCTGATGATCAAGTGAGTCTGGAACAAATACCCGTAATGACCCAGAGACCAGGAAACCCGAGGGAGGGTGGCACAAGGTGTCAGTTCTCCAGTGTGACACCACTGGATGGAGGAAACATCTTTGTCAACAGGAGCTGGGAGGGGGAAAGCAAACCAAGAGGAAGCCTGGGAACTGGGGGCAAGGGTGAAGACTGCTCAGGAGCAGGTGTGAGGACTGCAGGGGCAGGGGTGAGGGCTGCAGGGGAGCAGGGGTGAGGACTGCAGAGAGCAGGGGTGAGGACTGCAGAGAGCAGGGGTGAGGACTGCGGGGGGGCAGGGATGAGGGCTGCAGGGGAGCAGGGGTGAGGACTGCGGGGGGGCAGGAGTGAGGGCTGCAGGGGAGCAGGGGTGAGGACTGTGGGGGGGGCAGGGTGAGGATTGCGGGGGGGGGGGGCAGGGGTGAGGACTGCAGGGGAGCAGGGGTGAGGACTGCAGGGGAGCAGGGGTGAGGACTGTAGCACAGATCAGCTGGTCTTTGGGGAAAGTCAACATGGTCTGAGTCCATTATTCCAGTTTTCATGCTGAGCAAGCAGAATGCACATCACAGAAAGGGCACAGGCAATCTTGGGAGCTTGTTCTGTCCTTCTCTCAGGGAAGATTGTCCTGTTTGAGGGCACAGCATCAGGAAGGATGCAATTAGAGTGTTACAAGAGGGGACATGCACCTAGTGAGGTCAGCCCAGTAATTGATGAAGACCAGTGGGGTGGCAGACAGACATCACATGATTGTGTTCACACTCAGGAATTTTTTATTTGAGACAGGGTTTCTCTGTGTAGGCCTGGCAGTCCTGGAACTCATTCAGTAGACTGGGATAGCCTGAAATTCTCAGAGACCTGCCTGTCTGTTTCCCGAGTGCTGGGATTAAAGAAATGCAACACCACTGGCAGGCTCATTCAAAATTTTGATTTGGGAATTTTCCAGGCTAGCAACATGCTGTTGGTCTAGCCTGATCTTTTCCTTTTGGTTGGTGGTGGCATCAGTGACAACAGCAGGGAAATCAGAGGAAATTTGATACTTTGGCATAGGTTGTTCCTAGACTGTTTGGAAGCTTAATTAATGTTTAAGTTAAATTTTCAAGTCATTATAGAGTTAGGGAATGTTAACACTGTTTGCAGTTATGGCAAACGTGAACTTAAAACAAGCAACAGGCTGGATATGGTGGCTCACACTGGCATTTCAGGACTAGGGAGCTCATGGAAGACAGTGACAAGTTTGAGGCCAGGCTAGCCTACAGTGTGCTTGGAACAGGCAGGGGGAGGGTGGCGATGTGTTCATTACTCCTCCGTGGGTTGTATTTTAAAGAAAAGCCTGGCCTTGAGAGCCAGTTCAGCTCTCAGCTCAGCTTCCTGGCCCCCACTTTGCACAGTACCGACAGCTGCTCCCCGGCAGGAACTCAGATTGTGCTCACCTGCTACCAGCACTTAGAGGAAGCTGGCACTAAATGACTGAACCTCAGCATCAATCTAGGCTCACAGGGACATAGATGAAGGAAAGCTGGAGGCAGCCCAGGCTTGAGCTCTTCAGGTCCTGAAACCCACACAAGGCACAGGACTCTGGTAAGATCAAGTTTTGAGAGACACCTCAACTTCTTGTTTCCAGAGCAACCCAGGGGTACTATGATGTGAGACGAGCCAATGATGAGAAGAAGGAACCAATGCTCTTTGTAGTGGACACACTAAGAAACATCCTAAAAGAGGTAAGGTGTGTGCCCTGAGAGGCTGACAAGTTGGGCATGTCTTCAGCTCTGAAACCCATATCACAGAGTCAATCCCTTTGGACCTGAGTGGGTATCACTCTGTATCCAAGTTGCTGGCAGGCCTCACCTCTCCGTGGACATTAACCTGAAACCCATGGCACAGAGAGTTCAGGAAGGAAACAGCTTTGGTTGGCAGATCCTCAGTTTTATGTCCTCACCTGACCCCTGGCCAGGCCTTCTATGGGGCCCATCTCTTACAAGCAGCCCTGCACTGGCCTCCACTGATCCTGGAACCAGCACACTAGCAAGTGTGATGGCCACAGGGAAGGAGAGGCCAGTGCTGAAACCAGAAGTGTGTCTAGGTCCTGGCACTCTATGGCCATCATCCACTTAAATCACCTGGGCCTGTATCCTTTGCACACAGCCCGGGCAGACATGCTACCAGGAAGCCGAGCTCCTATTCGGGGTGCTCTACAGTGGGAGCTGTCCTGAAGCCTGCCTTTCATGGAGATGACAATGCTTCATCTCCATCAAAACTGGCAGATTCCCTGACTGTGACTCCCCAGTTCAGCACTGTAGACACAGCTCAGATGCCTACATTCCTGGAACAGCCTCCGAGTCCCCAGGCTGCTGGGAACAGAGGTTGTCCCTGACCCACTTGCAGGCAGTCATCTATGGGGGAGTCTGCTGAGTGGGCAGCGTCTCACCTCCTGCCCCTTTCTCCAGCGGTTCCAGTATGTGGAAGTCCCAGGCAATCACTACGTCCACATGAACGACCACCACCTCGTGGCTGGACTTGTCAGCTCCTTCCTCCAGAGCCAACCCAGGACAGCTTCGAGGATGTAGCTCTGGCCATGGAGCTTGGTCACACTTTCTGTCCAGCACCCTCGGCCCACACAAAGGTGGGGTGGGTCTCACTGGGCGCCAAGACCAAGAGAGGCAGCAGAGAATCCTGTGCCAGACCTTGGAGCAGAGGGTAAATGTTTCTGATCTTTAATATCTGACTTCAAGAAGGGGACTGGTCAGCTGATGACAATAAGGGAGCAGGGCAGGGGAGGGGTCCCCAGAGCTGGTCCTGGTCCCAGTCTGTATGGCAATAAAATCCTCTGTCATCTTCACTGCATTCCCAATGGCTCTGTTTCAGGGAGGGGCTTTATAGAGGGCATAGTGTGGGAGCAGATGGTCAGGTTTCCCAGGTGTGTCTTTACAGGCTGGAGGAGGAAGGGCCAGCTCTCTGAAGGCCACGTCCTGCCGTGGCCTGCATACCGGGTCTGTGGGTGCAGGGATGGAGCTGGGGACACAGACGCAGGTGCATGGCCTGCTATTTGCTTCCCATAGCACTGTTCCTAGGGAGAAGTCCTGCTGGTAGCTGTGTTCTCAAAGCCTGCTCTCCAGGGACAAACAGCTCAGTAGGGTCGGAATTTGCGTTGGGCACGCATTAGTTCAATCCTCTGCTTGTCCTCCTCAAACTTCTTGCGCAGCTGTGCTAGATCTGGGGGTTGAAGGGACACAGGATGGGTCACACAGAGCACCTGTGCATTAACTGCCAGCTACCCACTAAAGGGTCTCCCATCCCTCATGTCCCAGGGCGGCTCTGCACAGTCTCCCTCTTCCACCCCTTACCCCCTCTACTCCTGCTGTGCTCTGGGTCAGTTAGGATCCTGCCAGGACCCAGAACTGCACACTTAACTACAGCCACTCTAGAGGCTGAGCTGGGAGACAGGTGTCAGTGCCAACAAAACTGAGGTCTGAAGGCAGCTGCTGAGTGCACCCCATGCTCAGGAGAGGACATGTCCTCCTCAGACCCATAGAAGTGTCCAGTGAGCACACATGGCTTGGCTTTTAAGAACATTGTTGACTTTGTAGATGGCCCATAGAAGGCCCATGTATTGTAAGACTCTCTGTTCTGACAAAGCTTGTCTGGTTGTCAGAATTGTGAAGCTAGCCACAGGTTAACCACAGAGGACTGGAAGTCTGTATAGACAGACAGGAAGTGTTAAGAGGGCATAGAGACAGGAGCTCTGCTCATTTTATTCTGAGGAGTCAGAGAATTATGATGTATCTATGGCTCGTGCATTTCTTCTCTGATCTTTAGCCTTTTAATTTTTTGTGTAAATTAAAAACAACCATAATTTGCATAACAATTTCAATTCCCTCTTCCTCATATCCTCCCATTCTCCCATCATCTCCCCATCCTACCCCCATCCACTTCTCAGGGAAAGTGAGTCCTCCCATGGGGGATCATCAAAGCCTGTCCCATCATTGTGTAGGACAAAAGTCCTCCCCCATTAACTGTCTGCTTTTACCCCATATCATTCTCTGAGTTTTTATTATTAAGACTACTTAGAATTGTGATTCATCAGGCACCCAACTTTGGGCACAAGGTCACACAAAAGCCATTTCCTTATTGTTTTGCAGCCACCTGCATGGCACAGAGAAACCCTGTCTCTGAAAACTATTAAAAAAGGATGTGGATACTATTGCAGTGGGGAAAGTGTTGTGTCTCTGTATGCTTACATAATGGATGGTTTAAAAAGGGAACAAATAAATGATGGGGTAATTAGCATAGTTGGGATGTATATAATGTCAATTATAAACATTATCAGTTTGATCATTCTTGCCTTATCCCTAAAATAGTTGGTTAATGTGACTGCCAAGATACAAGTCTTAGAAAAGCTTATTAAAACAGATTATAGAGATATTCAGACCTAGGTGAAGGAATGTACAGGAGAACCAATCTCAGCATTATATTGTAAGGTTAGAGAGGATTTTCAAACAACCACCCTTACTATATCCAGTCACCTTACAGAAGATGCCAAATGACAGGTATCCCCAGGCCCATGCAACAGCTGAATTGACCTCTGTGGAAATGTTAGATTTGAAGAGACTTAAAGAAGCAATAGTCTCATATGGTATGCATTCACCTTTTGTGAAGCAGATGTTAAACTCATGGTCAACTCCTAAAGGAATTATCCCACATGACTGGAGAGACATGGATCCAGCAGGATTGGAGCCTGGTGGTGAACCATATTGGACAACCTGATGGAGAGATGAGACTAGGACCATTGAACAACAAAGTAGGGCTAGGGGTATAGAAATCTCTCAAGACCAAATCTTGGAGAGGGCGATTATGCTAATGTACAATGACAGTCTGTATATGATGACCACACCTTGGCTCTATGCAGTACAGCAGTTTTGAAATCTTAGGACACAATTGAATTGGAAAAAGCACTGAGTAATTTACTGAAGATACACAAGACCCAAAAGAAACCTCCACTGATTTTTTTCTTTACAGAGATTGACTTAAGATGTGAATAGAATGATACCAAATTCAGAAGATTGACAAGTGATAACTGAATCTCTGGCTTTCAAAAATGCTAGTACACAGTGCAAAAGGGTAATTAGGCCTTTAAAGTCAAGGTCAGCACCCATAGAGGCATGGACCTGAGATAGAGTCAATGTTGAATCTCATAACCATGAAATGCTTCAATATGAGAGATGATTTCCAGAGACTTGAAGAAAAATCAAAGTTTCAGCTGTTTTAGTTGCAGTAAACAAGGTCACCTAAAGTGTGTTTGTAGGCAGTGCATTCTTAGAAACAATGGTTTTTTTGTTTTGTTTTGTTTTGTTTTTTTTAAGAATGATAAAAAACAAGAATTCCCCTTCCTTCTGGAGTATGCAGAAAGTTTGGGAAAGGCCAATATTGGACCAGTGAATGTAGATCAACAAGGGACAGACAAGGTAACCCTTTGCCATTGTGAAATGCCTCCAGGGGCCTCTCACTGGACCCATGTCAAATTCATCTCAGTTGTTCCCTGTCACCGTGGAGAAACCTCCTTCCCAGAGCCATTAGAGAACCTAATGCCTATTGTGAAAAACATACTGATCTGGATGCTAAAACAGCTAGGGAAGATAAAACAAAAATTTCAGGGGAAACCATACAGCAAATATGATACAGATGAGACTCAAATGAGAGAGACCTCTTGCTGTGTGGTGGTTGTGCATGCCTTTAGTCCCATCACTGAGGATGCAGAAGTGGGCGGATCTCTGTGGGTCTGAGGCCAGCCTGGTCTACAGAGTGAGTCCAGGACAGCCTCCAAAAGCTACAGAGAAACCCTGTTGTGAAAAACAAAAAGTTAGAGAGCTCTTGATTGGAAGAGGTGATGGTGCATCATACAGTGGGACCATTCAATCTGAACTGACTTATATGACTAACAAATGCAATGCTTCTCATTTGAGCAATATAACTTGCCAAAAGGAAGCCATCCCAAACTTAGAAGTTAAGGTGGGGTTTTCTTTTTGTCTTTCTGGAGAATGAAGGAATCCAGCTAAGGAATCTGAAGACCACTGGACAAATAAGACATATGAAGACAAGAACAAATCATCCAGAAAAAAAATGTCACAAGAAAGAGTAAATTGGCCTATTTGTAGGATAAATTTTTATAAATATTCCCAAATGTTTGTTTCTGCTGTTCTTTAAAGACATGCAATGCAAATTAAAATTTACAGCTGCCTTTCAATTTGGAATGTGGTTCTCTTCTTCTCTATACCTAAGCATGCTTGTTAAAGTAAAATCCCAAATCACCAAGTCATGTCAGAAGTGTCACCTGATATGAGACAGAAGAAAAACGAAACTTTACAGATGACCTTATTGTCACTATTCCCATAATTTTTTGGTTTTGACTCTGTAACTCTTTTCTTAAGGTATAAATGTATCTCAAAAATTATAAGATATATATGTTATATATTTGTGTGTGTGTGTGTGTGTGTGTGTGTGTGTGTGTGTGTGTTTTAAACTTGTTATCATGATATGAATGGTCCTATAGAGTATGTACTAATTGTAGAAAAAATCTCCATCTAGCTTCCTGTAGATGATTTCGGGTTTGAGTCTCTATCAGATAACTAGGAATCAAGTTTTTATACTCTGCATGTACATAGTAAATATTGATCCTTTAAACTCTTTGAGATCTGCTGTGTATGATACTTAAAATATTCAAATTTTATGCAGTCAACCATGACCATGCCTAACAGAGAGATCCTTGAGCCCCCCAAAAGAGGAAGGGGCCCACAAGCAGGAAGTGCTTTCTTGCATTTCCTGCTTACTCAGGTAGTATTATTTCTGTTTCAGGGTTCTGAGAGAGTTGAAGACTAGATAATTATAGTCATATTTTTCCTTGCTAATAAATTTAGAAAAAAACTCTCTAAAGAAATGTAAAGTGTATAAAGTTGAGAGACATAAAAGGATAGTTTTGGGTTAGTTAGGCAAATTTGGATAAAAGGTATTCTCTCTGAATTTGTTAATGTAATTCTTGACTATATGTACTGTATATAGTTGTTGTACTTATTGTATATAGTTTTTCTATGTTAGTTATAAACTTCTGTTTTATTTTAGACAAAAGGAGAAATGTTGTGATATTTTGTTTGTGTTATAACAAATACAGCTTGCCTGGAGATCAGAGGGTGGAGCTAGCCACTCATTAACCATAGAGGTCTGGAATCTGTATAGACAGGAAACCGGAAGTTGAGGCTGGGCAGAGACAGGAGTTTGGCTCTTTTCAGTCTGGGGAGTCTGAGAGGTAAGAGGCCACTGTGCCTGACCCTTCTGATCCTTCAGCTCTTACCTAAATATCTGACTCCAGGTTTTTATTATTGGGACTAATTAGGGTCTCAAACACTTCATCAAAGTTCAGTCCAAGCTCCAACATACTGGATCACAATTACCCATAACACCAGCCAGTTCTAGAGCGGCACCCTTTTTCTGGCTTCTTTGGGTATGAGACACACAAGTGGTGCTCAAACTCACAAAAGTAAAATCTTTAAAAAGTAAAAATAAGGTCTGTGATTAGAAGCAATAATTTTTTAAATTAAAAACAGAGAAGGAAATGAGAAAGCTCTAAAAGGCCTTATTAGTCTTTTCCAAAACCTCTTCTGGGTCAACCTGGTTCCCTGGCTGTGTAGGGGGGTGAGGGGAAAACAGCAAGCTGCTAGGAGTCCCTGAAAACAGCAGGCAAGCTGCATCCAGCAGATGGTGCTGCTTTTTTATACACAGCAAAACAAAACAAGAACAACAACAAAAAACCCCTAGTGTACATGTTACCATATACACTATGGTATATAGTGTATATGCCACTGTCCTGGAGTTGGAGCTAGCAGCCCAGGCTGGCTTCAGTCTCATAGGGATCTGTCTGTGTCTGCCTCTGCCTCCCGAAAGCTTGATTAAAGGTGTGCACCGTCACACCTGACTCTAGAATTTAAGATGTTTACAAATTGAAGTGAGCTCAAATATACTTTCCCCAGCAGGCCTTGGCTGTAATTCCAGCTGAAACAGGAGGATACCTGTGTGTTCCAGACATGTGAGGTTACAGTGAGACCCTGTGCCAAACCTATTTCTTTGCGCCAGAGGTCTCACTTAGCCTACAGAGGCCTGAACACCGATCCTCCTGCCTCCCTTTCCCCCAGGGCTGGGCTAAATGTGTGCACCACCAGGTGATTTATGTGCACTGCTTCGTGCTGCTAGCTAAGCACCTTAACCAGCTGAGCTCACTCAGCCCAGTTTCTAGTGCTCAACCTCCAGGTTCTCTGCTGTGTTCCTCTTCCCACTGCTTTGCCTGTACTGTACTTTTTATGTTGTTTTTGTTGTTTGTTTGTTTTGTTTCTTTTTCTAGACAGTGTTTCTCTGTGTAGCTTCGGAGCCTGTCCTAGAACTTGCTGAGTAGACCAAGATGTCCTCAAGGTCACAGAGATCTACCTGCCTCTGACTTCCAAGTGCTGGGATTAAAGGCTTGTGCCACTACCACCCAGCTTTGTTATCTTAATTCTAAAGGGTTTTTCTTGGCTAAGACTTTTAAAATTTCATTCAGTTTTGTAAATGGGTGTTTCTCTCTTGCCTGCCACTTCCCAAATAAGCATGCATAGGCTTAATTATAAATGTTTATAATTATAAATTAATTATAAATGTTTGGCTGATGGATCAGGCATATTACTAGCTAGCTCTTACATATAAATTAATCCATTTCTATTAATCTAAGTATTGCCATGTGGTCGTGGTGTTACCGGTCTGTTGGCTTGTTGTTCCTTGGGTGACTGGATGGTATGTCCCAGGCTCCCCACATCTTCTCTTGTATCTCTGCTTGGATTTCCTGCCTGGCTTTATCCTGCCTTGCCATAGGCCAAAGCAGCTTTATTGATCAACAATTGAGAGCCACACATATTTGCATCTCACAGAAAGGCATTCCACATTATTTCCCCTTATATGACCAGTGAAAAAGGAAGGGTTTAACTTTAACATATTAAAATTACATACAGCAAAAACAGTAATCAAGCACAAATTACAGTTATAATATTCAGTCAATTTTTATTAGACAAAATTAGAGAAAATACTCTATCATCTATCTGATCTTTGGGAGTCTCCAGTTTCATATCTAATTTATCACTTATCATAACTAAGAAAAAGTATAATTACCCATCAAAGACTCTAGAAGTATGTAATATTACCGGAAATACATTGCAATATAACATGGTATTAGATGATATGATAATGCATTGTAATATTACATGAAATACATTGCAAGCAACTTCCAAAACTCTGGACATGACAGAGACATCTGCTGCCTGGACAGTCACCCAAAGTCCTTCAGTAACACTGGGGCCTATAGTCCTTGGGTATCTAGCAGACTTTTCAGTGGAGCAAGAAATTTGAAGGACTACCCCACCTATATTAGCAAAACTCATTGGTCACTTTCCCCTGTGTCCTGCAGATTGTCTGACAGTTTCTTCTGTGAAGAAAGAACCTGATGGACCACCATGCCTCGTTTTGGCAATGTTTAGTGGTCATTTTCCTGTGGGTCCTGAAAGTCCAGTTTATTCAGCATACTGTCAAGCAAGAGCAGTTTCTTGCTCAAATGGCTAGCTTTGCCACACTGACAGTAAACTCCATAATGAGTTTCTTTGATGCCCATCATCCTCTTTGAAGTAATTTAGGCTGCCAGGAGCAGATGCCTCCCATGTCGAGGAAAGTCTAAATTGTTAAAACATTTCAAATGCGATATTCTTGTAGGCCTTTGAAACATTTGAAGATTACCTATCTATCTGAAATATACCTCTGTATTACCTTGAAAACCTAAGTAATCCCGCCAAATGGTGGTGGCTCAGATCTTTAATTCCAGCACTCAGAAGGCAGATGCAGGCAGATCTCTGTGAATTTGAGGCCAGCCTGGTATACAAAGTGAGTTCCAGATCAGGATCCAAAGCTAAACAGGGAATCCCTGTCTCAAAAAATGAAACAAAGAAAAAGAACCTAAATCAAATGATTATAGGTTTGGATAATATGGGTGACTATTAGCTTGTACATCTTTATTATCCTGAATAGCTTTTTTGGGGAGTTGGGGTTTCGAGACAGGGTTACTCTGTATAGCTTTGTAGACCAGGCTGGACTCAAAATCACAGAGATTTGCCTGCCTCTGCCTCCCAAGTGCTGGGATTAAAGGTGTGTACCACCACTGCCCAGCATTATCCTGAATAGATTTAAGGACTAACACTTCATATTCCATAATTAAGCAAGGACTAACACTTCATATTCCATAATTAAGCAAGCTGTATATCTATGTCCATAAGCACAAATAAAAATAGATGTGCAGTTTAAGGACAATAACCTTAAATTTGCGTCAATATACAAAAATCATTTAAATAAGAATAGAAACATATATACATTGTTACAAATTAACTTTAAATCTCTATCATTATATCACAATCCATGTCAAGGCAGAACATCTGAGATTAGCACTTGTCTTTTTATCCTATATTCCCTTAAATATAACAAACATTCATAACCTACCAAATAACCAAAGACCATCCAGAATGTGAATGTTGCTTTCTCCACACTGCTTCCTGCTGTCTGTGGATGGAGTATTGTTAGAGTCCTTGAGAAATTGTGAGATAATGGCCAAACCCTGAGAAGACAAGTTATAAGCTTTGTTGATAGATACCACCTGTTAAGTTTCAGGAGGTGTCCCTTGACCAAAACTGGTCCATCTTAACCTGAATGAAGTCCATAGCTTCTGAAAGACTTGCAGAGCATGGACCTTCACGCTTCCACTCAGGAAAGGTGACACCCCAAATCACTCACGAGAAGCGGTCTTGATGCAAATAGCATGAAGCGTTTTTATTCCAAGTGCACTGGGGTCCACAGTCATATGCCACGCAGGGGTAGAGGACTGAGGACCCCAGTGCAGAATTGAGACAGCTTTTATAGGATCCACATCAAAGCTAACAAGGCCAGTTTTAAAGCTAGACTGTTATTTTCATTAGACCTAAAAGCAAGGCCATGGGACAGTTCAAAACTTGGAATGGTTAATAAGGTTTCCTAGGTTACAGAGATTTCATAGAGTACACAATTTTTACAAGGCGGGATTGTTTAGCGCACCTGCAAGGTTAGGGGGTTTTCATTCTCTAGGACCAGCGGGCTCAGTGGTCTTGTCCTTGAGTGGCTGGGAGAATGTATGCTCCAGTCAGGGAGTTATCTATATCTATTGGCAAAGCCACTGTTCTTTCTAATTTTTCCTTCTTGCCATGAGTCCCGTCTCGTTTAGTTATTAATTTTCTTTGTAGACAGGATGACCCATAACAAATCCCAGACTGTTGTTGTGGATAACAACATTCTTCAGAAACTGGGTGGTAATAATAATAATAATTTCCAGAAACCGGTCATTGTGACCAAGCTATTCCATGCTTATTCTTTTTTTTTTTTTTTTCCTGAGCTTTGCATGCAGCTAGGGTGATTTTCAAATACATGCTGATGGACTTTTCCTAATTTCTAACTTTTAGTGGTCATTAGAGAGTTAGGCTGTATTTTCATCTGTTCACTTCTTGTTTCCAGTGGAAACAAGAGCAAAACTGCCTCTCCAAAGCGATGCATCTTTAAAGTTCCATTTCACAAATGTATTTCTTGAGTTCTGTTTTAAGGTTAAGGCACTTCTGTTTAAGTTAAGGCATTTTTAAAATATTTAAGTTGATATATTTCAGTAGCCTCTCTTTTAATCCCATTTCTCTGGACAGTTGTTGCTTGCTTGTCTTCATTCACAGAATTAAAGATCAGTGAAACACCATGCAGGCTCTCTACCCCCTGTGTATTTCCCATCTCTGTGTGGCTTATTTTTTTTTCAATTTCTCTCTTTAAAGACTTTATTATATTATTTTAACGATTTCTTTCTGTGACTGCCTAGACCAATACTCTTTCTTTCTTAAGCTTGTTCATGTTGTAAAACACACTGAGAACTGGTTAGAGGTTTTTCTGTTTGGACCTCTTTTTACTGTGTATCTTTTAGCCTTTTCCATTTGTATGAGCACCAGCTAAATCCAGCACACACAGGACACAGCTGGTTAGCCTCTCTGTGCCTAGGCCTGTGTGAGACTGTGTGAACCCACCATGCAGCTTAGCTGATGGTGGCTGGTGGCAAGCCCCATTTTGCAGGAAGTTGTTGGAAGAGTCCTCTCTGCACTGCTGGCACAAGACTGTGAGACTGGGAAGCCCCGCACAGCTCTGTTTTTGTGTGTTCAGAACCTTTTTTAAGCTTTCTCAGGACTTAGGTGGATACACTACCCATGTTGGTTGCCATTTGTAAACGGAGGGTTTCTCTTCCACCCGCCAGTTCCCAAATAACCACTCAGAGGCTTTAATAGCAATTATAAATGTTTGGCTGATATGCTAGGCTGACTACTAGCAATGTCTTACATTTAAATTAACCAATTTATATTAGTCTAAATATTGCCATTAAGCCTTGGCATTACCGAAAGCATACAGAAAGACAACCCACAGCAAAGTGTAGATTCATGACTGTCCATTATAGTATTTTTATGATGGCTACTATAAAATCTTTGTTGAAGTTGGAAGCTGAAACAAATCTGTAATCACTATCCTCAGGTTGGGCCTGGAGGAGCAGATTATATGTTCAAGGCCAGTCTTGGCTAAATAATAATATGTAAAACCCTGTAAAAAAAATAATAGTAAATTACAAAACCTTGAAGAAAATTCCATCATATTTTGGGTTGATGTCCATGGGAGACTTTATGGTTCTTGTGAGTTAACATCAACTGAGACACTACATTTTGGGTATTGTATAGATTCTGGATTTATTTAAACCTGTGTTATAGCCAATCTACTGGCTTTTCTTTTGTTTTTGTTTTTGTTTTTGTTTTTGGTTTTTGGTTTTTGTTTTTTTGTTTTTTTTTTTTTTTTCCCCAAACCCTGATTCATCTACATTAAGTTGAAAGCGTTGAGTCCCATTTTCCTCTACAAAATATTCAGGGCTGTTTATAGGAGGAGAGTAGGGCTGTGTACTGTTCTATTCTATCCCTATCAGTGAATAACTACTTTTCTGATGCTATGGCTCACACAAACAGTGAAGTATGTCTTTCAGTTTAATTTCATCAGAGCAAGACACCAGCTCCCCTGTTCTCTATGAATACGTGCCTAGGTTTCCATTTCACACACTGAGCTGGGCTTCCTCTTGCTGATGAAGACGGGTATTCCTAGGGAACGCTTGTCTCTCTCAGCTGGGATGTGAGCATTTATGAAATCCTTCCACCTCTCTAGGGATGTGCCTGCTATTCCAAACCCGGGAAGCTTAAGCACCAGGTGAGAATATAAGTCCTTAGAAAACATTCACATTCACCCCACCCTCTGCACTGTTGGTGCTGTTTGTGTGAGGCCCTAGAGAGAGCCTGAGGCAGCCTGACCTTAGCCTTTCTCTGCCAATCCCTCCTGTATGCGAGGCCCTCTGGTAAATGGTAGGGGAAAATAGTTTTAAAACAACCATATCCCACTTTTCAGAAGCTGGTATGTGGTGGTGGTACAAACCTTTAATTCCAGCACTAGGGAGACAGAGAGGGAGCTCTGTGAGTTTAAAACCCTGACCCAAAAAACAGATCCACCTCTCCCCCAGTCCACATCAAGAAGCAACAGGATTTACACAGAGGTAAAATCAGAGCTGGGTGGGGCACAGGGACTTGTGGGAGCTTGTGGTAGTAATGGGGTGGAATGGACAGTGTGGTGATATTTTTTGTGATTTAACAAATAAAGTTTTCCTGAAGATCAGAGTACACAGCTATCTACACTAGATAGCCATAGAGGTCAGAGAATAATAGCATACACCTTTAATCCCAGCACTCAGTACACAGAGACAGAACGATTTCTGAGAATTCAAGGCCACCCTGGACTAAAAGAGATTGAATCAGTCTAAAAGAGAAACAGAGCTAATACCTTTGATCCCAGCACTTGGGACCACACATCTTTTTTTTAAATATTTATTTATTGATTGATTGTACATTGGGTTTTGCCTGCTTGTGTATCTGCAGGAAAATGTCAGGCACCTGGCGACTGAAGTTACATGTAACAGCTATGAACTACCATGTGTTATTAGGAATTGAATCCTGATCCTTTGGAAGACCAGACAGTACTCTTAATCACTGAGCCATCTCTTCAGCCTGGGATCACACACCTTTAATCCAAGCACTTGGGGGTGGAGACGGGAGTGATATGACTGGGCAGAGAAAGGAATACAAGGTGGGAAGAGACAGGAGCTCCGGGCATTCTCGGAGGATTCATAGAGACAGCACTTAGTCTGAGGATTCCTAGGAATAAGAGCACCCTTTGGTCTGAAGATTCAGTAGCTGTAAGAACTAGTGCCTGGCTACTCAGCACAAACAAAATATCACCATAGGAAGGCATGGCAGGAAGTGATTTCTCTTATTGGTCCATAACTACTGAATCCAAGGGGATCACAGGAATGGAAA
Organism: Cricetiscus sungorus; assembly: GCA_030556225.1. NCBI lineage: Eukaryota > Metazoa > Chordata > Mammalia > Rodentia > Cricetidae > Cricetiscus > Cricetiscus sungorus. The sequence continues at coordinate 19,609,588 of JANBXA010000031.1, read as the reverse complement.
GGGGAGAGGCTGGCAAGAAAAAAGACTGGATAATAATGGAATGTGAGGATGAGGATGAGGAAGAGGGAGGGAGGGAGGGAGGAAGGGGGGAAGGGGGAAGGAGGGGGGAGGGAGGGAGGGAGGGAGGGAGGGAGGGAGGGAGGGAGGGAGGGAGGGAGGGAGGAAAGGAGGGAGGGAGACTCAGGTCTTGGCCAGCAGGACAGACAGCAGCCAGCTGAGGCCATGTCTGTTGAAGGATCTGGTTGAACCCAGACAGTTTTGAGGTCAAAGGTACAGGAGATGCCAACCCAGAAGCCAGGCAGGCTGGAGACTGCTGCCCAAGTACAAGTGTCTGTGGCAAAGACACCAGCCTGCCTGGCAGGCACCATGAGGACCGGTGCTCCCGCATAACTCAGTAAAGATCCATTTCCACAGGGAAGGAAACCATTTCCTCAACTCCTAGGTAGCACTGCTGGTACCTTACAGAAAAGCTCTCCTGGGGCTGGGGTGTAGCTCACTTGCCAGTGTGTGTGCCTGGCAGGCATTAACCCTGGTTTGATCCCCTGCTTTGCATAAACCAAGCAAGCCTGGGGCCCCAGAAGGCTCAGTTCACAGTCATCCTAAGCTACATTGTAAGTCCCAACCCTGTCTCAAAGAACAATAGAAAAGTTTTATTGTCCCTCTCCTAACTTCCCCAGGGTCAACTCACTGGGAAAAGTCACCTTCTGTTCCCTCCAGAGGTTGGCCTGGACATTTTCAAAAGTTCAAGAGGTTCAGATTTCTTCTTTTACTGTAAAATATAATGCTTGCTTGTACTCATTTGGGGAGTGTTTTGTGGTTTTGTGTTCCTAGGGTTTTGATTGAGGGTGGGTTTGTCTGGGTTGAGTCTCACTGTATATCCCAGGCTGGCCTCCTGTCCCCATGCTTTTTACCAGCATTCTAAGTGTACCATGCCATAGCCTGATTCTGGGTTTTTCATCTTTTCTGGGTTGAAACTGCTTAGAATCTATTTGTCCTTGTCTGGGGGCAGTTTCCACAGACCCCACAATTACAATACATTCATTTATTCATTCAATGATCAAAGCTTGAAAGTGCCAGGAGCTGTTCAGGGGCCACAGTCCAAGTGGGGACATGGATGACATGAAACACTGTGACACACTGAATTCTGTGGGAGGCAGTGGGAGATCCACAGGATTCTTTGATCACCATGGGGTCACTGGGGACTTGTGAAACACCTAGTACCATGTGGGCCTCCCAGGAATTGTTCCTGCCACCTACATGTCCTTCAGACCTTGTCTATTCTCTCCAGCACAACCCCATCCACAACACCCACCATAGCAGCTCAGGCTGAGCCAGGAGCTGGGCTGTACCAGAGTCATTGTGGATCTCTCTGGCCAGAGTGGGCCTATGTGATAGGCAGAGGCTGTGGGACAAAACTGTGACTAGGAAGGACCTCTTTGGGAGGACACTGCAGGGCTGGGGCAAGCCTGGATATAACGTCAGTAGTGGAAGGATCTAACTTGTGTTCTTCCCATTCGGGCGAACATCTGGATGAGAACTATGAGAACACAGACACACAAATGACTGAAAATGCCCCTCAGGGCCTCGTAGATAGGAGTGGGAAGGGGGAGGCCTGGCGAGATCCCCCAGGCACCCACTCACTTACTCTAGGCAGTGGAGCTGACAATCACCCCCTCTGCAATGCTTGACCAGGCCCAGTCATCAGCGTCTGGATTCAGCAGAGCCAGTCTGTGGGATCCAAATGAGCCACATGGCTGCTGTGTTCAGACGGCGGTAGATTAGAGGAGTGAGCATATCGCTGTTTGGGACAGCACTTTGGGGCCAGCAGCATGAAGTCTTTTCTGGAACACACCTGAACTGAGAAGGTCCAACTGGAGTCTGGGAATCATGCTGTCTGCTTCTAACTTTCTGAATCAGTTTGGCCATCTTCTGTATCTCCTTGTTTCACAGGCAGGATGTGGGCAGTTACCCTGTGTGAAGACAGATAGAGATGAAGATAGATAGATGAAGATAGATACAGATAAAACATTGGTCACATTCACTGTATGGGGTTCATTAATGCTTGAAGTTTCAGGCACCCATGGAGGTTCTTAGAAAGTGTCCCACAATTAAGAGGTATTGTAATCTATTTACTCCAGTTTAACAGAAAATGACTGAGGATGGAGAGGTATGAAGAAAACAGTCCAATGTCATACAGCCCCAAGTAGCAGGGTTCAAGCCAGCAGCCACCACCCCCTCCTACCAATTCTGGTCCAACACCAATTGGTACATCCAAAAACCCTATTCAAAGTCTCTCTCCCAGGGAACCAAGGTGGCTTTCCTTCCTCAGGGCATCTGGCAGTCTTTCTGTCTGTCCAGAGCCAGGACATAGGCAGTAGCACCAACACCCAGGCATGCTGGAGCATACACAGATGAGAGGCTGAGGAAGTCCTGGGCTCATGGATGCAGGGGCAAATGTCTGCTTCTACATTGCAGGTCTGTTCTCAGAGTTGAAGCTGGCTGTACCTTGGGGCCACATTGCTGTCAAAATCTGGGGCTCCCAGAAGAACCCTCCAGTTCTCTGCCTGCATGGCTGGCTGGACAATGCCAACTCCTTTGACAGGCTCATCCCTCTTCTTCCACAAGGTGGGGCTATGGGCTGAGGGGCAGGGGAGGGGTGGAAGCTGCCATGCAGACCCTGCCTCTCCCTCCTCTCTCTGCTGCAGACTTTCATTATGTGGCCATGGATTTCGGAGGTCACGGGCTCTCCTCCCATTACAACCCAGGGCTCCCGTATTACCACCTACATTTTGTGAGTGAGGTCAGAAGGGTGGCAGCAGGTGAGCAAGACACAGAGTGGGTGCCATGGAGGAGTGTGTGTGTGTGTGTGTGTGTGTGTGTGTGTGTGTCCTCTGCCACACCCCTCTCCTCCTAGGAGGTAGGATGCAGTATCTGGGAGACAGGGAGACAGGAGTGGTTGGCAGTGGATGCCTGGGGTCTGGCTCCAGGTCTCCCAGAAACTGAGAGAGCTTGCTTCCTCCACTAGGAGCTTCCCTCAGTGGAGCTGAGCCCCTCAGCTGGCCTCCTGGGTGGGGATGCAGGCACTTGGAGGGAGTCCCAAGCCAGAAACAGGAAAATGTTTGGAGTAAGGCTGGACCGTGCAAACTTTCTCTTTGAATTTTTTTCAGCATTTAAATGGACTCGGTTTTCCTTCATGGGCCACAGTTTTGGTGAGTCAGCTTTACACTGGCCCTGGGTTCTGTGGAGGGCTATAGGAGAGATAGAAAATTTGACACAGTGGTACCTGGTACCTTCCCCAGCGTCTCTGAGGAGGAAGGGAGTCCTCAAGCCTCTGGTCTCAGAGGAGGGTGTGGGGAGACATTGTAAGTGTTTTCAGATGGAGTGACCTTGGTGGCTCAGGTAGAAGCTCCCGGATGAAGATGCAGAGTCCCAACCCCATGGTGGGAAAGAAGCTATAGATGGGACAGAGCATAAGAAAGAGCTGGAGGAGGATTGGGAGCTGGAGAGGGGACACATAGATGTCAGCACTGTTCTCTTGTCTGGCAGGTGGCACTGTGGGTGGCATGGTGAGTAGCTGGCTGTTCTGGGGTCACCTGGGACCTTTCAGGGGGTGTGAGGGGGAGACCAGCGGGAGGTAAGATAGGAAGAACCCCTTCATACAGTGGATGCTGTAGCCAGCACCCCTTGGTCAGAGGAAACTTCACGTGTACACTGTGTCCTTGGATTGGTTCCCTATGGAGTTTCTGCGTGTCTCATCCAAGGTTACTGCGGTCTGCAGCTAGGTCTGGGAGAAACACACTTAGGTACAGCAGACTCCAGCTCTGGTGAGGTCTCTGCCTTCACACACTCACTTGTTCCTCTGTTGTCACTTTCTAGTTCGCCTGCATCTTCCCCGAGATGGTGGACAAACTTATCTTGCTGGAATCAATGCCATTTCTCCTGGACTGTAATGTAGGAAGAGGCTTCTTGGAGACTGTCATGGGGACCCCGAACTTTGGGGGGTTACCTTCAGCTCTGTCTCCTGAGGACATTAAGCAGGATAGTGTGGCAGAGGGAGACAATTAGCCAGGGATCTCCCCCAGAGAGGGCAGCATCCTGAAGCTTGTAACTCTAAGAATGTCAGGGACAGGGCATGGGAACTCTTGGAAGTCCCCTCTGCAGACTGCGGGTGGATACAGCATAGATTGTGAAACTCAGAATGAGGATGAAGGGGCAGCCATGGGTGGAGGAAGTTCTGGGCCACAGGAAGCTCCCTGCCCTGACACCTAATCAATCACTTTGTGCCGTGCACACGGAACACACCCCTATATATTGACTGTGCATGTGGCTGATAGAAAAATACCACCACCAGCAGTCACAACAGCCAGTACTGTCCCTGTATGTGAGACTAGGCTCTGTCCTTTACCTACTGTGTGATCCTAAGGAAATTAGTGTCCTCCAGAGGACTTCACTGTGTCCATTTTCATCTTCTCATTTCTCACTTACAAAATGGCCACAACTTCTTTATTTTTTGATATAGGATTTCATTCTGTAATTAAGGCTGGCCATGAACTCCTGGCAACACTTGCCCCAACCTCTAAACTGCTGGAATTACTGTTCTTGTTTTTTGGTTTGTGTGTTTGATTTCTGTTTCACTTAGACAGGGTTTTTCTGTAGCTGTCTTGGAATAATCTCTGTAGATGAGACTGGCCTCAAACTCATAGTTATGCTCCTGCCCATGCCTGCCAAGTGGTAGGATTAAAGGTGTACTACCCTTGGCTGGCTGGAGGTAGTATTTTATCCCATGTCTCCAGTCCCTATATAGTCTAAGAAGTCAGTAATTTTTCCATTGTAAGAACCATTAACTCATGGGTTAGTGTGGAACCCAATACCCAGACTGTAGTAAACTTTGCCCTTTTGTCTCTGTAATGTCCTACTGATGAAACAAGTACTTCGCCTTGGGACATTCTCCTGGGAGGTGCTGGTGGCAGTGAGCCACCAAAAGCAAGAACCCGTTGTCTTCTGCCATGGGGGACATGGGATCTCAGATCCATCTACCTCAACTAGTAATGACATTGATTGAAGTCAGTGAAAAACACTATTGTGAGTGGAAACCTAGTGTCCCATTCTACAAAGCACTACGCTGTAGCTGTACCATGCAAGCCTGTGCTGGATGAGAAAGCACAATGAGCAGGATGATTACCAGGGTCTGATTCCCCTCAGAGGGGCATCAAAGGCAGGGGGCAGGATGCGGGAAGAGGCTGGGACCCCTGGATTGGCACATTCTCTTCACCAGTTCTGCTGTAGGAAACAGAACATCCTGACCTGCAAACAGAGAAATAAAGAACAAATGTTGCGAGTGGAAGCTTCCCAGCACTCCCTGAGGGTGTCCAGCCCAGAGGAAATGTTGCAGAGGTGGGTGCTGGCAGCAGGGGCAGGGCAGAGGAGGTCTGGACGTGCTGTGACCTGGGTGGAACCCTCCAAGTGGGGCAAAGTTAGAACCTTGTCCATCTCCTCCTGCTGCTTCCTGAACCACCTCACAATGTCATTCACTCCCCCTACCCTTCCACCTTAGATTCCTTCCCCCGCTGTGGCCTCCAGGACACTGCTCAGAAGCCCCTTGTTGTCACCACCCCTCTCTACTCCTGCTTTGCAGGGGCCTCTTTCTTTGCCCTCAGGCTCATGCTCTGTTGGCTCACCTCTGCCCTCTGGCTACCAACCTTAGCCTACTGAACAATTGCCTGCAGTTCTCCCCTGCTGGAGCTGTCTGGTGGCTTCTACCCTGGACAATCCACACTGCCCTGTGTTAATGTCAGCATCTAGATTCTGCACCCCTGGCCTGACTGGGAATGCCCTGGTCATCTTTGTATCCACTGCATCTGGCAGTCTGCACAGTAGCACAGGGCTTCACTCTTTTGTTGTTGTCTAGAGGAGTGGACACACACAGAATAACAGGCAGAGTCGCTGATGCTGCAAAGACCCCACTGGTTCACAAAGACACAAAGTTGATGGGTAGCCTCCCTTCCCTCCATCTCCCCTTCCTCCTCACTTCTGTACCTCCCGGAGTTTGAACCAAAGCCCTCAAGCACTTTACCCCAGAGTCACATGCTAGCACTTTTTGTTGTTTCTTTGTTCTTTTTCCAGGGATTTAGGTAAATTCATGCTGGCCTTGAACTCATTACATAGCCATGACTGGCCTTGGATTCAAATCTTTCTGCCTCAGCCTCCTTAAGCGCTGGAATTAAAGATGGGCACACCACATCCAGCTGCCTGATTTCCTTTCTTCCAAAACCGCTAGGCTTGATCAAGGCATGGTTCCCTTAGTGTCACTCTGTCTCCCCAGGCTCCTGAATAAAAATAGCCACTTGAATAAAGAGTGTGGGGAACTCCTGCTACAGAGAGGAACCAGGAAGATGGGCACAGGTAAGGACTCACTGACTGTTATTACTGAGGGAAGGCATGGGGGCTTCGTGGACCAAGCTGATCCTTTGTGCCCAAAGTGTTTCCTTGCCTCTTCCATTGCCTCTCACAGCCCTGTGACAGTAGGGGACACTGAGGCTGCACATTGCCCAGGACCTGAAACAAGGTCACATGGGCGTTGTAGAAAACCTCACTCTGTGTGAAGGTGGGCTGGCATTGGGACTAACGTGGGTGAGCGTCATGGCCGTGCCCTGCTGGGCCTATGGGGAGGAGGTGCTGTGGCCCTGGCAGCCTCTCACGTGAAGTCTCTTCTGCATTACTTCTCCCATGCTTTGTCAAGAAAGCCTCACCAAGCTTCTGAGAGTTGCATCCCCATCAAGACAGAGAGAGTGGCATGAGCCAGTGCCCCAGTCTCAATGAAGCTGCAATCTGTAGAGGTGGCACAGCTCCAGAGGGCAGCATTTACAAATGCCTTTGTGGACCAGACACCTCCTGGTCCTGGGCAAGGAGGAGACTGAGCACGAAAAGGAAACATAGGAGGAAAGCCGATGATAACAAAGCATGAGGCACCTGTTGTTGCTGAAGCAGAGAGGATGAAGGGTTTATTTTGGCTCAGCCCCAGGGAACTGTCCATCATGAGGGGATGGGTATGGTGGCAGCGCAGGGGCAGCTGGTCATATTGTGAGCACAGCAAGGAAGCAGAGAGAGATTAATGCTGATTCTCAGCTCACGGTAGTTCAGTCACAGGACCAGGCCACAGGGTAGAACTGCCCAGAGTCAGGGTGGACCTTCCCACCTCAGTCTGATCTAGAAACTCCTCAGTGATAAGCCAGAGGCTTGTTTCCATGGAGATGGCAAAGCCTGTCAAGTTCACATTAACCATCCTCACAAGTAAACAATGAATGAGTGAGTGAGTGAGTGAATGAATGAATGAATGAATGAATGAATGAATGAATGTGAGTGGCCTGGGGAGGGGCTTGGAGCAATTCTAAGATAAAAGCTTGTGTGAGGTGGTGTGTTGAGACAGAAAAGGCCCCAGTTTGGCACAAAAAGCAGGGTTCACTTCCTGTTGGTGCCCACTGAGTCACAATGGGACTCCCCATGTTTGTCAGGAAACAGGCAAGGTCGGTAGATTGTTGCTCTCACAGGCTGTCAGGCTCAATAAATTTCTACAGAAAGAAATGAAATAGAAATACCTCCAGCTACCCAGTGCATGTGGGTGGGGAAGATGTGAAATTATGTTGGCCAAGAAGGAGACACTAGGGCCTAGGCTTTTGTGTCCCACAAAGATGGCCAACCCAGGGGTTCCCTGTATAGAAATGGGCTAATCCCTAGGAGGCAATATCCCAGCCAGACCAGGGATCTGACAGTCCTGAGTTGCCTGAAATGTGGGCACAGCTGCAGAGTGGTCACTAAGGAGACAGTGGGCATTTCTGAGAAGGTGATCCTCTGTGCTGAGGAGCAGGCAAGGGGTGGGAGCACTGTATGGGAGCACCCCTCTGTAGCAGAATTAGCTTAGAAGAAGGTAGATTCAGATCCTGCTGGCTCTCTGGATACAGTGTTAGGAAGGCATTGTTCTGGGCCTATAGCTCCAGCTCTGTCTCTCTGTCTCTGTCCCTCTCTCTCTGTCTGTCTTTCTGTCTCTCTCTCTCTCTCTTTCAATTATGGTCGGTGTAAGTCAAGTGAGAAAGAGGTTGTTGGCAACCATTTCTGACCAAAGTGAGTTCCCAACAAGGTAGTACATTGAGCTAAAGCCCATTTAACCTGGCATATGTACCAGGGTCAGGAGACAGCCATGAGGCACACAGACTTATGCATATTCTTGTCCAAACACAAGAGTTCAGCCCATTGCCCAGTGCTTGCTTCAAGCCAGGTGTGGTAGCCTGCCAGCCAGAAACCCCTAACACTTAGGAGGATGAGGTCGGAAGATAGAACTGTTGGGCAAGCCAGGGCAACATAGCAAGATTCTGACTCAAGTGCACAACAAAAGCAACACATGTTACAAGCTGGAGGTATACTGCATAGAGGGAGAGCCCAGCTGACTCAGGACCAACCCCCAAGGATACAGGAACAGGCCCTACCAGTCTCTGACCAGGGAATTCCTGCCAGCCCTCGCAGCCAGGATGCTGGAATTCTCATCATGAACCCAGCAGCATTCAGTCAGAAGCAGATCTGTCTGGCTTGAGCAGTTTCACAGGAGCACTTGGTAGGGGAGCTGGGACAGCTGCCTATGTTTGGAAGAGAAAGGCTTTGCAGGAAAGCAGTGCTTTCTAGTGGCCTGTGAGAAATGCAGGGGCCTAAAGACACAGTCATTCCAGTGTGTGAGACATGGAGATTAACAACAGTCATCCCCACAGGCCACAACCAGAGGCTCCAAGGGCCATGTTTGTGGGCCCAGTGCCTATAACACAAAAAACAAGAGACACAGAGGCTGACATTGGGGCATAAGTTCAAGATCAGGGAAGCAAAGAGGACAAGCTGCCAGAGAGTTCTTCCCTCTAACAGGGGTAGGACATTCCTATCCTCAGTGTATCTGGAGAATGAATCCTCCTATCCTCAATGTGGTGGAGAATGAATGCATCATACTGACACTTGGTCCTGTCTCCCATACCTCCCTAATGCTGGGTTTAAAGACATGTGATCCCAGGTGCTGATGACATCTTTGTTAGAGCTGTTTCTCTTTAGGACTGCATGAAACTTGCATAGATCTAGGTGGCCATCTGCCTCTTATTCCTGAGTCCTATGGTTAAAGGTGTGTACCATCACCTCCTAGCTTCTGGCTGCTAGGATTAAAGGTGTGTGCCTGGCCTCCGTGGGTAGTGACTGACTTTGCTTTCTGAACCTCAGGCAAGCTTTAATAAATCATAAACAATACATATTAATGCAATAACTGCTCTGTCAGTCTCTGCTGGATCTGTCTTGACTTTGGTGAGTCCCAGAGCAGACAGGGAGCTGGCAATGGGAAGACTTCTGAATTATCTCTGCACCTCAAATGGCCGAGCCTCCTAGGTAGGATGAAAGCAGGAAGGAGCCACACACAGGCAGAGCAGCAGCTGGGTATCTCTCTCAGGAGCTGCCTGTGAGTGTTCAAGGATCAGGGCCCGTTTGATTTTTATCTTGCTTTCTCTTACATTTGTCTATTTTTGAGAAGGCGTGTGTGTGTGTGTGTGTGTGTGTGTGTGTGTGTGTGTGTGTGTGTGTGTATGGGAATGTGGACATGTAGAAGTCAGAGGACAACTTTTGAGAGTTGGTTCTCCCCATCCGTTGTGTGGATGCCAGGGATTGAACTCAGGACCTCAGGCTGAGTGACAAGTGCCTTTCCCTACTGAGCCATCTTAATGGGCCAAGGGACACTTAATTATGGGGTGTTGTTTTTAACAAAAGGGACAGAGAGAGGACCTGGATCTTCTTTACATCCCCCATATTCTGCATATTCTGGGGCAGAGGACTGGCTATCGAATATATTTTGTAGTCTTGATACAAGCAAGATGGCAGTGACTAGGCACCATAGGCTGAAGTCACCTGGCAGTGACTGTACTTAGGGAATTCCCCATGCCTGTCCTGAGAAGGAATTTCCCGCAGGGATAAAGGGAAGGGGCCATCTGGCCATGGATAGCTGTGTCCTTGAGGGGCACCTTCATTTCATTCCCAGATTCCCCAGTTCATAAGGGAGGAAAGTCCAGCTACTGGATGGAGAGAGGTCAGAAGTGATGCCCACTTCTTGGCCCGTTTGGTCTGTCCCCAGAACACAGGTGCCCTTGCCTAGAAGTGTACAGAGGCATGGGGGTCCCTTCTGGGTGCTAAGTAGACGTCTTTAGTGTGGGGTTCACTGACAGTGAAGAGTAGTGGGTGGTGCGGTAGCACAGGGAGATATGGGGTCTTCACTGAAAGAGAAGGGAAGAGTGAAGTTTCAATTCTAGACTAGTCTGTCAGGCAGCTGTGAGGAAAGGCTTCACAAGGTAAGGTGGGGTTGGACATGGGAGCTGGATTAGGGCCCCTAGAGACTCAAGGACCTGGCTATTGCCAGAAGGTGGACATCTGAAACTTGCTTGAGATCATTACCAAAGTGTCTTTGAGTTGATAAAACTTGTGCTTCTTTCTGGGTAGTGGTGGTACACACCTTTAATCCCAACACTCGGGAGGCAGAGGCAGGTGGATGTCTATGAGTTCCAGGCCAGTCTGGGGTAGAAAAATGGTTTCAGGTCAGTCTCCAAACCTAAACAGAGAAACCCTGTTCAGAAAAAGAAAGTTAGGAAGTAAGGGAGGGAGGGAGGGACGAAGGGAGGGAGGAAGGGAGAAAAGAAAGAAAGAAAGAAAGAAAGAAAGGAAGGAAGAAAGAAAGAAAGGAAGAAAGAAAGAAAGAAAGGAAGGAAGGAAGGAAGGAAGGAAGGAAGGAAGGAAACAAGAAACACTTTTGGACCTCCTCATGAATCCTAAGTGGTTAAGGCTGGTGAGGTGGAGCTCACAAGATGCTTGAGTTTTCCCTCCTCTCATCCAGCTGTGCATCCCCTCCTACTGGGAGCTCTGGGCTTGTTCCTGTAACCAGCTAGCTAGCATGTCTTAGACACTTTGCTTTAAAGACATCAGAACCTGCCTAACCTCTAGTCTGAGAAGTATAGAGGAGACCCAGCCCTGCCGTCAGGAACCTCCCTGTCTCGTGGGCATTGGACTGAAAAGCAGAAAGTCAAGTATCCACCTCATGGATGGCTGTTCTGCTGGAGATTGGGGAAATGGGCCAAGTCCTTAAGGCAGAGAGAACAATTAATGTTTTTGGGGTCCCCTGATCTCTTAAGGGGTTACTCTAACATAAAGAGCAACTACGTGTGTGTGTTTTGTGTGTATGCGTGTGTGTGTGTGTGTGTGTTTTGTGTGTGTGTGTGTGCGTGTGTGTGTATGTGTGTGTTTTGTGTGTGCGTGTATGTGTTGTGTGTGTGTGTTTTGTGTGTGTGTGTGTTTGTGTTTTGTGTGTGTTTTGTGTGTGTGTGTTTTGTGTGTGTGTGTGTGTGTGTGTGTGTGTGTAAGCCAGGGCTTGATGTAGGTGTCTCCCTCAATTCCCTCCACTTTGAAAAAAAGAAAAAATTTTTATGATGCTTTGGGATGTAGAGGCTGGTGCATTTCTGAATGCAAGGCCAGCCTGGTCTACAGAGTGAGTAGCAGGACAGCCTGAGCAACACAGAGAAATCCTGTCTAGGATCTCCCTGCAAAAGTTACATGGTATGTGTGTGTGTGTGTGTGTGTAGTTGTGTGTGCGTGTGTGTGTGTCCTGTCTCAACCCTTTCCAGATATACAACCAGTCACCATTTCAGCTTCTTTTTCTTTCTATTTTAAATGATTTTTTAAAAAATGTGTGTGCATTGGTGTTTTGACTGCACACATTTCTGCTGGATCCCTTACAAGTGGAGCAGAATCCAGGTATAAGCTGCTATATTAGAGCTGGGAATTGAAGCCAGAACTTTCGGGAGAGCACCCAGTGCTCTTAACCACTGAACCAACCCCTCCACCCCCCGGCTTTAAGCTTTTTATCATCTTTGCTTTCTCTCTGTTGCTTTAAACAGAGAGAAAGAGAGAGAGACAGAGACAGAGACAGAGAGAGAGACAGAGACAGAGACAGAGACAGAGACAGAGACAGAGAGAGGGAGAGAGAACCTGAGTCCAGGCATTTGTGGTGCCTCGAAGACTGTGCAACTGCAAAGTTGACTTTTCCATTCGCTGAAAGCTCCTGGAAACCTATAAGGATTGTGAGTTCCTGATGACAGCTGAGGCTGCTCTGTCCACCACACACACTCCTCTGCACATTTCTCATGGAATTATAGATATGGCAGTGGGTAGCGCATGGCTAAACCTTTCTAGCTGAATAGAGTTATCCATCAAACATGGCAGGGACCAAGACTGACAAGGATACCAGGGGTCCCCATTACTCTCTGTTTATAGTGTTTAAACAAGCAAATTAACACTTTCTTTCTCTGAGGTGAGAGTGGGAGCCTAGAGTGGAGGCAGTGTCTTTAATCCCAGCACAGGGAGGCACAGGCAGGCAGATCTCCGTGAGGTGAGGCCAGCCTGGTGTACAGAGTGACTTCCAGGCCATCAAGGGACACATAGTGAGATCCTGTCTAAAAACAACGGAAGAGAGAGAAGGATGAGAGAGCCTGATTGTCTCCATCATCATCCTTCGCTGTCCCTTGGGGTCTGAGCAGATGCCCATGTGCTGAGGTCAGACAGCCTTTGACCAGGCTCTGCTCTGCTCTAGAAGAATCCCAGCACAGAAGTACAGGGCTGCCTGAGGACAGGGTGGCTTTTGCCAGGCCACATGGAAGACATGAGCCCTGAGTGAAAAGACTGGGACTTTCCTGGGAAGCCAGGTGAGTCCCTTCCTATAACAGGATCTTTTAGAAGTTGCCAAACTGTTGTCTCCAGAGGCTGCACTGCTTTATCTTCCCACCAATGCTGCACCAGGGTTCTAATCATCCTCAATCTGTCTCTCATAGGCAGGGAGGTGGGTGTACAGGAAAGACCTTGTACATGTGAGGCAAGTGCTTTACCAATGAGCTACATCCTCAGATTCCTTTCTCGCATTTATGTCTTTCATCCATGTGTGCATGCATTCACACAGCTGCAGAGTGAAGGAAACCATAGTGGGGCAGAGGGTTAGAGAACACAGCCAGTCTCCCCTTGAGGAGGACTCTGGTGGGTCTCAGGACCAGCAGGGCACATTGACCGGGTGAGGTCTCACATCCTGTGTCCTATGCAAACTGCCTCAGAGCTCTGAGTTCATTGGACTTTCTTCTTGGCTTAATCTTATTACTAAAAAAAAAAAAAAAAAAAAAAAAAAAAGCTGTTTTACGAAATAAAATTGACAGAAGTTTAAATTTAAAAAGAAAGAAAGATAGAAAGGAAGGAAGGAAACAAGGAAGGAAGGAAGGAAGGAAGGAAAGAAGAAAGGAAGGAAGGAAGGAAGGAAGGAAGGAAGGAAGGAAGGAAAGAAGGAGAAAACCCAGCCATGTTTTCACATGCCTAGCCTATACTGCAGGTCTTGGTAGGAGAAATCAGGTGGATCTGTGAGAATCAGGCTAGCCAGGTCTCCAAAGTGAGTTCCAGCACAGCCAGGATTGTTACACACAAAAAAAAAACCTTGTTGAAAAACCACAAAATAAGTAAACAAATAAAAAATAAGTTAAGATACAATCAGCAGGACAGGCAGCTGACAAAAGGGACCGGCAGGGTCCCTCAGCGTGGTCAGCACACAGAGAGGAAATAAGCTTGTGATATTTTGTTTGTTTCTAACAAAGCTTGCCTGGTGTTCAGAGGGTGGAGCTAGTCACAGGTTAACCATAGAGTACTGAAAGTCTGGATAGACAGACAGGATTGATGAGGCCGGGTAGAGGTTGCACAGTTTGAGCTGAGGAGTCAGAGAGGTATGAGGTAACTGTAAGTGGTATTTTTCTTGTCTGGTCTTTCAGCTTTTATTCCACATCTCCCTCTGAGTTTTTATTATTAATACTAAGTAGGATTGCACTTCATCAGGCGCTCAATGAGGGACATGAATTCATGAGAAAGCTGCTTGAATGTGGCTCTGCAGGCACCTGCACATGCCACAGCCACACGTGGTTGGAGTCACCACCCCACTGACGGTTTTCCTTTTTCCCGCCAAGCCTTCCAAGTGAGTCTGGGATTTCCTGTTGCAGCCTATCAGCAGCAAACTCCACAGGTGCATGGGCTCTGAACTCTGTCAACGTTAGCCCCTCACCACCACCCAGCTCCTGCCATTTATGCCTCTGCCCCTCTGCCCCACATTCCCCTGCGTGCTTTTGTCAGACAGCGGGGCTCCCTCTCCTGGTGCATTGTGGGCTTTCCCTGCATCCCCTCCTTGGGTGCTGCCACACTGGGTAGCTGCCTTGAATACCAGCTCAGGCTCTACTGTTCTATGCAGCAGCAGTCAGCCCCATTCATCACCATCATGTCCATCTCCATCTTCAGAGATTTGATAGACAATTGGGATTCTTAGAAGGGGGATGTAGTTTAAAAAATGTTTTCCCCACATTAAAAAATGGAAAACACTGCTGGGTGATGGTGGCTCATGCCTTTAATCCCAGCATTTGGGGTAGAGGCAGGAAGGTCCCTGTAAGTCCGAGGCCAACCTGGTCTACAAAAGAATTCCAGGACAGCTAGGGGTGATGCATAGAAAAACCCACTCTCAAACAAACCAAAAAAAGGAAAAGAGTAGGTGGCAGATAATGGGAAGGGAGTTAAGTTTCTGTATGAGTACATAATGGATGGTTTAAAAGGGGAACAATTGTATCAGAGGATAAATAACATAGATGGGATTTACATTATGTCATTTATAAACGTTATTAGTTTGATCATTCTTGCCTTATCCCTAAAATAGTTGGTTGATATGAGTGCCAAGATACAAGTCTTAGAAAAACTATTAAAACACTTTATAAATATATTCAGACCCAGACAAAGAAAGGAAAAGAAGAACCAATCTCAGCATTATATTGTAAGGTTAGAGAGGAAAAGCCCAAGATTTTCAAACAGCCAACCTTACTATATCCAGTCACCTATCAGGAAGTGCCAAATGACAGGTAACCCCAAGCGTTTGCAAGAGCTGAATGGACTCCTCTGGACATGTTAGATTTGAAGGGATTGAAGGAAGCAATAGTCTCATATGGTATGCATTCCCCTTTTGTGCGGAAGTGTTAAAGTCAAGGTCAAGTCCTAACAGAATTATCCCACAGGACTGGAGAGACTTGGTTCCAGCAGTATTAGAGCCTGGTCCTCAACTACTATGGAGGACCTGGTAGAGAGAAGAGACTAGGACCACTAAAAACAAAGTAGGGCTAGGGGTATAGAAATCTGTCAAGACCAAATCTTGGAGAGGGCAATTATGCTAATGTACAATGACAGTCAGTGCAGGCCAGCAGCTTTGAATATTTCCAGTTGGAATTGGAGAAAGAACAGAGCAATTTACTAAAGGCACACAAGGCCCAAAAGAAGCCTTTACTGTTTTTTTTTTTTTTTTTACAGAAATTGACTTATGATGTAAATAGAATGATACTAAATTCAGAAGGTAGACAAATGATAATTAAATTTCTGGCTTTCAAAAATGTTAATTCACAATGCAAAATGGTAATTAGGCCTTTAAAGGCATGATCAGCATCCATAGAAGAACGGATCTGAAATATAGTCAATACTGAATCGCATAACCATTCTATGCTTCGACAGAAGAGGTGATTTCCAGAGGCTTCTAGAAAAATCAAAATGTCTGGTGCTTTAATTAATGTAAACAAGGTCACCTAAGGAGGGTTTGTAAGCAGTGCATTCCTAGGAACAATGACTTTTCTATGAACAATCCAAACAGAATGCCCCTTCCTTCTGGAGTATGCAGAAAGTTTGGGAAAGGCCAATATTGGACCAGTGAATGTAGATCAACACGGGACAGACAAGGTAACCCTTTGCCATTGTGAAATGCCTCCAGGGGCCTCTCACAGGACCCATGTCGAATTCAGTTCAGTTGTGCCCTGTCACTGTGGAAAAAGCTCCTTCCCAGAGCCATTAGAGAACCTAATGCCTATTGTGAAAACCCATACTGCTCCTGATGATAGCACAGCTAGGGAAGATAAGACAAAAATTTCAGGAGAAACCATAGAGCAAATACGATACAGATTAGACTCAAATGAGAGAGACCTCTTGCTGTGAGGTGGTTGTGCCTGCCTTTAGTCCCAGCTCTCAGGAGGCAGAAGTGGGCGGATCTCTGAGGCCAGGCTGGTCTGCAGAGTGCGTCCAGGACAGCCTCCAAAAGCTATAGAGAAACCCTGTCCTGAAAAAACAAAAACAAACAAACAAAAAGCCAGAGAGCTTTGGATTGGAAGAGGTGATGGTGAATCATACAGTGGGACCATTCAATCTGAACTGACTTATATGACTAACAAATACAATGCTTCTTATTTCAGCAATATAACTTGCCAAAAAAAAGCTAACCCAAGTTAGAATTAAGGCTGGATTTTCTTTTTGTCTTTCAGGAGAATGAAGGAATCCAGCTAAGGAATCTGAAGGGCACTGGACAAATGAAACATGTGAAGACACGAACAAATCATCCACAAAAAAATGTCTTTAGGGATGATTTTATAGCTATTAATCTCATAATCATGTTTTTTTGACTCCTTCATACCTTTCTTAATGTATAAATATTATCTCATAATTTATAATATTAGCCAGGAATTTGGTGGTGCACAACTTTAATCCCAGCACTCAGGAGGCAGTGGCAGGTGGATCTCTGTGACTTTGGGGCCAGCCTGGTCTAGAGAGATAGTTTCAAGAGAGGCTCTGAAGCAATGCAGAGAAACTCTGCCTCAAAAACAAAAACAAAACAAAACAACAACCACAAAAAGATTTATATGTGTGTGTGTGTGTGTGTGTGTTTTAAACTTTCTGTCATGTTATTAATGGTCCTATAGAGTGTGTAATAATTGTAGAAAAAGGCTCCATCTTGCTTCCTGTATATGATTTTGAGTTTGAGGCTCTATCAGGTAACCTGGAATCAAATGTTTGTACTCTACATGTACATAGCAAATATTGATCCTTTAACCTCTTTGAGATCTGCTGTATATGACATTTAAAATGTTTCAGTTTTATGCAGTGAACCATGACCATGTCTTACAGAGATCTTTGAGTCCCCAAAAAGAGGAAGGGGCCCACAACAACCATTCCACCTTGCTTTTTTGCACTTCCTGCTTACCTACAGGTAGTGTTATTTACGATTCGGGGTTCTGAGGGAGTTGAAGACTCGTTAGTTATAGTTAATTTTTTTCTTGCTAACAAATTCAGAAAAAAACTTACAAATTAAATGTAAAGTATATAAAGTTGAGACACACAAAGGGATAGTTTTGGGTTGGTAATGCAAATTAGGATAGAAGGTAAATTAAGGGCAACAGTAAGGACTCACCAATATCAGGTAGATAATGAGAGTATTTTCTCTGAATTTGTCAAATGTAAATTGACTAGACATTGTTAATGTAATTCTTGATTGTATATGCTATATATAGTTATTGTACTTACTGTATATAGTTTTTCTGTGTTAGTAATAACCTTCTCTTTTGTTTTAGACAAAAGGGAATATATTGTGATATATTGTTTGTGTTATAACAAATACAGCTTGCCTGGAGATCAGAGGGTAGAGCTAGCCACTCATTAACCATAGATGTCTGGAGGTCTGTACAGACAGGAGACTGGAAGTTGAAGCTGGGCAGAGACAGAAATTAGGTCCTTTTCAGTCTGGGGAGTCTGAGAGATAAGAGGTGACTGTGCCTGGCCCTTTACTTCTGATCTTTCAGCTCTTATCTAGATATCTGACTCCAGGGTTTTGTTATATGGACTAATTAGGGTCTCACACACTTCATCAAGGTTCAGTTCCAAGGTCCAACACAGTGGCTCACAATCACCCATAACATCAGTTCCAGAGATGAACGCATTTCTGACTTCCTTGGATATGAGCCACACAAGTGGTGCTCAAACACACAAGTAAAATCTTTAAAATTAAACATAAGGTCCCTGGTCAGAAGCAGTAATTAAATTTTAAATAAAAAAAAAGAAAGAGCATACACTAAAAGGTCTTTATATGTTGTTACGGGAGGTTTTTCCTTCCCACCGGCGCCATCCCGCCTGCCCGCCAGTCTGGGCCCACAGCCACACCAGCCCCATGTAACACTCAGAGACTCTGTATTAGATACAATCCTGTTGGCCAATGACCATTATTGTTTATGGGCTAGCTCTGTCTTTATTATTAACCCATTTCTACTTATCTAAGTATTTCCACGTGGTCGTCTTATCAGGGAGCCGCAGCGGGCTTCTTCCTTCCTCCATGGTCTACATCTTGACTCCTCCCTACTACTTCCTCTTTCCTCCTCCTGGTCTCCTAGCCCCGCCTATCTTGTTTCCTATTGGCCACAGAGCTTTACTAACCAGTATGAGAAACATATTCAGAATAACATCTCCCATTAATATGTCTCCTCTAAAACCTCTCTGGCTCTGTACCTGGTGAGGGAAAAACAGCAAGCAATTAAGAGTCCCTGAAAACAGCAGGCAAACTAGTTCCAGCTAATGGTGCTACTTTTTTATACTTAGCCTAGAAACAAAGCAAAAACAAACAAACAAACAAAAAACACCACCAACCAGTGTGCATACAACCCTGGCTGTCCTAGAGCTGGAGCTAGTAGCCCAGGCTTGTTTCAGGGTCTGTGTCTGCCTCTGCCTCCCAGCATGCCTGGCCCTAGAATTTTACATTTTTACAAATTGTAGGGAGCTCAAATATACTTTCCCCAGCAGGCCTTGACTGTAATTCCAGCTGAAACAGGAGGATACCTGTGTGTTCCAGACCATGTGAGTTTACAGTGAGACCCTGTGCCAAACCTATGTCTTTGAGCCAGAGGTCTCACTTAGCCTACAGAGGCCTGAACACCGATCCTCCTGCATCCCTTTCCCCCAGGGCTGGGATAAATGTGCGCACCACCACGTGATTTATGTGCTTTGCATCCTGCTGCTAGATAAGCACCTTAACCAGCTGAGCTCACTCAGCCCAGTTTCTAGTGCTCAACCTCCAGGTTCACTGCTGTGTTCCTCTTCCCACTCATTTGCCTGTCATCTTTTTTCATTTGTTTGTTTATTTTCTAGCAGGACTATTTTGTGTTCTTGTAGCCTGTCCTGGATCTTACTCTGTAGACCAGGCTGGCTGGGAACTCATTTGAAATGCCATATTCTCTAGGTTTTGAAGCATTTGAACATTACCTATCTATCTGAAACATACCTCCATATTAACTTAAAAACCT
The DNA here is from genome assembly GCA_030556225.1 of Cricetiscus sungorus. Classification (NCBI taxonomy): domain Eukaryota; kingdom Metazoa; phylum Chordata; class Mammalia; order Rodentia; family Cricetidae; genus Cricetiscus; species Cricetiscus sungorus. The sequence goes on along the minus strand of JANBXA010000031.1, from coordinate 19,590,368 downwards.
GACTACCATGAGTATAAGTTTTAAAGATATGGGTGAGTATTAGCCTCTATTTCTTAATTTTCCTGAATAGCTTTTAAGGATCAAAAAATAAAAATAGATATGCAGTATAAGGACAATAACCTTAAATTTGCATTAATATACAAAAATCCTTTAAATAAGAATAGAATATATACAAGAATGTATATGAAAATTAATTTAAAATTTTTATCATTGTATCAAAATTCATGCCAGAGCAAAATATCTAAGATTAATGTATATATATTTGTCTATTTATCCTTTATTCCTATATTCCCCTACATATACCAAACATCCATGACCCACCAAATAACCAACAACCATCCATACTTCCAAACTCTTGGGAATGTAGGCATCATCTTCTCCAGACTTCTTCCTGTTGTCTGTGGGCAAAGGCATTGTTAGGGTCCCTGAGAAAATTGAAATAATGACCAAGTCCTGGGAAGACCAGTTATAACCTTTGTTGGTGGGTATCATCTATCAAGGTTCAGGATGTCTCCCTTGATCAAATTTGGACCACCTTAACCTGGAAGGAATCCACCCCCTTCTTGTTTCCTTGGAAACAACAGGAAAACCACTTCTCCAAAGCAATGCATATTTGTCATTCCATTTTACAAATAACATTTTGACTTGTTTTAAAGTTAAGGCATTTTAAAAATATTTAAGTGGGTGTACTTTAGTACTCTTTCTTTTAATCCTATGTCTCTCAGCAGCTGTTGTTTGCTTGTCAGCATTCAAAAAATTCATTATCACAACACTATACAGGATCTGGACTCCGTGTGTATTTCCCATTTCTGTGTTGCTTGTTTATTTAATTTCGCTCATTAAAGGCTTTATTATATTATTTTAACTATATATTTATTTCTATGGCTGTCTATAGCCATAGTCTTTCTTTCTTAAGCCTGCACATACTATAAAACACGCTGCAATCTGTTTAGAGGATTTTCTGTTAATCTTTTAGTGTTTTTGTCCGTATGAGCAAAAGCTAAGTCCACCACACACCTTGAAGCTGAGTAGCCTCTCTGAACCTAGAACTGTGTGAGACACTGGGAACCAGCCATGCAGCTTAGCTCATGGTGGCTGGCAGCCAGCTCCACCTTGCAGGCAGCTTTGGGAGACTCCTCTCTGAGCTGATGGCATCCGACTGTGAGACTAGGAAGCCAACGAGAGCAACACATATTCACAGTATACAGAAAGACATCCTACACAACAAAGTGTGTGTTCATAATTGTCCATTATACTATTTTTATGATGGCTACTTTAAAAAGGTTCTTAAAGTTAGAGGCTGTATTCCATCTGTAAATCCCATTCTCAGGTTGGGAATGGGGGATCAGATTATATGCCCAAGGACAGTCTTGGCTAGAAAGTAATATTGCAAAACCCTGTCAAAAAATACATAGTAAGAAAAATGTAAAAAGCCTTCTGAATTCCACAACCTCTGCCATCCTGGGGTTCATGTCCTTGGTAGATTTGTTGGTTTTGATGCAGCTATGGGAGATGAAACTTGGTCCACCTTACTTAAGAAACCTACATGGAGTGTATTTGGGAAATATAGTTAGCCATAGAGGTGAGGGAGTAGTAGCACACACCTTTAATCCCAGCACTCAGTAGACAGAGGCAGGACAATTTCTGTGTGTTCAAGGCCACCCTGATAAAAGAGATTGACTCACTCAGTCTAAAAGAGAAACAGAGCTAAAACCTTTGATCCCAGTATTTGGGATCACACAACTTTTAAAATATTGATTGATTGTATTTTGGGTTTTGCTTGCTTGTATATCTGCATGCAAGTGTCATGTGCCCCGCAACTGAAGTTACAGACAGCTGTGAACTACCATTTGTTATTGGGAATTGAGTCCTGGTCCTTTAGAAGAGCAGTCAGTACTCTAGACCACTGATCCAGCTCTCCAGCCTGGGATCACACACCTTTAATCCTAGCACTAGCGGTGAGACAGGAGGGATATGGCTGGGCAGAGAAAGGAATACAAAATGGGAGGAGACAGGAGCTCAGGGCATTCAGTCTGAGGATTCATAGGGAGAGGATTGCACCTTTGGTCTAAGGATTTAGTAGAGGTAAGACCTAGTGCCTGGCTGCTCTGCACTCTGATCTTCAGGCAAGGTCTATTTCTTACAGCACAAACAAAATATCACCATAGGAAGGCATGGCAGGAAGTGATTTCTCTTATTGGTCCATAACTACTGAATCCAAGGGGATCACAGGAATGGAAAGGGGAGAGGCTGGCAAGAAAAAAAGACTGGATAATAATGGAATGTGAGGATGAGGATGAGGAAGAGGGAGGGAGGGAGGGAGGAAGGGGGAAGGGGGAAGGAGGGGGGAGGGAGGGAGGGAGGGAGGGAGGGAGGGAGGGAGGGAGGGAGGGAGGGAGGGAGGGAGGGAGGGAGGGAGGGAGACTCAGGTCTTGGCCTGCAGGACAGACAGCAGCCAGCTGAGGCCATGTCTGTTGAAGGATCTGGTTGAACCCAGACAGTTTTGAGGTCAGGAGATGCCAACCCAGAAGTCAGGCAGGCTGGAGACTGTTGCCCAAGTACAAGTGTCTGTGGCAAAGACACCAGCCTGCCTGGCAGGCACCATGAGGACCGGTGCTCCCGCATAACTCAGTAAAGATCCATTTCCACAGGGAAGGAAACCATTTCCTCAACTCCTAGGTAGCACTGCTGGTACCTTACAGAAAAGCTCTCATGGGGCTGGGGTGTAGCTCACTTGCCAGTGTGTGTGCCTGGCAGGCATTAACCCTGGTTTGATCCCCTGCTTTGCATAAACCAAGCAAGCCTGGGGCCCCAGAAGGCTCAGTTCACAGTCATCCTAAGCTACATTGTAAGTCCCAACCCTGTCTCAAAGAACAATAGAAAAGTTTTATTGTCCCTCTCCTAACTTCCCCAGGGTCAACTCACTGGGAAAAGTCCCTGCTCAAGTGCTGAGACTCCAGACTTCCCAGTCTCAAGTTTCTCTACACAGTGCTCTGCCCAGCCCCCTTACCTCCTGCAGCCTGTGGTCCTCTTTCCACAGGGTCTGTCCTGTCACCCCTTTGGGGAACTCCCTACACTTATATCCTTCAGTGTCCTGGTCTGTGGTTCACTGGTTAAGACAGTGAGTGCCTCTGTGCCTGGGATCACCTTCTGTTCCCTCCAAAGGTTGGCCTGGATAATTTCATAAGTTCAAGAGGTGCAGATACGTTCTTTTACTGTAAAATACGATGCTTACATTTGCTCATTTGGGAGTGTTTTCTGGTTTTGTTTCCTAGGGTTTTCTTTTAGGGTGGATATGTAAGGGTTGAATCTTTCCCTACCTGGAAGTAAATTCCACAGAGCCCTCAATTACAATACATTCATTAATTCATTCAATTATTAAAGCTTGTTAATGCCGGGTGAAATTGAGGGGCTGCAGGAACAGTGGGACATGGATCACATAAAATACCATGGAAATGCTGTTGCCACACTTTTGGAAGGTGAGGGGGATCCTCAGGGCTCATTGATCTTCAAGGGGCCACTTGGGATTGTTTTAACACCTGGTGCTATGTGGACCTGCCACCTAAGTGTCCTTTAGAGCCTTGTCTACTCTCTCTAGCACAGCCCTGTCACAATACTGTCCTTAGCAGCTCAGCCTGAGCCAGGAGCTGGGCTGTGCCAGAACCCCTGGGGACTCCCTGGCCTGAGACCTCAGGAAGGCAGAGCCCAGGTGGAGTGAGCCAACCTGAAGGGCTGGCACAGTAGGTGGTGCTTGTGGGGGTGGAACTGGGACTAGAAAGAAGCTCTTTGGGAGTGCACCTGCAGGGCCAGGCAAGCCTGAAAGAAAAGTCAGCGGGAAAGGATCGAGCTTCAAGCCCTTCCTGTTCCTGGGACCATCTGGAAAGGGAGTGACAGCCACAAGGACACAGCAATGGGTGAAAATGCCCCTCAGGGCCTCTTAGATCAGAGGGGGAAGGGGGAGGCCCAGCGAGATCCCCCATGAACCCACTCACTTACTCTAGCCGGTGGAGCTGACACTCACCCCCCTCCCCACTGCCTGTGCAGGCCCAGTCATCAGCATCTGGATTCAGCGGAGCCAGTCTGTGGGATCCAAATGAGCCACATGGCTGCTGTGTTCAGATAGCGGTAGATTAGAGGAGCGAGCATGTCGCTATTGGGGCCAGCACTTTGGGGCCAGCAGCATGAAGTCTTTTCTGGGACACAGCTGACCTGAGAAGGTCCAACAGGAGTCGCGGAATCATGCCGTCTACCTTAAATCCTCTCTGAAAGAGTTTGGTCATCTTCTGTATCTCCTTGTTTCTCAGGCTGGATATGGGCAGTAACCTTGTGTGAAGACAGAGATAAAGCATTGGTCCCATTCATTGCATGGGTTTCCTTAATTCTTAAAGTTTCAGGCACCCATGGAGGTTCTTAGAAAGTGTCCCACAATTAAGAGGTACTGTAAACTACTTACTCCAGTTTAACAGAAAAGGACTGAGGATGGAGAGGTATGAAGAAAACAGTCCAATGTCATACAGCCCCAAGTGGCAGGGTTCAAGCCAGCAGCCACCAACCCCCTCCTTCCTGTTCTGGTCCAACACCAATTGGTACATCCAAAAACCCTATTCAAAGTCTCTCTCCCAGGGAACCAAGGTGGCTTTCCTTCCTCAGGGCATCTGGCAGTCTTTCTGTCTGTCCAGAGCCAGGACATAGGCAGTAGCACCAACACCCAGGCATGCTGGAGCATACACAGATGAGAGGCTGAGGAAGTCCTGGGCTCATGGATGCAGGGGCAAATGTCTGCTTCTACATTGCAGGTCCGTTCTCAGAGTTGAAGCTGGCTGTACCTTGGGGCCACATTGCTGTCAAAATCTGGGGCTCCCAGAAGAACCCTCCAGTTCTCTGCCTGCATGGCTGGCTGGACAATGCCAACTCCTTTGACAGGCTCATCCCTCTTCTTCCACAAGGTGGGGCTATGGGCTGAGGGGCAGGGGAGGGGTGGAAGCTGCCATGCAGACCCTGCCTCTCCCTCCTCTCTCTGCTGCAGACTTTCATTATGTGGCCATGGATTTCGGAGGTCACGGGCTCTCCTCCCATTACAACCCAGGGCTCCCGTATTACCACCTACATTTTGTGAGTGAGGTCAGAAGGGTGGCAGCAGGTGAGCAAGACACAGAGTGGGTGCCATGGAGGAGTGTGTGTGTGTGTGTGTGTGTGTGTGTGTGTGTGTGTGTGTGTGTGTGTGTGTGTGTCCTCTGCCACACCCCTCTCCTCCTAGGAGGTAGGATGCAGTATCTGGGAGACAGGGAGACAGGAGTGGTTGGCAGTGGATGCCTGGGGTCTGGCTCCAGGTCTCCCAGAAACTGAGAGAGCTTGCTTCCTCCACTAGGAGCTTCCCTCAGTGGAGCTGAGCCCCTCAGCTGGTCTCCTGGGTGGGGATGCAGGCACTTGGAGGGAGTCCCAAGCCAGAAACAGGAAAATGTTTGGAGTAAGGCTGGACCGTGCAAACTTTCTCTTTGAATTTTTTTCAGCATTTAAATGGACTCGGTTTTCCTTCATGGGCCACAGTTTTGGTGAGTCAGCTTTACACTGGCCCTGGGTTCTGTGGAGGGCTATAGGAGAGACAGAAAATTTGACACAGTGGTACCTGGTACCTTCCCCAGCGTCTCTGAGGAGGAAGAGAGTCCTCAAGCCTCTGGTCTCAGAGGAGGGTGTGGGGAGACATTGTAAGTGTTTTCAGATGGAGTGACCTTGGTGGCTCAGGTAGAAGCTCCCGGATGAAGATGCAGAGTCCCAACCCCATGGTGGGAAAGAAGCTATAGATGGGACAGAGCATAAGAAAGAGCTGGAGGAGGATTGGGAGCTGGAGAGGGGACACATAGATGTCAGCACTGTTCTCTTGTCTGGCAGGTGGCACTGTGGGTGGCATGGTGAGTAGCTGGCTGTTCTGGGGTCACCTGGGACCTTTTTGGTGGTGTGAGGGGGAGACCAGCGGGAGGTAAGATAGGAAGAACCCCTTCATACAGTGGATGCTGTAGCCAGCACCCCTTGGTCAGAGGAAACTTCACGTGTACACTGTGTCCTGGGCATGGTTCCCTATGGAGTTTCTGCGTGTCTCATCCAAGGTTACTGCGGTTTGCAGCTAGGTCTGGGAGAAACACACTTAGGTACAGCAGACTCCAGCTCTGGTGAGGTCTCTGCCTTCACACACTCACTTGTTCCTCTGTTGTCACTTTCTAGTTCGCCTGCATCTTCCCCGAGATGGTGGACAAACTTATCTTGCTGGAATCAATGCCATTTCTCCTGGACTGTAATGTAGGAAGAGGCTTCTTGGAGATTGTCATGGGGACCCCGAACTTTGGGGGGTTACCTTCAGCTCTGTCTCCTGAGGACATTAAGCAGGATAGTGTGGCAGAGGGAGACAATTAGCCAAGGATCTCCCCCAGAGAGGGCAGCATCCTGAAGCTTGTGACCCTGAGATTGTCAGGGACAGGGCATGGGAACTCTTGGAAGGCCCCTCTGCAGACTGCGGGTGGATACAGCATAGATTGTGAAACTCAGATGAGGATGAAGGGGCAGCCATGGGTGGAGGAAGTTCTGGGCCACAGGAAGCTCCCTGCCCTGACACCTAATCAATCACTTTGTGCCGTGCACACGGAACACACCCCTATATATTGACTGTGTGTGTGGCTGATAGAAAAATACCACCACCAGCAGTCACAACAGCCAGTACTGTCCCTGTATGTGAGACTAGGCTCTGTCCTTTACCTACTGTGTGATCCTAAGGAAGTTAGTGTCCTCCAGAGGACTTCACTGTGTCCATTTCCATCTTCTCATTTACAGCATTGCCATGCCTTCCTGGAGGACAAGAACTCATTCTTTATTTTTTGAAACAGGAACTCACTCTGTAATCAAGGCTGGCCATGAAGTCCTGGCAATCCTCCTGCCCCAACCTCTTAGCTAGAGTCAGTTTTTTTGATTGTTTGTTTTTTGAGACAGGGTTTTTCTGTGTAGCCTTGGCTCTCTTAGAAATAGCTCTGCAGACCCGACTGACCTCAAATGTAGTTATGCTCCTGCTGCTGCCTCCCAAGTGCTGGGATTAAAGGTGTACTACCATTATCTGGCTGGAAATAGTTTTTGTCCCCATGTCTCCCATCCCTGTATATTGTAAGAACTCAGTAATTTTCTATTGCAAGGACCGTTAATTCGTGCATTAGTATGGAACCCTATACCCAAGCTATGTTAAACTTTGCCCTTTAGTCTCTATAATGTCCCACTGATGTAACAAGTGTAGAGCCTTGGGACATACTCCTGGGTGGTGCTGGGTGGCAGTGAGCCCGCAAGAGACTAAACATGTGGTCTTCTGCCATGGGGACATGGCATATGGAAGATGGAATCTCAGACCCATCCACCTCGTCTAGCAATGACATTAATTGAAGTCAGTGAAAAACACTATTGTGAGTGGAAACCTAGTGTCCCATTCTACAAAGCACTACCCTGTAGCTGTGCCATGTAAGCCTGTGCTGGATGAGAAAACACAATGAGCAGGATGATTACCAGGGTCTGATTCCCCTCAGAGGGGCACCGAAGGCAGGGGGCAGGACACGGGAAGAGGCTGGGACCCCTGGTTTAGGGATTCTCTATTCACCAGTTCTGCTAAATCCATAGGAAACAGAGAATATAATGACCTACAAACGGAGGAACATAGAACACATGTTGCAGGTAGAAGCTTCCCAGGATTCCTTGAGGTTGTCCAACATGGAAGAGTTTTTACAGAGGTGGGTGCTGGCAGCAAGGGCAGGGCAGAGGAGGGCTGGGACAGCTGTGCCCTGGGTGGAACCCTCCAAGTCATGGAGAAGGTAGAGCCTTGTCCATCTCCTCCTGCTGCTTCCTGCCCTCCTTACAATGGCATTCACCGACTCCTACCCTTCTGCCCCAGTTTTCCCTCCCTCTGGTTTGGCACTCAGCAACAGGCTTCCAGGACACTTTCCACAAGCCCCTTGTTGTCACCACCCCTCTCTACTCCTGCTTTGCAGGGGCCTCTTTCTTTGCCCTCAGGCTCATGCTCTGTTGGCTCACCTCTGCCCTCTGGCTACCAACCTTAGCCTACTGAACAATTGCCTGCAGTTCTCCCCTGCTGGAGCTGTCTGGTGGCTTCTACCCTGGACAATCCACACTGCCCTGTGTTAATGTCAGCATCTAGATTCTGCACCCCTGGCCTGACTGGGAATGCCCTGGTCATCTTTGTATCCACTGCATCTGGCAGTCTGCACAGTAGCACAGGGCTTCACTCTTTTGTTGTTGTCTAGAGGAGTGGACACACACAGAATAACAGGCAGAGTCGCTGATGCTGCAAAGACCCCACTGGTTCACAAAGACACAAAGTTGATGGGTAGCCTCCCTTCCCTCCATCTCCCCTTCCTCCTCACTTCTGTACCTCCTGGAGTTTGAACCAAAGCCCTCAAGCACTTTACCCCAGAGTCAAATCCCTAGAACTTCTTGTTGTTTGTCTGTTCTTTTTCCAGGGATTTAGGTAAATTCATGCTGGCCTTGAACTCATTACATAGCCATGACTGGCCTTGGATTCAAATCTTTCTGCCTCAGCCTCCTTAAGCGCTGGAATTAAAGATGGGCACACCACATCCAGCTGCCTGATTTCCTTTCTTCCAAAACCGCTAGGCTTGATCAAGGCATGGTTCCCTTAGTGTCACTCTGTCTCCCCAGGCTCCTGAATAAAAATAGCCACTTGAATAAAGAGTGTGGGGAACTCCTGCTACAGAGAGGAACCAGGAAGATGGGCACAGGTAAGGACTCACTGACTGTTATTACTGAGGGAAGGCATGGGGGCTTCGTGGGCCAAGCTGATCCTTTGTGCCCAAAGTGTTTCCTTGCCTCTTCCATTGCCTCTCACAGCCCTGTGACAGCAGGGGAAACTGAGGCTGCACATTGCCCAGTACCTGAAACAAGGTCACATGGGCGTTGTAGAAAACCTCACTCTGTGAAGATGGGTTGGCATTGGGACTAACGTGGGTGAGCGTCATGGCCGTGCCCTGCTGGGCCTATGGGGAGGAGGTGCCGTGGCCCTGGCAGCCTCTCACGTGAAGTCTCTTCTGCATTACTTCTCCCATGCTTTGTCAAGAAAGCCTCACCAAGCTTCTGAGAGTTGCATTCCCCATCAAGACAGAGAGAGTGGCATGAGCCAGTGACCCAGTCTCAATGAAGCTGCAATCTGTAGAGGTGGCACAGCTCCAGAGGGCAGCATTTACAAATGCCTTTGTGGACCAGACACCTCCTGGTCCTGGGCAAGGAGGAGACTGAGCACAAAAAGGAAACATAGGAGGAAAGCCGATGATAACAAAGCATGAGGCACCTGTTGTTGCTGAAGCAGAGAGGATGAAGGATTTATTTTGGCTCAGCCCCAGGGAACTGTCCATCATGAGGAGATGGGTATGGCGGCAGGGCAGGGGCAGCTGGTCATATTGTGAGCACAGCAAGGAAGCAGAGAGAGACTAATCCTGATTCTCAGCTCACGGTAGTTCAGTCACAGGACCCAGGCCACAGGGTAGAACTGTCCAGAGTCAGGGTGGACCTCCCCACCTCAGTCTGATCTAGAAACTCCTCAGAGACAAGCCAGAGGCTTGAATGTGAGAGGCCTGGGGAGGGGCTTGGAGCTACACTCAAATGAGGTAAAAGCTTGTGTGAGGTGGTGTGATGAGGCAGAAAGGGCCCCAGATTGACACAAAAACCAGGATTGGGTTCCTCTGAGTCACAATGGTACTCCCCTAGGTGTGTAGGAAACAGACAAGGTCAGGAGAGTGTTGCTCTCACAGACTGTCTGGCTCAATTAAGCTTGTGAAAATCAATTTCTGCAGAATCAAAAGAAGTAGGTATCCCTCCACCTTCCCAGTGGGTAGGGCAAGTTGTGAAACCCTGTTGGCCAAGAGGAAGGCACTAGGGTGTACTGAGCACCAGAGCCAAGATACCCCCTGGCAGAGACAAGATGTCATGTGGGAACCCCTGTCCTGTGTGACTAGAATTCCAAATGCTGAAAGAGGCCATCTGGCCTACACATTGTCCTGGAGGTTAGGATATAATAGCACAGTGTGGCCCACAGGGAACAGGCCCGGAGTGTTCAGGTGCAGACTGCCTTTCTGATCTATTGGAGTTTATCCTGATGCTGTGTGCCTTCCCTACAAACACTTATGAAGGTGAGGGGCTAGGCTTTTGTGCCCCACAAAGATGACGGTACAGAAATCCACAAGAGGCATTATCCCAGCCAGACTAGGGAATCTGACCACCTCAAATTACAAGAAATGTAGGCACAGATGCTGAGTGGTCACTAAGGAGACAGTGGGCATTGCTGAGAAGGTGATCCTCTGTGCTGAGGAGCAGGCAAGGGGTGGGAGCACGGTTGTGGGAGCACCCCTCTGTAGCAGAATTAGCTTAGGAGAAGGTAGAATCAGATCCTGCTGGCTCTCTGGATACAGTGTTAGGAAGGCATTGTTTTGGGCCTCTAGTCCCAATTCTCTCCCTCCCTCCCAGCCTCTCAGTCTCCCCTCTCTCTTTCCCACCCCCCTCTCTCCATTCTCCTCCATTCTCACACAGATAAACAAGGACGAGGGGCTTCTGAATTTCTGAATCCAGGAGGCAGGTTTAGCTAATCTGGTAGGAGCAGTCTCTGTGGGCATCTGTTCAGGCTGTATATACAGGCGGAGTCGAGGAAAGATTGAGTTATGGTGGGTCGTTCCTGCACACACACAGTCAGTATCCACAGTGAGACCAGAGGAAGGCTTTGCCATTTCCCTCTGAGCCTTAGGAGGACTTGGTGGGTGCACTGTGCCTTTCCTCCGTGGGTCTGAGGCTCTGGGTCCTTGATATGGTCATGCCCATGTCAACAGCACATATTTGCTCAGGACTTCATTGACTTGGACTTTTCTCTGCTCCCTACATGTGTGTGTGTGTGTGTGTGTGTGTGTGTGTGTGTGTGTGTGTGTGTGTGCATGCATGGACACGGAAGCAAGCCATGGACCTATGTGGAGCTCAGAAGATAATCTATAGGAATCCGTTCTCTGTTCTCATCTTCACTGTGCGGGTCCCAGATCTGAACTGAGGTCTTCAGATTGGCAGCAAGTGCCTTTACCTGCTGGCCATCTCTTCTGCCCTCTAATTCCCAAAACAGGCTCTCTCAAGAAGGATTCAGGTGGACTGGCTGGCCAGCTCTTCCTCGCCACTGAGATACAGGCATGTGCTGTCATGTGTGACTTTTATGTTGGTGCTGGGATTGAACTCAGGTCTCAGGCTTTTACTGCAGACACTTTACCAGCTAAGCCATCTCCCCAGTCCTGAGACCCCTGCTTCTTGAGGTTTTTTCACATTCTCTGCTCAGCCAGACCCCAGACCTGAAGGAATGTACAACCCTCCTCAGGGCCCCACCCTGCAAGAGCAGAGAGGACCCTTCATGGAGCAGGACAGGTGACAGGTGGTGAGTGACTGTCCAGGTCGGGACAGAGGCCTCTATGCTGGACTCATCAGGCTGAGGTGGCAACCAGACAGTCTCTCAGCCACATCCATAGTAACAGGTGCCTGGCTAGAGCTCTATCAACTATTAAACATTCCATTTATCATCTAACACTTCCATAATTTCTAATTAGAGGCAAAAACCTAGTAATGATAGAAAATAGCATTCTTTAATGTTCCTGTAACTGCTTTTTTCTTCAGAGTAGCATCTAGTTTCATGCATTGCTTTTCCTGTGTGTGTGTGTGTGTGTGTGTGTGTGTGTGTGTGTGTGTGTGTCTGTGTGTGTGTCCTTTCCCAGACTTGCAACCAACCCAGTCATCAATTTATCTTCTTTTTCTTTTCTTAAAATGATTAATTTTTATTTTGTGTGCTTTGGTCTTTGCCTGCATGTACATCTGTTGGGTACTTTACAACTGGAGTAATAGACAGTTGTGAGCTGCTATATGAGAGCTGAGATTTGAACCCAGGAAATCTGTAAGAGCAGCCAGTGCTCTTAGCTACTGAATGAACCCCCCATGTTAACTTTTTAATCACCTTTGCCTTCTCTCTGTTGCTTTAAACACACACACACACACACACACACACACACACACACACACACACACACACACACACAAAACCTGAGTTCAGGCATGGTGGTGTCTCAAAGAGGCAGAAGTAGGCAAATCTCTGTGAGTCTGAGGCTAGCATGATCTACATAGGAAATTTATGACAGGAAAATATGCATAGTGGAATCTGTCTCAAAAATAAATAAGTAAATAAACTATTCCCTAAAAAATGAACCCAGTGGGGAGGTGGCAGTGTACTCCATTAATCCCAGCACTCAGGAATCAGAGGCAGGTGGGTCTCCGTGAGTTCAAGGCCATCCTGGTCTACAAAATGAGTACCCGGCTCAGACCAGTCTTTGGCTTTCTCTGATTTTAACAACTTCCCCCAAGTTGCAGACCTGGATCTGTAACCTCCAGCTCTCCACTTGTCACTTCTCTCTAGACTTCTCCTGGATGGTTTCTTTTCTTGAGTGTAGAATTGTGGAATTGCAACTGCACATGTGTGTTTTTATGGATTCTGGAATTGGAATCATTTCTGTGTTTGATTCTAAGACTCCTCATGGCTCATATTTGCATTTAACACATTGTGGACTTAGACCATGAGCAGAAGGTGTTCGGGTCTGAATTCACCTTTTCTCTGGTGGCTGTGCACTCTCTTTGGTGGTTGTCCACATTTCTCTTTGGGGGTGGCACACAGGATTTGAGCAAACTTGTAGGCAGCCTCTCCCTACCCTGACTCCTGCAGCACTTCCATTTTCCCTTGTTGGAGCAGGTCCCCACGGCTGTCCTTTCCAATCGCTGCCAAGACCTGGAAACTCATGAGGACTGTGAGTTGCTGATGACAGCTGAGGGTGCTCTGTCCACCACACACACTCCTCTGCACAGTTCTCATGGAATTATAGATATGGCAGTGGGTAGCGCATGGCTAAATCTTTCTAGCTGAATAGAGTTATCCATCAAACATGGCAGGGACCAAGACTGACAAGGATACCAGGGGTCCCCATTACTCTCTGTTTATAGTGTTTAAACAAGCAAATTAACACTTTCTTTCTCTGAGGTGAGAGTGGGAGCCTAGAGTGGAGGCAGTGTCTTTAATCCCTGCACATGGAGGCAGAGGCAGGCAGATCTCTGTGAGGTGAGGCCAGCCTGGTGTACAGAGTGACTTCCAGGCCATCAAGGGACACATAGTGAGATCCTGTCTAAAAACAACGGAAGAGAGAGAAGGATGAGAGAGCCTGATTGTCTCCATCATCATCCTTCGCTGTCCCTTGGGGTCTGAGCAGATGCCCATGTGCTGAGGTCAGACAGCCTTTGACCAGGCTCTGCTCTGCTCTAGAAGAATCCCAGTACAGAAGTACAGGGCTGCCTAATGACAGGGTGGCTTTTGCCAGGCCGGATGGAAGACATGAGCCCTGAGTGAAAAGACTGGGACTTCCCTGGGAAGCCAGGTGAGTCCCTTCCTGTAACAGTTGTCACTGAAACCTCCATGCTTTGTGCTTTCCCCAGGTGTGGTGCTGAACAGAGACCGGAGGCTGGCTATGGTAAGTGCCACTGTCTTCCAGCTAACTTCAGGATTGCGTGGTCTCTTTTTGAAAGTACTTTTAAAATTATATGCATATCATAGCAGAGATACAAAGATATAGTCCTCATTTTAGATTCCTGTAAGTACTATCCTGGGTAGTATTAAATATATTGTTTTGTGGAACTGTCACCAACACCTATAACCCAGCCTCTGTCATCCTCAGTAAACACTGAACCCTTTAAACACTAACTCCAGCCCTGTCTCTGCAGCAACTCCTAATTTACTTTCCTGTCCCTGTGAAGTCGGCTGTTTTATCTGCTTTCATGAGGTACCTATGCTTCTCTTTCTGTGCCTGGCTTCTCCCAGGCATCATGCTTTCCAGCTCCTTCCATGTGAAACACACGTCCACTTTCACACGTGTGTGACAGCAAAGACTAGCTGTTCCATCCTGGGGACTGTAATCCCCAACCCAGAGACAGAGGCAGGCAAGGCTCTGGGAGGATTTTCTTTAAACATCTTTTTACATCTATTTTTAATTTATTTAATTTTATCTTTGTGTGAGCAAGGGCTGGGGATGCCTGTGCAGAAGTCAGGACAACTCTTGGGACCCTGTCCTCCCTTCATATGAGTGTCTGGCTCACACTCAGTCAGCTTGGAGCATGTGTTTATCCACTGAGCCATCTTTCTGGCCCCACACCACATTTTCCATGGCTAGCCCTCTGTTGATAGGCATTGGGGTTTCACGTTTTGACAACTGAGCACAATGTTACTGTAACTGTAGATAGAAGTGCCTGAGTCCTTGCTTCCTGATCTTGGAAATGCAGGAAGAGCATTTCTGGGTCCCAGGGTAACGTGGGACTAATCTTTTAGAAGTTGCTAAACTGTTGTCTCCAGAGGCTGCACTGCTTTATCTTCCCACCAATGCTGCACCAGGGTTCTAATCATCCCCAATCTGTCTCTCACAGGCAGGAAGGTGGGTGTACAGGAAAGACCTTGTACATGTGAGGCAAGTGCTATACCAATGAGCTACATCCTCAGATCCCTTTCTCGCATTTATGTCTTTCATCCATGTGTGCATGCATTCACACAGCTGCAGAGTGAAGGAAACCATAGTGGGGCAGAGGGTTAGAGAACACAGCCAGTCTCCCCTTGAGGAGGACTCTGGTGGGTCTCAGGACCAGCAGGGCACATTGACCGGGTGAGGTCTCACATCCTGTGTCCTATGCAAACTGCCTCAGAGCTCTGAGTTCATTGGACTTTCTTCTTGGCTTAATCTTATTACTAAAAAAAAAAAAGAAAGAAAAAGCTGTGTGTTTTAGAAATTATAATTGGCAGAAGTCTAAATTTAAAAATAAAGACAAGAAAGAAAAAAAGGAAGAAAGGTTTCACATGCCTATAATTTCTGCTCTTGGGAGGAAGAGTCAGGTGGATTTCTGAGAGGTTGAGCCAGCCTGGCCTTCAAAGTGAGGACCAGCACAACCAGGATTCTTTCAAAACAAACAATCAACCAACCAAACAAAAAACCCTGTTTTGAAAAAAACACAAAATAAATAAACAAATAAAAAAAGAAGTTAAGACACATTGAGTGGGACAGGCAGCTGACAAAAGGGACCGGCAGGGTCCCTCAGCGTGGTCAGCACACAGGGGAAATAAGCTGCCATAGAAACCCAGAAGAGCTTCAAGTCTGCAGACGTGAGCAGACATAGCATCCCCTAACCCTTGCCTGGGACCAACTTCAAGTTAAGGTTGAGGCCTCATTGTAGCCTTGAGCCAGACAATTCCAGTTCCTGAGGAGGAGGAGGGAGATTAGAGGCCAAGGCCCAAGTCCCCTCCCGACTGTGATGCCTCCTCCTGTTAGCTGCTGGCTGTGGCCAGGTTCAGAGCTGCCCCCATCACTGCCCACAACACTTGTCAGTGAGGTCACAGAAGCTGCCCTCCCTGGGAGGCAGCTTTGTCACAGATCTCCAGCAGGTGCTCTGTGTGAGAACAGATGAGACTCTGTGGGGGCTCAGAGCTGATGTGGGAACCTTTGTTCAGAGAGGGTACCCACGGTGCTTAATCAGAGGAGCAGGACAAGGAGTGACTGTGCTGTGTGTGTCTGTGTGAGCATGTGCAATGGCATGTGCAGGTCAGAGGTCAACCTCAGGTGTAGTTCCCCAGCCACACCCTCACAGCCATTTAGTATCTATGTATTGAGATGGTCTCTAACTTTCCAAATAGGCTAAGCTGGTGGCCAGCACACTCCAAAGACCCTCCAAGCCCCCCTGCCTCTTGAGGGTGAGATTGTAGGAATGTCACAACATGCCCAGTTGTTTGAAATGAGAAGTCTTAGGATCAGGTTCAAGTCTTGTCACAAGGACTCTACTGAGACATCTGACCAGCCCAGGAGTGATTGTTTCATGGTGTGTATTGACTGGATATCAGATACTCACCAGGTCCCAGTGCATAACATCCAGGCTCTCTGCCACTGCCCCCCAGCTGTACTGACATCATTATTCATCTCTATTAACTGTATCATTTCTCCTAGGAAGTCTCCTGATCCTAGAATGCATACCACACCTACCATGCATGTGACCTACAGCGACCATCAGTAGCTGCCCAGGGCTGCAACCTCCATTATGGGCACTGCAGCATAGGCACATTAAACAGCAAGGACAGCAGTGAGGGCTGGGTAGAGAAACAGTATGGAGGACTCACTCAGGTGCACATGGGACTTGGTAGCAAGGTTTCCCCTGCTTTTGTTTCTGCAGCCAGAACACAGCTTTGACTTCGTGAGCAAGGAGATGCTTGTGCACTTTGTCAGACGCCTGCAGGCCAATGTGCTGATGATCAAGTGAGTCTGGAACAAATACCCGTAATGACCCAGAGACCAGGAAAACCCGAGGGAGGGTGGCACAAGGTGTCAGTTCTCCAGTGTGACACCACACCACAGTCCACTCAACCTTTCTCAGGAAGCATCTTTGTCAACAGGAACTGGGAGGGGGAAAGCAAACCAAGAGGAAGCCTGGGAACAGGGGGCAAGGGTGAAGACTGCTCAGGAGCAGGGGTGAGGGCTGCAGGGGAGCAGGGGTGAGGGCTGCAGGGGGGCAGGGGTGAGGCCTTTAGGGGAGCAGGGAGCAGGAGTGAGGACTGTAGCACAGATCAGCAGGTCTTTGGGGACAGTCAACATGGGCTGTGCTTATGATTCCAGTTTTCATGCTGAGGAAGCAGAATGCACAGGCAATCTTGGGAGCTTGTTCAGTCCCACTCTATTAGGGAAAATTGTCCAGTTTGAGAGCACAGCATCTGGAAGAATGCAATTAGAGTGATGCAGGAGGGTTCACCCATCAACCAGATCAGCCAAATTACACCTGAAGACCAATGAATGGGGTGACAGACAGCACATGACTGTGTTCACACTTGAGAATTAACGAATTAGGAAGTTTTCCCTCACCTATCTTATCCTTTCCTTGATGCTTGGTGGTGGGACAACATCAAGAAAATATGAGGAAATCTGATACTGTACCGTTGGCTGGTACTAGAATGTTTCAAAGTTTGACTAATGTCTTTTTTAAAGTAAAATTTTTAACCCGTTAAGGAGTTGAGGAATGTTAACACTGTTAGAAATTATGGCAAACGTGAACTTAAAACAAGGAAAAGGCTAGGCCTGGTGGCTCACACTGGCATTTCAGGACTAGGGAGCTCATGGAAGACAGTGACAAGTTTGAGGCCAGGCTAGGCTACAGTGTGCTTGGAACAGGCAGGGGGAGGGTTGGTGATGTGTTCATTTCTCCTCCGTGGGTTGTATTTTAATGAAAAGCCTGGCCTTGAGAGCCAGTTCAGCTCTCAGCTCAGCCTCCTGGCCCCCACTTTGCACAGTACCGACAGCTGCTCCCCGGCAGGAACTCAGATTGTGCTCACCTGCTACCAGCACTTAGAGGAAGCTGGCACTAAATGACTGAACCTCAGCATCAATCTAGGCTCACAGGGACATAGATGAAGGAAAGCTGGAGGCAGCCCAGGCTTGAGCTCTTCAGGTCCTGAAACCCACACATGGCAAAGGACTCTGGTAAGATGAAGTTTTGAGAGACACCTCAACTTCTTGTTTCCAGAGCAACCCAGGGGTACTATGATGTGAGACGAGCCAATGAGGAGAAGAAGCCCCTGCTCATCATGGTGGACACACTCAGAACCATCCTCAAAGAGGTAAGGTGTGCGCCATGGGAAGATGACAGGATGGGCATGTCTTCTCCTTTGAACCCCATGTCATAGGAAATTGATTTTCATTCCCGAGTAGGCACCTCAACACTCCATAACCAGTACTCACACCCGGGACACATAGAGTTCAGGAACCTGACCCCTGGCCAGGCCTTCTGTGGGGCCCACCTCTTACAAGCAGCCCTGCACTGGCCTCCATTGATCCTGGAACCAGCACACTAGCAAGTGTGATGGCCACAGGGAAGGGGAGGCCAGTCCTGGAATCAGACTCTGTGTAGCTCCTGGCCCTCAATAGTTATCACCCACTTGAATCACCTGAGCCTATGTCCTTTCCACACAGTGCAGGCATTCTACCTGGAAGGGGGTCGCCTATTCAGGGCCTTCTGCAGTGGGAGCTGTCCTGAAGCCTGCCTTTCATGGAGAGGACAATGCTTCATCTCCATCAAAACTGGCAGATTCCCTGACTGTGACTCCCCAGTTCAGCACTGTAGACACAGCTCAGATGCCTACATTCCTGGAACAGCCTCCGAGTCCCCAGGCTGCTGGGAACAGAGGTTGTCCCTGACCCACTTGCAGGCAGTCATCTATGGGGGAGTCTGCTGAGTGGGCAGCGTCTCACCTCCTGCCCCTTTCTCCAGCGGTTCCAGTATGTGGAAGTCCCGGGCAATCACTACGTCCACATGAACGACCACCACCTCGTGGCTGGACTTGTCAGCTCCTTCCTCCAGAGCCAACCCAGGACAGCTTCGAGGATGTAGCTCTGGCCATGGAGCTTGGTCACACTTTCTGTCCAGCACCCTCGGCCCACACAAAGGTGGGGTGGGTCTCACTGGGCGCCAAGACCAAGAGAGGCAGCAGAGAATCCTGTGCCAGACCTTGGAGCAGAGGGTAAATGTTTCTGATCTTTAATATCTGACTTCAAGAAGGGGACTGGTCAGCTGATGACAATAAGGGAGCAGGGCAGGGGAGGGGTCCCCAGAGCTGGTCCTGGTCCCAGTCTGTATGGCAATAAAATCCTCTGTCATCTTCACTGCATTCCCAATGGCTCTGTTCCAGGGAGGGGCTTTGTACAGGGCATAGTGTGGGAGCAGATGGTCAGGTTTCCCAGGTGTGTCTTTACAGGCTGGAGGAGGAAGGGCCAGCTCTCTGAAGGCCACGTCCTGCCGTGGCCTGCATACCGGGTCTGTGGGTGCAGGGATGGAGCTGGGGACACACAGACGCAGGTGCATGGCCTGCTATCTGCTTCCCATAGCACTGTTCCTAGGGAGAAGTCCTGCTGGTAGCTGTGTTCTCAAAGCCTGCTCTCCAGGGACAAACAGCTCAGTAGGGTCGGAATTTGCGTTGGGCACGCATTAGTTCAATCCTCTGCTTGTCCTCCTCAAACTTCTTGCGCAGCTGTGCTAGATCTGGGGGTTGAAGGGACACAGGATGGGTCACACAGAGCACCTGTGCATTAACTGCCAGCTACCCACTAAAGGGTCTCCCATCCCTCATGTCCCAGGGCGGCTCTGCACAGTCTCCCTCTTCCACCCCTTACCCCCTCTACTCCTGCTGTGCTCTGGGTCAGTTAGGATCCTGCCAGGACCCAGAACCGCACACTTAACTACAGCCACTCTAGAGGCTGAGCTGGGATGATGAAGTGTGAGGTTTTGAGATGAAAACGTACCAGGGAGAAGAGAGGCCCAGAGAAAGCAGGACTCCTAACCCTTCTCCTGCTCCCTGAGAAGCAGCAATCCAGACACCCCTTTCCCTAGATGAAGCCTTGCCATAGGGGCTTCCAGGATC
The DNA here is from genome assembly GCA_030556225.1 of Cricetiscus sungorus. Classification (NCBI taxonomy): domain Eukaryota; kingdom Metazoa; phylum Chordata; class Mammalia; order Rodentia; family Cricetidae; genus Cricetiscus; species Cricetiscus sungorus. Next base: position 19,570,819 of record JANBXA010000031.1, on the reverse strand, counting down.
AGCAGCTGAACAATCCCCAAGTGACCTAAGTCTGAGGTGGCACCTGCATCTGTAAGGTGCAGCCTTGAGTCCAGGACAGGGCAGGAGCATGTGAGATGTGGGAGACAGTGAGGCAGGTGTCAGTGTCAACAAAACTGAGGTCTGAAGGCAGCTGCTGAGTGCACCCCATGCTCAGGAGTGGACAGGTCCTCCTCAGACCCACAGAAGTGTGCAGTGAGCAGCATGCATGCTGACAGCTGCAAGAGCGTGTCTCCCATGTGGGACACTCACGTAGGCTGCCCTAATCCCCCCACACCCCCGCTATCCTGCCCTCTTCACTCTGTGTCAGACACCCTCTGGTGGGGGCTGACAGAGCTCTGCCCCAAGTGCTTCTGGCCCTGGGCAAATCCTGTCTATGTCTTGGAACAGTAGGGGCACTGTGGACAGGGACACAGACCCTGAGCCTGTAGAGGATGTGCCTGAGGACAATCTGTTCCCTCCCCCCCCCCAGGCCTGTGGGGTGCCCTCAGGTGTCCCTTACGCTCCATCTTGGTCTCTCGGTGCTGCCAGGCATAGAAGTTGAGCAGCTCCTTGCGGGCACGCTTCCTCTTTTCCCTCTCCAGAACACGCAGGCTGGCCGCTTCTGTTCGAGGGAGCACGGGCCTGCGGCCCCTGCGGGTCACCTTCACCCAGCCCTCCTCATCAGGAACACCTTCCTCCTCCTTGGCCTTGGTCTCCTCCTGCATGGAAGAGACTTTGATGGGCAGGCTCAGCAGCAGCAGGATGCCTGATTGCCTAGAGACCCACTGCCACCTCCTGCGGTCAACCATCTTCTTTGCTGGCCTGGATGCCACACTATAAGTGTTGAAAAAACACACTTATCAATGACACTTCCTCCACATGCAGACCATTTAGAGTCCTTGGCACACAGCCCGGTGGCCCAGGTTTCAGCAAGCAAAAATAGGAGCCTGCACTCCCTATGGTAACCAAGGAAAGGCTGCCACCACCATTCCCTCACAGGCTCCACACTCCAACACAGAACACTTGTGGTGACACCTCCCCATGGCCACACACACTGATATGTGGGGGCCCTACTGGAGCCCCTACCTCAGCTATCTTCTTGTCATAGGCCTCCATGAATGTGTCCACTTCCATTCTCAGGGCCTCAGGGTCGAACACTGAGTCTTCATAGTCACTGATCCACTCTGTGGGAGAAGGAAGCATGGCGTAACATAAACTACACTGGGAAAGCTCTTTGCACTCTTTCAGAGTAGACTCTGGGGCCACATGTGATTCAGTTGTCAAGAGCATTTTTGCTCTCGGAGAAACCCATGCCTTGTGATATTTTGTTTGTTTCTAACAAAGCTTGCCTGGTGTTCAGAGGGTGGAGCTAGTCACAGGTTAACCATAGAGTACTGAAAGTCTGGATAGACAGACAGGATTGATGAGGCCAGGTAGAGGTTGCACAGTTTGAGCTGAGGAGTCAGAGAGGTATGAGGTAACTGTAAGTGGTATTTTTCTTGTCTGGTCTTTCAGCTCTTATTCCACATCTCCCTCTGAGTTTTTATTATTAATACTAAGTAGGATTGCACTTCATCAGGCGCTCAATGAGGGACATGAATTCATGAGAAAACTGCTTGAATGTGGCTCTGCAGGCACCTGCACATGACACAGCCACACGTGGTTGGAGTCACCACCCCACTGACGGTTTTCCTTTTTCCCGCCAAGCCTTCCAAGTGAGTCTGGGATTTCCTGTTGCAGCCTATCAGCAGCAAACTCCACAGGTGCATGGGCTCTGAACTCTGTCAACGTTAGCCCCTCACCACCACCCAGCTCCTGCCATTTATGCCTCTGCCCCTCTGCCCCACATTCCCCTGCGTGCTTTTGTCAGACAGCGGGGCTCCCTCTCCTGGTGCATTGTGGGCTTTCCCTGCATCCCCTCCTTGGGTGCTGCCACACTGGGTAGCTGCCTTGAATACCAGCTCAGGCTCTACTGTTCTATGCAGCAGCAGTCAGCCCCATTCATCACCATCATGTCCATCTCCATCTTCAGAGATTTGATAGACAATTGGGATTCTTAGAAGGGGGATGTAGTTTAAAAAAATGTTTTCCCCACATTAAAAAATGGAAAACACTGCTGGGTGATGGTGGCTCATGCCTTTAATCCCAGCATTTGGGGTAGAGGCAGGAAGGTCCCTGTAAGTCCGAGGCCAACCTGGTCTACAAAAGAATTCCAGGACAGCTAGGGGTGATGCATAGAAAAACCCACTCTCAAACAAACCAAAAAAAGGAAAAAAGTAGGTGGCAGATAATGGGAAGGGAGTTAAGTTTCTGTATGAGTACATAATGGATGGTTTAAAAGGGGAACAATTGTATCAGAGGATAAATAACATAGATGGGATTTACATTATGTCATTTATAAACGTTATTAGTTTGATCATTCTTGCCTTATCCCTAAAATAGTTGGTTGATATGAGTGCCAAGATACAAGTCTTAGAAAAACTATTAAAACACTTTATAAATATATTCAGACCCAGACAAAGAAAGGAAAAGAAGAACCAATCTCAGCATTATATTGTAAGGTTAGAGAGGAAAAGCCCAAGATTTTCAAACAGCCAACCTTACTATATCCAGTCACCTATCAGGAAGTGCCAAATGACAGGTAACCCCAAGCGTTTGCAAGAGCTGAATGGACTCCTCTGGACATGTTAGATTTGAAGGGATTGAAGGAAGCAATAGTCTCATATGGTATGCATTCCTCTTTTGTGCGGAAGTGTTAAAGTCAAGGTCAAGTCCTAACAGAATTATCCCACAGGACTGGAGAGACTTGGTTCCAGCAGTATTAGAGCCTGGTCCTCAACTACTTTGGAGGACCTGGTAGAGAGAAGAGACTAGGACCACTAAAAACAAAGTAGGGCTAGGGGTATAGAAATCTGTCAAGACCAAATCTTGGAGAGGGCAATTATGCTAATGTACAATGACAGTCAGTGCAGGCCAGCAGCTTTGAATGTTTCCAGTTGGAATTGGAGAAAGAACAGAGCAATTTACTAAAGGCACACAAGGCCCAAAAGAAGCCTTTACTGTTTTTTTTTTTTTCGTTTTTTTGTTTTTTTTTTTTATAGAAATTGACTTATGATGTAAACAGAATGATACTAAATTCAGAAGGTAGACAAATTATAATTAAATTTCTGGCTTTCAAAAATGTTAATTCACAATGCAAAATGGTAATTAGGCCTTTAAAGGCATGATCAGCATCCATAGAAGAACGGATCTGAAATATAGTCAATACTGAATCGCATAACCATTCTATGCTTCGACAGAAGAGGTGATTTCCAGAGGCTTCTAGAAAAATCAAAATGTCTGGTGCTTTAATTAATGTAAACAAGGTCACCTAAGGAGGGTTTGTAAGCAGTGCATTCCTAGGAACAATGACTTTTCTATGAACAATCCAAACAGAATGCCCCTTCCTTCTGGAGTATGCAGAAAGTTTGGGAAAGGCCAATATTGGACCAGTGAATGTAGATCAACACGGGACAGACAAGGTAACCCTTTGCCATTGTGAAATGCCTCCAGGGGCCTCTCACAGGACCCATGTCGAATTCAGTTCAGTTGTGCCCTGTCACTGTGGAAAAAGCTCCTTCCCAGAGCCATTAGAGAACCTAATGCCTATTGTGAAAACCCATACTGCTCCTGATGATAGCACAGCTAGGGAAGATAAGACAAAAATTTCAGGAGAAACCATAGAGCAAATACGATACAGATTAGACTCAAATGAGAGAGACCTCTTGCTGTGAGGTGGTTGTGCCTGCCTTTAGTCCCAGCTCTCAGGAGGCAGAAGTGGGCGGATCTCTGTGGGTCTGAGGCCAGGCTGGTCTGCAGAGTGCGTCCAGGACAGCCTCCAAAAGCTATAGAGAAACCCTGTCCTGAAAAAACAAAAACAAACAAACAAAAAGCCAGAGAGCTTTGGATTGGAAGAGGTGATGGTGAATCATACAGTGGGACCATTTGATCTGAACTGACTTACATGACTAACAAATGCAATGCTTCTCATTTGAGTAATATGACTTGCCAAGAGGAGCCGTACCCAAGGTAGAATTAAGGCGGGGTTTTCTTTTTGTCTTTTGGGAGAATGAAGGAATCTGAAGACTGCCGGACAAATAATACATGTGAAGACACAAACAAATAAAAAAAATATCCCAAGAAACAAAGTCATTTGGCCTATTGGTATATTGCATCACCAAGAGGTTAAAATTCACACATCTTCTCAAATCATTGTTTTTGCTGTTCTTTACAGATAGACAGAAATGGTCTTTTTGTCGTCTCAATCCAATTAAAATTTAAAGCTGGCTTTGGATTTGAAATATGGCTCTCTCCTCTATACCTAAGCATACATATTAAAGTAAAATCCAAAATTTCTGTGTCATGTCAGAAGAGTCACCTGATATGGGACATTAGAAAAACAAAACTTTAGGGATGGCTTTTTTGCCACTAGTCTCATAATCCTCTGGTTTTATTTTTTTGACTTTGTAATACTCTTCTTAATGTATAAATATTTTCATAATTTATAATATTAGCCAGGGATTGGTGGTGCACAGCTTTAATCCCAGAACTCAGGAGGCAGAGGTAGGTGGATCTCTGTGAGTTTGAGGCCAACCTGGTATACAGAGCTAGTTCCAGGAGAGGCTCCAAAGCAATGCAGAGAAACTCTGCCTGAAAAACAAAAACGAAACAAAACAAAACAACAACAAAAAAAAGATGTGTGTGTGTGTGTGTTTTAAACTGTCTGTCATGTTATTAATGGTCCTATAGAGTATGTAATAATTGTAGAAAAAGGCTCCATCTTGCTTCCTGTATATGATTTTGAGTTTGAGGCTCTATCAGGTAAACAGGAATCAAGTTTTTGTACTCTGCATGTACATAGTAAATGTTGATCCTTTAACCTCTTTCAGATCTGCTGTATATGACATTTAAAATGTTTCAGTTTTATGCAGTGAACCATGACCATGCCTTACAGAGATCTTTGAGTCCCCAAAAAGAGGAAGGGGCCCACAACAACCATTCCACCTTGCTTTTTTGCACTTCCTGCTTACCTACAGGTAGTGTTATTTACGATTCGGGGTTCTGAGGGAGTTGAAGACTCGTTAGTTATAGTTAATTTTTTCTTGCTAACAAATTCAGAAAGAAACGTACAAATTAAATGTAAAGTATATAAAGTTGAGAGACATAAAAGGACAGCTTTGGGTTGGTAATGCAAATTAGGATAGAAGGTAAATTAAGGGCAACACTATAGACTCACAATACCAGGTAGATAATGAGAGTATTTTCTCTGAATTTGTCAAATGTAAATGGACTAGATATTGTTAATATAATTCTTGATTGTATATGCTATATATAGTTATTTACTTACTGTATGTAGTTTTTCTATGTTAGTTATAACCTTTTCTTTTGTTTTAGACATAGTGGAAAATATTGTGATATATTGTTTGTGTTATAACAAATACAGCTTGCCTGGAGATCAGAGAGTAGAGCTAGCCACTCATTAACCATAGATGTCTGGAGGTCTGTACAGACAGGAGACTGGAAGTTGAAGCTGGGCAGAGACAGAAATTAGGCCCTTTTTGGTCTGAGGAGTCTGAGAGATAAGAGGTGACTGTGCCTGGCCCTTTACTTCTGATCTTTCAGCTTTTACCTAGATGTCTGACTCCAGGTTTTTATTATTGGGACTAATTAGGGTCTTGTATGCTTCATCAAATTTCGGTTCCAATCTCCAACACAGTGGCTCACAACCCATAACATCAGTTCCAGAGATGCACTCATTTCTGACTTCCTTGGATATGAGCCACACAAGTGGTGCTCAAACACACAAAAGTAAAATGTTTTAAATTAAATGTAAGGTCCCTGGTCAGAAGCAGTAATTAAATTTTAAATCAAAAAAGAAAGAGAGCATACCCTAAAAGGCCTTTATATGTCTCCTCTAAAACCTCTCTGGTGAGGGAAAAACAGCAAGCAATTAAGAGTCACTGAAAACAGCAGGCAAACTAGTTCCAGCTAATGGTGCTACTTTTTTATACTTAGCCTAGAAACAAAGCAAAAACAAACAAACAAACAAAAACACCAACCAGTGTGCATAAAACCCTGGCTGTCCTAGAGCTGGAGCTAGTAGCCCAGGCTGGTTTCAGGGTCTGTGTCTGCCTCTGCCTCCCAAGTGAGGGGTTAAAGGTGCGCACCAGCATGCCTGGCTCTAGAATTTTAAATTTTTACAAATTGTAGGGAGCTCAAATATACTTTCCCCAGCAGGCCTTGGCTGTAATTCCAGCTGAAACAGGAGGATACCTGTGTGTTCCAGACCATGTGAGATTAGTGAGACCCTGTGCCAAACCTATTTCTTTGAGCCAGAGGTCTCACTTAGCCTACAGAGGCCTGAACACCGATCCTCCTGCATCCCTTTCCCCCAGGGCTGGGATAAATGTGTGTACCACCACGTGATTTATGTGCATTGCTTCGTGCTGCTAGATAAGTGCCTTAAGCAGCTGAGCTCACTCAGCCCAGTTTCTAGTGCTCAACCTCCAGGTTCACTGCTGTGTTCCTCTTCCCACTCATTTGCCTGTCATCTTTTTTCATTTGTTTGTTTATTTTCTAGCAGGACTATTTTGTGTTCTTGTAGCCTGTCCTGGATCTTACTCTATAGACCAGGCTGGCCTGAAACTCACAAAGTGCTGCCTGCCTTTGCTCCCAAAAGATGGGATTAATGGCGTGTACCACCACCACCAACTTTGTTATCTTGATTCTAAAGGGTTTTATTGGTTACAACTTCAAAATTTCATTCAAGTGTTATAAATGGGTGTTTCTCTCTTGCATGCCACTTCCCACATAACCACTCAGAGGCTTAATATTAATGATAATTGTTTGGCCGATGGTGCCGGCATATTACTAACTAGTTCCTATATTTAATTTAACCCATTTTTATTAATCTATGTATTGCCACGTAGTTGTAGTGTTACCGGTCGGTTGGTAGGTTGTTCCTTGGATGACTGGATGGTATGCCCCAGGATACACCCTTCTTCTCCTTTATCTCTGCTAGGATGTCCTGCCTGGCTTTATCCTTCTTGCCACAGGCCAAAGCAGATTTATTCATCAACCAATGAGATTCACACATGCTCACAGCTCACAGAGAGACATCCCTCATTTTTTCTCCTTTATGTCTAATCAAAAATGAAGTAAAGTTTAACTTTAACATAGTAAAATTACAAAACAAATCAGTTACCAGTAGAAATTACAGTTACAATATTTTGTCTATTTGTATTTGGCAAAATTAGAGAAAACATTCTATCATTTCTCCTATCTTTGTGAGTCTACAGTTTGACATCTAATTTATCATTTATCAAAACTAAGGAAAACTATCATTATAATTACCCAATCTTCCACTCCATCAAAGACTCCAGAAATATATAATATTACTACAGTAAACAGGAAATGCATTACAAACACCTTCCAAACCTCTGGAGATGACAGAGACATCTGCTGCCTGGACAGTCACCCACAGTCTTCTGTAACACTGTGCCTCCATCTTTAGCCTATAGGCCTGAGTATCTAGCAGACTTTTCAGTGGAGCAGGAAATATGAAGGACTGCCCCACCTACATTGGCAAAGTATCTATAGAATGTCTGGCAGTATCCTCGTGAGAGAGGAACCGGAAGGACCACCACATCTTGTTTTCACAATGTTTAGTGGTCATTTTTCTGTGGTTCCTGCATGTCCAGTTTATTCAGTCCAGGCAAAAGCAGTTTCTTGCCCAAATGGCTAGCTTTGCCACATTGACAGTAAATCCCATAATGAGTTTCTTTGATGCCCATCATCCTCTTTGAAGTAATTGGTGCTGCCAGGAACCAATGTGTCTCATGTCAAGAAAATCCTAAGTTATTAAAACATTTTAAATGCCATATTCTCTAGGTTTTGAAGCATTTGAAGATTACTTATCTATCTGACATATATCTCCATATTAACTTAAAAACCTGACTAACAACTATAAGTTTGATAGATATGGGTAACTATTAGCCTGTATTTGTTAATTATCCTGAGTAGCTTTTAAGGACTAAAAATTCATATTGCATAATTAAGAAAGACTTTAAAACAACTAAAAATTGATGTGCAGTATAAGGATAATAACTTTAAAATTTGTATGAATATAAAAAAATCCTTTAAACAAGAATAGAAACATATATACAGCATAAGAAAATTGACTTTAAATTTTTATCATTGTATCAAAATTCATGCCAGTGCAAAATATCTAAGATTAATATATGTTATGGGCAGGTTCCTCCCTGCAGGCCTCCCGGTCCTGCTGCCATGGTCTCGCCGCCACGTGAGTGTCAAATAACACTCAGAGACTCTGTATTTGATACAATATGTTGGCCAGTTACCATTATTGTTTATGGGCTAGCTCTGTCTTAATTATTAACCCATTTCTACTTATCTAATTATTTCCATGTGGCTCATCTTATCCGGGAGCCTCGGCTGGCGTCTTCCTTCTTCCCTGGTCTACATCTTGACTCCCCCCCCTACTACTTCCTCTTTCCTCCTCCTGGTTTCCTAGCCCCGCCTATCTTGTTTCCTATTGGCCACAGGCTTTATTAATTAACCAGTATGAGAAACATATTTACAGAATAACATCTCCCATCAAATATATATATATTTGTCTATTTATCCTTTATTCCTATATTCCCCTAAATATACCAAACATCCATGGCCCACCAAATAACCAACAACCATCCATACCACCAAACTCTTGGGGATGTAGGCACCATCTTCTCCAGACTTCTTCCTGTTGTCTGTGGGCAAAGGCATTGTTAGGGTCCCTGAGAAAATTGAAATAATGACCAAGTCCTGGGAAGACCAGTTATAACCTTTGTTGGTAGGTATCACCTATCAAGGTTCAGGATGTCTCCCTTGATCAAATTTGGACCACCTTAACCTGGAAGGAATCCACCCCCTTCTTGTTTCCTTGGAAACAACAGGAAAACCACTTCTCCAAAGCAATGCATATTTGTCATTCCATTTTACAAATATCATTTTGACTTGTTTTAAAGGTAAGGCATTTTAAAAATATTTAAGTGGGTGTACTTTAGTACTCTTTCTTTTAATCCTATGTCTCTCAGCAGCTGTTGTTTGCTTGTCAGCATTCAAAAAATTCATTATCACAACACTATACAGGATCTGGACTCCGTGTATATTTCCCATTTCTGTGTTGCTTGTTTATTTAATTTCACTCATTAAAGGCTTTATTACATTATTTTAACTATATATTTATTTCTATGGCTGTCTATAGCCATAGTCTTTCTTTGTTAAGCCTGAACATACTATAAAACACACTGCAATCTGTTTAGAGGATTTTCTGTTAATCTTTTAGTGTTTTTGTCCGTATGAGCAAAAGCTAAGTCCACCACACACCTTGAAGCTGAGTAGCCTCTCTGAACCTAGAACTGTGTGAGACACTGGGAACCAGCCATGCAGCTTAGCTCATGGTGGCTGGCAGCCAGCTCCACCTTGCAGGCAGCTTTGGGAGACTCCTCTCTGAGCTGATGGCATCCGACTGTGAGACTAGGAAGCCAATGAGAGCAACACATATTCACAGTATACAGAAAGACATCCTACACAACAAAGTGTGTGTTCATAATTGTCCATTATACTATTTTTATGATGGCTACTTTAAAAAGGTTCTTAAAGTTAGAGGCTATATCCCATCTGTAAATCCCCATTCTCAGGTTGGGAATGGGGGATCAGATTATATGCCCAAGGCCAGTCTTGGCTAGAAAGTGATATTGCAAAACCCTGTCAAAAAATAAATAGTAAGAAAATTTAAAAGGCCTTTTGAATGCCACATTTTTTGCCATCCTGGGGTTGATGTCCACGGGAGATTTGTTGATTCTTGTGAGTTATTGTCAACTGAGACACAGACGTTTTGGGTATTGTGTAGACTCTGGATTTACTTAAACCTACATTATAGCCCGTCTGTGGCTTTTTTTCTTGACTGTCTACTTTTTTCCAAACCCTAATTCATCTACATTAGGTTGAAATCCTTGAGTCCCATTTTCCTCTACAAAATATTCAGGGCTGTTTATAGGAGGAGAGTAGGGCTGTGTACTGTTCTATTCTATCCCTATCAGTGAATAACTACTTTTCTGATGCTATGGCTCACACAAACAGTGAAGTATGTCTTTCAGTTTAATTTCATCAGAGCAAGACACCAGCTCCCCTGTTCTCTATGAATACGTGCCTAGGTTTCCATTTCACACACTGAGCTGGGCTTCCTCTTGCTGATGAAGACGGGTATTCCTAGGGAACGCTTGTCTCTCTCAGCTGGGATGTGAGCATTTATGAAATCCTTCCACCTCTCTAGGGATGTGCCTGCTATTCCAAACCCGGGAAGCTTAAGCACCAGGTGAGAATATAAGTCCTTAGAAAACATTCACATTCACCCCACCCTCTGCACTGTTGGTGCTGTTTGTGTGAGGCCCTAGAGAGAGCCTGAGGCAGCCTGACCTTAGCCTTTCTCTGCCAATCCCTCCTGTGTGCAAGGCCCTCTGGTAAATGGTAGGGGAAAATAGTTTCTAAACAACCATATCCCGCTTTTCAGAAGCTGGTATGTGGTGGTGGTACAAACCTTTAATTCCAGCACTAGGGAGACAGAGAGGGAGTTCTGTGAGTTGAGGCCAGCCTGGTCAACACAGAGAAACCCTGACCCAAAAAACAGATCCACCTCTCCCCAGTCGACATTGAGAAACACCCTGATTCTCACAGAGGTAAAATCAGAACTAGGGCAGAGGGATTTGTCAGAGCTTGTGGTAGTGATGGGGTGGAAAGGAGGATGTGATTATGCTTTGGGTTTTTTGTTTGTTTGTTTGTTTTTGTTTTGTTTTGTTTTAATTTATGTGCATTAGCCTTTTGCCTGAAACAGTCTCCTGGAACTGGAGTTACAGACAGTTGTGAGCTGCCCTGTGGGCACTGGGAGTTGAACCAGGGTCCTCTGGAAGGAAGTGTTCTTAACTGCTGAGCCATTTTCCCAGCCCCTTGAGATGATACTTTGTTTTTGATTTAATAAATAAAGCTTGCCTGAAGATCAGAGTGTGGATCTAACCACACTAGTTGGCCATAGAGGCCACGCAGTGGTATCACACACCTTTAATCTCAGCACTAGGGAGACAGAGGCAGACAAGTCTCTGTCAGCTCAATATCACCCTTTGCTCCAGGATATTGAATCAGTGTAATCATGCCAGCACTAGGCGGAGGAGAAGGGAGTGATATGGCTGGGCAGAGAAAGCAATGCAAGGTTGGAGGAGACAGGAGCTGGGGGCATTCAGACTGAGGATTCATAGAGACAGCACTTAGTCTGAGGTCCTAGGAACAGGAGCACCCCTTTGGTCTAAGGATTTAGTAGAGTTAAGAACTAGTGCCTGGCTGTTCTGCACTCTGATCTTCAGGCAGCTCTATATCTTACAGCACAAACAAAATATCACCATAGGAAGGCATGGCAGGAAGTGGTTTCTCTTATTGGTCCATAACTACTGAATCCAAGGGGATCACAGGAATGGAAAGGGGAGAGGCTGGCAAGAAAAAAGACTGGATAATAATGGAACGTGAGGATGAGGATGAGGAAGAGGGAGGGAGGGAGGGAGGGAGGGAGGGAGGGAGGGAGGGAGGGAGGGAGGGAGGGAGGGAGGGAGGGAGGGAGGGAGGGAGACTCAGGTCTTGGCCAGCAGGACAGACAGCAGCCAGCTGAGGCCATGTCTGTTGAAGGATCTGGTTGAACCCAGACAGTTTTGAGGTCAAAGGTACAGGAGATGCCAACCCAGAAGTCAGGCAGGCTGGAGACTATTGCCCAAGTACAAGTGTCTGTGGCAAAGACACCAGCCTGCCTGGCAGGCACCATGAGGACCTGTGCTCCCGCATAACTCAGTAAAGATCCATTTCCACAGGGAAGGAAACCATTTCCTCAACTCCTAGGTAGCACTGCTGGTACCTTACAGAAAAGCTCTCCTGGGGCTGGGGTGTAGCTCACTTGCCAGTGTGTGTGCCTGGCTGAGACTCCATACAGATTTCTTCTTTTACTGTAAAATGTGATGCTTGCATTTGCTCATTTGAGAGTGTTTTGTGGTTTGGGTTCCTAGGGTTTTCTTTCTGAGTGGATATGTCAGGGTTGAATCTTTCCTTCCTGGGAGTAAATTCCACAGAGCCCACAATTACAATACATTCATTAATTCATTCAATTATCAAAGCTTGATAATGCCAGGTGACATTGAGGGGCCGCAGTCACAGTGGTGACACAGATGACATGAAAAACTGTGGAAACACAGTTGCCCCACTTCTGGGAGGCAGAGGGGGACCTCAGGTCACTTTGCTCGACAAGGTGCCACCAGAGACTTGTCTCTCTCCTGGTGCCATGAGGGCCTGTCCAGGGATCGGTCCTGCCACCTACGTGTCCTTCAGAGCCTTCTCTGATCTCTCCAGCACAGCCCTACCACATCACCCATTTAGCAGCTAAGCCTGAGCCAGGAGAGGGACAGTACCATAATCCCTGTGGCTCTCTCAAGTCTACCGCGGGGCGGGGCCTAGGTGATGGGCGAGGCTTGGAGTTGGCGCTTGTCGGGGGCTGAACTGGGACTAGAAAGGAGGCGTGTGGGGGTGGGGCTTGACGACAGTTGGCAGAGCTAGAGTTTCTCAGTCCTTCCTGTTCCTGTGACCTCCAGGACGAGGAATGACAGACGCACGAACAGAGCAATGGGTGAAAATGCCCCTCAGGGCCTCGTAGATAGGAGTGGGAAGGGGGAGGCCCAGCGAGATCCCCCATGCACCCACTCACTTACTCTAGCCGGTGGAGCTGACACTCACCCCCTCCCTACTGCCTGACCAGGCCCAGTCATCAGCATCTGGATTCAGCAGAGCCAGTCTGTGGGATCCAAAGGAGCCACATGGCTGCTGTGTTCAGATAGCCCATAGATTAGAGGAGCGAGCATATCGCTTTTTGGGGTTGCACTTTTGGGCCAGCAGCATGAGAAGGTCTTTTCTGGGACACATCTGACCTGAGTAAGCCCAGCTGGAGTCCGGGAATCATGCCCTCTGCTTCTAACTTTCTGAATCAGTTTGGACATCTTCTGTACCTCCCTGTGCCTATGTTTTGTGGCCTGTACTAAGAATGGCAGTAGTCCAACTACTGTGACTTCCCTGGCCCGGCTCTGAAGACTTAGAAAATACTGGCCAGGGTAATCTCACCAGTTTCTGTTTCCAAGGGTTCAGTTCCCATATGTCCAAAGTATTTACTGCAAAGTCCAGTTTCGCGTTGCACGATATTAGGTGTCCCAAAACCCGAGACATTTTAAAGACCGTCCTCCAGGACCTCTCATTATTTCATTGAGTGTAGCTTTAGTGGGTCTGGAATTCCCTATATGAGCCTGTCCTGAACCGGACTGCAAATCACCTGCCTCTGCCTCCTCAGGGCTAGGATTACAGATGTATATTGCCGTACTTTGTTCTCATGCAATATTTCTAGAGACAGAAAACACTGCACAAATTGTCATTACAATGTTTGTTTCAATGATTTATGGTTTATGAAACAAGGTCTCGTAGTCAAAGCTGACCTCGAATCCTGATCCTAACTATTTCTACCTCCTTTAGTACTGGGATGGCAGGCATGTAGCCCCACAACTTTTATATCATAGTCTATTGTTTTATCTGTATATGCATAGATGATATTTGAGGTTCATTAATGCTTGAAGTTTCAGGTACTCTTGAGGTTATTAAAAAGAGTCACATAGTGAAGAGGCATTGTAATCTATTTACTCCAGTTTAACAGAAAGGGACTGAGGTTGGAGTGGTATGAAGAAAACAGTCCAATGTCATACAGCCCCAAGTGGCAGGGTTCAAGCCAGCAGCCACCAACCCCCTCCTTCCTGTTCTGGTCCAACACCAATTGGTACATCCAAAAACCCTATTCAAAGTCTCTCTCCCAGGGAACCCAGATGGCTTTCCTTCCGCAGGGCATCTGGCAGTCTTTCTGTCTGTCCAGAGCCAGGACATAGGCAGTAGCACCAACACCCAGGCATGCTGGAGCATACACAGATGAGAGGCTGAGGAAGTCCTGGGCTCATGGATGCAGGGGCAAATGTCTGCTTCTACATTGCAGGTCTGTTCTCAGAGTTGAAGCTGGCTGTACCTTGGGGCCACATTGCTGTCAAAATCTGGGGCTCCCAGAAGAACCCTCCAGTTCTCTGCCTGCATGGCTGGCTGGACAATGCCAACTCCTTTGACAGGCTCATCCCTCTTCTTCCACAAGGTGGGGCTATGGGCTGAGGGACAGGGGAGGGGTGGAAGCTGCCATGCAGACCCTGCCTCTCCCTCCTCTCTCTGCTGCAGACTTTCATTATGTGGCCATGGATTTCGGAGGTCACGGGCTCTCCTCCCATTACAACCCAGGGCTCCCGTATTACCACCTACATTTTGTGAGTGAGGTCAGAAGGGTGGCAGCAGGTGAGCAAGACACAGAGTGGGTGCCATGGAGGAGTGTGTGTGTGTGTGTGTGTGTGTGTGTGTGTGTGTGTGTGTCCTCTGCCACACCCCTCTCCTCCTAGGAGGTAGGATGCAGTATCTGGGAGACAGGGAGACAGGAGTGGTTGGCAGTGGATGCCTGGGGTCTGGCTCCAGGTCTCCCAGAAACTGAGAGAGCTTGCTTCCTCCACTAGGAGCTTCCCTCAGTGGAGCTGAGCCCCTCAGCTGGCCTCCTGGGTGGGGATGCAGGCACTTGGAGGGAGTCCCAAGCCAGAAACAGGAAAATGTTTAGAGTAAGGCTGGACCGTGCAAACTTTCTCTTTGAATTTTTTTCAGCATTTAAATGGACTCGGTTTTCCTTCATGGGCCACAGTTTTGGTGAGTCAGCTTTACACTGGCCCTGGGTTCTGTGGAGGGCTATAGGAGAGACAGAAAATTTGACACAGTGGAACCTGGTACCTTTCCCAGCGTCTCTGAGGAGGAAGAGAGTCCTCAAGCCTCTGGTCTCAGAGGAGGGTGTGGGGAGACATTGTAAGTGTTTTCAGATGGAGTCACCTTGGTGGCTCAGGTAGAAGCTCCCGGATGAAGATGCAGAGTCCCAACCCCATGGTGGGAAAGAAGCTATAGATGGGACAGAGCATAAGAAAGAGCTGGGCGAGGATTGGGAGCTGGAGAGGGGACACATAGATGTCAGCACTGTTCTCTTGTCTGGCAGGTGGCACTGTGGGTGGCATGGTGAGTAGCTGGCTGTTCTGGGGTCACCTGGGACCTTTCTGGGGGTGTGAGGGGGAGACCAGCGGGAGGTAAGATAGGAAGAACCCCTTCATACAGTGGATGCTGTAGCCAGCACCCCTTGGTCAGAGGAAACTTCACGTGTACACTGTGTCCTGGGCATGGTTCCCTATGGAGTTTCTGCGTGTCTCATCCAAGGTTACTGCAGTCTGCAGCTAGGTCTGGGAGAAGCACACTTAGGGACAGCAAACTCTAGCTCTGGTGAGGTCTCTGCCTTCACACACTCACTTGTTCCTCTGTTGTCACTTTCTAGTTCGCCTGCATGTTTCCCGAGATGGTGGACAAACTTATCTTGCTGGAATCAGCTCCATTTTTGCTGGACTGTAATGTAGGAAGAAGTTTGTTATTGGCTGTAATGGGGATCCCGGACATTGGGGGGTTACCTTCAGCTCTGTCTCCTGTGAATGTTAAGGAAGCAGAAGAGTGTGACAGAGGGGGACAATTAGCCAGGGATCTCCCCCAGAGAGGGCAGCATCCTGAAGCTTGTGACCCTGAGATTGTCAGGGACAGGGCATGGGAACTCTTGGAAGGCCCCTCTGCAGACTGCGGGTGGATACAGCATAGATTGTGAAACTCAGATGAGGATGAAGGGGCAGCCATGGGTGGAGGAAGTTCTGGGCCACAGGAAGCTCCCTGCCCTGACACCTAATCAATCACTTTGTGCCGTGCACACGGAACACACCCCTATATATTGACTGTGTGTGTGGCTGATAGAAAAATACCACCACCAGCAGTCACAACAGCCAGTACTGTCCCTGTATGTGAGACTAGGCTCTGTCCTTTACCTACTGTGTGATCCTAAGGAAGTTAGTGTCCTCCAGAGGACTTCACTGTGTCCATTTCCATCTTCTCATTTACAGCATTGCCATGCCTTCCTGGAGGACAAGAACTCATTCTTTATTTTTTGAAACAGGAACTCACTCTGTAATCAAGGCTGGCCATGAAGTCCTGGCAATCCTCCTGCCCCAACCTCTTAGCTAGAGTCAGTTTTTTGTTTGTTTCTTTTTGAGACAGGGTTTTTCTGTGTAGCCTTGGCTCTCTTGGAACTAGCTCTGCAGACCAGACTGACCTCAAACTAATAGATATGCTCCTGCCTCTGCCTCCCAACTGCTGGGATTAAAGGTGTGCAGTCCCTGCACATTGGAAGAATTCAATAATTTTCTATTGCAAGTAATATTAACTCATGGGTTAGTGTGGAACCCAATGCCCAGGTTATGGTAAACTTTGCCCTTTGATCTCTGTAATGTCCCACTGATGAAACAAGTGTAGAGCCTTGGGACATTATCCTGGAGGGGCTGGGTGACAGTGAGTCCCCAAAAGCCTGAACCTGCCATTTGGAACATATGGTATGGCAAATGAAATCTCAGAACCCATCCACCTCACCTACCTGCTGTCACTACTTGTCATTAGCAGTGACAACATTGATTGAAGTCAGTAAAATAGCCTGCCCTCAGTGGAAATCTAGTGCCACAACTCTAAAAGTCCTTGGCAGTTAACAAAGATGCTACTTCCCCCATCATCTGGTCCCTCTAGCAAGCCTGTATGAGAAACAATAACTAACATGGGCTGATTCCTCTCAGAAGAGAATTCAGGGGAATGGGCAGGACCAGGGAAGAGGCTGGGGCCCCTCTCCTGGAGCATCCCTGATCACCAGCTCTTGCTGAATCCTTAGGAAACAGAGAACATCCTGAACTACAAACGGAGGAACATAGAACACATGTTGCAAGTGGAAGCTTCCCAGCACTCCCTGAGGGTGTCCAGCCCAGAGGAGATATTGCATGGGTGGGTGCTGGCAGCAAGGGCAGGACAGAGGAGGGCTGGGACTGCTCTGCCCTGGGTGGAAACCTGCCATGTTAAGGAAATCAAAGCCTGTACCATCTCAGGATGTCATTCTCCCTAACCCCTAGTGTGCTTCCTCCTGGGATGGCACTCAGCACCAGGTCACCTGGACTCAGAAGCCCATTGTTGTTACCACCAGTCTTTCTTCATGCTTATTCATAAGTGGGAGGGGTGGGGTTGCTCTTTCTTTGCCCTCAGGCTCATGCTCTGTTGGCTCACCTCTGCCCTCTGGCTACCAACCTTAGCCTACTGAACAATTGCCTGCAGTTCTCCCCTGCTGGAGCTGTCTGGTGGCTTCTACCCTGGACAATCCACACTGCCCTGTGTTAATGTCAGCATCTAGATTCTGCACCCCTGGCCTGACTGGGAATGCCCTGGTCATCTTTGTATCCACTGCATCTGGCAGTCTGCACAGTAGCACAGGGCTTCACTCTTTTGTTGTTGTCTAGAGGAGTGGACACACACAGAATAACAGGCAGAGTCGCTGATGCTGCAAAGACCCCACTGGTTCACAAAGACACAAAGTTGATGGGTAGCCTCCCTTCCCTCCATCTCCCCTTCCTCCTCACTTCTGTACCTCCTGGAGTTTGAACCAAAGCCCTCAAGCACTTTACCCCAGAGTCAAATCCCTAGAACTTCTTGTTGTTTGTCTGTTCTTTTTCCAGGGATTTAGGTAAATTCATGCTGGCCTTGAACTCATTACATAGCCATGACTGGCCTTGGATTCAAATCTTTCTGCCTCAGCCTCCTTAAGCGCTGGAATTAAAGATGGGCACACCACATCCAGCTGCCTGATTTCCTTTCTTCCAAAACCACTAGGCTTGATCAAGGCATGGTTCCCTTAGTGTCTCTCTGTCTCCCCAGGCTCCTGAATAAAAATAGCCACTTGAATAAAGAGTGTGGGGAACTCCTGCTACAGAGAGGAACCAGGAAGATGGGCACAGGTAAGGACTCACTGACTGTTATTACTGAGGGAAGGCATGGGGGCTTCGTGGGCCAAGCTGATCCTTTGTGCCCAAAGTGTTTCCTTGCCTCTTCCATTGTCTCTCACAGCCCTGTGACAGCAGGGGACACTGAGGCTGCACATTGCCCAGGACCTGAAACAAGGTCACATGGGCGTTGTAGAAAACCTCACTCTGTGTGAAGATGGGCTGGCATTGGGACTAAGGTGGGTGAGCGTCATGGCCGTGCCCTGCTGGGCCTATGGGGAGGAGGTGCCGTGGCCCTGGCAGCCTCTCACGTGAAGTCTCTTCTGCATTACTTCTCCCATGCTTTGTCAAGAAAGCCTCGCCAAGCTTCTGAGAGTTGCATCCCCATCAAGACAGAGAGAGTGGCATGAGCCAGTGCCCCAGTCTCAATGAAGCTGCAATCTGCAGAGGTGGCACAGCTCCAGAGGGCAGCATTTACAAATGCCTTTGTGGACCAGACACCTCCTGGTCCTGGGCAAGGAGGAGACTGAGCACGAAAAGGAAACATAGGAGGAAAGCCAATGATAACAAAGCATGAGGCACCTGTTGTTGCTGAAGCAGAGAGGATGAAGGGTTTATTTTGGCTCAGCCCCAGGGAACTGTCCATCATGAGGGGATGGGTATGGTGGCAGCGCAGGGGCAGCTGGTCATATTGTGAGCACAGCAAGGAAGCAGAGAGAGATTAATGCTGATTCTCAGCTCACGGTAGTTCAGTCACAGGACCAGGCCACAGGGTAGAACTGTCCAGAGTCAGGGTGGACCTCCCCACCTCAGTCTGATCTAGAAACTCCTCAGAGACAAGCCAGAGGCTTGTTTCCACGGATATGGCAAAGCCTGTCAAGTTCACATTAACCATACTCACAAGTAAACCATGCATGCATGAATTAATGAGTGAATGAAGGAAGGAAGGAAGGAAGGAAGGAAGGAAGGAAGGAATGAATGTGAGTGACCTGGGGAGGGGTGAGATAAAACCTTGTATGAGGTGGTGTGATGAGATAGAAAGTACCCCAGATTGGTACAAAAAACAGGGTTCAGTTCGTGTTGTTGCCCTCTGAGTCAAAATAGAACTCCCCATATTTGTCAGGAAACAAGGTCAGTAGATTGTTGCTCTCACATGCTGTCAGGTTAAATTGAGCTTGTGAAAATTAATTTCTGCAAAACCAGAAGTGTGGTGGGGCAAGTTGTGAAACCCTGTTGGCCAAGAGGAAGGCACTAGGGTGTACTGAGCACCAGAGCCAAGATACCCCCTGGCAGAGACAAGATGTCATGTGGGAACCCCTGTCCTGTGTGACTAGAATTCCGAATGCTAAAAGAGGCCATCTGGCCTACACATTGCCCTGGAGGTTAGGATATAATAGCACAGTGTGGCCCACAGGGAACAGGCCCGGAGTGTTCAGGTGCAGACTGCCTTTCTGATCTATTGGAGTTTATCCTGATGCTGTGTGCCTTCCCTACAAACACTTATGAAGGTGAGGGGCTAGGCTTTTGTGCCCCACAAAGATGACGGTACAGAAATCCACAAGAGGCATTATCCCAGCCAGACCAGGGAATCTGACCACCTCAAATTACATGAAATGTGGGCACAGCTGCAGAGTGGTCACTAAGGAGACAGTGGGCATTGCTGAGAAGGTGATCCTCTGTGCTGAGGAGCAGGCAAGGGGTGGGAGCACGGTTATGGGAGCACCCCTCTGTAGCAGAATTAGCTTAGGAGAAGGTAGAATCAGATCCTGCTGGCTCTCTGGATACAGTGTTAGGAAGGCATTGTTTTGGGCCTCTAGTCCCAATTCTCTCCCTCCCTCCCAGCCTCTCAGTCTCCCCTCTCTCTTTCCCACCCCCCTCTCTCCATTCTCCTCCATTCTCACACAGATAAACAAGGACGAGGGGCTTCTGAATTTCTGAATCCAGGAGGCAGGTTTAGCTAATCTGGTAGGAGCAGTCTCTGTGGGCATCTGTTCAGGCTGTATATACAGGCGGAGTCGAGGAAAGATTGAGTTATGGTGGGTCGTTCCTGCACACACACAGTCAGTATCCACAGTGAGACCAGAGGAAGGCTTTGCCATTTCCCTCTGAGCCTTAGGAGGACTTGGTGGGTGCACTGTGCCTTTCCTCCGTGGGTCTGAGGCTCTGGGTCCTTGATATGGTCATGCCCATGTCAACAGCACACATTTGCTCAGGACCTCATCCACTCAGACTTTCCTCTGACCCTACATGCGTGTGTGTGTGTGTGTGTGTGTGTGTGTGTGTGTGTGTGTGTGTGTGTGTCGTGCATGGACACGGGAACAAGCCATGGACCTATGTGGAGCTCAGAAGATAATCTATAGGTATCCGTTCTCTGTTCTCGTCTCCACTTGTAAGCAGCCTCTCCCAACCCTGACTGCAGCCCCTCCATTTTCCCTTTTGGAGACGGTCCCCACAGGCTTTTCCAATCCCTGCCAAGACCTGGAAACTCATGAGGACTGTGAGTTGCTGATGACAGCTGAGGGTGCTCTGTCCACCACACACACTCCTCTGCACCGTTCTCATGGAATTATAGATATGGCAGTGGGTAGCGCATGGCTAAATCTTTCTAGCTGAATAGAGTTATCCATCAAACATGGCAGGGACCAAGACTGACAAGGATACCAGGGGTCCCCATTACTCTCTGTTTATAGTGTTTAAACAAGCAAATTAACACTTTCTTTCTCTGAGGTGAGAGTGGGAGCCTAGAGTGGAGGCAGTGTCTTTAATCCCTGCACATGGAGGCAGAGGCAGGCAGATCTCTGTGAGGTGAGGCCAGCCTGGTGTACAGAGTGACTTCCAGGCCATCAAGGGACACATAGTGAGATCCTGTCTAAAAACAACGGAAGAGAGAGAAGGATGAGAGAGCCTGATTGTCTCCATTATCATCCTTCGCTGTCCCTTGGGGTCTGAGCAGATGCCCATGTGCTGAGGTCAGACAGCCTTTGGCCAGGCTCTGCTCTGCTCTAGAAGAATCCCAGCACAGAAGTACAGGGCTGCCTGATGACAGGGTGGCTTTTGCCAGGCCACATGGAAGACATGAGCTCTGAGTGAAAAGACTGGGACTTCCCTGGGAAGCCAGGTGAGTCCCTTCCTGTAACAGTTGTCACTGAAACCTCCATGCTTTGTGCTTTCCCCAGGTGTGGTGCTGAACAGAGACCGGAGGCTGGCTATGGTAAGTGCCACTGTCTTCCAGCTAACTTCAGGATTGCGTGGTCTCTTTTTGAAAGTACTTTTAAAATTATATGCATAGCAGAGCAGAGATACAGAAGATACAGTCCTCATTTTAGATTCCTGTTAAGTACAATGCTGGGTAGTATTAAATATATTGTTTTGTGTAACTGTCACCAACACCTATAACCCAGCCTCTGTCATCCTCAGTAAACACTGAACCCATTAAACACTAACTCCAGCCCTGTCTCTGCAGCAACTCCTAATTTACTTTCCTGTCCCTGTGAAGTCGGCTGTTTTATCTGCTTTCATGAGGTACCTATGCTTCTCTTTCTGTGCCTGGCTTCTCCCAGGCATCATGCTTTCCAGCTCCTTCCATGTGAAACACACGTCCACTTTCACACGTGTGTGACAGCAAAGACTAGCTGTTCCATCCTGGGGACTGTAATCCCCAACCCAGAGACAGAGGCAGGCAAGGCTCTGGGAGGATTTTCTTTAAACATCTTTTTACATCTATTTTTAATTTATTTAATTTTATCTTTGTGTGAGCAAGGGCTGGGGATGCCTGTGCAGAAGTCAGGACAACTCTTGGGACCCTGTCCTCCCTTCATATGAGTGTCTGGCTCACACTCAGTCAGCTTGGAGCATGTGTTTATCCACTGAGCCATCTTTCTGGCCCCACACCACATTTTCCATGGCTAGCCCTCTGTTGATAGGCATTGGGGTTTCACGTTTTGACAACTGAGCACAATGTTACTGTAACTTTAGGTAGAAGTGCCTGAGTCCTTGCTTCCTGATCTTGGAAATGCAGGAAGAGCATTTCTGGGTCCCAGGGTAACGTGGGACTAATCTTTTAGAAGTTGCTAAACTGTTGTCTCCAGAGGCTGCACTGCTTTATCTTCCCACCAATGCTGCACCAGGGTTCTAATCATCCCCAATCTGTCTCTCACAGGCAGGAAGGTGGGTGTACAGGAAAGACCTTGTACATGTGAGGCAAGTGCTATACCAATGAGCTACATCCTCAGATCCCTTTCTCGCATTTATGTCTTTCATCCATGTGTGCATGCATTCACACAGCTGCAGAGTGAAGGAAACCATAGTGGGGCAGAGGGTTAGAGAACACAGCCAGTCTCCCCTTGAGGAGGACTCTGGTGGGTCTCAGGACCAGCAGGGCACATTGACCGGGTGAGGTCTCACATCCTGTGTCCTATGCAAACTGCCTCAGAGCTCTGAGTTCATTGGACTTTCTTCTTGGCTTAATCTTATTACTAAAAAAAAAAAAAGAAAGAAAAAGCTGTGTGTTTTAGAAATTATAATTGGCAGAAGTCTAAATTTAAAAATAAAGACAAGAAAGAAAAAAAGGAAGAAAGGTTTCACATGCCTATAATTTCTGCTCTTGGGAGGAAGAGTCAGGTGGATTTCTGAGAGGTTGAGCCAGCCTGGCCTTCAAAGTGAGGACCAGCACAACCAGGATTCTTTCAAAACAAACAATCAACCAAACAAACAAAAAACCCTGTTTTGAAAAAAACACAAAATAAATAAACAAATAAAAAAAGAAGTTAAGATACAATCAGCAGGACAGGCAGCTGACAAAAGGGACCGGCAGGGTCCCTCAGCGTGGTCAGCACACAGGGGAAATAAGCTGCCATAGAAACCCAGAAGAGCTTCAAGTCTGCAGACGTGAGCAGACATAGCATCCCCTAACCCTTGCCTGGGACCAACTTCAAGTTAAGGTTGAGGCCTCATTGTAGCCTTGAGCCAGACAATTCCAGTTCCTGAGGAGGAGGAGGGAGATTAGAGGCCAAGGCTCAAGTCCCCTCCCGACTGTGATGCCTCCTCCTGTTAGCTGCTGGCTGTGGCCAGGTTCAGAGCTGCCCCCATCACTGCCCACCACACTTGTCAGTGAGGTCACAGAAGCTGCCCTCCCTGGGAGGCAGCTTTGTCACAGATCTCCAGCAGGTGCTCTGTGTGAGAACAGATGAGACTCTGTGGGGGCTCAGAGCTGATGTGGGAACCTTTGTTCAGAGAGGGTACCCACGGTGCTTAATCAGAGGAGCAGGACAAGGAGTGACTGTGCTGTGTGTGTCTGGTTGAGCATGTGCGATGGCATGTGCAGGTCAGAGGTCAACCTCAGGTGTAGTTCCCCAGCCACACCCTCACAGCCATTTAGTATCTATGTATTGAGATGGTCTCTAACTTTCCAAATAGGCTAAGCTGGTGGCCAGCACACTCCAAAGACCCTCCAAGCCCCCCTGCCTCTTGAGGGTGAGATTGTAGGAATGTCACAACATGCCCAGTTGTTTGAAATGAGAAGTCTTAGGATCAGGTTCAAGTCTTGTCACAAGGACTCTACTGAGACATCTGTCCATGCCAGGAGTGATTGTTTCATGGTGTGTATTGACTGGATATCAGATACTCACCAGGTCCCAGTGCATAACATCCAGGCTCTCTGCCACTGCCCCCCAGCTGTACTGACATCATTATTCATCTCTATTAACTGTATCATTTCTCCTAGGAAGTCTCCTGATCCTAGAATGCATACCACACCTACCATGCATGTGACCTACAGCGACCATCAGTAGCTGCCCAGGGCTGCAACCTCCATTATGGGCACTGCAGCATAGGCACATTAAACAGCAAGGACAGCAGTGAGGGCTGGGTAGAGAAACAGTATGGAGGACTCACTCAGGTGCACATGGGACTTGGTAGCAAGGTTTCCCCTGCTTTTGTTTCTGCAGCCAGAACACAGCTTTGACTTCGTGAGCAAGGAGATGCTTGTGCACTTTGTCAGACGCCTGCAGGCCAATGTGCTGATGATCAAGTGAGTCTGGAACAAATACCCGTAATGACCCAGAGACCAGGAAAACCCGAGGGAGGGTGGCACAAGGTGTCAGTTCTCCAGTGTGACACCACACCACAGTCCACTCAACCTTTCTCAGGAAGCATCTTTGTCAACAGGAACTGGGAGGGGGAAAGCAAACCAAGAGGAAGCCTGGGAACAGGGGGCAAGGGTGAAGACTGCTCAGGAGCAGGGGTGAGGGCTGCAGGGGAGCAGGGGTGAGGGCTGCAGGGGGCAGGGGTGAGGCCTTTAGGGGAGCAGGGAGCAGGAGTGAGGACTGTAGCACAGATCAGCAGGTCTTTGGGGACAGTCAACATGGGCTGTGCTTATGATTCCAGTTTTCATGCTGAGGAAGCAGAATGCACAGGCAATCTTGGGAGCTTGTTCAGTCCCACTCTATTAGGGAAAATTGTCCAGTTTGAGAGCACAGCATCTGGAAGAATGCAATTAGAGTGATGCAGGAGGGTTCACCCATCAACCAGATCAGCCAAATTACACCTGAAGACCAATGAATGGGGTGACAGACAGCACATGACTGTGTTCACACTTGAGAATTAACGAATTAGGAAGTTTTCCCTCACCTATCTTATCCTTTCCTTGATGCTTGGTGGTGGGACAACATCAAGAAAATATGAGGAAATCTGATACTGTACCGTTGGCTGGTACTAGAATGTTTCAAAGTTTGACTAATGTCTTTTTTAAAGTAAAATTTTTAACCCGTTAAGGAGTTGAGGAATGTTAACACTGTTAGAAATTATGGCAAACGTGAACTTAAAACAAGGAAAAGGCTAGGCCTGGTGGCTCACACTGGCATTTCAGGACTAGGGAGCTCATGGAAGACAGTGACAAGTTTGAGGCCAGGCTAGGCTACAGTGTGCTTGGAACAGGCAGGGGGAGGGTTGGTGATGTGTTCATTTCTCCTCCGTGGGTTGTATTTTAATGAAAAGCCTGGCCTTGAGAGCCAGTTCAGCTCTCAGCTCAGCCTCCTGGCCCCCACTTTGCACAGTACCGACAGCTGCTCCCCGGCAGGAACTCAGATTGTGCTCACCTGCTACCAGCACTTAGAGGAAGCTGGCACTAAATGACTGAACCTCAGCATCAATCTAGGCTCACAGGGACATAGATGAAGGAAAGCTGGAGGCAGCCCAGGCTTGAGCTCTTCAGGTCCTGAAACCCACACATGGCAAAGGACTCTGGTAAGATGAAGTTTTGAGAGACACCTCAACTTCTTGTTTCCAGAGCAACCCAGGGGTACTATGATGTGAGACGAGCCAATGAGGAGAAGAAGCCCCTGCTCATCATGGTGGACACACTCAGAACCATCCTCAAAGAGGTAAGGTGTGCGCCATGGGAAGATGACAGGATGGGCATGTCTTCTCCTTTGAACCCCATGTCATAGGAAATTGATTTTCATTCCCGAGTAGGCACCTCAACACTCCATAACCAGTACTCACACCCGGGACACATAGAGTTCAGGAACCTGACCCCTGGCCAGGCCTTCTGTGGGGCCCACCTCTTACAAGCAGCCCTGCACTGGCCTCCATTGATCCTGGAACCAGCACACTAGCAAGTGTGATGGCCACAGGGAAGGGGAGGCCAGTCCTGGAATCAGACTCTGTGTAGCTCCTGGCCCTCAATAGTTATCACCCACTTGAATCACCTGAGCCTATGTCCTTTCCACACAGTGCAGGCATTCTACCTGGAAGGGGGTCGCCTATTCAGGGCCTTCTGCAGTGGGAGCTGTCCTGAAGCCTGCCTTTCATGGAGAGGACAATGCTTCATCTCCATCAAAACTGGCAGATTCCCTGACTGTGACTCCCCAGTTCAGCACTGTAGACACAGCTCAGATGCCTACATTCCTGGAACAGCCTCCGAGTCCCCAGGCTGCTGGGAACAGAGGTTGTCCCTGACCCACTTGCAGGCAGTCATCTATGGGGGAGTCTGCTGAGTGGGCAGCGTCTCACCTCCTGCCCCTTTCTCCAGCGGTTCCAGTATGTGGAAGTCCCGGGCAATCACTACGTCCACATGAACGACCACCACCTCGTGGCTGGACTTGTCAGCTCCTTCCTCCAGAGCCAACCCAGGACAGCTTCGAGGATGTAGCTCTGGCCATGGAGCTTGGTCACACTTTCTGTCCAGCACCCTCGGCCCACACAAAGGTGGGGTGGGTCTCACTGGGCGCCAAGACCAAGAGAGGCAGCAGAGAATCCTGTGCCAGACCTTGGAGCAGAGGGTAAATGTTTCTGATCTTTAATATCTGACTTCAAGAAGGGGACTGGTCAGCTGATGACAATAAGGGAGCAGGGCAGGGGAGGGGTCCCCAGAGCTGGTCCTGGTCCCAGTCTGTATGGCAATAAAATCCTCTGTCATCTTCACTGCATTCCCAATGGCTCTGTTCCAGGGAGGGGCTTTGTACAGGGCATAGTGTGGGAGCAGATGGTCAGGTTTCCCAGGTGTGTCTTTACAGGCTGGAGGAGGAAGGGCCAGCTCTCTGAAGGCCACGTCCTGCCGTGGCCTGCATACCGGGTCTGTGGGTGCAGGGATGGAGCTGGGGACACACAGACGCAGGTGCATGGCCTGCTATCTGCTTCCCATAGCACTGTTCCTAGGGAGAAGTCCTGCTGGTAGCTGTGTTCTCAAAGCCTGCTCTCCAGGGACAAACAGCTCAGTAGGGTCGGAATTTGCGTTGGGCACGCATTAGTTCAATCCTCTGCTTGTCCTCCTCAAACTTCTTGCGCAGCTGTGCTAGATCTGGGGGTTGAAGGGACACAGGATGGGTCACACAGAGCACCTGTGCATTAACTGCCAGCTACCCACTAAAGGGTCTCCCATCCCTCATGTCCCAGGGCGGCTCTGCACAGTCTCCCTCTTCCACCCCTTACCCCCTCTACTCCTGCTGTGCTCTGGGTCAGTTAGGATCCTGCCAGGACCCAGAACCGCACACTTAACTACAGCCACTCTAGAGGCTGAGCTGGGATGATGAAGTGTGAGGTTTTGAGATGAAAACGTACCAGGGAGAAGAGAGGCCCAGAGAAAGCAGGACTCCTAACCCTTCTCCTGCTCCCTGAGAAGCAGCAATCCAGACACCCCTTTCCCTAGATGAAGCCTTGCCATAGGGGCTTCCAGGATCAGCAGCTGAACAATCCCCAAGTGACCTAAGTCTGAGGTGGCACCTGCATCTGTAAGGTGCAGCCTTGAGTCCAGGACAGGGCAGGAGCATGTGAGATGTGGGAGACAGTGAGGCAGGTGTCAGTGTCAACAAAACTGAGGTCTGAAGGCAGCTGCTGAGTGCACCCCATGCTCAGGAGTGGACAGGTCCTCCTCAGACCCACAGAAGTGTGCAGTGAGCAGCATGCATGCTGACAGCTGCAAGAGCGTGTCTCCCATGTGGGACACTCACGTAGGCTGCCCTAATCCCCCACACCCCGCTATCCTGCCCTCTTCACTCTGTGTCAGACACCCTCTGGTGGGGGCTGACAGAGCTCTGCCCCAAGTGCTTCTGGCCCTGGGCAAATCCTGTCTATGTCTTGGAACAGTAGGGGCACTGTGGACAGGGACACAGACCCTGAGCCTGTAGAGGATGTGCCTGAGGACAATCTGTTCCCTCCCCCCCCCCAGGCCTGTGGGGTGCCCTCAGGTGTCCCTTACGCTCCATCTTGGTCTCTCGGTGCTGCCAGGCATAGAAGTTGAGCAGCTCCTTGCGGGCACGCTTCCTCTTTTCCCTCTCCAGAACACGCAGGCTGGCCGCTTCTGTTCGAGGGAGCACGGGCCTGCGGCCCCTGCGGGTCACCTTCACCCAGCCCTCCTCATCAGGAACACCTTCCTCCTCCTTGGCCTTGGTCTCCTCCTGCATGGAAGAGACTTTGATGGGCAGGCTCAGCAGCAGCAGGATGCCTGATTGCCTAGAGACCCACTGCCACCTCCTGCGGTCAACCATCTTCTTTGCTGGCCTGGATGCCACACTATAAGTGTTGAAAAAACACACTTATCAATGACACTTCCTCCACATGCAGACCATTTAGAGTCCTTGGCACACAGCCCGGTGGCCCAGGTTTCAGCAAGCAAAAATAGGAGCCTGCACTCCCTATGGTAACCAAGGAAAGGCTGCCACCACCATTCCCTCACAGGCTCCACACTCCAACACAGAACACTTGTGGTGACACCTCCCCATGGCCACACACACTGATATGTGGGGGCCCTACTGGAGCCCCTACCTCAGCTATCTTCTTGTCATAGGCCTCCATGAATGTGTCCACTTCCATTCTCAGGGCCTCAGGGTCGAACACTGAGTCTTCATAGTCACTGATCCACTCTGTGGGAGAAGGAAGCATGGCGTAACATAAACTACACTGGGAAAGCTCTTTGCACTCTTTCAGAGTAGACTCTGGGGCCACACATGGCTTGGCTGTTAAAAGCTTTGTTGCTATTACAGAAGACCTAGGTTTAGTTCCAAGCTTCAACATAGTGGCTCATAACAAAATAACCCTTAGCACTATTTCTAGAAATCCACCCTTTTCTGAGTTCCTGGTGTATGAGACACACAAGTGGTGTTCAAACATACAAAAGTAAAATCTTTACAATTAAAAAAAAAAAAAAAGCAGCCAGGGGTTGGTGGTACACACCTTTTTTCCCAGCACTAGGGAGGCAGAGGCAGAGGCAGGCAGATCTCTGTGATTTCTTGGCTAGCCTGGTCTACAGAATTAGTTCCACGAGAGGCTCCAAAGAGAAAGCCTGTCTTGAAAAACCAAAGAAAACGAAAAAAGAGAACAGACTCTAAAAGGCCTTCCTTTGCCTCCTCCAAAACCTCTTCTGGCTCAGCTTGGACCCTTGGCTCTGTAGCAGTGATAGGGAAAAACAGCAACCTGCTAAATGTCCCTGTGAACAACACACAAATCACTTCCAGCAGACGGCGCTATTTTTATGCCATTACAAAGCCCTGAGGTGGGCCAGGGAAAGAGGGTGCCTGCTGATGGAGGCAATCAACCTCCCAGTCCTCAGGGGCATTCTCAGCTCCCACTTGATGCTGCCCAGCCCAGCTCCTCCAGCCCTGCTGCCCAGCTCCTCCAGCCCTGCTGCCCAGCTCCTCCAGCCCTGCTGCCCAGCTCCTCCAGCCCTGCTGCCCCAGGGTGCTGTGAGCTCTGATTTGATGATGTTTTGCTGTCTGTCTCATGTTTGTGCTCTTCACCTTTGCGGCCATATACTTAATAAACACCCAATCGAAGCCAGAACTACAGCTATCACAGAATTGTACAGAATACAGAAGTGAACAGCTCGGAGTGGATATTCAGGCTTCACCCAGATATGTCCAGCAAGTGGGAACCCTCTAGCAGAGGCCCCTAGAGTCCAGAGACTTGGGGTTCAGGTACTAAGAAGGTTATAGTGGCAACAGGCTGCCTTCTCACCTGATGCCAAAGGCTCAGGTGATGTGTCTCGGACACAGCTCTGCCAGCTCAGGCCCCCTTAGGAAGCAGGGCACAGCTTGTGGCACTCACAGACGCTGCCCCCATTAAGTGTCTCTCACCAACCCAAGGCCCGAAGAAGTACTGAACACTGCCAGCAGTACTGACTATGAATCCCGCTCTTCACAGGGTGGCTCTCTGTAGAAACCAGCAATGGGCCCTTCAGATTCAAGGCAGCTGACACTCCACTTGGCTTCTGGAACACCACATAAGCTACCCGAAAGCCCTGTGAAGAGAGATGTCAGTGTGGGACCTTCCCAGTTGTGGCACAAGGTCCCCATACCTGCCCTGGATCAGGGGAGATGGTGCTAGGCTGTTACATGTGTTTTCTCAGTTGGGTGAAGGACAGCCACGCTCCCTGCGGGCCAACTCCTGCTGGGACACCTGTGGACTGGATGAGAAGCAGGCTCCTGACAGGCTAGCGCCATAAACAGACAAGGCACAGACTCAGGGTCAGACTCCCTTGTAGCACAAGGACACATGAGGGACCTGGGGAGAGGGGAGAGGAGCAGGGCTTCTGGAGCCTAGAGACCAGTCCTGAGGAGAAAGCTACTTTAGTGGGAGAAGAGTTCTGGGAACCTGCAGGCAGAAGTCAAAAGAATGTGAGGCATCTGAGAGAATCAGAGGCCATATTCCTGACAGCTTCCTAAATCACACACTGCAGAGACCACCCCAGGGCCACAAAGTATACTGCTGAGCCTACCGGGACAGTCTTGGGGTGAAAAAACTTCGACTTTGGCTCCTTAGGGCTCTCAGCAAGGTCAGGCTTCTCCTGCAACTCAACTGTCTTGATGGTGCCACAGGAGGACAGGAGTCGAGACAGGCACTCCTGTCATGGCCAGAGAGAAGTAAAGCATGAATACACACAGGCCTCTCAGAGCCTCCAGACAACCCCAAAGCCCCAAGGATGCAGGTACCAAGTCTACATAATCCAGGGGGTCTAGGTGTCCCAACCCTGACCAAGACCACATGGAGGAAGATGTTTCTAGCCTGTGATGAAAGATAAGTAAGGACTTTCAGTGCCACCGACTTCAGATGACAACTAATTAAACTTTACCACCTGAGTCTGATAGAATCAGCTCAGGTGTTGGGCTTGGGGTGGTGGTAAGCTTTGGCAGAAAGAGTATGTGGGGACTTCTTAGGTTCTGTGAGGATTATAGACCAGTAGGGTCAGCTTCTGAAATGAAGCATCTGAACAGCCCAGCCCTCCTCTCCCACCTGTTGTCTGGGTAGGCCTTGAACTTCTGATCCTCTGGTCTCCAAATCTGACTTACGTGGTCTGGAGACTGAACCCAGGCCTTCATAGATGTCAGACCAGCACCCCACCAGTGAGCTACATCCCTAGCTCTAGGGTTTCTCTTCTCAAAAAACTAATCCACCCCACCAGGCATGGTGACACACACCTGAAATCCCTGCACTCAGGGGCAGGTGGAAGAATTTAAAAGTTTTAAAAATTGTATTTGTTTGTGTGTTTGTGCACAGGTGTATGTGTGTATGTAGATTCCATGTTACATGTATAGAGGTCAGAGGAAACTTGTAGGAGCCAGTTTTGTCCTTCCACTATGTGTGTCTCAGACTATGGGACATGGTGGCAAGTGCCTTTACTCAACAATCATCTTGCTAGTCGTCAACCTGCTTTTTTTTTTTTTTTTCCTCGTTTTCTTTATTTTGGGGGGGGGGGGTGTTAAGGCAGGGTTTCTCTGTGTTCCTTTGGAACTTGTCCTGGAACTAGCTCTGTAGACCAGGCTGGCCTCGACTCACAGAGATCCGCCTGCCTCTGCCTCCCAAGTGCTGGGATTAAAGGTGTGCACCACCAACACCCAGCTCAACCTGATTTGTAAATTAAGTGCGGTGACACATGCCTGTAATCCTAGAATTTGAGAGGTGGATCAGGAGTTCAAGGCCAGCCTCAGTTACATAATAAGTATGACGCGCCAGCTCAGGCTACAAGAAACTATCTGAAACAAAACACAGAAATAAAGTAAATAAATGTAATAGTTTCTTCGAAAAATCAGTAAGTGTGTCTAGACAGAACTGCACTTGATTTTTGGTAGATTTTCTTTAAAACAAAAAAAGGAAAAAACTAACCAGTAAACAAAAAGATCGTTGGAAAGATGATTAATTTCAAAGCCAGCGGAGTAGGGGTGGTGCAGGAGTACAGCAAGTCTGAGGCCAGCCTGGGCTACCTAGTGAGTCACAGAATAGCTTATAGGAGTGAGATCCTGTCTGGACAGGTAAAAAATAAAAACGCTCATATTCTTATTCTGAGAGCCCAGGTCTTTTCAGCATTCTTCATTGGGGGTGTGTTGGCATTTTCACTGACTGTCAGAATTTTGTACGGCCCATGGCAAGCCCCCATTCAGAATCCACTAGTAGCCTACCAGGCACTTACCTCTGTGCAGTACGGGGGCACATTGAGGACAAAAAGGGTCCTATTGGGAGGCCACGTGGACTGGGTGTCTTGGCGAACTCTGTGCTGTCTCACATAGAGGTAATGCGAAGCCTGCTGCTTTTCTGAGAACTTGACTGGAATAGCTAAAAGGGAAAAGCTATCTGTCTCACAAGTTCCTTTCTGTGTGACCCCGTCTAACTCCATCTCCTGCCAGTTCGTCCTCCCACCCACCCACGGGGAGCTAGAGAGAATGTACTCAGGTAATCACTGCCGGCGGGGGTCACAGTGAGCCAGAGGCTCCGTTCTGAACTCTCGGGTACTCGCTGCCTCTCACCGTCAGCTCCTCGCACCAAGGCACTTGGTGTTCCGCTCGGCACACCAACCATCTTCCCTCCACCCATTCTCTTCAGGTTGGGTTTGATGTGCCCAGACCCCTGGTGCCAAGCTAGCCCCACCTTCCCAGGAAGTCTACACCGTGGGATGCCAATCTTCATAAAGCTAGTGAAGCTCTTCCTGAGGTGTCTATTACAGCTGCGGCCACCACACTCAGGAAGAGCTTGTTGAAGAACCTGACACGAGCAGGCTAGCGGAGACAAACTCCCGCACGCGGCCTGGAGGAAGCGCTCCCCAGGCCTTCCCGAGGAACGTCCTCGGCGTCAGGGGCCGGAACCGGCGCGGCAGGCTCCTGCGCCGGGACACCAGAGAGCTGCTGTGGCCTTCCCCACCCACCGGCCACCTCCCCGCGAAGAAGTCGGTCGCCGGTCCTCAGCTGCTCACCTGAATAACCCGGTGGGCTCGGTATGCTCCCCTCATGGCCGCACGCTCCGGCTTTCTTCTTGCGCGCCACCATCTTGTGGACCGGAGCGCAAGGATGGATGGGAGTTGTAGTTCTGCTTTCCGGCGCCGCTATTTCCATGACGACGGCGCCACGTGGGGCTCCGCCTTCTCAACCCTACGCCCGCCTCCCGCACCTTTCCTTCCTCGTCAAAATGGGGCTGGAGTGAGCTGGGATGTTGAGGGGGTGAGGGTGAGACTGGAACGAAGGCTCGGAGGTTAACAGCGCGGGCTGCTCTTCCAGAGGATCCGGGTTCACTCACAGCTGTCTGTAACCCCAGTTCCAGGAAGATCGAACGCCCTCTTCTGGCCCCGTGGGCACAGTATACACGTGGCTCAGACAGACACCGAGAAAACACTGAGCACAAAAAAATAAATCTTTAAATGTAAGTAGTAGGCAGTTTGAATCGCGGTGCAACTGAGGAACCA
This sequence comes from Cricetiscus sungorus, assembly GCA_030556225.1. NCBI lineage: Eukaryota > Metazoa > Chordata > Mammalia > Rodentia > Cricetidae > Cricetiscus > Cricetiscus sungorus. The sequence goes on along the minus strand of JANBXA010000031.1, from coordinate 19,537,582 downwards.
CTGGGATTTTGAGTAGAGAGGAGAGATACATAAATCTCTCCGTAGTTAATTCGACTATGAGAAAGCAAGAGCGTGAGCAAGAATAAGCAAAGAGCTCTGGCAGTGGGTGAAGGCACTTGCCGCCATTCCTGACATCCTGATACAGGAATGGAAGGAAACAACTGACTCCTGCTAGTTATCTTCTGACCTCCACTTGCACTTCATTCTCCTCTCATACAAGTTAAAATTAACAAAATAAAACAAAACGTGTGCATGTAACCCTGGCTGGCCTCGAGCTGGAGCTAGTAGACCAGGCTGACTTCAAACTCAGAGATCCGTCTACCTCTGCCTCCCAAATGCTGGGATTAAAGGTGTACACCACCAAGCCTGACTCTAGAATTAAAGTTTTACAAATTGAAGTGAGCTCAAATAAATTTTTCCCAGCTGGCCATGGCTGTAATCCATGTAGTGTGTTCCAGACCATGTGAGGTTACAGTGAGACCCTGTGCCAAACCTATTTCTTTGAGCCAGAGGTCTCACTTAGCCTACAGAGGCCTGAACACCGATCCTCCTGCATCCCTTTCCCCCAGGGCTGGGATAAATGTGTGCACCACCACGTGATTTATGTGCATTGCTTCGTGCTGCTAGATAAGTGCCTTAAGCAGCTGAGCTCACTCAGCCCAGTTTCTAGTGCTCAACCTCCAGGTTCACTGCTGTGTTCCTCTTCCCACTCATTTGCCTGTTATTTTTATTCTAAAGGGGTTTTCTTGGCTAAGACTTTCAAATTTTCATCGGAGTGTGTATTCATAATTGTCTATTATACTATTTTTATGATGGCTACTTTAAAATTGTTCATAAAGTTGGAAGCTGTATCACATCTGTAAATACTCATTCTCAGGTTGGGGATGGGGGATCTGATTATATGTCCAAGGTCAGTCTTGGCTAGAAAGTGACATAGCAAAATCCTGTCAAAAAATAAATAGTAAGAAAATTAAAAAGCCTTCTTAATTCCACAACTTCTGCCATCCTGGGGTTGATGTCCATGGGAGATTTGTTGGTTCTTGTGAGTTACTGTCAACTGAGACACGGACATTTTGGGTACTGTATAGACTCTGGATTTATTTAAACCTATGTTACAGCCAGTCTGTGGCCCCTTTTTTTTTTTTTTTTTTTTTTTTTTTGTCGTCCCCCTCCCAAACCTTGGTTTATCTCCAATAAGTTGAAAGCCTTGAGTCCCATTTTCCTCTACAAAATATTTAGGGCTTTTTAGTAGGAGGAGGGTAGGGCTAAGTACTATCCTATCCCTATCAGCGAAAAAATACTTTTCTGATGCCATAACTCACCCAAACAGTGAAGTGTTCCTTCAAGTTTAATTTCTTCAAAGCAAGACAAGGGAGCTTGTTCTCTGTGAACAAATGCCTAGGTTAGTCTATACTGGAGCAAACAGGCCTCATAGCAAGTGTACTGGCTAGTTTTATGTCAATTTGCCACAAGCTACTTATCTGAAAGGAGGGAACCTCATCTGAGAAAATGCCTCCAGAAGATCCAATTGAATCCTAGCACTTGGGAGGCAGAGGCAAGTAGATTTCTAAATTCGAGGCCAGTCTGGTCTACAGAGTGAGTTCCAGGACAGCCAGAAGTCCACACTTGTCTCAGGAAAACAAATAGAAAGAAAGGCTTATTTTCTGGCTTAAGCCCACTAAAGTCATAGGTGGCTTAAATATTAAATAGGTTCATATATTTGGTGCTGTCTGGGAAAGCTAAGGGGCCTTTTAAGAGATACACACTTGTTGTTGGAAGTACACACAGGATGCAGGCTTTGAGAGCTTGGTCTCACCATGACCTGCAGTTTCCTGTGTGGATCTAAGTGTCATTGGCCAACTGCCTGCTCTTACCTTTCTTGCCATAACAGACTGTATCCCTCTGGATCTGTAAGCCAAAATCAACCCTTTCTTCCTCACTTTTGTGTTTTACCTCAACAACAGAAAACCATAACCCAGCAGGAGTGTGCTGTTGCTCTAATAAATCCGACCACATGGTGTTTATTTTATGCCTTTGGAACTATGTTGTGGGCATTTGGACTCTGGACAGGACAAAGTGCTTAATGTTGGAAGCAGAGCTTAATGGGCCATTCTGGTGGAAACTTGGAAGATAATACTCAAGAGAAATGTAAACAGCAGAGGTCTGGCTTGTGAGTCCTGGGGGATGAGGAACCAGAATCAGGGCTATTTTGGCAAAGACTTTTGCCTGCATTCTGTCCATGTCATGAGAATTTGCCTGAGGCTGAATTTTCAAAACTAACAAATTTATTTGGCAGGGAAAACTGAGACACTGAGTCTATGTGCTATCCATGGTTACTCTCATAACGGTCTACTCCGCAAAGAGGGACTTGGAGAGGAACAGCTAGAGAAGGCTTATGCTGCAGCCCAATCATGTGCTGAAAGAGGCAGTAACTTTCAGGATAGTGCAGGTTCTCTAGATGCCTCCCGCTCAGCCTCCAAGTGGAGAGGAGGAAACAAAGTGGTTTTCTGCACCTAGAAAGCAAGTTTACCAGATTCCATACAGAAGCTACTACGACTGTGCTCCAAGGGGCCAGGCTCAACCCAAGTTGGCCAGACCTGGCAGTATCATTCATGTAGTGCTGAAATGTGTGGTAGAGTTGGAATGTGGCCAGGCTATCACATTACACAACTGTTAGTGAAGCCTGGGTTGCATCAGAGACCCCAAGATGATGGAGATCCCGGAGCCATAGTCATATGATAGAACACTGCACACAGGAAGTAGAACCAGCCAGAGTTGTTGCAGACAGTAATGCTGCAGGGGCAGAGCTATCTAAACCCTCTGAAAAGGAAGACTCCATCACTGGACAGGAAGCTACAGGATTTGGTATTTGTACTGCAGGGTTTTGATCTTGCTTTGGTCCAGTCTTTCCTTACTATGTCCCTCATTCCTCCCTTTTAGAATGGGAATGTGCATTCTGTGACATATGTGGGAAGTATATGATATTTTATGACGTTAGAGGGTCAGTTAAGAATTTGCCTGGAAGCCAGGTGGTGGTGGCACATGCCTTTAATCCCAGCACTTGGGAAGCAGAGGCAGGTGGATCTCAGTGAGTTCTAGGTCAGCCTGGTCTACAGAGTGAGTTCTAGGACAGCCAGGACTGTTACACAGAGAAACCCTGAAAAGCCAAAAAAGAATTTGTCTTGAGGCTAAAGAGATGACTCAGCAGTTTAGAACCCCACCCCACCCCACCCCACCCACCCACAGACACACACAGACACACAGACACACAGACACACAGACACACACACAGACACACACACAGACACACACACACACACACACACACACACACACACACACAAACACACAATTATAGGCCAGGACCTACAAGATCATTTGGGAGGTAAAGGTGTTTACCCTTAAGCCTAATAAACTGAGTTGAAACTGGATGAATCCATGGGACCGACATGGTGGAAACCAAGCACGTGCTCCCAATGGACCCTTGACTACCACACATGGATCATAAAATGCACCACAAAGTAAATATAGTAAAAACAATTTTAAAAGACATTACAGCTCAGTTAGGAATAACAAACATTTATTGAGAAATGGAAAGTAACAAGCCCCTCCATCCCACAATGTCATTCTCTCCTGAACAAGACACAAAGAAGTAATGCAAGGAAGGGGAGGGACATGAGGGTTGGCTCACCTTTTCTGTTTCCCAAGATGACATTGCAAATGCAGGGGAGTCACCCCCCCCACACACACACACAAAGTAGCACATAGCCAGGAGGCTGAGGCTGACTCAGTTCAACTGTGCTGTCCAGAGCATGCCTGGTTCAACAAGAGCAGGGGAACCAAGAAAGGGCTAGTTCATCTCTAAAGAAAGCAAAAAGCGTGCCAACTGTTCCCACTGGCAGAGAAGTCAGGCCCTAGTGTTTTCGAGTGTTCTCTTGGGCCAGGAAGGGTGAAGCATAGAGGAATGTCTTCTAGTTGCTGAAAAGAACTAAGTCTGTACCCATTTAGAAGGGTTTAAGAGAAGCAGACTTCTTTGAACAGTAGAGTGAGCACACCAGATGCCATTCCTGGATCCCTTGGCTGGGCACCTTCAGAGCTGAAGAACTGATCTTGGCTCAAACTAGACCCTTCTAGCTGGGCAGAACAAACTCCAGAAGATAAATTAATTGAAGTTCTGTTTACTGGGCTAGCCTTGAGAGGGTGGTGGTGTCTCAGCTTCCTTTACTGAGTGTGTGCCCTTAGAACCCTGCTCCAGGTATGAGAGCTTAGAACCTCCTGTCCCCAATGACAGAGGACTACTGCCCAGCTTTGGAATGGTGCTGCCAGAAACTCAGCACCTGCCTAAGCTTCATAATTGTGCACTAACAGCCTAGAAGCATGCTGCAGAAAATAGCTTATCAGCTCGCCTGGTAGGCCATCTCTACTCTCAGACCACTGTGGCAGTGGCTCACTTACACTAACAGAGACAATGCCCCAGTAGCAGCTGCATTTTGGGCAATCCTGACTGCTGTTCTGTAGGTAACTGAAGCCAGAAAGGCAGAGCTAGAGACAGTCAACAGCTCCCATTCAGTCAATCTCTTGAAAACCCACTATGCTGCAGACTAGGGGTAGAGCCTAGAAAAGGGCCCAACTAATTTGGAACTAGCACCTGCACCAAAACTAGGCTGTGGTGTTGTCCTGTCAGGTGAAAACCAAGAGGGCTAAAGGGACCTGTGCTGTTCCTATCTGGAAGTAGAGAACTGGGCCAAGGCCTTTGGCACAACTCTAACAAGGGAACATGAACTCTGGGAAATCCTTTTGAGCTGCCCAAAACAACACAGGCAGCCAAGAGCTAGCAACACAGTCACCCTACCTGTCCCCGGCACAGAGCTCCCCCCACATTAGGAGTCAGGTTGATGATGACAATGGTAAAAAGATGAGGCCAGTGACCTAATGCAGCTCCCAGCTGATCTACTGCCCACCAAATGGCAGGAGGTCCCATTCATTCCGTTTTGCTTGTAAAACTTCAACAGAACAAGAAAACTCCTGAAAACTAACCAAACAAACAAAAAAAGCAGCCTCTCCAACAGCTCCCCAAACAAACAAAAAAAAGCAGCCTCTCCAACAGCTCCCCAAACAAACAAAAAAAAGCAGCCTCTCCAACAGCTCCAGTGCCCTGTGTCCCACGGCTACCCAGGACAATAGTGCACCATTCCTAGGGAAGAAATCAGCTTGGGGCCTAGGAAAGGGGAGACACATGAACAAACACAGCCTACCTTGACGAGTGGGGGAAAGAGGAAACATACAATAGAAATGTAACACACAAAAGGGCAAGGTATGGAACAATACAGAAAGGTGGGTCCCGTCCAGTGAGGAAGCTCTCCCCGGTGCCTTGACCCTTGTTCAGGGGGCTTCAGTCCGACGGCCCATTGGTCACAAGCTTTGCCTTGGGAAACAGAGCCACCCTCCTCTGCCCTGTTTCTGGCTGCCTTACTCCCCTCTCCTCAAAGTTTGATTTTGAATTCTGTTGGCTGTGTGGTCACAGAGGCCCCCGAGGACTTGAAGAGAGCTTTGAGAATGGTGTCAGGGTCCACTTCAGCAGGAGGGTTGGAAGAGGAGGCCGCACTCCCCCGCCGAGGCAGCTCACTCTCCTTCTTCACTGAGGGGCTGTCACTTAGCCGCCTGTGAGGGCAGAGAACCAAATCCCTGTCAGTTTGTCTTTAGATGGGGCTACATCTCACCACTGAGCATCTGTCGGGAGCTAGGCATGAAGTGTAATGCTTTCCACACCCCTCTGACTTCAGCTTGGAGGAGACCTGCTGCAGCCTGCTGAGTGTTGTAGTTTCAAGTCTAGAAATAATGGCATGTTCTTCTGGATGGTCACACATTATATAATCTTTCAAAGTCTAACCTAATCCAACCATATTAACACTGGTTAGCCCAATGACTTCTTAATCTATTAGGTCATAAAAACCTTCAATATTTTAATTTTTAAAATTTTAAACCACGTTTACATATGTGTCAGTGCATGTGAGTGCAGGTGCTCACAGATGGTTTAGAGATGCCCAACATGGGGAATCAACCCTAGGTCCTCTGCAAAGAGTAGCATACACTCTCATTACTAAGCTGTCTCTCCAGCCCCTTTCCAAAACATTTCTAAAGCATAACCTACTCTTGGGACAGTTTTACAGACCTGTCTGATCCTGCCTTTGCATGTTCAAGTCTATTCTAGGCCTGCCTGGCACAATTCCACCTACCTTAGCAAGTCTCACCTTCTCCTTGTGTATATTGCCCCCTTTCAAGAAAATTCTATTCTCCAGCCTCAACACCATATGCATCTCAGGCTCCAAAAAGTCCTCAACAATAAGAATAATAAGCCAGGAGTGCTCAGCACCAGCTCAGCACAGTTACTTTTCACCTGGACGATGTCAGTCATATAAAGGGGAGGAGACTGGCTTGCTTTCCACTCCCCTCAGAGGTGCTGGACACTGTCATTTTAGGTCACTGTATTCAGACCCTGAGAACAGGCTGAGGTAAGACCCTTGGTTCTAATTTAAGCATCCTGATTGACCACTGAGCATCAGCACAGAGGAAATGGAATGGAAAACAAAAGAAGCTATGATGAAGTGCTTTAGCCCTCAGAACAGAAGAGGCGACGATGCAGAGTAAAGAACCAGAGACCCTTTTCCAGCCTGGCCCCTTGGCACTTACAGAAGGATGGGTTGGTCTGAGGTGATGACATTCCCATTCATGTGAAGGTTGCACTTCATGGGTTGCCCTGAAAACCAAAAAAAGGAAAAGTCTACATCAAGAGACCTGTTCCTCATAAGAGAACAAAAGTCACCAACATCATGACCAAAGGTCACACCCTACCACTGAAGCCAGACATGGTGGCCCAGCTCTGAAACCTAAGTATTTTTTAAGAGGCTCAGACATGAGGATTTCAAGTTTATAGCCAGGCTCGAGTACCTCGTGTGGAACAAATGGAAGCTATCTAGCATGGAGGTCTGGGGGCAGTTAACAGGCCATTTTGTGAATGTATACCCTGTAGGACTATGAAATCTGACTTACACCTTAGACCGCACTGACTCTTTCACCCACTAGATCCTGGATCTCTATCCTCAGAGGGTGATTTGAGACGTCTCTCCCCATCACCATGCTTACTCTTGCTAACACACTCATGTGAAATGTGTGATCCCTGAGTATGGTGTACGGCGTAATGAGACTAGGCCTGGTTCAGTAAGTCCCTGCTTAAGCCAAACCAATGCTAGTGCTGCCTCTGAAAACCCCAAATGAACCTCTTTTCTATATAAAGAATATAGCCTCAAGTATTTCATTACAGCAACAGAAAACACACTAACATGTGTAGACACTAAGGAAGCCTGAGAGTGTAAGGGATCCTCAGTAATGAGACCAGGAAACAAAAAGGGCCAGAACTCTGTTTCACACTGGAGTCGGTGACTATAGGATGGGGAGGGAACTACACAGTGAGAAGCCACTCATGTTTCTGAGGCACACAGTAGGAAAAACATTTATGTTATGACCGTATGTGAAACAGATTTAAAGATGTATGTGAGGCTTTCCCCTATCCATAAAGAATCAAGTGCTATATGAGGCTGCACTACCACTGTGTGAGTCACGATGTGCAAAGAAAACAGAGCTATATGAGAACATTTCTGTACCCAAGTCAATCACTACTAACCTGAACCAGAACCAGGCTCTGATAAATTACAATGTGTACTGCAAACCCTTGAACCACCAGCACAGGGTCTCTGTGTAGCTTCAGAGTTTGTCCTAGGACTCACTCTGTAGACCAAGATGGCCTTGAACTCATCGAGATCTGCCTGCTAGGATTAAAGGCATGTGCAAACACCACCAGACCTCTGTCATGTTTTGGTGATTCTGCCCTACCTGCCTGGAGTTGTCTCAGTGGTATCACATCTGTCACGTGATGCAGTAAGATATATCAGCAGTGTGTGCTCTGGCTGCCCCATTGACCAGCCATTCCTGTCTCTTTCTGGCCTGCCTAATCCTTGAAACATAACACTAAAATCAGACCAACTAATAACCCTATAATGAGTTTCTCTTGTTTGAGCAAGGTCCAACTGTGTAGACTAGGCTGTCCTATAGGCTAGACAGTCTGAGCTATGATTTAGAAATGTCACAGAAATGGTCACTAGACTGCATGTCTAGTCAACGCTGCTAGTTAAAGACACAGGCTGGAGCTGGAGGTCAGGAGGAAGTGTTTGCTTAGCATGTGTGAGGCCTTTGGTTGGATCCCTAGCACTACAGGGGAAAAAATTACAAAATGAAAAAAAATGAAGTTACACCTAGTGGTGCATACTTGTAATCTCAGCACTTGGGAGGTAGAGGAAGACTGAGTTACAGTGTGAGACCCTGTTGTTTGCAAACAAATACGGTAGTGAGGGACAGACAGACAGAACACCCTGCAAAATGAGAGAATATAACTGTACACCATTTACCTACTCAAAGACCCAACCTAAAAATTAAATGAAGAACTCTTGTGTATGGTGTAAGGGTGGGCATGTGTACATGTGGAGGCCAGAAGTCAGCATCAGTGTTTTCATTTAAAGTGCTTCACCTTATTATTCATTTAATATTTATTTGTGTATTTATTTATTGTTCAAGACAGGACCTCTCACTAACTGGCTAGCAAACCTAAGGATCCATGATAGGTGTTGTCTTTCTGCATATGTTTCTTTTATTGGTTGATGAATATAGCACTGTTTGGCCAGAGGCAGGAAGATAGGCAGGACTAGGAGAATTCTGGGAAAGGTAGGCAGAGAGGCACCACAGAGAGATGCGATGTAGCTGAGGAAGGAGTAACAGGTCCAGACATTCTCCAGTAAGCCAAGACCACGTGGAAATACATAGATTAATAGAAATAGGTTAATACTTAAGACAGAGACAGCCAATAAGAAGCCCTAGCCATTGGCTAGCAGTTTTATAACTAATATAATGTCTCCATGTGTCTATTTGGGGCTCAAGGGCAGAAGGACCTGGTAGGACAAGAAAACTAGCAACTGATCCACCTGGCCCTATACCAACAGCTGTGGTATTGCAGAAGCATGTGACCTTTTATATGGGTGCAGGGAACCTCAACTCAGGTCCTTATGCTTGCACTTAAGCCACTGAGCTCTCTCCCTAGCCTTGTGATTATACGAAGAACCTTTGCAACTCAAGTTAAAAATAAAATAAAATAAAATAAAATAAAATAAAATAAAATAAAATAAGAGAATCCAGCCAGCATGTCTGTAATCCCAGCACTCAGGAGGCAGAGGCAGGCAGATCTGAGTTTGAGGCCAGCCTGATCTACAGAGTGAGGAGACTGAGTTCCAGGACAGGCAGGCTACATAGGAGAAACCCTGTTTCAAAAACCAACAAGGAATCTAACTATAGACTGAAGAGACATTTCTCTAGAAAATACACAGATGGTAGATAAGCACATGCAAACCAGAGCACCAAAGCTGTCTATTATTCTCTGCCTCCGTGATCCAAGTCCAGAGCCCTGGTCCTCAGCTGGCTCGAACCACATACACAATGAGCAACTAGACAGGAGCATGGCACAGAGCTCCTTTGACTATTTAGCTTGAGATATAAAAAGATAGCAGTTCACTCATTGGTAGATCTCAACCAGAAGATAATATACAGCCAAGACTCCAGGCCTCTGAGAAACCTGTGTCCTAGCAAGCCTGAAATGTGAAGCTTGTCTTTCCCAGCAAGACCCTTAAGATACTCATCCACAGAGTGCACATCACTGTCTCTTCCCATTACCCAGAAGGTCAAGGGAATGAGTTCCCCAAGATGTCTTTATACCAATTACCCAGAAGGTCAAGGGAATGAGTTCCCCAAGATGTCTTTATACCAATCTCAGGACAGCTCACCCCAAAAGCTTAAAAACAGGAGAACACGGTGGCAGCTCCCCTCTAACTTACCGTCCAGACATCGGTTGTTGTACTTCTTGTATGCTGTGATGGCATCATCCTTCTTCACAAAGACAACCTCTGCTACCCCAGGATGGACCAGTCTGGCTCTCTTGAGGGCTCCACACACACAGAAAAGTTCCTGCAAAAGACAAGTGAGGTTGGGAAGGAAACCCCAACTCCCTGCTATTCACACTCTCTAAGGACTGCTGCGCAGCCCCATGCCCAGGACTTCAGGGGCAGGTCCTTTTTTGCTGGTATTCTTTGCTCGCAGTGCCCACGAAGTCACCCCCAAGTTCTCTCTGTGCAGTTCAACAGTATTTACAGTTATGGAACTTCAGAGAGCTCTGTGTTAGAACAGGTGCCCAGCATTATCAAAGGACTTTCAGAGAGCTCTGTGTCTGAACCATAGAAAGGTGGTGCAGTTCATTAAAAGCAGCTGCCTATGCAGCCCTGGGAGGGAGACTGTTGGAACTATGGATGCTGGTGTTCTGCTGAGGGCAACCGAGAGTCATGGGCTGTTTGGTAACAGAGGAGTTCCCAGGACATGACATGGGACTCTGAGTATTAAAATCAGGAGAGTCCTAGCAAATCAGGCACAGAGAGTGGGTGCTGCTTTCTACTGGCTGAATGATCACTTCTCTTGGGCTGTGTCCTCTCCTAGATGGCTTCCTGCCCCAGCCTTTCCAATGCTGAGTAGCATTGGGAGCTAAACATCCAGCTTCAAGTGAAATCATTTTTAAAGAAGTCTTCGTTATCTAATGACCTCATCTTAGTGAGGGAGGCCAAAGAATTCCTCTTTGGAGATGTTTGAGAGGGCCCAATCAAAACTTAAACCTTATTTCTTTTCTTTTTCTTTTTGGTTTTTCAAGACAGGGTTTCTCTGTGTAGCCCTGGCTGTCCAGGAACTCTCTCTGTAGACCAGGGTGGCCTCCAACTCAGATCCACCTGCCTCTGCGTCCCAAGTGCTGAGATAAAAGGCATGTGCCACCACCAACCAACTTATACCTTATTTCTTACCTGCCATTCACTTCTATGTTGAGAACAAAAAAGCTAATGACAAGACCTCTGAGTGATTTCACTCAGAGGATTTAGCTGTCCCTAAAACTCAGTGTAGACCAGGCTGGCCTTAAACTCAGAGATTAAACTGCCTCTGCCTCCCAGGGCCAACAAGCCTACCCGGTCCCACTTCTGTTCTTTAATGTCACTTATCTGCACAAAAAATTGAAGTATTTATTACTGAGAAAATATTCTGTTTTATTTTCCACTTGTATCTTTTCAAAGATCTTTTACACAAAGTACCTGGTACACAGGAAGTATTAAGTAAGTGTTAATTGCTGTTGCTGTGTTACCCAGGCTGGTCATAAACTTTTAATGCTTCTAGCTCAACCCCCTGAATAGTTATGATGATGGACAGAAGACATTTCAATTCATTACTTTTTGTTTTTGTTTTGAGGCTGTTTCACTGTGTAGCCCTGGATACCTTGGAACTTGCTCTATAAACCATGCTGGCCTCCAACTCACACAGATCTGCTAGTCCTTTTTTGACCTTTTTTCTGTCTTTCTTTCTTTCTTTCTTCCTTCCTTCCTTCCTTTTCTGAGACAGAATCTCTATACACTAGGCAAACCAGGCTGCCCTTGAACTCAGAAATCCACCTGCCTCTACCTCTCAAGTGCTGGGATTAAAGGTATGTTCCACCTTTATAGATTTCCATGTCTTAACTACAGCTAGCTTGCTCATAAGCTCTTGGGTGCACTTGTGCATGTGCTCTGTGTGTGTGTGTCTGTGTGTGTGTCTGTCTGTGTACTGCCAGCAACACTGTAACTGCTAAAGGAGAAGGGGAAGACCTCTTAGTTCTAAAGTTGTCCACACAGCACTCTGGACTTCAATTACCCAGCAACAAATACCTTCATCATAGGAGGAGCTGTCAGAATCTGAGGTTTGGCTGCAGAGAGCAGCTGGAGTCTTCAGCTGTACTCATTTTATCACCTGACAGTCCAAAGAGTACTTGGGTTTCTAACAAATAGCTCTGCTGAGGGCCTAATATCCCTGTTGAGTGAAAAGGAAGTACTGGCTGCTCCAAGGCTCATATTTATTTACCAGGCACCTTAGCTATACTCACGATTCTTACAGTCAGGACAAGAAGGCAATACAAAGGTTACCCACCAAACCCTACCAAGCCATCTTGCTCCTTGAGAAGATGGAATCATTAAACTCACAAAGATTCAAGGGAAAACACCAACCAGCAATGTTGTACAATGACAATGCCCCCCATTAGCTCTTATGTCTGAATGCTTGGTCCCCAGTTGGTGGAAATGTTTAGGAAGGTTTAGGAGGTGTGGCCTTGTTGGAGGAGTTGTCACTGACTTTGAGGTTTCAAAAAATAAAAATCATGCTACTCCCAATATTTGTTTTTTCTGCCTCCTAATTGTGGGCTAAATTTTGAGCTCTCAGCTGTTCCTGCTGTCATGCCTTTGCTCCACCAAGTGAATTCTATCCTCTGAAACCCTAAGCCCCATATTAAATACTTTCTTTCTAGTTACTTTCACATGGTGTTTTGTCACAGCAATAGGGAAGTGTAGGGTGCTGCATGGACCACGAGGCGCCTTGAACAAGCCTGAAGCTGTTGGCCGGAACATCTTGCACCAGAGTAGTTCTTGGTACTCTTCTTGATTTGCTAACACACATCTGCTGGGGAGGAACTAAGCCCGAGAACTTGCACACTTGACCCTTGATTGTTTTCCACTGTGCTGTAAGTCAGTATTTAAGCCTGTGACATAGCCCCTGGTGGAGGCAGTCTGGAGGCAGTCTGGAGGCTTTAACATCCCCGATTGGGACTGGGAGAGGCAGAAGCTGATGTACAAGGTTCCTGAATAAACTGCTTGAAGAAGAGTCGTGATTGTGTTTCCTTGCTGGCCGAGGAAGACACGACAGGAAAGTAACTAAGACAGGTATGGCAGGGACCTTCCTAGTCCTGTCATGAAAGACACTCTGTAGTGTAGGCAGACTGGGCAGGAGGCTATTTAGAGGCCATGCAGAAGAGAGCAAACAGCGGCACCAACACTGTACTCTTAAGGATTGCCTTCAAGGCTTTGGTCTCATAAAGACCACCCGTCTCTGCCACCCCAAGACAGACCTGCTGAGGTCATGTGAGGCCTCTGGCTGGTGCCCAAAAAAACGGGACCTTCCAATACTTGTAACTAACAGTAACTCACCAGCACCACACTGTACATAGTATGGTTTATGGTGAACAATTGCTTTATTTCTGCACAATATGGAATTTGGTACATGCTAAGCACAGGATCTTCAGCAAGTCGTTGGTTTCAAGTGTTACCCTAACTTGTTGGGGGAGTAGGTCCCCATTCTGTAACCCCCTAGGAGACAATACCTATTTCCCTAACTCTACCTTTGATGATTTATTTGGTCCTGTATCTTTGGGTGGTAAAAAAAAAAAAATCTGCCTGAGCATGTCCAACCTTTGAGTTCCAGCAAATCATTAACCGATGTGGTCCTATAGACTTGTACCACAGAAGCAGCTGTGACTTAAAGATTGGGCAATTGTGATGGTACTTACAACAATGTCCTCCTCGGTGACTCGAGGGTGCAGATTATTCACAGTCATCTTGGTACCTTCCAAGGGGCTGAGCACAGGCTGCCATAGAGACAAGAATATGAAAAGGAGTCAAAAGGCATCATGCAGTAACACAAAACTCACTCCAGACAACTGACCAGTAAGGCACAACAGAAAGCTCACCCAGAATCCATTTATCACACTGGGCCTTTTGAACTATACAGGCCACCAGATTCCTACTACTTCCTACGTGCAGGCCCTTCAGACCCAAGCCTCTGCATGGAATGCATACATGCTTCCAGACTCAGCCAACTCAGGCTTAGTCATGGCATAGACTTATATTCCTGAGAGGCACAAGATGTCTCCTCAAGGTTGTCAGTAGCTTTCTTCTGGGACTCTCAGGCCATGTCACTATATAGTGCCATCTCTTTCCAAGTCCTCACTGGCCAGTTCATTGTGAACAAGGATCCTCAAGTACTGGCTTATTCGTTTGCAGAAAGGGATGGTTAACATCCACCTCATAGGGAGGGGCAGTTTCAAAGACCCGTGGGGTATACATAGCACAGTGACCACCAACACAGGCTGATATTAGCTAGAGTGGTAACTTACCTCAGCAGGTGGCAGCTCTTTGGGAGGCTCCTCCTTGTTCACCAGTGTCCGAGACATGTTGGTCAAGGTTTTGGTTCGAACAGAGGAGGGCACAGGAGCTGTGTAGGCATCATTCTGAACCACTTTTGTGAGAGGGAGTGCCTTGGACACAGACAGCTTGGAACTGCTCAGTCCAGTCTACACAAACAGGGAGAAAGGAGTCTGAGAAACAGAGACACAGACTTTTGTTTTGTTTTTAGAGACAGGGTTTCTCTGTTAACAGCCCTAGCTGTCCTAAAACTCGATTTGTGGACCAGGCTGGCCTCAAACTCAAGAGATCCACTTGCCTCTACCTCCCAACTGCTAGTATTAAAGGCTTGTACCACCACCACTCTACAAGCTGGGTTATATTGAATAGGTTCATCCACTCTCTCTGTGCTGCTTCCTTATCCAAAAAAAAAAAAAAACCCATGTCACTGAGAAAGAGATCTTAAAAAAAAATTACTACAAGCACTGTTTTTCTAACTGGAATTAGCCATGAATTAAGCCAGCAGACAGGCAGGCAAACGCAAATGGTCTAATTACTGGAAAAGCCTGTTCCCTTTATATAAATGAACTGACAACATTCAACTTCACAACCACTGTAAGAACGTAAATGGTAACCAGGATATTGCTACACACTTGGGATCCTAGGCCACAGCTGAGCCTTCTTCACAGGACCCTCCTCAAGCTCCCAGACACTGCTTTCTCAATTCTCTGCATCATGTCTGACATTTCCGGACACAGCCAACTTTTCTTGACTTGCTAATAAATTTCTACTGCTTAAAATTTACCCAGCCTGTGGTATTGTTACAGCAACAGAAAATGAGCGAAGACACAATTCCCTTCAAGTGTCTCAAACCCAGACCCTTGGAAGTGCAGCTCTTCATTTCACTGCTGTGAGACCTTGAGCAAAGTCCTAGACATCACAGTCTCAGCAATGACAAAACCAGGGAGCTGGCTAGTTATGGCTCTAAAAAAGCTCATAGTCCAAATCAATGAGAGGCCCTTTTCCCCACAACCTCATCCACCCACTAGACGTGATGCAGAGTACCATACCATGTGATGGACAAAGCTGCTTGTAGCTGCAAACTTCATCTGTTTAGTAGGAACAGGTGCTGCAATATCATCTTCTTCATCTAGGTCATATAAGTTCTGTGAACAAAGGAACAGTAGCTGGGCTAGGAATGCTGCTCAGTGATCCCTAGCACCCAAGAATAAACAAAACAATCAGATAAAGAAATGCTAATATGGCACACAGGCCCTCAACTAACATCTGAACCAAAAGCAGAGAAATGACGGCTGAAATGAACAAGGAACAAGGAAGGGAGTGGACAGGAATACAGAGGCCTGGGGAGACTTGGGACTCAGTCCTTACAAGGTGACTCCTACCCACAGAACCCAGTAGGAATTGCTAAAAAGTACATGGAATTCTTTTTTGGTAGAAATAATCCATGTAGCCCAGCCTGGTCTGAAATTCAATCCTCTTGTCCCTAGCCTCCCAGGTACTTAACACATAGCAAGAAATATCATTCTTGGTTTTTGTTTTTTGAGACAGGGTTTCTCTGTGTTGCTCTGGTTGGTTGTCCTGGAACTCACTCTGTAGACCAGAGTGGTCTTGAATTCAGAGATCCACCTGCCTCTGCCTCTCCAGTGCTGGGATTAAATGCGTGCGCCACCACCTGGCTCAGAAATATCTTTTTATAAGTTGCAAATGCTTATCCAGAATCTCTACATTTTATATTCAATGACACAGTCTGAAAAAAAATGTCATTGTGAGACAACAAAGTATACTTACACTATATACACAAGCCTAGATGGTAAGATGGTAAAGCCTACTACCCAGCTAGTCTGGTATATGCCACTGTATGCAGTCTATCACTGACCACAATGCTACTGTGAAGTACATGATTATGCATCATTTGGCTTGGAAGTCATCCCAGAGTCTGGTCTATAGGAATAAGTATAACCCTATAAAGAGTTTTAGCCCAAATGTGTTCACAGCAGAGTATTTCTAGTAGGAAAAATGTCAACTCAATAATTATCCAGTTTTTAAAGATTTTTATACAAATTTAAAATAAATTATGAAAAAAAAAATCATTACAAAGTTGGGTAAGAACATAACCTTAATTCCACTTAGGTATTAAACAAAAGTAACAACAGAAATAAATGAAAAAATAGGAAGGAGGGCTAGCATGTTTCAGTGGTCTAGTACTTAACTAGCACAAGTTTCATCCCAGTACATCAAAAACAAAACAACAAAAGGGGCAATTAAAGAGCACTTGCTACTCTCAAAGAGAGCTGGGTTCGGTTCCTAGCACCCACATGACAGATTAAACTCCAGTTCCAGGAACTTTCTTCTGACCTCCTTGACACCAGGCATAATATGCGGTGCATGTGCATACATGCAAACAAATACTGATACACATTTTAAAAGAGATAGTTATGTATTGTGTATGCAGTGTTCTGCCTCCACACCAGAAGCCAGATCTCATCATACATAGATGGTGGTGAACCACCATGTGGCTGCTGGGAATTGAACTCAGAACCTCTGAAAGAGCAGCCAGTGCTCTTATCCTCTGAGCTATCTCTCCAGCCCCAATACTGATACACATTTTAAACACACACACACACACACACACACACACACACACACACACACACACACACACACACACACACACACAGAGGAGCTACAGTAGAATGTCAATAGCTCCTGGCTTGGTGAACATGACAGGTGTTTTTCTCCATTAGACACATGTAATGTTTATACTAACAAACAATTCAGTTTTTTTGTCTTCTACTGCTCTTTATGCCTCTCCTTTCTTCTCAGAGCTCGGGTGGAGCTGCTGAGATGGTACACAATACCAAGCCCTGGGTTTCGTCTGCAGCACAATATACCAGGAAGGTAGAGGCAGGAATATCAGATGTTCATAGAAAACCGGAAGCCAGCCTGTCTGTCTACAGAAGACCCTGTCTCAAAAAAAAAAAGTTTCTTCTTGGAAACATGGTCTCCCCCTACATAGCTTAGGCTGTCCTAACTCTTGTGACCCTCCTGTCTCTGCCTCCTTGATTACACATATACCATGCCTGGATTAAGAAGTTTCTTTCTTTTTTAAGTTTTGTTTTTGGTTTTTGAAACAGGGTTTCTCTGTGTAGCTTTGGCTGGCCTAGAACTCATAGAGATTTGCCTGCCTCTGCCACAGGAGTGCTGGGATTGGAGGTGTGTGCCACAAGGGCTGGAGTGAGGCCTCAGAGGTTGAGAGCACTAGCTGCTCTTCCAAAGGACCCAGGCTAAACTCCCAGCATCCACATAGCAGTTCACAACTGTCTGAAACCCCAGTTCCAGGGGATGTAACATTGTCATACAGACATACATGCAAGCAAAGCCCAATGCACAGTAAATAAATAATTAAAAGAAAAAGAAAAAAAAGTGTGTGGTACCACCACCTGGCTCTTTCATTTTTTTCTTTTTTTTTTCTTTTTTTTTTAAAAAAAAGGTCTCATTCTGTAGCCCAAGCTGTCCTGAACTAACTATATATAGCCCAGGGCTCAACTTCTTGGGCTCTGGTCCAGCCTCCAAGTGCTGAGATTACAGGTATAAACCACCGCATCTCCAAAGAGGCCACTGCTTCTTTTTCTGTAAAATCATCTCTTATGTAGAAGAGGCTAGCCTCAAAGTAAGAGAGATTCATCTGCCTATGCTCCCTGAGCTCTAGGATTAAAGGTGTGTCATCACATCTAGTACAAGTTTCCTCTTAAAACTCACAAACTCCAAAGTGAAACTCTCCTTCTAACACTTTGAAATAGGAGCCGTAGACCAGTCCTCAGTCAATTTACCCACGCAGACCTCATCAAAATACATGCATGCATAACACTCAGGTGTGGCGCTCTCTCTCTCTCTCTCTCTCTCTCTCTCTCTCTCTCTCTCTCTCTCTCTCTCTCTCTCTCTCTCTCTCTCACTCACTCATTCTACCTGTTTGGCTTGGTGGTTATTGACAACATTGATCCTCATTCCAGCAGGATGAGCATGAAGTGGCACCATGGCCTTTTGCTGTGGAACCTAGAAACATCCAGTGGTCATAATCCATCCCAGAAGGTTCAAGTGCATTCTAAGTAGGTCCATGAACTTGAAATATGTAGGCATGTGCAAGTATCAGCCAAAGTCAAGCAGTAATGGACCTGAAGAGCTTAATGAACTTGGCTCCGTCTATAACTGGTGTTGCTATCCCTGTAAACAAAGCTAAGGCAGATTAAACACTATTGCTTTCCTTCTGGAGTAGGGGTTGTATGGGGTGTCCGGGACATCAGACAACCAGTCAGATCTCCTAGGTTTCTACCTTGGTCCTCCCACTGACTAGATGAGTGAATGATGTCAGATTTGTGGATCTCTCCTTTAAAAGTGTGTTCCACAAGACTATGTCTCTAATGTACTCTTTATCTTTCTGTAAGCCAAGAAGTGCTGGACCAGCATTTGGACCTTGCATTTTTGCTATTCCCCAATGTTTCCTGCATACTTTTAGCTTTCTTCCCAGATTTCTGGGAATGTAAGCAGGAGCCACAGCCTACCTGGATGGTTTTGGTGAGTTTCAGAGCAGGTGTTACTGTCCCAATGGGTGGGCTTGTGAAGGTAACAGGGGATCTCCTCTTTAAGCTGATCTTCTCCCGGGCATCAGCCACCTGCCGGGGCTTCTGGGGCACAGTGCTCTGCTGCTTGCGTGAGTTCAGCATCTCTCTAGCATCCTGTACTTTTCCTTTGATCCGAAACCGAGCATCTTTCTGTAAAAGCTTCTCTCGGGCATCTTTGACTCCCAGCTTGAGCCGAGCATCTGAGATGCCAATCTTCTGCCGGGCATCAAATCTCTGCTGGAAGGTGGCTGTGCGAGCTGGCTGGCTAAGAAGACTATGCTGGATCCCAACTCGAGATCGGATGCCTCCAATTCCTGGTCTGGCACTGAGCCTGCAAGTACAAACTGCAACAGTCAATGGATCTGAAGATTAACAGCAGCCCATGGAGGAGAGCTAAGAACACTGAGCATAGAGCTTGTCCCACAATTTCCAGAATCCTGCTTACACCCAAATATACAAAAACATACAAACTTCTCTTTTGCCTCTGGCTTTTAACTTTGTACCATAAACAAAATCACGGAGAGTTCACCACAAGTTAGGACTATTTTCATCCCTGATCATGCTTTTATTCAACCCATCATATACCTTGACGTATTTGTTTTGCCTGCTTTCCATGTGGAAGGCAGACCTGGTGAAGCTACCTCTTAAAACAAATAGTGCCTCTCTTTATGCAGGCAGACACTTCTTACTAGGACTAAAGGAGCCAACATGTAGGTCTCAGCACTCCAAGAGTTGATATAAACATTTAATAGCCAGGCATGGCAATGCTCATAATCACAGCATCTAGGAGGCTCAGGCAAAAAGACTGCTGCTGAGTTCAAGAGTGGTCTGAGCTATACTGCAAGACACAAAGACACATGTTTGGTTGATACCCCTGCTCTTTTCTGAAGGGAAAATGGACCAGCGGAGAAGTGTGTGTGTGTGTGTGGGGGGGGTACTGGGAGGAGAAGGAGGAAAAGAAACAAATAAAAATCAAATATCAAACAACAAACCCTACCACACATTTGCTTCCCCCCCCTTCCCAGAAAAAAAAAAAAAACATCTGGGAAGAGTTGCACTTCATTCATTCATACAAGGACTTTGTGGGAGAGTCATTTACAAAATCAACCAGAGTGAGTTTAAAGGTGGTATTTGCTTGGTATGGTTTTCTTATGCAAAGACTTTGGAGATTAGATGATAGTATGGTTCAGTGGTAGAGTAATTATCTAGCATGCACTAGACCCTAGCTGAACCCCCAGCACTGCATGGGAAAAATGGATTCAAGGAAATAGAGGTAGTAGAGAAACCAGTCAGAAGGAATAGGGTAGGAGGGTGGCCAGCACTCAATTAAGGAGAAGAAAACAAGCTGTGAGGCTGACAACATATACCTCACTCACTTCCATTGGTCTACCCTTGACTGACTTGTTCATAGGTTGAAAGCCACAAGCAAAGTGGGGTTACTTAGAAAACAGAAAGAAGCCTTGGGAAAACTGAGACTCCACCCTTACCAGGGTACTCCTACAGGCTTTCTTATATCTCTCACATTTGTTCTTGATGTCCATTAAAAATAAAAATAAGTACAACTGGCTACGGGTTCAGACAGAGTTGTTACTGAAGTCCTACTCACAAACTGGAAGGGAAGATTTTAATCAACAATTACCATCTAGCTCTAAACGAAAGCAAGGCAAGCAGAAAGCACCCCAGATTAAAACACCCAGATGAAAAGCCACAAGCAATCAGATTGCCAAAGGAAGCGGGAGAGTGTAAGCTCCTAGGTGCTTCAAACTGAAGAGTGGCCCACAGCCAAACAATGGCCAAGTCTTTGGGATCATCACAAACAAGTGGACACCTGGAAGGCTGTGGGGAAGCTTAGACATGACCCAGGGAGCCTAGAAAAGTAGTAGGTCAAAGGGAATTTTAGACAAGCAGCATGTAGAAAAGCTAACTATAGCCCACAACTTACAAGTTTTCCACTTGTGCAGTTAAAGAAGCATCTCCCCCTTTTCACTGCCTGTACCCCCCTCCCAAGCCTCTCTGCACCCATGTTCCCAGATGGGAGATCCTCTTGATCTTTCAAAGCACTCACAGCGCTTACCACAACGATCTGTTGATAGTCTGTGTCTCCCACAGGCTGGGCTTTCTCAGGAACACACCCTGTACCTCTTTATCTGTGCCAACCCTGCATCATAGGAAGGAAAGGCTGCCATCCACACATCCAAATTATGCAAGACTGTCTGTCCAGGACTGACTCAGGTGCCTTAACCAGGTCCCAGAAGCTCCAGGAGCGTCTATCTACTCTGGATCACAATGTTTGAGACTCTAGCAACCTCCCACATATCGCTTTGACTGACTTTAAGACTCCCCCACGTCTTATGAGCATGGGGATGCATCTTCCTAACACTTAGGCTCATTTTCATCTTTCCCAAAACCTGGGAGATGCCTTAGGCAGTGACATAAGACACTCAGCCACTCTCTTCTCTTCTCTTCTCTTCTCTTCTCTTCTCTTCTCTTCTCTCCTCTCCTCTCCTCTCCTCTCCTCTCCTCTCCTCTCCTCTCCTCTCCTCTCCTCTCCTCTCCTCTCCTCTCCTCTCCTCTCCCTCCCTCCCTCTCCCTCTCCTCTCCCTCTCTCTCTCTCTCTCTCTGTTTTTTGAGACTTACAACCTGACCCAGGCAGACAGACTCTACACTGGGTGGATCCTAATGCCTGTTGTTTCTATTGGGTCTCCAAGCGTGCTTTCCCTGAGATGGGATGGTCTTTTTGTTTCTGGGATTTCTTTACCTTATGCCTTTGGTCTGCCTTTGTTTTTCTCCACCAAGCCTGGATGTTCTTGCTTTTATTTCTACTTTTCAGTTAGTGTTGGCTTTTCAGGTTGTCTGCTCCCATCTATAGACACAAACTGGTTGTGGTGATGCTGATCCCTGGGTTCCATTTTACAGAGATTCAGATGTCTTTTGGGTATGGATAGTATTGATAAATTGTCACAGACTGTTTTAACTCACTTGGAAAGCTAGCTCTGAAGATGACATTTGCCTGCTTGCTTCAGATGCAAGCTTATGTGTAGCTCAGTGTTTCCTTCAAAGCCTGTCCTGGTTCAGACTGGCCCCCTGACTCTGTCACAAGAAGGAGGAGAACAAAACAGCCCAAGAAAAAGATGTACATACTTAAAACAGGTAAGAGGTAAGCTACTTCCAATAGAGGGTACTACTGATTATTTCATAGTATGAAAGTGTTTATAATAAAACAAGCTAATATGAAGCCCACACATGGAAAGAATAAAAATAACCTCTATCCAAAATCTCTCAATAATAATTCCAACATCACAGTTTTAACAGGGCTTCCTCAGCTAAATTGAGTCAGATGATGTAAACATAAATGTAATCCCAGCTCTTGGGAGGCAAAGACAGTTGGGTTCCTGAGTTTGAGGCCAAACTGACCTACAGAGCAAGTTCTAGGACAGCCAAAGCTACACAGAGAGACCCTGCCCTGGAAACAACAAAACACAAAAAACATTCCAGGTCAATAAGAAGAAACCCTGCTTCAAAAAAAAAACAATCAAAAGAAAAAAAAAGTTTACATGCTATGTAAGTTATAAAGGCTACTTATGTTTTCTGTGAAGTTTTCTTGGAAACTCACAAGGCCCAACGGTTTAACAAATGTGCATGTGTAATAGGAATTCACTGCCTTACTCTCTGTGTGATCTGAATTCAGCCTTCTCATATTAAGGGAATGCTTGCTGCACGATTCCTTCTAAGCCAAGTAACTGCCATCTTCAGAACTCCACCTGTGCCTGCTTAAAAAGAATTACAGCTGGACTTGTTAAATGTTAATATTCCTTCAAAAGGGGAAGAGACAGAAGAGGTCATCGGACTGTTACCTGAGTAGCCAGTCACTCCTCACAGCTGGTTGCGTATAATTAGGTCCTGATTATATGAGAACTCAAAGTTTTCTGGATATACAGGCTAAAAACTAAAAATAGGGAAGAGGCCCATCTATGCAGCAATAAAAAAAAAAAAAAAAATGTTATATGTTCTGAACAAAGGTCCCAATTATTGACCCCTAGAAAATTTTTACAACAAATGATGAGTGTTACTGTTATAGCTCATGTACTAATTTTGTTTTGTTTTGTTTTGTTTTGGTTTTGGTTTCATGAGACAGGGTTTCTCTATGTAACAACCTAGCTGTCCTGGAACTCGCTCTGTAGACCAGGCTGGCCTCGAACTTGGAGATCTGCCTGCCTCTGCCTCCTAAGAGCTAGGATCCCGTTAAATATTTTTTTAATCAAGAGAGATGTATATATAAAAGTTAAAATGACTAAATTGGGGGTTCTGGCTAGAATACCCACACACACATCGTCTTGGCTCTTTTTTGGGGGGGGGTGGAGACGGTTTCTCTTTGCAACAACCTAGCTGTCCTGGAACTTGCTCTGTAGACCAGGCTGGCCTCAAACTTGGAGATCTGCCTGCCTCTGCCTCCTAAGAGCTAGGATCAAAGGTACATACCACCACTTGATTAACTTAACACCTACATCAAAAGGTAATAGTTAAAAAATATATAGGTCATCGTAATTTGCTACAGCATGCCATGTATAAACTTCTAAGGTTGTAGTGGTACACATATTAACAAAATCTGACATAAAGATGTATGTCTTTGTTAATTTTTAGTCTTCCCATGGACTGTATCTATGGCTTAAAGGGATTTTTTTGATACTAAAAGGGCTTCAGTTCAAAATTGTAAGTTTTGAGACAAATTTAACACAGAAAAAAATATTAATTTTATAAAAGTTATTGTATACAGTTAAAGGTAATTAAGACATGCAAGTTAATGTTCGTTACCTGATAAATAATCAAAGTCTCCAATGTGCAAAGAATTATATTTTTAGCCATGCTAAGTACAAATGAATCATTTACAGAGACAAGCATGCAGGGAGAGAACAATTTATATCTCCCTTTACTTAGTCCTTCTGTATATGTTGTCAAAGATAAGCCTGAAGCAAGTAAAACAAGTCTAACATAAAATAATATTCAAAATT
The DNA here is from genome assembly GCA_030556225.1 of Cricetiscus sungorus. NCBI lineage: Eukaryota > Metazoa > Chordata > Mammalia > Rodentia > Cricetidae > Cricetiscus > Cricetiscus sungorus. The sequence continues at coordinate 19,513,822 of JANBXA010000031.1, read as the reverse complement.
ATTTAACACAAAATAATATTCAAAATCAGGTATACTAAAAAGTCAGTTATGAAAATTAAATGCTTGAATAAAATGGGCTAGATTTACAACAAACTTGATGACGAGATGTCTGCAGGCCCTTGGATGGAGCACAACCCCACCAAAGTAAGCTGTATGCTAGCCTCATTACAAGGTAAGGATGTACAGGAAAATAAGACCTGCCAGAGTCTGCTGTTCCCATCTCTGCTGCTCTAGTGTAGGTCATACTAGGAAAAAGCCCCTTGACTGTAGAGAAGGTGAATTACTGCTCAATCTCACACGACAGGGGAATGGATTCTCTTGCCTGTGGAGGGTCTGAGAGTATATAACCACATCTCAAATGCCTCAGAGAGGTGAATTGTTTTAGAATAATCTTTTTGTACACTGTGAAGAAGTGTCATTCTGTTTGCTTAGTAAAAAGCTAAAAGCCAATAGCTATGCAGGACTTCCAGGCACAAAGGAAGAAGGGGAGGAGTCACAAGGAGATATGGAGGAAACATGACATGTTAAGGCTTGAGGTAACAAGCCTTGAGCCACGTGGCAGCATGTGAATTAATAGAAATGGGTTAGTTTAAGTTATAAGAGCTAGTTAGAAACAAGCTTAAGCTATGGGCCAAGCATTCATAAGTCTCTGTATCATTACTGGGGAGCCAACTACAGCAAATAGAAATTACTCTATTTTCAGTGTCTCCCAAACAGACATTTGAAGATGCTGTGAACAGGCAGGGGGAAAAACCTGTACCTAAGCCTATCACATGACTAGCATAGGACCTGTACACCATTTCAATTGGCTGTGTCCTTTATCCTGGCTATCAATTCTTCCTCTTAACAAAAGCTAATTCCAGGACCCACATCCATGTTCCCTGATTAAAGGAGGCTGCTAGATACTCTGTCATCATATTCACAGTTGTAGATATTCATACTATCCCAGTGGTGTCTTTGAAAACCTTGCTAGACAATTATAAAAATGACTCAATAAGGTTTTAGTTCTTTTAAACTGTCAATTAGATGCTGAATTTAATTGAATTTAATGCTTCTTTTACAAAGCTTCCGGAAGTTTGGTATAACAAACTTAGTAACAGTGGTCTTTAATGAAGCTGAAGACAGATTTATAGTTTCCTTAGTTAGGATTAAAGATAAGTTATATATAGGACTTTAGACTCACAAAGATAGGATAGATAATAGAATATTTTCTTTAAATCTTGCTAAATGTTAATGAACTAAACACTGTTAACTGTGGTTCTTACTTGATAACTGTTTTGTTCTATATTTTACTATGTTAAAGTTAAAACCCTTCTACTATGTTAAAGTTAAAACCCTTCTTTTTATTTTAGACAGAAAATAGGAGATTATGGGAAATGCCATTCTGTAAATATGTTTTCATTATTGGTTAATGAATAAAGCCCTGCTGGCCAATAGGAAAGCAAGATAGGCAGGACTAGGAGAGAAGGAGGATTCGGGAAGAGGTAGGAGGAGATTCAAAATGTAGGATGAAGAGAGCATCCGGCCCCCCTCTCCCGTAAGATAAGACTACATGGAAATATTTAGATTAATAGAAATGGGTTAATATTTAAGTCACAGCTAGCCAATAAGAAAAACATTAATAACAAGCCAACAGCTTTATATCTAATACAGCGTCTCTGTGTGTTAGTTGGGGCTGGCACATCTGTGGGACCAGGCCGGCAGGAAAACCTCCTCATAACACTTATCCTTCTTCAGAACTCTGGCACATGGTCTGGCCAGTTGTACAATTGTATTTAATCTTACTAGTCAAAATTGATGTTAGCTTTGTCTATTGAGTTTCACTGTGGCCCCTTGGATGTAACCTCCTCTGAGGTACTTTGAATACTGCCTTTTTGTCAGCTCAAAGAGCAATCTATACTATAAATCCCTAAAAACTGTTTGGGTGACCTCTGAAGGGGAATCCAACTCCATCCAACTCCATTCATCCCTCTTTTTGCCATTCTGAGAAGTTTTGGGCACTCAGATGTAGAACAACCAGACCAAAGCCTTTCTACATCAATTAACCTGTCTTACCAGCTCTCAAAAGTCCAAGAAACACTTCCATCACCTTAATACCCAACCTGACTCTTTGGCTGTTGCAGTACTCTGTCACTAGATCTGACTCCAGTTTAGGATTGGATTTATACCCTCCTCCGAAAACGATGCTGCTTCCACACAATAAATCCTAGCTGATTTGAGATGTGGCCCAAAGACACAGGGATTAAAACAAAAATTCAACTACAAGTCTTCTTCTACATATGTATGAGCTTTTAGTTCCCTCCCATTCTGGATCCTCCCCTGATCACTTCTTTCATCCTTATTATCCTCTTAGTCACATTTTTACCCTGGCTTTTAAGTGTTTTACCCTCTGAATTTCCCCTATACCCATCTAAAAGGTTCCATGTAAGCCTTCCCAATGGCTCTCATCCTACAAGAGATGGGACTCCAACAGTTACAACATGGCTAAGTGACCAATCAGGTGAAGAAGACCTGCTTTGCTATAACAAAGCATAATCACTTTACAAAATCAAATAGATCCCCTAGCTTCAGTGATCCTCCAAAACTGCAGAGAACTAGACTTAATGACTGGCAACAGGGGGCAGACAGTACTTTCTGGAAGGACATCTGACTACTTGGGGATCATAGGTTGCCCCCTCAGCAGGCCTAATCATTATGCTCCTGCTCACTTTCAGCTGTCTCACCAAGTTTCTCTGGCAAAGACTTTCACTGCCCAGAGGGTCACTAAATTCTTCACAGCCACAGACTACCAGACCCTATCCTACATGGGACATGCTGCACTTTCCACTGTTCAGACCACTCTAGCTGAAAGAAGCCTCCCTGAAACTACAGCCCCTGCCCCTCCTTACTCTTCAAACACCAGGGTATTGGTGTGAGTTTGAATGTAATTGGCACCATAACCTCATAGGGAGTGGTACTATTAAGAGCTGTGGCTTTGTTGGAGTGGGTATGGCCTTGATGAAGGGCACATGCCACTGTAGGGGCTGGCTTTAAAGTTTCCTATGCTCAGGATACTACCCAGTGTCTCAGCTGACTTTCTGTTGCCTGCAAGATGTAGGACTCTCAGCTACTCCAGCACATCTGCCTGCATGCTGCCATGCTCCATCATGGTGATAACAGACTGAACCTCTGAAAATGTAAGCAAGCCACTCCAATTAAATTTTTCCTTTATAAGAGTTGCTGTGGTTATGGTATCTCTTCACAGCAATAAAAACTCTAAGACAGTTGGGTAATAGCCTTAGGTCATGAGGAAGTGAGTCAGGCTATATGGGGCACTAGATCCTAGCCATAAAGAATGGCTTAACCCCAGCCTGACCAGTTCACTCCACCGGCAGAAACATGTCCTGTATCAAAATCAACCCAACCCGAAGCAAATGTAGTGGCACATAATGTAGTGGCACATGCCTTTCATCCCAGCACTCAGGAGGCAGAGGCAGGTAAATCTCTGAGTTCAAGGCCAGCCTGGTTTACAAAGTGAATTCCAATATAATCAGGGCTATTATACACAGAAAAACCTGTCTCGAGAAACAAACAGAAAAACCCTGTCTCAAAAACCAAACAAACAAAAGAAGTAGTCATCTATTTCATCGATCATTTAAGCAGCCAGACATAATTGTCAAGAACGGGTAGGGGCAGGATAGAGGCCCAGTAGTTAAGAGCACTTGCCACTCTTGCAGAGAGCATGAGTTTAGTTCCCAGAACCAACATTCAGCAGCTCACAAGTGTCAATTCCAGTTCCAGGGGATCTGATGCCTACTTCCGGCTCTCTGAAGGCACCAAGCATACATATACATGTGGGCAAATACTCAATAATATAAAAATAAGTAAAGCTTTCCTTTTTGAGACAGGGTTTCACTGTGTAGCTCTGGTTGTCCTGGAGCAACTCACTATACAGACCAGGCTGGCCTCAAACTCACAGAAATCAATCCTTTCCCTGCCTCCCAGTGTGGTATTAGCCAGCTGGGTAAATCTTTAAAATAAAACAAACCACCAAACCCTACACCACAACCTTGTAAGTAGAGCAGCAGTGATATTCAGAGAGGTTACCCTAATCCCTGGCATTACTGAGGAAGAACAGATTTGATTGTCTTTTGTCTATTTAAAACACCAATGGCCAGGCATGGTGGCCTGTGTCTTTAATCCCAGCACATGGGAGGTAGAGACTGGTGGATCTCTAAGTTTGAGGCCAGCCTGGTCTACAAAGAGAAACCCTGTCTCAGAAAACAAAAAACCAAAAACCCATCAACAAATTAAGCATGGATCAACAGACATTAACTTAAAGAATCAAATTTAAACAATCTTCCCTGTTACTGATGTCTACTGTTTTAGTTCTAATATACCATACTAACACCTTCAAAGTAAAGAGGAAGGATGACTGTCCCCAGGGGGATTAACATCTTAGGGCTCTAGTCTTCTTCAGGGACAGAGCATACACACTCTGCTACTGATCAGTTTGAGAATGCACAAAAAAGGACACCTGACAAAAATGCTTATCTGGTCACATATAAGACACAAATACAATCAATCTGGACTGACATTTTAATCTAAAGCAATGCCTCACTTGGTGATAGGGATACACTGAAAAATCCAGGACAGTAATGAAAACAACTTATTAGCACTGGCATGTCACATAAACTTAGGAACCACCTCTATGCACAACACTTTTGTCTGTACACCAAGGGTACATTTGTGGAAGAGAGGCTCTGGCAGTTAGGAATATAGGTACTGTTCCTGCTGGGAGTAGCTATTTTGCAATTTGATGCATTCATTCCTTGGTTACAGGCATCCATTCAACTCCTTTCACAGCTTTGGGGGCTTCTGTGTTCCAGCTTTTTATATCCTCTCCTGCATAAAAAGACAGCTATTCATCCCAGCAGGCAACAGCACTGGTTACAAGGCAGGCATTAGTCATCAGGAATTCTTCAAATAAACACAACTGCTAGGGGCAGGCCTCTAAACCAGAGTCAATTATGTTACCTGCTCCAGAATTGCTGAAAGCTCTCTAACAAAGCCCTGCCCTAAGGGCTCTCTAGTCCCACTCCATCTTTGAGCCTACAGTCCCATTGTAGGGACTACTGAGTTCCCTAAACACATTCTGCATATTTGTCTTTGGAAAAATGACGGAGGGTGGCTTTGAGCAAGACTCTGAGCTGCCCCGCCCTGAACAACAATATCAGTATTGCAACTCTGCAATGGCTCCAAGCACCCCGATACTCAAGACCCTGGGAAGAGCACTGCAGGCTAAGAAGAGGGCAGATGTCCACTGGACCCTTCTCTCTCCTAGTCTCCAACTAGAACCTGGCATACAGTAAGGGTATGTGGGGAATAGGAATGCCTTGCCTTCCTGATTCTATGGAAGGAGCCAAGGCCAGCTCCAGATGTCTGATACAAAAGCTCATGAAGGTAGCCATGGGTTACATAAAGTGGATTTAAATACAGGAAGGGGAGTTTTGTTAAGAGCATCCATATGCTGACAAAAAAACAACAAACAAACAAACAAACATTGATTTGAGTATTTGTGTGGCCACATGTTGACCACAGCACAAATGTAGACATCAGAGGACAGCTTTCAGGAGTCTGCTCTCTCCCTCTACAAAATGGGTCTTGGGATGATACACAGTTGTCAGGCTTTTTTACCTGCTGAACAATCTTGCTGGCCTTGAGGTCATTTTGGAGGTGGGGTTGTCTTTTGAAGATTTAATTTATTTTACATAAATGTTTGTCTGAGCTGGGCCATGGCTGTGTACACCTTTAATCCCAGCACTCAAGAGGCAGAAGCAGTGGATCTCTGTGAGTTTGAGGCCAGCCAGGTCAATAGAGAAAGTTCCAGGACAGGCTTCAAAGCTACACAGAGAAACCCTGGCTCACAAACACACAAACAAAAAAGTTTGTCTGAATACGTATGTCTATGTACCTTGTGCAGAGGGATACCAAAAGAGGGTGTCAGATCCCTGGGTACTAGAGCTACAAAGTACTAGGTACTGCCATGTGAGTGGCAAATTGAACCCAGGGCCACTGGAAGAGCAGCCAGTGCTCTTAACCTGAGCCAACCCTGCGGTCTTTTTGTTTTGTTTTTTTTTTTTCAAGACAGGGTTTCTCTGTGTAGCCTCAGCTGTTGTGAGCTGTGAAGTGTGGTCTTGGATAACCATATAAGTACCTGTCCAATGGGTTTCCTCAGGGCACAGCACCTATGAAAATGACTCCCACTTGACAAGAACTAGTAGTCCACAGGCTGCACTGGAATTTGCAAAATTTGTGTCACTTGCAGACTCTTTTCTCTCTCATTATATTGGTGATTCTTTGGGTGTTTTTTACTTTTATTTATCAGTCACACACACAATAGCTGTAATTTCCCCTGGAAATTCTGTAGCTTTTCAAAAATTCTCCTCTAAGATTCAACAGGGGGCTAATGTTTCTCAAATCTTTTATCTGTGATTACTAACTCCTAATCCTGGGAGCTTTTCTGATTCCATAGAGATAGTTAGGTAAATATGAAAAATAGATACATATGAGAAGATAACAGTTGAAACATTAACCTTGTCTGGAAGCTCTGGAAAGGAGAGTAAGGTATGCATACCAAGAATAGGGAAAAGGCTTCAGGAATACACATATTGAGAGTAAATTCCAACCATATAGAATCAATAATAAGGTCTAGTATATTCTTGATGGGAAAATGTAATGTAAAATATGGGATGGAGAAATCCATCTTTACCATGCACAGGAGTATGGTGAAAGAAGTACGGTATAGTAAGATGGGAAGCCATCTCAGTTCCCTCTCCCTCCTCTTCTCCTGCTCTCCCCACCACCCCGTCCCCTTTCACTCTTCAGAGAGGGTGAGGCTTCCCATAGGGAGTCAACAAATGCCCTCTCTCCTATATCTAGGCTAAACAAGATATCCCTCCAAAGAGAATGGGCTCCAAAAAGCCAGTTCAAGCACTAGGGATAAATTCTGGTCCCACTGCCAGTGGCCCCACAGACTGCCCAAGCCACACAATTGTCACCCACACTCAGAGGGCCTAGTTTGGTGCTATGCAGGTTCCCCTGCTGTCAGTCCAAAGTCAGTGAGCTCCCATAAGTTTGGGTCAGCTGTTGCTGTGGGTATCCCCAAAATGTTCTTGCCCACTTTGCTCATATTATCGCTCCTCCCTCTCTTCAAATAGACTCTAGGAGAATATTGTTGTTCTTAAAGCACTGTGCCCATGTCTATTACTTTTAACTTTGTAACTGCAAGTAGCAGCCAGCTGACATAAGTACTGCAAGAGCAGGATGTATCTGGCTTGGTATTTAGTTAAGCCTGCAAAAATGATGAACTCTATGTCTAGAATAAGGTTATGCAGGGGATGGGAAGGTGTACTGAGAAAGCATAAAGGGGGACAATGGGGGCTTTCATAATGATCATGATGGATTCCTTAAATTGTGATGTATTTCTTAAAGTAAAAAATAGAAGCCAATAATAAAGCCGTTCATGTACCCTGCTAAGAAAAAACTCTGTTTAAAGATACATAAAGAGCCTGAGCTATTCAGGGCCACTTGAGTGCAAGCTACTTGGTAGTCAGAAGTTTTCCCTGCATAACACCACTTCCCCACTTCAGGATCTGAACCCAAGCCAAGAATGGACCCTAGAACCTGGTTGTCCTAGAACTCACTCTGTAGACCAGGTTGGCCTCTACCTGCCTCTGCCTCTGCCTCTGCCTCTGCCTCTGGAGTGCTGGGATTAAAGGCATGCATCACCACTGCACAGCTAGCCTTCCATTTTCAATAGCCAAGTCCAGCGCAGAATGGCTTTTGGGACTGTTCATGACCCTGACCATGGTCCAGTTAACCAACATAACTGATGCCTGTGCAAACTTAAACATAAAACTAAATAACTATGAGGAAATGTAAATTTAAAAAATAATTGTTATGTAGTATCTGAAATGCTGATCTTTGCAAAAAAAAAAAAAAAACAAAACAAAAACAAAAACAAAAATAGGTGTTTTCTTGCCATCCCAAATCCTTCACTAATGTGGCCCTTGCCCCAGCACTGATGTAATTGTGGTTTTGTCTTAAAAAGTGACATACCACTGGGTGTTGGTGGTTTTCGCCTTTAATCCCAGCACTCAGGAGGCAGAGGCGGGTGGATCTCTGTGAGTTCGAGACCAGCCTGGTCTAAAAGAGCTAGTTCCAGGACAGGCTCCAAAGACAGAGAAACCCTGTGTCAAAAAAACAAAAAAATAAAAGTGATATACCTCAGAGCTTGGTCACCAAGAGACTTTCAGAGGCAGCTCTTGGTCTGGCCATTAATAAAAGGACTCCAAACTTAATTGGCTTAATCATCATGATTGTCAATAACTATCTCTCATGGGTCATGACCCAGAACTGACAATTGGAACTGGTGAACTGGGTGGTGTTGGAAGCAGTAATGCTGACATTGGAGTACATTTCAGGAAGGGAGACGAAGTGGTGACAAAGGCGACACAGGAGACACAGGCTAGGGGAGGGGTGAGCATTTGCCGAGCAGATCAATGTCTAGAAAAACAGGACCTAACATCTCTACAGGGGGCATTTACAAACTCCAAAGTTTGTAAATGTGCTGGACCACTATCCAAGTTACCACTTCTTCACTGGTAATTTTAAGTCATTAAACGGCACAAAGTCAGTCATCAGTCCACCTACCCAGCTTCTTCTATTGCTTGACTCTTGCCCTATATTCTCAGTGGCAAGGAGAACAGGTTAAAATTTAAGACAGGACCCAGCTGTGTCAAGAGCTATGCTAAAAAACCACAGACTTGTGTACAGAAGCAAACCCCATTAAGCTTGTACAAACACTATGTTATCACAAGTTGTAAATTCTGGAATGCACCCCCCCTTTTGCCTCCACTCAAGATCTAATCTGAAGATTATTCCTTTGACTCCCCATCCTGTGTATGTTTTTTCTGCTATAAAAAAGAAGAGTCCATACTCTTCTTAGGGGTCTCAGGTCACTGAGCCATTTCCCACCCTGCCTGTGGTCCTAACTAGTTAGAGGTTCTGGTACCCTGCAGTGATAGGATAAAAGTTGCTTCTGCTCATCTAATGGTGACCTCATCTTCAATATTCCCTGTCATAAAAGCTAAAGATGGCTACCAATGTTTAAGAGTCAATTTAGTCTTAAGTGTTTCTCACTTAAAACTCCAGGACATCCATCAGTGAACACCAATGCACCCTGGTTTTTTCTTCCGAAACCTGTGGCTAACTCAACCAGCAGGTAATACTCTGAGCTCTCTGTGGCCTTGGGAAAGTCATTCTACCTTCTCTCAGGCTCCAGCTTCCCATTTGTGAAGCACGGGTGTGCCTAAAACCCCAACTACTCGGGAGACTGAGGCAGGAGGACCGAATGAGTTCAGGAGTTGGAAACCAGCCTGGGCAACATGGAGGACGCCAGCTTCTCAAAACAGAAACAAACGTTGCCTGTCATCCCAGCACACAGAAAATGAAAACAAAGAGGACCCAGGCATTTAAGGTCAGTCTCCGAGACACAGTGAGTTCGAGTCCTGCTCCCGCTATGTGAGACCCCCCCCCCGGTCTCAAGAAAGCAGACGAACAAAAAAAGAAAGAAGGAAAGAAAAAACATTACAGACACTACAATTAAAGGAACAAGGCACTTGGCATGTGAAAGCTCTAAAATGCCTCTCAGCGGGTCAGGCTTGGGAGAATCTGCAGAATTGGGTATTACAGCTCTGGGTTAGGCTCTCGTCCACTCAACTTCCATCCTCTTAATTCCGAGGGCCGCAAAGCCCGAGCAGAGACTGCGCCGCCGTGGCCCTCGGACCCAGTCGCCAGGCAGGAAGGCCGGGCCCTGCCCAGCCCTCGGCCCGCCTGTGGCTGGGCCTTTCGGGCCCGGTAACCAGTGGGTTGGCGAGCGGACGGGCCCGCGCGGCCTGGCCAATAAGGAGCGCGGCGGACGCAGGGGGCGGGCGCAAGCGGCTTCTCGCGTCGCGCCCAGGGCTGCTCCCTCTTCCGCGAAGGAAACAGCGAGCCCCACGAGCCCCGAATAGATGAAAAGGCCGCTCACCGTCCCTTGGTCGCCGTTCCGCGCTTCCGGATGAGCTCGTCCAGCGAGATGTCGGCCATCTTGCGCCGCCAAGCTAGCGGAGAGGCGGACAGCAGCGAGCCCGCCCCTTGGCCACTTACGGAGCGACGAGCAGCTTCCGACACCCGGACAACCAACTCTCGCGACAACTCAAAACGAAGTTCGGAACGGAAGGGGTGGGGTCCCCTCCCCGTGAGCCTTTGCGGTGTCACTTCTAATCTGCATACAGAAAGCCGAAGCGTGGTGGATTCCCCGCCCCTCCTTTTACAGATGAAGAGTTAAAATGATGTAAATTGGAAACCACTACAAAACTTTCATATAAACAATTTTATCAGTTCAGTGGACGATCTAAAACTCACCACACTTGAAATAAGAACCGAATTCCTTACCCCTGAGGTCCGAAGAGCATTTCTTCATGCCTTAAACTTATGAGTAAGGAAAATAACGATTCGGGGTGACGCCCGAGTCCTCACTGCTAATGTGAGACGAATTTTTGAGCGGGTAAAGGTTGCCCCCTAAGGCGACCCGCCTACTTTGCGGGATGCCTGGGTGTGGTAGTCTGCCCGACCCCCACACATTAATAAAGTAAGAAAGTTATTAGTTTCTTGTGGTTGGTTTGTGGTCGGTTTGTGGTCGGTGATTCATTGTCCGAGTATGCCACCATTACCCTGTGTGTTACCAACCAACTAAACTCATTAGTGGCTCTTAGTCTTTGAGAATTCTTTTGAGACAGTCTTAGTGTAGGGGACAGGGGACAGCCAGACACAATCATTTCTACCTGTTCCATCGAGTTCCACAGTAACCCGCTTGCTAGAAACTGGCTGTGAGGTTGTAGGGTTTTTTAACCTGCCAAACCCCCACCTTCCCTGCCACCAGTGGCTAGACTACATGTCTCCTATGAGTCAGCCATTGAAATAATAATAAAAACGACAGCATGGGGGTTAAATGAAGAGCTAGGCAGAAGCCAGGAAAGTCCTCTCTCATACACACACCTGATTCTAGAATGGGCAATGGGGTAACTGCAAGTTTAGCCTCGGTGTGTTGGGGCCAGTTGAGCCATGCAGAGAACAGAACAGGCCAGAGGGGTCTTGTCAATAAGGCCCTCATCCCTAATACCACCGTTTTCCTCCAGTACATGGGACTATAAGAAAATCATTTTAACTCTGGTGTTGGGACTGGGAATGAGGCTTTCTGTGGGGCAACCCCACTGTACTCCCCCATGACAACAGAACTCTGTGATCAGACAGGCCTTTCTCCCTGGGGCAAACAAATGCATCCTCCAGCGATGAATCTGCCTTGTTGTGACCAAAGGAATTCACGCTGCTTGGTAACCAGGGGAACCACATCTCTGACTGTGAAACCAGGAGTCCAGCTGCACTGGAGGAGGGGGGTGCCCACGGTCCTGCTCTGGACAAGCCTACAGTGACAGCATCTATTCTGGAGGACTTCAACTCTACAGCAGCATACTACATAAGCAAGAGTCACCCTCTTGTGAATTCCTTTTCTTTTCACTAGTTTCTGATATCCTTGGTTTTCCCCCAATTCCATGTGTTAGGAAGTGATTTCTCCCCACCTTAAGATCAACTTTTGGAAGTGAGGGGCCACCATAACTTTCTAAATGACCCTCAGGACTTAAAAGAGTGGAGAATTTCTAGCCCATATGGTGGGCTGGAAAACTGAGACAGAAAGGCCAGGTCTAGCACATCTCCTAACCCTGGTTTGTTCTCGAAGACCAGATCCCTTTCAAACCCTAGCCCTCACAGGATTTCACACCCTCAGGCAGCAGACCTAACCTGTGCTCACACTGATGAAGGCCTATGGGACCTGAGATTCTAAGTGGAGCACACAAGAGTCCTGTGTGTAGCCTTTCAGGGACGTAATGAGAGGCTCCCCACTGCTGAGGCTTCCACAGACATTCCTGAGACCCCTCACATTCTTCCTGGCTCCACTCTGGACTTACTAGTTAAGGCAGGTGGGGGTGTTTGTGTTTATGTGGTTTTTTCACCTGCTGGTCACTCCCTTGAGTATAGCACCATCCCCATCTTTACCATTTCCTATCCCTTCTAGCCACCTATGTTCTTGTATGTATGCATGTATGTATGTATAAGTGTGCATGCATTCACCAACTGTGCACATGCAGAGGCCAAAGAGCAATGCCAGGTGTCTTTCCCACTCTGCTTTTTTTTTTTTTTTTAAAGATTTATTTATTATGTATATAGTGTTATTCCTGCATGCCAGAAGAGGGCACCACATTTCACTACAAATAGTTGTGAGCCACCATGTGGTTGCTGGAAATTGAACTAAGGACCTGTGGAAGAGCAGTCAGTGCTCTTAACTTCTGAGCCATCTCTCCAGCTGCTCCCCCCCCCCACCTTATTTTCTGACAGTCTTTCAGTGAGCCTGAATGTCTGCCCCAGCAGGACCAGGTCTTCATGTCCTCTGTCTCACCAGAGGTGGCTTTCCTGATACCCATTTGAAGAACAGCCCATGCTCCCACCTCATCTGTCTTCAAGTGACCCATCTTTCCCACAAGAATAGAGTTGGGGATCAGGGGAGGGAAGGCAATGGCAGAGGCATCACAGGGAAACCTCAACATAGGACAGTGAACCAAGAAAGCAGAGGAGAGCCTCCCCCTTCCCTTCTTCCATAGGGCTGTCCTGACCTGGGAGTGACAGTCATCAGTAAGGTGACAGGACAAGGGTGGGCTTCCTGTCTACTTTTCCCCTCTTCCCAAACTCTAAACAGGCAATACAAATGCATATCTGGAATAAAATGTCTGTCCCACATGGCCCTCCTGCCCCTCCCTGACCATCCCCATGGAGACTCCAGAAGGGTCAGTATTAGCAAAGTTTTACTTCAACTCTTTTCTGCCCATAATTGACTAAAAAAGCCAGTGTGCAGGGTACAACATCAACTGCTGGAGGCAATGTTGGGCACCGGGTCCGCCTCCGACAAGAGGCACTGTCAGAAGCCCTCCCCCAGGCTGGGGACCAGGCAGAGCAAGGATAGAGAAACAAGCCATAGTGGTGGCTCTAGACCATGTTGGGAATCCCAAGGTCTACCACACTCTGTTGCACTGACCACTCAGCAGGGCACTCAAGGCTGTAGGGGGCATGAGGTTTTGGAAGGGTCCGTGTATTGCCCCAGGAACTCTTGGCCACCAGCCGGGGTAGCTTGTCACTACCTAAGAGAACCTCTGGGTGTGGCTATATAATGTAGTGTTAGGGGCATAGGGCAGGCCATGGCATAAGGCAGGTGGGTGGATGGTAGGCATGGATCCTGGGACTGTGGCCGTTACCCTTCCCTTTTTTCTATAGACTGGACCATGGCAATGGGTAGACATGGTACTGGCATACTGACAGCTCTCTCTCTCTCTCTCTCTCTCTCTCTCTCTCTCTCTCTCTCTCTCTCTCTCTCTCTCTCTCTCTCTCTCTCTGTGTGTGTAAGGGGGTGGTCATGGGACATCTCTGACAATGGCTAGTTAGTGCCAAACAGGAGCCTATGCAGAAAGTGGTTAACAGGGGTCACCTGACACAAAGTCCTGATCCCAAAGGCCCCTCAGGGGCCAGTACAGCTGGATGACCAGGGCTGGGCAGGCCAAGCTGAACCCAGGCCCCAGTATGGATGTGAGCTTATGTCAGAATGAGGGACAGTGGTGGGAAGGAAAGGGTAGACAGGTGGCTGTGGTGAATGCATGAGCAGCAGGCGTGGGAGTGGCCAGCACCCAGCCATCAGAAGGTGAAGCATCGCTCCTTGGGGTGGCCCACACGCTCCAGGTTTGGCAAACAGGCAAACTGGATCATGGGTGGAGGTCCACACATCAGTATCAGCGGCTCCTCCCCAGGGGGTGGAAGGTGGTCCCTGATCATCTCCTCGTTCACGAAGCCCTGGCTGTAGTTCCAGACTGTAGAACAAAAGACCAGTTCAGTCATAGTGGAATCTGCTGCCCAGCTGACCCAGAGTTCCTCTGTCCACCCTGTCCTCTCCCAGATGTTATGCATGCCTGAACACACTACCTGACAGCCTGCACCCAGAGCACAGGCCTCCCTGTTTGTCCTCACCTACCTTGGGTTTGAAACCCTGGCCCACTGGCCCCCACAACTGTCATAGGATTAGTCTTGCAGTGCTAGAGTTCGGCCCATGCATGTTAAACAAGTGTCCTGCCCAGGGCATGGCACACAGATTTCATTTTATAGAAAGATGCCCAGATGACCCAAAATTGTTCAAGGTCACACCCAACTAACTAGTCTCCCTAAGGAGGTGCCCAGCCCAGGCTAGTCAGTGACAGTCCCTATACCTTGAATCCCAGCTGCAAGCTCACTGCCTGACTCTTCTGCCACCAGAGTCAGCCCACAAGATGCAGGGCCTTGCTCACAGCTATTCAGTAAACACTGAGCAGGTCAGGAGAGGTTATAGGCTCAAGACAGAAATCCCAGCATTTAAGAGAGACAAGAGAAGTGAGAACATGAGTTCAAGGCCAGCTAGAGGACTATAGAGTGGGAATGCCTCAAAATAATTAAATAAAACAAACCCCCCCCCCCGGAAGGCAGCCTGTAAGAACAGTCTGAAATCCATCACCAGTGAGACCAGGACAGACACAAACTCTAGGCCTGGGCACTGGGTGGCAGCTGCTCCCTCCAGGTCCTTCCACTACCTCCCTCTCTTTCCTGGGCCTGTGTGTACACTATTTCTGCACTTCACGTCCCTCATGACAGGTAACACAGAAAGAAGGTAGCACATGGCCACTGGGTGGGCTCTGGTCCAGTACTGACTTTTAAGGACTGGCTGGCTGGTTCGGTATGTTCAGAACAATTCTGACACCTCTTGGTCCACCTGAGGGTAGCTGCGCCAGGCCAGTCCCTGTGCTGTGCCCCATGGGCACATTCTCTAGATTGGTTTCAGAGGCAGACAGGTGAAGTAACAGCTGAGCAGAGGGATGCTGGGCCACTGATACCTGCCAATGAGGCTGTTTCTGAGACTCAGGGCTCCACCAGGCCTGGCAGAGGCCCCCTCAATCAATCCCTCTAGTCCACATCACTCAGGATTACCACTTGCTTGTCTCTGCCCTCTGAAACTCAGACAAGCTTCCTCAAAGCCCTCAACACCAACAGAAATCACACAGAACTCCAAGGTAAAAATGGCACTAGGGCCAGGAAGATGGCTCAATGGGTAGAGGCACTTCCTGTGCAAGCCAAGACTGATGACCTGAGTTCAATTCCCAGGACTTAACTCCACAACTTTGTCCTCACACCTCCACACCTGTGCATGGAATCCACTCCACCACACACCACACCCACACACCCACACCCCACACACACACATACACAGTTAGTAAGTTTTTCAAAAGGCGCTGACTGACAGGGAGGCATTCCTCTATGGGTCTCCAGGTATAGGAGGGGCCAATACAGTCCCAGGAGACCCCAGGACTGGGAAGAATCCACTGTTTGATCAATCACACCGTCCAGCTCATGGATACCATGAGCACAGTAACTGAACACATTTCCCTTTGCACCCTGGGTGTTGGGAATGTTAGAGTGCCAAACAAGTGTCCCACTTGTGGCAGCCATCCTCTACAACAATGTTCCGTGTGAGCCCATCCCTGACTCCACTTTAGGCCACCCTTGTTTTTCTTCCATTCCTAAATTCCATGTGTACCCTCTGACTCAGCATGTGACTCACTGCAGGCTTCCCAGGATCCCTCTAGAACAAGGCGTGGCACATGTAGACAGCTGCCTGGGAACAAGCCATCTGACAGCACAGACAGGTGAGGGGAGAGGCTCACAAGGCATTTTTGCCTGGTGTCTCCTAATCCAGGCCCCAAAGGTAGACTTAGGGAAACCTAGCATTTGACACATGTGTGGGCTGCTGGCACTGTGTCTGGGTCCTAAGGGCCTGTTGCTGCTTCCTTGTGGGTCAGGGTGGTATTGGATAAAAGGGAAATGCCAGCGGATTACCCACTCTAGTCTTGTTGGGGAAACCAGCCGAGAGTTGGTCTACATTTCCACAGACCACCACAAGGGGTCAGCACTAGCCCTGACCCCTCTAGAGTGCTCTCCAGTCAGCTGCTCCCAGACAAGCCCACCTCCCACTACCACTTTCTTTACAAAAGAAAAGAAGCCATTCAGACACCCACACCCAGTGCAGAGCTGACTCACACGCATGGCTTGGCCCATGTTGTTGAGTAGCTGTTTCTTCCCACTGAAAACTCCTTCCTGCTGGGGGAGGAGGGAAGCCAAGGCTCATAACGCTCTAGAAATTTGGTCATCCTGAGATTACAAAGACCCTCTGGTGGTCTATGGAAAAGGAGACACAGAGAGCTCCTAGGACGCCGAAGTCATGAGGGGTGGGCTTCTTGTGATGTGACGACTTTAGAGTCACCATGTTCCTACAAGCGACCCCTCAGCCATGCTTCTAGGTAAGCCCAATGGACTCACTAGGCATCACAGGGTGCACTTGGGTGGAATCATTCCTTTGCTCTTTGCTCTCTCTACCCAAGATAAATGGAAACTATCTTTCTGCCCTCTCCACCTGGGATTAATAGAAACAATCTATCTTTGCTCTCTCTCCCAGGGTGACTAGAAAGTTTATCTTTGCCCTCTCTCCCGGGTGACTAGAAACAGTCTGTTTTAGCCCTCTCCTGGGGGAGGGGATAGAAACAGTCTTGGACAAAGCCGGAGCAGCTCTCTTTACAGCAAAGACAGTAGTGTTAGTTATTGCAGTTGTTTTAAGAGGTTAGGGTCTTATGTGGCCCAGACTGGCCTTGAACTTGCAATATGGTTGAGAATGATGAACTTCTGATCCTCTTGCCCTCACCTCCTGAACGATGAGATGGCAAGCATGCACCATGTCCAGTTTTTGTTATGCTGTAGGTCATGCCTGGGCCTCATGACTGCAGAGTGAGCCCACCCCAACACTGATGTAACCTCTTATATCCTCATTTTTTTACTCAAAGCAGGAAAAGGACAGCTCAGTGCCCAGAGAGCAGTCTCACAGGAGTTTGGGGTTCTGGTTCCTCCTCCCAGCACGGGCCTGGCTCCTCCACAGCACCATAACCTTGGCCCACAGCTTATGCAGGTGCATGGCAATGTCAGGGCAACCATAACATCCCAGCTCCTCTCCAGAGTGAGCGACCAGCAAAAACACAAAGACTGTGGCAAACTACAAATCACGTAGAAGCTGCCACCCCAACCCTCAGCACTGTCCCCAGGGCTGCCCCAAAGTGAGCCAGGCCCAAGGAGATAGTGTGGGCTTCTCTGTCCAGTGGGGCAGTGTGGAGATCCAGATTCCAGGCCTGGCTCTGTTGCTTCCTAGCTGTGGGATGTGGGCACTTACTTCCCCTCTCTGAGATATGGTTCCTCCACAGCCACAGAGTGCCGAATGAGCCTGGTAAAGGCTCAGGGCTGAGGGTGGGTGCCTCCTACTCCACCTGGGGTTCCCCGTGCTCACCGTCAGGGGCTTTGTCCACTGTGTACCAGAGCTTGAAGCGAGCAGAATGTTCGTTCCTCAGTTCCTCCAGCTCAGGCCGCAGCAGAATGTCTTTCTCAGACTGCAGGAGACAAGCCACCCAGTCAGGAAAGGTGACTCAGGGACTGCCCTTGGGGACCTCAACAGGGGCAGCTCCAGGGTGGACTGTCATAACTCTGTGGGCCACACTCAGCAGCTCACTAGAATCCTAGTGACATAGTGGCTCCCTCCAGCCACCTCGCCTGCAGGGCCCCTCAAAACAGCTGACCAATGGGTCCTTATAAATGGAGCCTGTGGGGCTAGAGGATGGCTCAGCCATTAAAAGCTAGACTCACAACCAAAAATATAAATGGAGCCTGTGAGGAGGGCACAGTGACACATGCTTATAGTTCCAGCATCCAGAGGCAAGATCTTAAATTCAGGGCCACCCTCCACTTTGTGGGTTTACAGCCAGCTTAAGCTCCGCCCCCCCTTGGCCTAGTCAAGACCCCAATGCGGGCGGGCATCACTGTGTTTCATACAGCTGTGCAGGGACCAAGTCTCAGGACAGTCAAGACTAGATGGAGTTCAGGACATGGCTTCTCTTGGGCAACTGTGCCTGATACATGGGCAGTGCAGAGCTGGGCCTGACACAACCTGGGGACAAGGTGACCTGAATCACACTGAGAAGCACAAGGTGCCAGGGTCTGGCCTCTACACTGCTGGGACAGGTGGAACTCAGGTTGGACCCCCTAGAGACATCACTTAATTTCATATTCGGCCACAAAACATAGGACCTGAGAAGACTCTTGTGACAGTCTTGCTTCACCAGCCTAGACTACCAGTGACAAGTACAGAAAGGATAAGCTCCTCGTGCTAGGCTACACAGCAGGTCACAGAGCCAGACTTAACCACGCCCAGGGGGCCACATCCTCGGCACTTCACCTCTGTCTCTGCCAGGCCAGTGTCCTCCCGCTCTATCGGAGTTCCAGTCTCTGCTCAGGTGAAGGTGGGGGAAGGAACTTAGGAGTAGAGAGATGACCCAGGGCTCCCTCTTCAGCAGCCACCCACACCTGCTGCTGCCAGACATCCTCGGCACCTCTGCAGAGCCTTGAGATGCTTGCACAGGACCTGGCCCAGCCCCAAGCCTGCCTGCTCTGGGGACTGTTCACTGACCTGGTTGGCAAAGAGCAGGTAGCACACAGTGTGGTCGTTTGGGTCCTTCATGACAGCACGGATGACTTGCAGCATTGGGGTGATGCCTATAAAACAGGGACCCCGCACACTGAATGATGCCTGCTGGGGCACACCAGGCACCCAAGCAAGAGGAGGCTTGGGACACCCAGGCCTGACCTCAGACCTGCCTCTTCCCATCGGCACGGCCTAGCCCACCACAGCTCAGCAGGGCTCCAACCCTTACCTGTCCCTCCTGCAATCATGCCTACAGACTTCACTGTCCTGACAACAGGGTTGGACTTCTTGTCTGCACGGATGGCGAACTTCCCTAGGAAGAGAAAGATGGGTGATTAAAGCAGGTAAGCCCTGCAGGGTCCAGGGCAAAGAGAACACCACACAGCACCGGCTTGTTGGAGTGACAATTAGAATCTGGGACCCTGCTCAAATGAGTCCTCTCACAGGAAAGAGAGCAAAGGGGGACAGAGTGGAGGGTCCCCACTCAGACACTGGCTGGGTAGTATGGGGGCACTGAGTAGGCAAAGCAACACGGACCCCCAAGCACAGCCAGGGGCAGCTCCTGCGCTGGCCACTAAACAACCAAACAACTGGGGTGGGGGGCACCACCTGCCCCTCCCCCACCAAGAGTCACTCTCCAGTTTCCAGTGTCTTTGCCAGTGTCTTTGCCAGCTCCTAGAGATGCCTATTCCAATCACCTTTGCCCTGGTAGACCAGCAGCCCGTTGGGGCCCCGGAATTCAATGGTGTCTCCAATATTCATGTTTTCCAGGTACTGGGACATCTTCCCTCCAGCGGGAAACTTGGGGTGGGTATCCTTGAAGTAAACCTGCAAGCCACACAGGTATCTCTCAGTCCCTACCCAGCCTTGGTGTACCCCAGCCTCTCCTAAGGTCCCATTCACCCCAACTTAAGTCTTCCACCCCACGTCTCACATAGGCAAAGCTCCCATCTGCCACAGGTACCAGCTGGACGGCCATGCTGTGCCAGCTGAGGTTCTGTGTCCACATCTGCCAGCAATGAGGCTCAGGGCATCAGCTCAGCCCAGACCCTCTCCTCTAGGGACACGCTTCATCCTAGAGCCCCCTCTAGGGACACGCTTCATCCCAGTCCTCCCTCCTGGAACATGCTTCATTCACACAAACATCCCCCTTGAAGCATCTTCCTTCTGGGCCCCTGTGGGTTTACTGTCTTGGGGAAGGGGAGGCCTTTGATACAAACTAGCCTAAGAATATGGACACAGAGGAGTAGCCTGGCCCTGTCTGGGCTGAGCCATCTTCCCAAGGGTCTAGACCTTGGATACAAGCAGAAGGCTGGTGGGGAAGGGTAGAGGTGGGTGGAGCGCTGTCATAGGCTCTGGTGCATCCAGGGTCAGCAGGGCCATGGAGACTCAGGAAGAGCTGTCATCATGACCTCTCTCCTCTGTCTCCTCTCTTCCTCCCTCTCTCTTTCTTCCCCCCTCTCTTCTGTCTCCCTCCTTCCCCTCACTCCCTCTCCTCTGTTTCCCTCCCTCTCCCTTCCTCCTCCTCCCTCTACACTCCCAACCTCCCTCCCTCTCTCCCTCCCCCTCTTGTGTCTCCCTCCCTCCCCCTACACTTCCCACCTCCCTCTCTCCCTCCCCCTCCCTCCCTGCTAGACCCCTCCACTTCCCTGCACTCCTCTTATCTGACAAGAGATTCCAACCAACCGTCCATGACCATTTCCTTTGTTTCTGGACAAAGTCCCAAGCTGGACTGGGACATACAGGCCCTGTCCAGCCCTATAGATGCCTCCACCTTTTAGCCACCCCTCAAGGTCCTACTCTACACTTTTTGGTTTTCTTGTTTTTGTTTTTATTGAGGCAGGGTTTCTCTGTGTAACAGCCCTGGCTGTCCTGGAACTCACTCTGTAGACCAGGCTAAACTTGAACGCACAGAGATCCACCTGCCTCTGCTTCCCGAGAGCTGGGACTAAAGGTGTGCGCCACCAATGCCTGGTTCTGCTCTGCACTTTTGGATGGCGATTCTCCAGCCCTCTGGCCTCAGAGTCTTCACCTGGAAGGTTTCCTTCCCTCGGCCCTCCTCACCTGGTCAACACCCACTCCACTCCAGGTCTCCCCTTCCCTGCTACCCGAGTAGAAAGCAGGCTTCCACAGGCTTCCACACCCCACCCGTGTCGCCTGCAGACATGCCCTGGGGATCCCACCTTGACTACCAAGTCCACGAAGCCCTTGTCATCATCACTAGAGACAGGGGTGTAGGGCCGAATGACCAAGTTCCCATCGATCCTACTTGAGAGGTAGATGTGCTGGCCTGTAAAACAGGGAGGGGTCATTTGGGGTCAGGTGCTATCTCCCCATGGCCCCACACCCGTCTCACATTTAAACTCTGGCCTGGCCTTGGCTCCCACCGCTCTCCCCCACAGGGATTTCCAGCACACCTCGGCACTGGTCTCTACCCTGTAGGGCTGCGCAGGTTGCCCCCTCCCTGGGCTGCAAGGAAGGGATGGGCTGGGTTGGACGGACTCACCAATGGGAAGGCCCAAGATGTGCTGGGGTGAAGGCAGGGCGAATCGGAAGCGCCGTGTGTCGTGACTGATAATCTGCAAAGAGGCAGAGCTGCTGGGTCTCAGAGCCCCCCAATCCCTAAGCAGTGACAGTGACGTCACCAGCACACACACTTGGGGGAGGGCCACAGCAGAGTGCTCAAAGCAAGAATGAACACACAGACCCAAAGAGAGGGTACCACAAAAGTCCACTTGGTGGTGGAAGAACTGCCCTCTACTCTCAGCTGGAGCCTGTGGTGACAGGGACAACTTATGACCAGACCAGAAAAGGAGCAGAGCTGAGACAGATGTGCCAAACTGGGTAGCAGAAGGTTCTAGACATCACTTCAGCCAAGAGCCCACAGGAGGGGAGTGGCTGTGGCTGAGGCTGAGCTATGTAGGGCCTCCCTGCCTGGGAGGTGCTGGGGTTGGCCACAGTCAAGAACCCAAAGTCAGGCTTCTACCTTCCACAGGCCGGGCGCTGAGGCAAAGTCAACAGCCGGATTGTGGCAGCCATGTCCCCTCCAGGGATGGTCAGGAGGCTGCTTAAGAGCCTAAGGAAATGACTCAGAAACACCTTCTAAGACCCATAGGAGGGCCAAGAAGTTTGCCAGAGAGTTCTGGCCAGAGTTGACTGTGGACCCCCTCCTGGAACCAAAGCTGGCTTCAGGAAGAGCCAGCAGCTGCAGGACCACACCTACATGGGGGAGCATCTGCACATGGCCACAGCGATAACAGCTGGAGGTGAACTACAGGCCTCCCCATCTTAGGTCAGACTGAGAAAGAAGGCCATGCCACTCAGGAGGAAGTCAGCACAGGGAGGGTGCTGGGTGGGGGAAACCCCACCCTACACATTTGGGAGGAAACACTGGAGAAGCCCAACCGGGCACCACACAGGGCAAAGCTGTGGGCCACCCTGCCTCCTAGAACCTTTGGACTAGGCCACATAAGGACTCCAGCTGACTAGGGGCAGAGTCCAGCACTATTGACTGGGCCTAAGGGCCAAGGACAGACACCACCTTTTGGGGGTTTTTTGGAGGAAGTATTGACAACATTAAGATAGCACCTTACAAGGCAGCTTGGCAGGACCACAAAGCAGGTCCACCTGCTGACAGGGAAGGGCGGCACCAGGCTGTGCAGGGAAAGGGAAGAAGCTGAACTCCAAAAATGCCATGTGTTCATTCCTTAGGGACAGGCAGGTCCCCACTGTGTGGCCTCATGTCCTCATAAAAGACACTAGACAATCTTGGAAAACAAAAGCAGCTTTGAGTTCGTGAAAACCCACCTGCACTGTATGGATAACATGGAAGCAGGCTTCAGGTTTCCAGAATAGCCTACTGGGCCAGCTATGGGTGGAGAGGGGAAGCCCCACTGCACAAGCAGAACTTTTACAGTGATACACAAATCATGTCACACTTTAAGAATTAAAATGCAGCATACAGAGGGAAGGTGAAAATTAAAAACAAAAACAGGTTAAGAGGGCTGAGGTGAAGGGCAGAGCCCTGAGCACCTTGCTCAAGTCCTGGGTGCCATGCTCAGAACACAACAAGCCAAAAACCTGATAAACAACAAGGTTTAAACTTATGATGCTGGAGGCTGGAGAGATGACTCAGCGGCTAGGACCACTGATTGCTCTTCCAGAGGACCCAGGTTCAATTCCTAGAACACACATGGTAGCTCACAACTGTCTGTAACTTCAGTTCCAGAGAATCCAACACACTCACAGATGTAGATGTAGGTAAAACACATAAAATAAATACGTTATTAAAAACATGATGCTGACCAGGTGATGGTGGCCCACACCTTCGATCCCAGCACTCCGGGAGGCAGAGGCAGGTGGATCCCATGGTCATGCATCCTGAGGGAAACCTGAGCCTAGGCCCTGAAGCCCAGGCTCCTCCACTCTAGGCTGACCCTGCTCCCTGACTCAGTTTTCCTGCCACACCCCTCTGGAAGCAACTAGGGAAAGCCAGGAATAGAGCAGGGAGGACCTTGAGCATAAGGGAAGTCAGCTGAGCAGGAGCGGAGAAGCTCAGCCTCAGTCCTGACCAGAGCCCTGGCCTGGCAGCAAGAGGAAGACATCCAGGCTAACAAATCTACCACAAGAGCAGGGGAAGGGTGAGCTCTTATCTCCAAGGGGCAGGGTGCTCAGCCTCTCACCCTGCTCCCCAGACTAAGTAGGGGGTGTGTACCCAGAAGTCCCAAAGGGCCTCTTCCACTCTGATATCCCATGAACTGTGACCATGGTGGGAGACGGTTGTAGGGTGTTACATTACCCCCAATATAACAATCACCATCTTCTTCAGAGCAGCTTTGACTAGTTGCAAGAGACACCCCAACCCCAGGTGGGGCCTGTGGTTGACTTTCCCAAATAGAAGAATGGGCTGAGGAGGGTTGGTGGACCCTCAACTGAGATCCTGGCCACTCCTTTCTGCAACTCCTAGTCAGTTGTGGCTCCTGCCTAATTGACCCAGCCTAGAGGCCTCCTGGAGGTGCTATAGTGCACAAGGTTGACTCAAGAGGGCCCTCCACCTAAGCCATGTAAGGAAATCCATCATCCATGTAGAAGTGAGGCTGCTTTGGGGTCACCCACAGTCACCCATGTTTTGTAAATGAGACCAATAAATTCATTGGTTCCCCAGTGTGGCTTTCAATGGACTGGTACTTTGGTTTGTCATTGTGCTCTATCTGGAGAGAACAGGTATTTGTTTCCACCTTCCCAGGGAAGGAGTTCACACAACAGAGAGTAGAGTCTGATTCCCTCTACCACTTCTCCATGGTCTTAGGAAGGGAAATTCCTGTGACTTCCCATCTGTAAAACTGCAGATGACAGATAGGAGATCAAGAACCCAGGAGCCACAGAGATGCTGGGGCATGGGGTGGGGCAGTCACCTCCTTGTCGATGAGCCGTAGTGGGTACTTGATGTCAGGGTTCTCGAGGGTGATGGCCGGTGACGAGCGCTGAAACAGCTTCATGAAGAGGCTGTAGAGGAACCAGACCGGAGAGAGCACCACGCGGCTCAACTGCAGGGGCAGAGTAGGCTCAAGGTCAACAGAGGGGCAGGAAGAAGCCCTGTCATGCCCTTACAGGTGACACTTCACCAGCATCCCCAAGCTTTTCCTCCTGTGACCTTTCTCGGCCAGCCTTTTCCAGGGAAAAGGCAGTCCATTTGGCAGTCCACTAGGAAAAACTACCAAAACCAAACTCACAACGCCTGCCACATCACTCAATCATCTATGCCCAGTGCCACAAGGAGAGTTTTGAAAAACCTTGACTTTCTGACCCCTCCCCCAACTGTGAAGATTACAGACATATGTGCCCTGCGCACTGGGCAAGTACTCTACTGACTGAGTCAAATCCAAGGCCCAAGACCCAGTTCTCAGCCCCACTCAGAATCCAACTGAGAGCCCTACACTGACCACAAGCCTCCAAGCATCTGTGAACCAGTTTCCTAGGGGTCACTGGCTCCATACTTTCTCCTCAATTCCCCTCAGAGCCAAGAAAACAAGCCAGTAAGTTTGGAGAAGCTGAGTCACTCCCCATAAATAATGACCTTGCGTCTCTCCCTGGGTGCTGGGCTCTGCCTTCAGCAATCAGCTGGGCACTGCCCCTCACTGGATGAGTAGCCCTGGGCAGCTGTTTTGGAAAGTTGGGCTTAGCTAAAAGGAGCCACTGGATCTGGCCCTGGCCCTTTCTCAGCACTTCCTGGTTAGCAGGGATGTGAACAGACTTAACCACAGGCTCCTACTTCTACAGCCATAACCTCCACACCATGACAGACTGACATTACAAGCCAAAAGCTCTTTCCTCTCTGATTATTTCTATCTGGCATTTTGCTCACAGGAGCAGTGCTTTCACCCACTGAGCCATTTGGTTGGCCCTCTCATACCCCCTAAGGAAGGACACTCTTGCTCTCAAGGACCTGCCACACCCTCCAGCAGCTCAGAAGGGCACTCTGCCTGAGCCTCTTGTCCCATCTACAGAATGGCATTCCTCCCAAGGAGCCATGAGATCAGCTGGGGGCCCCTGATTCCCACGGATATGTGCAACCTGAGAAGTAGAGAGACAGTAAACCTGACACACTCCTCACCCCCAAACCGGCCCTGCAGGTTCCAGCATCCCCAGCAGCCAAGGGCCCTTTTGTTGGACCCAAAACAAACTGCCTCTCTCCTAGCCAAGGCCTCACCCCATAGGCCCCTGGTATGTGACCCATAGGGTCTAAAAAGAGCCAATTGCTGGACCATGCCCATTTAATGAGCACTGTGTGCCCAGAATCATGCAAGCACCATACCTGTCCCAAGGTTCACTGAAGGACCAAGTTGGCACCATGGATGTAAGCTCAAAGAGACCCAGAACTCAGAAAGGATTCCCTAAGTCTTGGGACTCTGAAGAAAGTGAATGAGGCTTCCAAAGGCCATGCACAGAGCAAACATCAGCCATGAACCCTGAGCTGGCACTGCTTCAAGGACAAGGCCATGTGTTCCTAGGACCACCCCACTTCAGCCTTTGACTGCAAGTTTAGTGTCTACTCCAAGCCAAAAAGGGGAAACAGGCTTGAGTGAATAGCCCTGCCCCAAGTCACACCAATGATCATATCCATGCCACCACCCGTCAGCTTTCTCAGGGTAGATAAGTGGCTGGCCACGGGGACAAAACCAAATAAGAATGAGACTGCAATTTGACTTCAGGACTTTTCAGTCCCATCTTGCTGTTCCTGAGCCACCTCTCCCCAGAGGTCCTATGTACCCACATCACCATCCACAGCCCAGATCCAGATACCAAGCCTCTTGGAAGGCCCAAGCATATTTCCAACCCTAGCTTCCCCAACCAACAAGCTGCTCCACTCACACAACACTCACTAGTGTCCTGTTCTGTGGCTCCAACACGGGCCTCCCTCTGTGCTCCCTCCACAACTTCTAGCTCCTGCCTTGGCACACCAGTGCCTGCCTCTAGATACAACCTAACAGCTTCTCCTACAAACCTTTCAGAACCCAACTCAAATGTTAAGTCTTTCCTGAGGATCCATGCCTACTAACCAGGCCCCGTGACTTTTTCACAGCCTTAACTTCTCTGTAAGCTCTCTGGTGACGAGGACTATTCTGGAGATTTTTTTCTGCCACATGGTTCCATGGCACATAGCAAAACTACATCCAAAAACCATCACTACTGGGAGCCCTGGGGATGAGCGCCAACGACTCTGCCCAACTGGACCTATGCTGGGTGTGCCCCTTTTTATCCCCCAGCAGGGTTTTGAGTACACCAGCTGGAGTCCCTTGGCCCACAGCTGGCCTCCCAGGGCTGCCACACACCTGGATGGTTCTTGACCCTCTACCGTGGGCTCCTGTTGTGGTATGAATGAGGCATGTCCCCCATAGGCTCATGGATTCGAACACTTAGTCCCCAGTTTATGGCACTGTTTAGTGACATCCTAGAGCCTTTAGGAGGAACAGCCTTGTGGAGGAAATACATCACTGGAGACAGACAAGCAATCTCTGCTTCCTGTAAGGGTGAGATGTGATCCCCCAGCTTCCTGTCCTTGCTGCCATGCCTTCCCTGCCATGATGGACTCAAGCTCTCTGAAACCATGAGCCAACACAAACTCTTCCTTAAGTTGCCTGGTCATGGTGCTTTATCACAACAACAGAAAAGTAACTAGCACAGAAGTGCAGCTGTCGCTACATCCTCATTTAACAGAGGAGGCTCACAGAGGCCCAACATGGAGTTCAGATTTGGTTCTGTGTGTGGGACAGCCCACAATCCTCACTCACCCTAAACCACCAATGCTGCACAGTTCTGAGGGAGTGTCTGCAAAGATACTCCTGTGTCAGGCCTCTGGATAGATTCCCTAAACATAAGCTAGAGTCCCCACACAGCCCCTGCAACAGTCCTGGGCTCAGAATGACCCACCTCTTCTGTCTCCAGGTAACTTAGGGTTGCTTGGCCACTGCTATCCCAGTACTTGCTGCAGTTACCAAAAAGACAACAACACCCTTCTCTCCTGACTCCTCCTGTCTCTCTGACTTCTCATGTTGTCTAGAAAGTTCCAGAACAAAGGGAAAAGCCAAGATTGTTCCCTAATGAGAGAAGGGTTCAGCCTATGATTCCCCTCACAGACCATAGGCTTAGCACAGGCTATGAAGGGAGCCAGGCCACCTGCCCCTAGTCCTGGAGCATGCTCAGAAGGTGCAGGTTTCACGACCCAGGGCCAGCCTCCTGCTGCTCCCAACAGGCACTGCCCTCTTACCTCAACCCTCAGGCTGCATCTGGGAGGTGCTATCATCACTCCTAACTCAGGTAAGAAAACAGGCGCTTCAGTGACAAGCCTGAGTCCAGGGTTAGTTCTGGACACTGAGAAGGGAGAGATGAACTTTTCCTAATATAAAAATTCCTATCTAGAAAGGTAGCTGTGACAAGCTTCCCTGGCTGCCATTCATTCAGTCAACAGCTTCAACAGGCACTCCTGTGTATGGATGTGGCACAGGCCTATACCCCATGCTCAAGGAACTCAAACTAGAGACAGACCCAGCCACAGGGGAGCTGAACCAAGGCCAGGAGCAGTAGAGAGAAGGCTTGCTCTCCTACAGTTAGAGGCCCAACCAGACTCACTCACAGTGGCCTGGTTGTATTGTGTCCTCACTGGCATAGAGTAAACAGGTTGTCCCCATCCCTCCATGGCACCACCCTAGTCCCAGCAGCAGTGGCCAAGTAAACAGGAGGCAGATGGCTGAGGCCAAGTCACTGCCCCAGTTCCTTCCCAGCTGTACAAACGTGCACTCTCACACGAGCGAGCAGGTATGCACGCACGCACGCACGAGCCACACACACACACACACACACCACACACACCACACACACACCACAGACACACACACACACCACACACACACCACAGACACACACACACACCACAGACACAGACCACACACACACACACACACACACACCAGACACACACGCGCACACACACACACCACACACACACCACACACACACACACACACACACACACACACACACACACCACAGACACACACGCACACACCACACACACACACACACACACACACACACACACACACACACACACACACACCATCTTACTCCAACCAGTTATAAGTCCTTGCTTCCCTCAGGCCATACCATGTACCAAGAAACCCACCCCTTCTTCTCCTTGCTCTGACAGCAAAGAGGGGTAAAAAGGAAACTGGGTGCCAGCACCCAGGAGGGAGCCCTGAACTCACCATCATAGCTAAGGGGTGCACAACCTGCTCCCCACCCAAAGGATACCGTGGCAGGCTGCTCTCTGGCATTTTTCCCGCTAGGACCCTGGAATCCAGTCTGCCCAGGCTGAATTGGGACAGTGGGCAGAGAGCCCAGCCTCCCTCCAGGTGCCAGCTCCCTAACCTGGGGCTTAAATAAACCAGTCATCAACTCGCTTACCTGCCCACCACCCACTCGACAGCTGTCCTGCCAGATCAAGTGACCACAGCCCTCCTGGTCTTGTTCTAAGTGGGAGGAAGTAGGAGGAAATGGAGGAAGTCCTGAAGCAGGGGGGCTCTGGGCTGGGCTCCAGACTTTGGGGGAAGGGAGCCCAGGAGGAGGAACAGGTGGATAGCTGAACCACCCTCTGTTGATTCTAAGCTAGCAACAAGGCTCAGGGTTGCCAAGTCTGTGGGAAGGCATTATCTACTCTACAAGAGTAATAGGTCTGTCAGGGCTTGTTGGAACTCACGGACAGAGAGGCAGTCCCGAACAGCAAGCTAAGCATGCAACATTTTCCCCTCGGATAGCTGACTTGAGTGCAGTCCTCTGGGATGGAGCCCTCAATATATGCAGGAGGCCTCCCACAGGGCCTGCATGGCCCAGATAAAAGACATCTGGTACACCCAATGCCTTGCAGCCACTCACAGAGCACATGGCCTCCAGGACAGGAGGCTGGATTGTGTATACTGTGGGCACCAGGGACTAAGTCAGTCCCATAAGTCAAGGACAATAGCAAGCAACCCTTGAACAAATGAGGCCAGGGTGGGGTCTCCTGATAATTAGATAGCTCTGCTGCCTACAAAGAACTACTGTTGACTTGACATGAATGGATGCAATAGCCAGGTGCTGGGGTGCTGTGACAAACATACCAACATGGTTCAGAAGTTGAGGAGAGCTTGGAAAGCAGGGGAGGGCAGGGGGCCAAGGACAATCTCTGGGGAAACTGGTCAGAATGTCATTGTGGGGTGATGCCACAGGTTTGCCTTGGGCCAGGCTGCTCCTTGAATGGACCATCCTAAATTGGCCACTCTTTCAAGAGCAAATGCCAGGTCAAGAAGACAGCTGCCTGTCTTCACTAGAAGTCTTAGATCTCGAAGAGAGGAGGAAAACCTCCAAAGCAGGTGCTGGCCTAATTTTCCCACATCCAAAGAGCTGGGCACCTCAAGGCCAGGATGTGTTTATGCAGTTGGGGCTGGGCACACTTCACATGGATACTCTTAAGAAATCAGGAAGGGGGCTAGAGACATGGCTCAGTACTTAAGAGCACTGACTGCTCTTCCAAAGGTTCTGAGTTCAAATCCCAGCAACTTCATAATGGCTCACAGCCCTGTGTAATGAGATCTGGTGCCCTCTTCTGGCCATGCAGCCAAAACAATGTATACATAACAAATGAATAAATCCTAAATAATAATAATAATAATAATAATAATAATAATAATAATAATAATAGAGAATAAAAAGAAGCCAGGGAGAGGAGGTGGTCTCCAGGGTAGCCAAGGGGGCCCCCAGAGTTGCAGCAAGAGGGTAGAGTTGTAGATATTAGAAGGTCCCAGCATTCTAAGTGCCCTGGGCTGGTGGCTAAGTCTAATGACACTTTAGTGACAGCATAATTGTGTGACAGATGGCCAAGTCTAAGTGATACTTCATTGACAGCATAGCTGTGTAACAAGAATGACCAAGGTCTTCATGTGACAGCAGAAAGTGACTGACAGCTTGAAAGATCATGGCCTTTTTTATGTCTGGAAGATGCAGGCAATCCCTGGTCTAGAGATATCCTACACACTTCGCCTATGCACACATGCACCCCAAAGTACTCTGGCTCATGCCATCTCACATGTGTCCACTATTCACATACGCACGTCTTCATGCCCACACCTTCATTCATTCTCTCTCTCTCTCTCTCTCTTTCTCTCTCTCTCTCTCTCTCTCTCACACACACACACACACACACACACACACACACACTCTATTGGCTCCTCCACGAACACACCTGTGCACCTACAGTCACACTTCACATTCACAAAACCTTCGCCTGTGCACTCGTACAGATGCATACATTTCACGTTCTCAGTCGCTTCAACTTTCTCACTCTCACAAGTCTCGTCCATTCACGCGCGCGCACACGTCACTCATTCCCTGTCACGTTCGTGCACGCCCAGGAGGGTCCCCCAATGTCCGCCCCGCGCCCGGGCCCGCCTCTGGCCTGCGGCAGGGCCGGCGTGGCGCGGCCACTAGCCAGGGAGTGAGTCACGGCAAGCAAGGGGCCGGGTGGGGCGCGGTGCGCCTGAACGGATGCTGGGCGTCCCGGATAGTACCGTGTCCCCACAGTGCGCACCTGGCGACCCCAGCCCCCTGCTACCTACCGTGCTCAGCTGGGACCCCATGGTGACGGAGGACTCAGCTGCGCGGTTCCACACCCGCTACTCGGCCGGCCGCTCCCACAACGGCCCACCCAGCCGAAGCACCTCGGAGGCGGGGCCGCTCTGCGGAGCCAGTCAGGGGCGCTACGGTGGGCGGGGAGGGGCGGGGACACCAGTTTCCCCGCCCACCACTTCCGCCCTGCGACTACAGGAGTGCGTTCTGAGTGGCTGACATCGCCGCACGGAAGGGGCTCGGCGAGACCCTTGCTGTGGCGCCGCTGTACCTCGGGCGGTAGCTGGTCGCCTCTGGGCCTGTTTGGTCCCGGTGAAAAGAACAAGATGGCGCCCCCATAATAGGTTCAAATCTTGAACCTTCGGCCCTGGAGGCCTGCAGAAGCTGGCTGTGCTGGCCAGGTCTCAAATCCGCGCCTCAGGGCGTGTTGCCAACACCACCGGCCACCGAGTTCAGGCCACAACCCTGCCCCTGCCCCACTTGAAGCCTTTGAACCGGTCGCTCCCCCCTGAACAAATCTCGTAAGTGTACTGAGGCCAGCTCCGGATTAAAGTTCAGGTGTTACCTCTTCGAGCAGGCCGACTCTGACCTCGCGCTCCCTGGGGAAACCCAGATGCTGCAAAGCGGTCTTCGTAGCACTAAGTTATCCCACCTGTTCGCCCTGTGTCCTCAGACCCATCCCGCTGGACTGTGGGATTCCCCAGGTCAGGACCCTGCAGTCAGACCCCCTGTGCACCTGGAACCCAGAACACAGTCTAGCATGTAACTATAAACACTTGCTCAATGTGTGACTTAGTGGGGAAATGAATGCGTCCCTGATATTCCGGAATATTCTGCAGCGTGGTACAGGCTAGAAAGAGAAGGGTAGACCTCTTTGAAAGCACCCAGAAGCTGCAGAGCCTGGAGCGGTGGGAGAGGCTAGAGAGGCTGAGACAGGTGATGTGAGACCTTCAGTGATGTGAGACCCGGATGAGCATGGGAGTTCAGAGGGCCGAGTGCGGGAATGAGGAAGGGACTTGATGCATAAAATAGGGAACTAGGGCCTGTGGTGGTGACCCATGTTTTCCATACTAGAAGAGGCAGGTGGATCTGTGTGAGTTCCAGGCTACACGGTGAGACTTTATTAGTTACTTTTTTGTTGTTGTGATAAAACAACATGACCAGGGGCAACTTTAGTTATTTTAGCTTACAGTTCCAGAGGGGTAAGAATCCATTATGGTGGGGAGGCACGGCCACAAGCAGCAGGCAACCATGGCTGGAGGAGTAAGATGCTGAGAGATAGCATCTGGACCTGAAACATGAACCAAGACAGACAACTAGGGCCAGTCTATAAGCTCTCAGATCCCACCCTCAATGACATACTTCCTCCAGCAAGAGCACATCTCCTAAACCTCCCTAAACAGCAACACAAATCGGGACCAACTGTTCAAGCATCAGGGCCTACAAGGACATTTCTTATTCAAACCACCACAGAAACCCTGTCTCAAATAATAAAATGGATAAATAAAGAACTATGGCTTCCACATCTGCAATTCTAGAATTTTGATAGTGGAGACAAGAGGATAAGGGATTCAAGGTTATCCTTGGCTACATATTGAGTCAAGGTTAGCCTAGGCTACATGAGACCCTGCCTCAAAGAAACAAACATGGGAGGAGCAACTACTACCC
The DNA here is from genome assembly GCA_030556225.1 of Cricetiscus sungorus. NCBI lineage: Eukaryota > Metazoa > Chordata > Mammalia > Rodentia > Cricetidae > Cricetiscus > Cricetiscus sungorus. Next base: position 19,481,271 of record JANBXA010000031.1, on the reverse strand, counting down.
TGGAATATGAGGCTAGATTGGACATCAGTTAAGTATGTCCTCCTTTTAATCTCAGCACTTAGAGACTGAGGCAAACTTAAGACAGTCTGTTCTAGAGTGAGCCCTTATCACAAAGGGGGCGAGATTGCATGTGGAGGCTCTTCGTATGCCTCAAAGTAGCCTAGGAAGTGTGTCCTGGAGACTAGTGTGTACTGGAGACTAGAGCTGTCTTAACATTTGCACAGCAAGCACTGTTCCTTTTTATCCTCTGTGCCTTCTCCCAGGTCCTCATTGTTGCCTTCCTTAGGTCATTATTAACTGTCCATCTCTTCTATCTGGCTGGACCTCTTCATAATTGTTTCTCCTCCTGTCACAAGTCACAGTCAACTTTCCTTACTAAGGCATCTCTCTGCTATTTCAGAACCTGTCTTTCTTCTTTTTTCTAGTATGTGTGTGTGGTGTTTCAAGATAGGGTTTCTCTGTGTGACAGCTGACTTTCTTTACCTAACAAGTGCTGGGATTATAGGTGTGTGCCACCATTGCCTGGATCCACTCCTGATATTTCTATGGAAGCAGGAAAGGCAACTGGATATCACACCAGGCATCATACTAACATGGCACCCTGACTAGCTGTGTGACCTCCAGACTATGTTGACTCATGACCTGAGGTGACAGAGCTGATATCAAAGTGGAGAATAGTGGGAGCCAATGCTAAAATCTGGACAGGTCTTGTCAGCCTGGGGTTGGGAAGGGGCATGTGGTCAGGAAAGTTACTGTGGCCACGGGACTGCAGAGAGTCACAGGTTGGAGAGATAACTCAGAGGTTAAGAGCATACGCCACTCTTCCAGAGGACTAGAGTTTAGTTCCCAGCACTTCCAACCACCTTAACTCTAGGTCTAGGGCAGTGGTTCTCAACCTGTGGTCTAAACTCCGAAAGACCATCGAAAAGCACAGACATTTACATTACAGACTCATAACAGTAGCAAAATTATAGTTATGAAGTAGTAACAAAAACAATTTTATGATTGGAGGTCACATGAAGAACTATATTTTTGTTTTGGTTTGGTTTTAGTTCTTCTGAGACAGGGTTTCTCTGTATTGCTTTGGAGCCTGCCCTGGAACTCACTCTGTAGACCAGGCTGGCCCCGAACTCAGAGATCTGCCTACCTCTGCCTCCTGAGTGCTGGGATCAAAGGTGTGGGCCACCAATGCCTGGTGAGGAACTGTATTGAAGGGTCACAGCATTAGGAAGGTTGAAAACCACTGCTCTAGGGGAACCAAATGGCCTCTTCTACCCTCCATGAGAAACTTGTACACGTGCATGTACAGACATAAATAAAATAAAATTTAAAAATCAGGACATGGTGGCACACACCATTAATCCCAGCACTCAGGAGGCAGAGGCTGGTGGATCCTTCTCACTAGGTAGGCCAAGCTAGCTAGCTTCCAACTCCCAGTGATCCTCCTGCCTCTTCCTCCTTGGTCCTAGATCACAGGCTTGTCCCACCATGCTGGGCTTGTCCTGATTATTGAGCAGGCTCTTAACTCTCAACAAATTCCCTCCAAGGGCTCAGATCTAGAAGCAATAGTTGAGCTCCGCCCACAAGTTTTGCTTCCCAGAGGGACATTGTTCCTCTTCCTATGATGCTTCCTCTGAGGCCCCGCCCCCTCCCACTCTCCCTTCTGCTCCAGGCTTCAGCTCAGGTTAGGATGTTGCTCCTGGCCTGGTAGGCAGAGCAAGCGGAGCGAGGCTGTGATCCGGTTTCTTTTGAGTGAAGGAGATACTTATTTCTTCCCAAGCTTCTACAAAGAGCTGGGAATAGGCCATCCTGGGGCATCAGGGGGAGGAAGCAGGTGATATTGGGAACAATTAGCAGTAAAGCTGTTGTTTTCTCTCCCTTCCTTCCTTCCTTTTCTTGTTTGTTTGTTTGCTTGTTTGTTTTTACAAAACAGGGTTCCTCTGTGTAGCCCTGGCTATCTGGGAACTCACTATGTAGATCAGACTTAGAGATCCACTTCCCTCTACTTCCCAAGTGCTGTAATTAAATTTGTGCACCACTACCGTGGCTTTTTCTCTTTCTATGAGATTAGTCTTCTATCCCAGACTTTCAATTCTTCCCCTGGATGACCACCACCATCCTGTTACAGCTCTTTGGTGGTTTGGTTTATTTCTTACAATTTTTTTACTTGTTTGCTTTTTGTTTCTTTTTGGGACAGGGTCTGTCTCTCACTAGATAGCCCCGACTGGCCTGGAACTCACTTGTAACCCAAGCTGGGCTTGCCGCTGCAGCACTCCTCCAGGGACAAGCATTGCAAACTTGCTGCTGCACCCAGCCGCAGTTGCTCTTGCTTCTCCTTCCAGGAAGCCTGATACACTTACTGGGCAGGTCTCTTTGTGCCTTTTTAAAATCTGGTGACAGATAAAACCAGGAGCTGTGCAGTGTCAGCTTTCTTCACTGCTCATGGCACCTGGCACGCACCAGATCTTCCCAGGGTAAGGCGAACCTTTACTTTGACTCAGAGTTTCAGTGTCCTCAGAGATCCTTGCCTGGGACAATTGTTCCTGAAGCGGTTTAGAAACTGCATTAGGGGAAAGAAAAGACCTATGACCTAGTCACTCCTTCAAGGCCCTGCTATGACCTAAAACCAGAATTTCCCTATCACGCAGTTTCCTTCAGGCATTGGCAGAGAATCCCCAAGCCAGTCCAGACCCCTGATCCTCAAAAAAGACTGAATGAAGTTCATTCATTGTGTTATAGGAGTGAGCCATGGCCCAGAAAGAACAGAGGATTGATTTTTTTTATTTGTTTATTTACATGTGCTACCATGCATGTGGGGGTCAGAGGGGGCAACCTACAAGAAACAGTTCTCCAATCTCTATGAGTTTGAGGCCTGCCTGGTCTGCAGGGCAAGTTGCAGGATAGCCAGGGCTGTTACATAAAGAAACCCATCTCAAAAAACTTCGAGGGCCATTGACAAACCATTCTAAAAGTCCTCTGTGGACCAGGCCTGAGGTACACACCTGGGTTCTTAACACCCAGAAGATGGAAGTGGAGTTTAACACTTCATGTTATAACACTTTCTAATGTTATAACAGATCTTCAGGTTGAGGTGACCCTTAGCCATAAAATTATTTCCATTGCTATTCATAACTGTAATTTTGCTACTGTTATAAATTGTAATATAAATATCTGATGTTTCTGATGATCTTAGTCAAGTCTTGTGAAAGGGTTTTTCAACCACCCCCCAATGAAAATCTTTGACTACATATTGAACTCAAGGCCAGCCTAAGACATGTAAGACCCTGTCTCAAGCACATATACACCACCACCACCACCCCCACACATATACACACCCCAAAACCAATGCCACAGTAAATGCCTGTGGCTCAAGGGAAGGCTGAGTAAAGGAAGGGGCCACAGACCAGGGAGGGAGTAACTGTAGTGACTGGCAACACAGCAGTCTTAGGCCCTTGGCTGGAGAATAAAGAGAACATTCTCGAGCTCCTAGGCACGAGGCTCACCAGCTAGGAAGAGCAGGCACAGGGCTACTGGATTGGTCAAGGTGCTGCTCATGGCCTGGCATGGGAGACAAACAGGATTGGAGGGACTGTAGCAGAAGATGTGGAAAGCCTAGGAGACGCTTGAGTCCAGCTTGGAATGAACAGGTCTGAGTTGGGGGGGCACTAAGGAAGGGACAGTGAGGCCCATCCTGGAGAGAGACTGGAGTAGGTTAGGGTGCTGAGCTGCAAGAACTCTCTGGAAGGAGATGCATTTCAGTTCAAATGATCCCACCAATGTCATTTTTGCTTCAGGAAGCCCCAAGGGACATGCCAAGGATGGAGGTGGGGAGGGAGGGAGGGAGAGAGGGTAGGATCTCCACCCCCTGGGAGGGGAAGCAAGAACTAGACACATACAGGCACATAACCCCTCCAACTAGATCCCTGCAGGGCCTGATAAATATTCCATTGTGCGCTAAAGACATAATCCCCGGGCTTTTACAGTGTGAAGCAGATTATGTTTCCTTTATAAAGGAAAGCAGAGTTGGGGATGCTCCAGTGAAAGGAAAGGTAAATATAGGCCAGTAGAAACCACAGGCAACTTCCTATTGGTATGGGAAGGACCCTTCGTAGGGAGGGGGTGCTGGGGTGATGAGCTTGGCTCTCATCTCACCAAATCCACCCCTGGAGCCTCTTTTGAAGTCACATGATCCAGAGCTATCCTTGAGCAATCTCTAAGCAAGCAGGGCTGGTCCTGTTGAAACAGGCACCCGTGTATGGTGTGGTAATCCTCTCAGGAAGTCGCCCAAGTCTACAGAATACCTTCCAGCCAGGAGGATTCATTACCTATGGGGCAAGAAGAACCTGGCCCAGTCCCCCAGAGAGCAAGTAACCCCTCACCTAGAGCTGCTGTCTGATGTAAGGCCAAGGCTCAGAGATGCAGAATTTTGCCTGAAGTCACACAACCAGACAAGGGGTGAATGAAGCTAGAGTTCCCACCTGTGATCTGTTTGCTTCTGAGCTGGTTCTCCCAACCAACTCCTGTCTCTGGAATTAGGCACATGTCTTTCCTCTTTAATATCTACCTGGGATGCCTTACGGTGGGTGATCAGGGACTGACATACATCTGGAGCAGGATAGAGGAGATTCTGTATCACTCCACACATAATGCCAGAAAATTTCAAATCTTGGCCGTTTCTGTAACCTTGGGATGAATCACTCCTCTCTCCCAGGCTCAGTTTCTTCCACCATAAAGTGAGGGAATATCTAGATCCAGAAAGGTCAAGGGTTAGCTGAATCTGGTGGTATATGCATTTGGGAAGTGGAGGCAAGAATGTAAGTTCAAAACAGCAAGTTTGAGGGGATGAAGATGTGGCTTAGCAGTTGAGAGCACCGATTGCTCTTCCAGAGGACCTGGGTTCAGTTCCCAGCAACCTCATGGAAGCTCATAACCATCTTTAACTCCAGTCCCAGGGGATCAGACACTCTCTCCTGGCTTCAGAGGGCATCACATACACATGGAACACAGACATGTAACATAAGATAAAAACATATCTTTAAAAAAAAAAAAAGCAAATTTGAGCTATATGACACCCAGTCTCAAAAACTGCTTTTAAAAAAGAAAGAAGAGGAATGAAGGAGGCAGGGATGGAGAGGATGTGCACATGATGTTATAGGGAAGATGGAAGGAAGGGCAGGGCTACGGGCTAGGGCAAGCAGGAAGGCTTTCTAAGAGGACATTTGTAGCAGGTCTGAGGGAGGTGTGTGAACAAGCCCAGTAGATAATCGAGGAAGAGCATTGCTGGCCCTAAGATGAGTACATGTGGGCTGGAGAGATGGCTCAGTGATTAAGAGCACTGGCTATTCTTCCAGAGGTCCTGAGTTCAATTCCCAGCAACCACATGGTGGTTCACCACCATCTATAATGAGATCTGGTGCCCTCTTCTGGCCTGCAGGTGTACATGCAGGCAGATCATTATATATATATATATATAAATAAATAAATGTGTTTTTTAAAAAAGAGCACATGCAAAGGCCCTGAGACAGCAACAATGGCAAGGTTACTGTATTGCTACTATGGTCACTTGGATAAAACATAACTTTTTATAAATGTTCCTTGATGGGAGATGTGATTCTGTATATATGTTTCTCATACTGTTAATAAAGCCCTGTGGCCAATAGAAAACTAGATAGGTGGGGCTAGGAGACTAGGAGGAGGAAGAGGAAGTAGTAGGTGGAGTCGAGATGTAGCCTGGGAAGACGCAGGACGTCGGCCGCGCGGCTCCCAGATAAGACGACCACGTGGAAATACTTAGATAAGTAGAAATGGGTTAATAATTAAGGCAGAGCTAGCCCATTAACAATAATGGTAATTGGCCAACAGGATTGTATCAAATACAGAGTCTCCTGCGTGTTATTGGGGGCCAGGACGCCAGACCAGCGGCGGGCGGGCTGGCGGAAACTTACATGCTACAAATGGCGCCCAACGTGGTTGCAGGACAATGGCGGCAGGACCGGGAGGCCGGCGGGGAAACCTGCCGCAACAGTTCCTTCCTCTGCTTCTTGATCCATGAGGGGGCATACCTTTAGTCCCAGATCACCTGAGGCAGAAACAGGAAGATTTCTGTAAGTCCAAGGGCACCCTGGTCTACATAGCAAGTCCTAGGACAGCTAGGGCTACATAGAGAGGTCCTGTCTTAAAAAACCCATAACATGTTTTTATACACTCTTTGATGTTCTACCATAGAGAGGCTAACACTGTTTTCTCCCCGTGAGCTCTATGACAGCTCAGCCAATAGAATGAACCCAACTTCTAAGGCTGTGTCTTCGGCTTCCCATATCTTGGCTTATCCACCCTTGAAACACAATATTTTTCTCTCTGTGAGCAGTTAACCTCTTTGGAAGCCCACGTAATGGGCTCTGATGCTCCAGCACACAGAAGCGCTGCCACACATGTGATCAAGCTTCCCGGTGGCAATTTAGTTCTTTCCTGATTTTTCAACATTTTGACTAGAACCCAGGGAACACCCTGGGATGGACAAATCTGTACTGTCCACTGACTTCCTCAAAGGCAATGGTCAGAAACAGAAATGCTTGGGCAAAGAAAAAAACGCATGATTTGGTTTGTTTGATTTCTTTTTAATTTTTACTTTGTGCATTTGAGAGTTTTACCTGTGTGTACATCTGTGTACCAGACATCAGATCCTCTCCAGCTGGACGTGCAGTTATGAGCTGTAGTATGGGTGCTGTGAACTTAACGTGGGTCTGAAAGAGGAACAAGTGCTGAGCCATCCCTCCAGTCTGTTTGATCTTAAATGTTTAAAATTAATTTATCTTTTTACATTACGATCCAGTTCCCCCTCCCTTCTCTCCTCCTGCTCCCCCCACCCCACCCCCGTCTCCCATCTGCTCCTCTGAGAGGGTAAAACCTGTTTGATTTTTAAGGATGTTACTTTTTAGTTATATACCTGTGTGTCTGTGTGTGGGTATGTGGACATGGTTGCAGGTGCCTGATGAGACTAGAAGAGGGAGTCTGTCAAAAGAATGAACACACAGAGATGCTATATTAATTATTAAACTGTTGGCTGATGGCTAGGGCTTTTTACTGGCTAACTGTCTCAATTATGAACCCATTTCTATTAATCTAAGAATTTCCATGTGGTCTTGGCTTACTGGAGGATGCCGGGACCTGCTACTCCTTCCTCGGCTACATGGTGTCTCTGCGCATCACCTCTCTGCCTACCTTTCTCAGAATTCTCCTCATCTCCTAGTCCCGCCTGTCTTCCTGCCTCTATTGGCCAAACTATTTTATTCATCAACCAATAAGAGAAACATATATACAGAAGGACATTACCCATCACAATGCCTTAGGGAACTGTGAGAGAGCCTCCAGGAAAAGGGACAGAGGGCCTTTTACCTGGGGTGCATTTTGTCCCCTGGATTGTTCTTGGGCATGATTTCATGCTCCTGTGTTAAACATTTACATTCAATTTATAAGACATGTTTGTTCTTGTTGAATGTCAGAACATAACTATAGAACTCAGACTGGTGAAATTATACCCTGAATCTGGGTATGGCCTTCTGCCTTACTTTCATGCTTCCCCAGATAGGATTTATAGTACATGCCAGACAACTGTGTTTAAACTGGTCTGTCCTGAGAAAGTTCTGGGAAACAACTGCTCTGTTAATATTTAATGTGCTTATTTACATGATTTTCTGATCATGTTTCTCTGAACTTAAACAACCTTCCTTGGATCATTGCTTTCTTCATTACTTTTTCATTTATAAAAGTACACTGAAACTGGAGGAAATTGGTCTACACCATGAGACTGTAGTAGCCCATTCTTTCAGGTCTTCAAATCCCAGGTCTTGCAGATAGATTTACACAGGTTTACTAAAGTCAATAGGCGTCAGATGGATCCTCTGGAACTGGAGTTATAGGTGGCTATGAGCCACCCTGAGTGGGTGCAGGGACCAAGCTTGAGTTCTCCACTACAGTGACCAGAACTCTTTTTTTTTTTTTTTTTTTTTTTTTTGGAGACAAAGTTTCTTTGTGTAGCCCTGGCTGTCCTAGAACTTGCTCTGTAGACCAGACTGGCCTCAAACTCTCAGAGGCAGGCAGATCTCTGTGAGTTGGAGGCCAGCCTGGTCTATAGAGCAAGTTCCCTGACAGGCTCCAAAACTACACAGAGAAACCCTGTCTCAAAAACAAAACAAAACAAACACCCTCCCCTCAAAATAACAACAAAACAACAACAACAACAACAAACACCCAAACAAACTTGTTTCTTCACCATTTCCACATGGCCACTCCTGTAAATGTGTTGTCATGGCAAACAGCTCAGCTCCTTCTTGCTTGCTCTAAGAATGTGCTTTTGACCAATGAGAGAAATTTCTTTATCACCTCAAAGCTCCTAAAGGAGAAGAGTTTTTAGAATAGAAGAAGCAGCTAGAAGACACATGGAGAAGTTAGAAGTAGGACAGGATTATTAGAGTAAAAACAGAACAATAAAGAGCATAGGAAATAAAGAGCATGAGCCTCTCAGATGTGTGTGAATTTACTATAGAGCTCTTTTATCCATTGGGCAGTGGCTCATTTATCCCAGCACTGGGGAGGCAGAGGCAGGTGGATCTCTGTGAGTTCAAGGCCAGTCTGGTCTACAGAGAGAGTTCCAGGACAGCCAGGGCTACACAGAAAGAAAGAAGAAAGAAATCTTTTACCCTGTCCTTCGCTCCTGAGAGACTGGAGCAGTCTTATAGAATCTGACACCTCCTTCTAACCTCCTTGAGCACTAGGCACACATGTGGTGCACAGACATACATGCATACATTCATACACATTTTCTTAAAAAAATCTGGTTTGTTCTCATCTTAACATTTTATATCTGCAAAATTCTTATGCTCCCAGCCAGCATTCCCACCCTTTGGGAAAGGTGCCAAAGGTCACAGAAGTCTCAGTCGGGCAGTAGTGACACGCCCAACTGGGAAGCAGAGGCAAGAGGACCTCTGAGTTCGAGGCCAACCTGGTTTACAGAGTCTCAAACAAACAAAAAAGTCACTGGACTCAGTGTTTCTGTTTGGATTGTTCATCCAGGCAGCCAGTTGTTGAATAAGTGTCACCAGGCAAGGCAACAAGCGCTGTGCTGGAGGAGACAGGAATCCAGTCTGGCCGATGAGAATCCCTGTAACTGGACTAGACTGGCAGGTTTGAAGATATTCTAAAACAGACATTTGGTACCCTCCCTCCTGCTAGCTATCGGGGGATTGAAATAATAGTCCCCAAGGAATTGGAATTTCCCCAGAAATCTCCTGGTCGAGGAGGAAAAGGCTGAAGCCTGGCATCAGCCAGAGGTCAAACAAGTTGTTACACAGTTCTGACAACTTGTTAGACCACCTGCCAGGAGAGAAGCGAACAGAGAATGATAGGCAGGACCCTACCTCTACCTGTGTGTTCAGGCCTAATCTCACATCAGCACTGGGAAAACAGGGTGTGTGTGTGGGGGGGGGAGAGGGTTACTGTATTGCTTTTTCTAAGTATATCTTTTACAGACTGGAGAGATGGCTCAGTGGTTAAGAGCATTGGCTGTTCTTCCACAGGACCCAAGTTCAATTCCTAGCATCCATATGGCAGCTCACTACTGTCTACAACTCCAGTCTCAGGAGACCCAACACATAAAGTAAAAATAAACAAAATTATTTTTAAAAATAGCTTTATTTTTGGGTTTTCAAAACAGGTTTTTCTGGGTAACCTTGGCTATCCTGGAACTCTATAGACCACACTGGCCTGAAACTCCCAAGTGTTTCAATTGAACCTGGGTCCTCTGGAAGAGAAGAGAGTATTCTTAACCACTAAGCCATCTCTTCACCCCTCTCTCCCATAGCAAGGTTCCTTTTGGGGGCTCTTAGTCTCATCAATAAAACAATCTAGCAACAGACTCCAAAGGAATCGCAAGGTTTATTTTATTAGATATTAAGAAAAAAACAACAGGGCAGGCAAGCCATAAATCTCAGCAGGTTTGGGAAGGGAAATGAAGAAGCAGAAAGCCATGACAGCTTTGATAACCATTGACAAGCAGCCACATAGCAAAAAGAGAAGGGAGTCTCAGAGAAAGAGTGGGAAAGCCAGAGCACCTTGGAAAACATGCTCTGGCCAGGATCCATCTAGAAGAAAGAGAAGTAAAGAAAAAGATAGGAAAGATCTGCTTTTCCAAGTAACTCAGAGAGTGGGAAGAAATCCCACCTGCTGACCCTGGAAACACCAGGCTGGATAAGGGCCTTCTGGGTAGGAAAAGTGCACTATCTCCTGAGAGGGTCATTATTCCTCCCATCTCCTCTCTTGGGGAGCTTAGAATGCCAGGTCTCCATCAGATGGCACTTAGAATAAAAGCCAGATTACCCCCCACCTCTATATAAGGGAAAGCAAAGCTGATGTTTACATTTCTAGTGTCACCAGGGCAATAGGAGGTGGAATCTAAAGCTTTGGGAGCTACTGTAGCAACTGGATCTCTTTATGAGTCCCTCTTCTCAAAGTGACACACTAAAATAGCTGGGTTTCTCTGCTGACCACTATCCTGCTCTTGTTCGCGCTCTCTCTCTCTCTCTCTCTCTCTCTCTCTCTCTCTCTCTCTCTCTCTCTCTCTCTCCCATCCTTCCTTGTTTTCTCTCTTTGCTCTCTGGGGACCTGGCCACTCAGCTCCCAAATAAATACTGGGAGACTTTTTATTACTTATGAATGCGCTGCTTTAGCTTGGCTTGTTTCCAGCCAGCTTCTCTTAAATTATCCTGTCTATCTTTTGCCTCTGGGCTTTTACCTTTTTCTATTTCTGTATATCTTTTGTTTCTTTGCTTCTTACTGCATGTCTGGCTGTGTGTGGCCCCATCTTTCTCATTCTTTGATCTTCTCTTCCCAGATTTCTCTTCCCATTTACTATCTCTGGCTGTCCACTCCGCCTATCCTTTCTCCTGCCTAGCTATTGGCCATTCAGCTCTTTATTAGATCAATTAGGTATTTTAGACAGGCAAAGTAACAGCTTCACAGAGTTAAACAAATGCAAAATAAAAGAATGCAACCCATGTTTGCATCATTAAAAAAAAATGTTCCACAGCATAAACAAATATAACACATCTTAAATTAATATTCCACAACTTTAACTGGCCTATTGAGGACAGGGTACATATGGCTGAGCCTAGCTTGTTAGAGCTACCAGCACACTTGACACTAAAACCCCTCTCACTCTCCTCCTCCCACCCTCCCTCCCTCCTTCCCTCTTTTCCTTCCTCCCTCTCCCTCCCTCCGTTTATCTCTCCCCCTCCCGCCCTCTCCAATCCCCCCCACCCCCCACCCCTGAGGCAGTCTCCCTATACAGCCAGGCTATCCTGGAATTCACTGAGATTCCCTGCCTTTGCTTTCCAAGTGCTAGGACTAAAGGCGTGCTCAACCATGATGGGTTTCTAGTCACATTCTTAACACAGTGTATCACTCATTGAAAGACAGAACCCTAATTCAAACTAGCTGCTGTAGGAAGGTCCTAGGGTGGCTCACCGACAGGTAGAGGGATCCTTGGGAGTGGGCCCCAGCTCTGCCACCAACCCCGGCATCTTCCCACCTGGGCTGTGTCACAACTTGATCCAAAAAACAAAAACAAAACAAACAAAAAAAAAAAAAAAAATTTCTGATAAGGGGGAAAAAACCTGAAGGAAAAATTCTGATTGGTTTGTTCTGTGACATGTCCATCTTAGACCACATCAATGATGCCAAGAAGTTGGCACCCTTAACTGGTTCAGTTTGGGTCAGGTGGTGACTCATTGTCCAGTTACACTGGGAGGGGAGTGTTAAGTGGTTATCTAGAAACTCTTCCTGGGACCAATGCCGCCAGACCTGTGGGTCTGGAATGTCCTCAGAAAGACTGCACACCCAGGGCACCCCCCCACACCCCCCCAGGGAAATTCGTGCACTGGTCTTTGTGGGTGGGAATTGCTACTGGGTTCTGAAGCTGGAAAAGGGTTCGTTCCTAGCTTGCTGCATGACTTTGAGCCATGGAGAGATGGAAGTTCAAAAATGAAATAAAATAAAATAAATAAATAAATTTAAAAGCTTTGATTTTCTGCCTATAAAGAAAGAAAACCTGGGTAGAGCTGCCCTGTGCAGCCTGCAGCGTCCCGCTTTGGCCCAGGCACACAGCCCTCCAGACGCTAATCTTTGCTCTGCGGTCTGTGTTTGCCTTGTTTTTCTTCTTCCCTTTTCCTCCCCTTGTAATGGCACAATTCGGAACAGCAGAGCTGGGAGGACACTCCTTGTGCATTCTCAGAATGGTGCTTGGCACTGTGACCACCCTGAAAGGCGTGCAGGTCTGGGACACCACTCTTCTCACATAGGATGCCTTTGGGCAGCTAGAGAAGAGGCCATTAGAAATGGACACAGATCTGGACGGGATCACTGCACAGGAGCCTGGTGACAGGGTAAGGTGGGTTTGGACTGGTCTCTTCAAAGGGGACACATTGCCAGAGAGGGACTTTCCAACTAAACCTGGATTCCTGGCACCCAGAGAGGAAATGCTTAATTTTAAGCATTCCCCTCTAATTTACCTTTATTTTATGTGTATTGGTGTTGGGCCCCCTGGAACTGAAATTACAGAGACAGTTGTGAGCTGCCATGTGAGTACTGGGAATTGAACTCTGGTCCTCCGGAAGAGCAGTCAGTGCTCTCAACCAATGAGCCATCTCTCCAGCCACCACGAAGAAATTTTTTTTGAAGATGAATGAATGGCCTAGCAGAAACTGTGGAAGATGAATGACCCATCCATCACTTGGAACTTCTAAGGCAGAACTGCACTTGGTTGTAGTCAGCCTGAGTCTTGAGACTGAGTTACCCAAGCTGCCTCTTAGAAGTCAGGAGCTGTTTCTTGGCATGAAATCCACATCCTGCACACACATGAGGCATGAAACAACCCTCTTGTACCTCTCACACCGACCCCAGGAGGTGGGAAAGCTCAGCCCTGCCTTATAGATGAAAGGACTCGGAGAGATGTAGGAGTCTGCTCAAGTTGTACAGCCTCACGTGGGTGGGGGCACCTTTCTGGCCTCCTTCCATTCACTCTTTTTTAAAAAGTAAAGGTATATGGATGCCCTGTCTGAATGCAAGCCTGATGCCACCAGAGGCCAGGAGAGGCCATTGGATCCCCTGAACTTGGAATTATAGAAGGCTGAGAGCTGACACGCAGGTGCTGGGAACTGAAGCCCAACACCTGTGGAAAAACAGCCTTTGAAGAGAAATCCTTTGCTGCTGTGTAGGCTGTGAGCTCTGACACTTCACAGGGACGGTCATCTGTAAACCTTTAGGTGCCAGCCCCAAATTACGCATTCCCCTGAGAACTGTCTTTCCAGCCCCTCTTTTACCATCTCACCACAGTTTGCTACTGAAGCCCCTCACAGCCTGCTAAGATTCTAAAGCACACAGCAGGGAGCTGACAGGAGGAGCTGAGAAATACCCCTGGCGAACTGTGTGACCTAGAGAGAGCATCTGGCCTAGTGCCTGGCCGCGCTGTGACTCAGTTTCCCCATCTGTAAAATGGGGGTAATTATGATGAGCTCATGACAGGCTCCAGTTTGGTGTGCTTTAGGAATCAGCTAGCATGTACCGCCACACCTACGAACAAGAAATAGGGCAGGGCAGTGGTGGCTCATGACTTTAATCCCAGTGCCCAGGAGGCAGAGGCAGGTGGAGCCCTAGGAGTTCGAGGCCAACCTAGCCTACAGAGTGAGTTCCAGGACAGCCAGGGATACACAGAGAAACCTTGTCTTGAAAAGCCAAATAATGACAATCATCGCTATTATTTTGCATGTGGAGGCTGTGCACACAGAGGTCAGAGGGGAACTGTGAGGCTGGCGGCCCTCTCTTTTTACATTTGATCCATGGATCAAACATGGGTTGTAATGCCTGTGAGGCAAGCACTTCACCTGATAAGGCACCCGACTCACTGGCTACACATTGGAGGGTGACCTTGAACTTCTGAGTCCCCTGCCTCCATCTGCCAAGTGCTAGGTTACTGGTTTGCGCCACCCTGCTCAGCTTATACTGGGCTAGGAACCCAACCTAGGACTTTGTGCATTGTAGCTAAGCACTCTGCCAACTACCACACCTCCAGCCCACGTGTGGGGCAGGGTTGAGACCTTCTGATGAAGTCCAGCTTGGCCTTGAACTCCAAATCTGGCTCAGGATAACCTTGTCCATCTGAGTCCCCTGCTTCTCCTGTCTGGAATTACAGCAGTTTTTCTGAATTCATCCACTTGGGAAGTTTGTCTCTCCCTCCCACTGACTTATTGATAGCACTTCCTTCTATCTGTGCAGATTCTTGGCTATAACTTTACAGTTGTGTACTCCTTTTGATTTTAATCTAACACCAATTTAGTTTGCTTCCTGCTCGGACTGGGCCAGGCTTGGCCACTGCTGCTCTTTAAGCACTGCCTCAGTTCCTGGCTCAGAAAGGTGCTCCAGGCTAATGCTATTCCAGTCCTGGTCCTAAAAGTCTTGATTATCTTTCCCAAATGATTCTAGAAACAAGATCTGCTGGACAGTATTCCATGCTGCACACACATGCTTTATTCAAATAGCCACTTATGGATTTGGCCTGGTATGACTGCAGCCATCTTAAATTATAATAGCCATGATTGCCCTGTATTAGTCCTGGTCAATCAGACATGGTGCTGTATGTACTCAGGAGGAAGAGACATGTGATCCACATCTTCCCACCCTCTTCGCTGCTTCTTGTTTGGAAATCCAAGAGCCTGACTAAAGGCTCTTAAAAATTATTTTGTCAGACAGTATTGCTACATTCCTCTAATCCTGGCACTCAGGAGACAGAAGCACCTGGAGCTCTGAATTCAAGGCCAGCCTGGTCTATGGAGTGAATTCCAGGACAGCCAGGGCTACACAGAGAAAACCTGTCTCACAAAAAGAAAAAATAATATGTGCATGGGTGTTCTGTGTATGTCTATGTACCATGCTTGCAGTACCCTCAGAACCTGGAAGAGTGTATCAGATCTGTAACAGGCCTCCAAATCCGATGGAAGTGCCACCAGGCTGTAAAACTCAACAAGTAAACAGAGTATTTACCAATAAATTTACTTAGAGAATGTGAAGTCACACAACAGTAGAATTTAGCTGAAGAAGTATGGTCTCAGACTACAGACAAGTGACAAAAGGGGGTGGGAGGGGAAGAGGGACAGGCGTTAAGAACACTTGTTCTTGCAAAGGACCAGGATTCCATTCCCAGTAGCCACATGGAGGCTTATCACTCCCTTGCCTGCATGTATGAGCACAGACATGTAGCAAGACATTCGTACACCCCCCCAAAAAGATGTTAAAATACAAAAAATAAGTAAAAGATGGAAGATAAGGAAAGCGGAGTTGTACTTCAATGTAATTAAATTTGACTAGGTCTCTGTTAAAATTGGCCTACCAGAATAATTAATTAGGGCCTGTTCCTTGTACCAGGAAAGCATTATTCCAACAGGCAGGGTCAAAAGAACAGCACAATAGGGTCTCTGCTTTGTGAATCTTCCCTTTTGGCATGCTCTGGGGATAACGTGGTGGCATTCTGCTACATAGATCTCCTACCTTCCCCCAAAGGCCCAGCTTTCCATTCTTGCCTATATAAAACATGTTTAACAGCTGACCATGTAACCTGAGGCTGGAACCGAAAAGAGATTTACAGACAACAGCCTATGCAAAAATGCTAGAGCTCGAGGTCTAAACGGGCTGCAAAGATTTCTGTTAAGGTGGGTTTCTCTTTGGGTGTCAGCCAGAATGGGATGTGTGCTATTGGAGATCTTTCTCCTTATTCCCTCAGTGTTTGAAGTAAATTCACATTAACCCAATGTTGCCAAATTACTAGGAAGCCATATGTAGTCATTAGACCCACAGACAGGACAACCCTTTGCTGTAGAAGTTGGAAACATTAACAATCTTTTATAAAGTTCCAACTCAAAACTGGGGGTCATAGGGGACTGAACAGTCAGAGTCCTCAGGCTAGCTGCTTGCTCAGCTGACTCGGAGGTCAGAGCTGTTGTAGCCTCACAGCATCTACCCAAGAGTTAACAAAGCAGGCTCAAGCGGTTCAGAATGTGTGATCCGAATAACAGTCCCGGAATGATGAGACGGAAAGGCCCCATCAGAGACACCAGCTAAGCCGACCACTTCCAGCAGCTGCTAAGAACACTGGGGGTTCTCCAGGCACCAGTTTTTGTCAGCTCTTTCCTTTGCACTATTTTCCTCTCTGACTTTTCATTTGCTAGCAGTAATAACAGGATTCTTTATTCGGGAAGGCACATAACACTCCCTTTAGCCATTAGTGCATTTAGACCTCTTACAGACTCTTCCATTTCATGTCATCTACAACATGCACAACCAGATACAACTCATTAAAGAAATGACAGAATCCCCTATAGCAAATCTATTATTCCAAGATACCACAGAGCTTTTCAGTCCTGGCGAGCCCTTCTGGTGAGCCCTACAGTAAGCACTATAACTAATCAGTCCAAGGGCAGGAAGGGGCATTGCAATCCCTACCTCCAAATGTTCCCCATGTAGAACATGTTTAACTGCTGAATGTGTAATGTGTAAAGGTTTACAGATGACCGTCCCTGTGAAGTGTCAGAGCTCACAGCCTACACAAGCAGCAAAAGATTTCTCTTCAAAGGTGGGTTTCTCTTTGGGCGTCAAGCAGAATCCAACGCACACTATTAATTAAAGAACCTTTTCCTTTTCCCTGATTATTTGGAGTAAATTCTCATGGCTGGGGGCTTAACCTGCTCCTTCAAGTGGATGGTGACTTGTACCCTGATCCTAATTTCACCTGCCATTTCCCTCATTCCTTCAGATGTTCCACTCTGTCTCAAAAAGAGCATCCAAGGCACCCCTCCCTAGCAACCCTGTGTATTCTCCCTGGTCTTGGAATGGGGCTGCAGGGCTGAGCAAGCCATGGGGGGCAAGGTAGTAAGCAGGGCTCCCCTATGGCCTCTGCATTAGCCCCTGTAAGAGGCCCCCAGACCTTAGCACAGCCGACTCCATGATGGAAGTACCATTCAGGCTGTAAACCTCAGCACATAGTCAGCACCACCTGCTAAAACTAGAACAAAGGTCTAATCCATCAAAGTTCATAGTTCTTGGAAAGTCTCTAAATGTACTAACCAGATGGCTGGGTGGAAGTGGCTAGAAGTCACAGGTGACAGACAGTCCAGTGACCCTTCCCAGCCACTCCTTTCCAAGAGAACACCAGCAGTCAGCAAAGTCCTATCATGATGGACTCTAACACACAGGCACATTTCATATGATAAGCATGATGGCTCTCTTGCTCAGAGGGTTGTGCTCTGCAATAATCTGGGGCAGAAGTGCACTCTGGAGTGAAGAAGGGGAGGGCAGAGGGCACACTGTCATATAGTAATGGGGTCACTGGGGACTCCTGGCTTTACATAATCCCTGGGGGAGAAGCTGGGAAGGGACCACACCATTTCCAGCCCTGAAGGTGCTCCCTGCAACTTTGCCAGAGACAGACACTGGGCCAGTTCTGTTCTGGGTCTCCTCCCTCTGGCTCTGTGCCCAGAAGGAACCCAGACACTTTACTGTTCCTCTCCAGGCCACCCTGTCTCACATTTGCCTAAGCCTCTCAAACTGTCATCAATAAGCTGGGCACACAAGGGAAGAGCATGGCTGAATGGATGAACCTGATCTAGGCGACCTTGGGCTAGGGAGACAGCCTGTGCTGTTAAAAGTATTTGCTGACCTCCTAGAGGACCTGAGGTCTGTTCAAAGCTCCCATGTCAGATGTCTCTCAATTGGCCACAAGTCCAGCTCTAGGGGATCTGGCCACTTCTCATCTCCACAGGCACAAGCCCAGGTATGTGAAAGATAAATTTAAAAACCACTCACAAGGCCGGCTGTTCTGGTGCACACCTTTAATCCCAGCGCTCAGATGGCAGAGGCAGACGGTGTTTATGTAGCCAGGCTGTTCTGCATAGTGAATTCCAGGACAGCCAGGGCTACATAGTGAGATACTTTCTCAAAACAACAAAAGCCACCCACAATTTGGGGCTAGCGAGCGTGCTCAGCAGTTAAAAGCACTGCTCTTGAGGGCCTGGGTTCAATTTCCAGCATCCATATGCTGTATCAGTTCCATCTTCTGGCCCCTTGCAGACACAGATGCAGGCAAAATGTTCATGCACATAAAATTAACAAATCTCAAAGCAAAATTTTGTAAGCCAAATGATGGTGATGACTGGTTAGTAGTTACTACTCAGAAGTCTGTGCTTGGAGGTCTTCTTAAGGCCTGAAAGACTGCCTGGAGCTCCTATTTGGAGCCCAGTTGGAAGCTTCAGACAGGATCTTACATTGTGGATGATTTGATCTTTTTTTTATATTTTTATTTATTTATTTTTTTTCTGTGACAAGGTTTCTTTGTGTAGTTTGTGTATCCTTCGCTGTCCTGGAACTTGATCTGTAGACCTAGAACTCACAGAGATCAACATGCTTCTGTACTGGGTTTAAAGACATGTGCCATCGCTGCTGGGCTTTTTTTTTTTTTTTTTTTTAAATAGGTTGTCATTATATAACCCTGGCTGGTCTGGAACTCACTATATAGACCACCAGAGTGGCCTTGAACTCACAGAGATGCACCTGCCTCTGCCTTAGTGCTGGAATTAAAGGCATATGCCACCACACCTGGATTTTAACTTTTTTTTTTTTTGAGATTTTATGTGTATGAGAGTTTTGCCTATATATATATACATATATATATATGTATATATATATTATATGTATATAATATGTATATACATACATACATATGACTGGTGCCTGAGGAGGCTAGAAGAGGACTTAAGATCCTCTGGAACTGGCATTATAAATGATTGTTACTATAAATTACTGTTATAAATGACTGTTAGCTAACATATGGGTGCTGGAAAGTGAACCTGGGTCCTCTGAAAGAGCAGCAAGTGCTCATAACCACTAAAACATCTCTCCAGAGGCTGTCCTTCAGGTCTACTTTGCTCTTTCTTTTTCTTTCTTCCTTCCCTCCCCTTCCTTTTCTTGTTTCTTTTTCTTTTTAATTTTTTTGTTTTGGTTTTTTGAGACAGGGTTTCTCTGTGGCTTTGGAGCCTATCCTGGAACTCGCTCTGTAGACCAGGCTGACCTCAAACTCACAGAGATCCACCTCACTCCTGGCTTCATTTCTTATAAACAGGCTTCATGTCTGGGTGTCTGGTTCCCCTCAGTCTTTTCCCAGAGTCCTTTGTTTGATAAGCTTGACTGACCAGGTGTAATCACTTTCCTGGAATTCATGAAATGCTCAAACAGCCATATTGCTAACCCTGTACCCTCCCTCCGTTGTCATCAAGGTACAGCCAAGCTCCCTCTTGAGTTAGGAATAAGAAACAAAGAGCACTGGTTCAGTGGCACACACTTTTAATTCCAGCATGGCAGAGGCAGAGAGGGACAGGAGGATTTCTATGATTGCCAATCCAGTTAGGACTGTTTCAAACAAAGCAAAACAATATGTCCTAGAGTTTTTACTGCTGTGAAGAGACACCATGATCATGACTACTGTTATTTGCCTGCATGTTATATCTGTGTGAGGGTGTCAGATCTTGGAGTTACAGACAGTTGTGAGCTGTCATGTGGTTGCTGGGAATTGAACCCTGGTCTTCTGCAAGAGCAGTCAGTGCTCTTAACCACTGACCCATCTCTCTAATCCCCATGGCAACTCTACAAAAGAAAAACATTTAATTGGGGTAACTTACATTTCAGAGGTTTACATTATCATCTCGGTCCAACATGGCGGCCTGCAGGCAGACACGGTGTTGGAGGAACTGAGCTTGTACACCTCGACCCATGGGCCACAAGAAGTGGTCTGTCACTGGGTGTGGCTTGAGCATCTATGAGACCTCAAAGACTGCCTCATCAGTGACACACTTCCTCCAACAAGGCCACACACCTCCTAATAGTGCCACTCTCTTTGGGGGCCATTTTCTTTCAAACAACCCCAAAAGACAGAGGTTATCTGGGCCATGTGCTGCTATCCACTGCCCAAGATGGGGGTGTGGCAACCCTTCTTACAGAAAGAAATTGCCCTGCTGAGTTACTTTCACTTCGTTTGTGTTCCTTAGTACAACACTGAAATTCGCCTTTTCCAACATGATGGGGTAATCAAGGGGCCAACCCATCCCCGAGACCCTGGGTCCTCCCCAACAGTCATGAGGGCAGTTGTTCGTTTTCACAAGTTAAAAGAAACTGTGTGAAGGTCTGTGTAATCCAAACTATGAAGGAGGCCAAGGCAGTAGTATCTCAAGTTCAAGGCTGGCCCAAACGAGTGTAGTGAGCCCCTATCTCAGAATAACATATTGATACCTCCTGCTGTCATTCAACTTCTTCTGCAACATTTGACATCAGCAGACCCCATCTGGGTAGAGCTCTGCTTCCTGATAGGCCGCGGTGCTGCTGGTACACAATACGGCAGAAGCCAGGGTCAGCAAGGGGAAGGAGGAGCACAGCGCAGGACCAGGCTCAGGGCTGACTGGGTACCACCAGGGCAGTTTTGTGAGATGTTTTACTCTTTTACTTTTTTTGAACTCTTTTGGGAGAGGGCTGCCACCCAATTCCCAAGTAAATCAGATATAGAGGTATAATGTTGTTCTTTTTTGCAGCTGCTATGGCCTAAGAAACACAAACACGAGATTCAGTGCCCACACGGAGTTTATTGAGAGAGGAAAGAGGGGGATAGCTGGTGGCCAACCGAAAGCGGGGGTAGGGGGTGGGGGGTGGGAGTGAGAGCAGGGTGTGGGGCGCTTGCTTTAAAAAGGGGGTTTGCGCATGGGTAACCCAGTCTCTGCGGCCAGGTAGCTTGGGCAGCTAGGTAAGGCCTGACATAGTAATTATGTGGCCATAGGCGTCCCGCCCAGAGGCGGGATCCACAGACATTCCCACCTCTTGTTGCTATTAAAAAGGTGGGGGTTGGGAGATTGCAGGTTTCTAACACTTAGTTATGAGTGCTGGCCTTTAACTTGACTTGTTTCTAGTCAGCTTTTCTTATTTTTAAATGAACTCATCGACCTTTTCCCTTTGGGCTTTCTCCTTTTCTTCCTTCTGCGTACTCTCTTTCACTCTTTCTCCATGGCTGGCTGGGTGGCTGGCCCACTGGCCCCTGATGACCTTCCTCCTCTCCTTGCTCTCTTTCTCCTTCCTCCTTCTATTTATCCTCTCTGCCTGTCAGCCCCACCTATCCTTGCTCCTGCCTTGCTACTGGCTGCTCAGGTCTTAATTAGACCACCAGGTGTTTTAGACAAGCAAACAATCACAGCTTCACAGAGTTAAACAAATGCAGCATAAACAAAAGTCACACACCTTAAAATACTATTCCCCCGGCAGGGCAGAGCTAATACTCTTGCTTCCCCACACGCTGTAACTGAGCCTCACATCAGGGCCTGGTTCTTCCCTATAGCTGGCTAATACTTTCTAGTGTGGGCTCTCTCAATGGTGCGTGGTAAGAAGATATGCCAAGAAGCAAGGAGTCTGGAGATTTGGTTTAGTGGCCAATGATACATGTGTCAGACCTGAGGGCCAGAGTTTGGTTCACAGCACTCATACAACAAACGGTGTCTATGTGTTTCTATATAATTGTGATAAAACACCATGACCAAAGCAATTTTTGGAGGAAAGGTTTATTTGGCTTACACTTCCATATCACAGTCCATCCATCTCTGAAGAAAGTCAGGACAGGAGGTCTGTAGCTGTCTTCCAGGGGCTCTGCTACTCTCTGCCTTCTACTGGCCTCAAAAGGCACCCAGCATGCACGTGATGCACAGATATGCATACAAACAATAAAAATAAATCTTTTTCTTTTTTTCTCTTTGAGACAGTCTTGAACTGGGTGGTGGTGGCGCATGCCTTTAGTCCTAGCACTTGGAAGGCAGAGGCAGGTGGATCTCTGTGAGATCCAGGCCAGCCTGGTCTACAAAGTGAGTTCCAGAGCAGTCAGAGTTATGCAGAGTTATGTAGCCTTGGCTGGCCTGGAATTTGCTCTGTAGATCAGGCTGGACTCAAACTCACAGAGATGGAACTCACTATGTAGACCACCAGAGTGGCCTTGAACTCACAGAGATGCACCTGCCTCTGGCTCTTGAGTGCTGGGATTAATGATGCGCTCAGCCAAAATAAAATGAATCTTTAAAAACAAAAGAAGAAAAGAAAAATGAAAACTGGAATTATATTCTGACGGTTGCCTCTAGAGTGCTGTGCCCCTCTCTACTCTCTTCAGATTATAAGATGTGCACAGTGGGTCTCACAGAGGCTTCCTGGGTCCTAGCACTCAATTCAATCAGCCCTCCCCCCATGTAATGAGAAGATGGAGACTAGAATAGGGGGCACCTGTGACTCTCTCGGGGGCAGGGTGTCCACATCACGCCATATCCCAGGTATTACCAAAGCACCCAGACAGGGATGGTTCCCAGGAGGATACTCCCACGTAGCATGTGTGGGAAAGGGTTTGCTCTGCGACCCACTTGAAGCCTTAGGTTTCTACTGCTCTCTGTAGTTCACGCAAGTTCATCCGAGCTGTAAGCTGGGACCTTGCTATTCTCTGCTTTTGGCTGATGTCTTGCAATCAGGTTAGAAGAAAGTCAGTTCTGCGGCATCCTCCATCCCTGTCCCTATCAGGTCCTGTTCCTGTCCTATCTGGAAACATCCCCCACCCCCTTCCCACCATGGTTTCTTCCCTCCTGGGACTTGTTCTGGATGTCCTAGGGCAGGGAGGTTGCAGAATATGAAGTTCTTCTGGACTCAAGCACAGACAGAGGCGGTTAGAGAAGTCAAGGGTTGCGCATGCATCTAGGGATAGGGGTGGCCTGAGGCATACATGAGTCAGTAAGCATCCCCGTGAGGTTACAAGCCAAGCTCAGAATGCAGCTAAAACACAAGGAAGTGTTAGAGGGGACAGGACTGAGAACCTGGCTGTCTCTGGAGGCCAGCAAGTTTGGGGTGCAGACTGCTCATCCAAGACTTGGTCTTAAAGGTGTGAAGTCTCTCCTTCATTAACCCAAGCCTGGCTATACTTCTGCTCTCAAGCCAGTCCTGGATTACACAGCGCTGGGGGTGGGGCTGGCGGTCAGTTTGGGGCTGACACTAACCTCCAGCGGTAACTGGAGTCCGCACCGCTCTTGCCTGGGAGTGGAGGAGTATGCCGGGTGCCAGGTGGGTTATGTACACGGTTCTTTCTGGGAAGCTGAAGGGCTTGTGGGACCCTCAGGGAAGACTAAATTTAGATTGGCTGGGTCAGACTGAGACGCACAGTATCATTATCGCAGCCTCCCTCTGTAAGAACATCCCGAGGACAACATCGCCCCCGTGTGGACAATTGAAAAAGAAGAAGACGGTGTCTGCCGTTCCAAGGCCGTGATAACAGGCAAGAGAAGCCTGGGCCATCTCCTGCTCTGGGGCCCCAGGTAGTTCATGCAATTCTGTTTTATTACATGGAAACATTATTACCAAGGTTCTAGTGATGGTAGTTCGGCTGGTGGAGTGTGCCTAGAATGTACTAGGTCCTTGGTTTGGTCCCCAAGTGGCACATACTTGGCAGTGCACAGTAACTCCAGTACTGGGAAGGGGAAGCCGGAAGGATCAGAAATTCAGATTCTAGAAAATGAGTCAGCAGAAGCCACTTGCCACCAAGCCTGACAGCTAGCGTTCCATCTCTGGAATCCACAGGGTGGAGACAGTGGTCCTCTGACCTACACATGGGCACCATCACACACATGGACACTACCTCTCCCAACAACAACAACAACAAAAATTCAGGGTGTTTTTTGTTTGTTTTTTTAGATTGATTTATTTTATGTGTTTGGAAGTTTTGCCTGCACATATTCCATATTCATGCCTGGTGCCCACCAGAGGTTAGAAGGGAGCATAAGATTCCCTATAATTGGCGTTATGAACGGTTGTGAGCCATCATGTGAGTGTTAACAACCAAACCCAGTCTTATGCAAGAGTCATTTCTTCATCCTCAAAATTGGGGGGTGGGGAATTAAAAGAAGTTCAAGGTCATTCTTAGCTACTTAGTGAGTTTGAGGCCAACCTGGGCTGCTTAAGGCCCTAACCTCAAAGATTAACAACAGAATACAATAGAATAGAATGGAATTGACCCAAGTTATGGGGTTTCTCCTGATGTCCACCATGTACCTGTGCAATCAGATAGGTCACCCAGTGCTTAGAGGCACTGCTTTGGCCCCTCCTCTTGTAATAAATTTAAACAGCCAGTAACAATTTTCTTTTTTATTTTTTTACATTCCAATCCCAGCTCCCCCACACACACACCACCACCACCTCCCATCTACTCCTTAGATAGGGTAATGCCTCCCCTAGGAAGTCTACTAAGTCTGTCCCATCTCACTGAGGCAGGACCAAGGCACTCCCCACCCCACCCCCGAACCCTGTGTCTAGGCTGAGCAAGGTATCTCTCCACATAGAATGGGCTCCATTAAGTCAGTTTGTGAATTAGAGTTAGATCTGGGGCCCACTGCCAGTGGCCTCATATATTGTCCCAGCCACACCATTGTCACCTATATTAAGGGAGCCTAGTTCGGTCTTATGCAGGTTCCCCATTTGTCAGACCTGAGTCAGTGATCTCTCACTAGCTCGGGTCAGCTGATTCTGTGGGTTTCCTCATCATGGTCTTGACTCCTTTGTTCATATTTTTGCTCCTCCCTCACTTAAATTGTACTCCAGGAGCTTGGCCCAGTGGTTAGTTGTGGATTTCTGCATCTGCTTCCATCTGTTTCTGAGAGAGGGAGCTTCTCTAGGGTTGTAGATTGTAGGCTGGGTATCTTTTGCTTTATGTCTGGTACCCACTTATGAGTGAGTACATACTATATTTGTCTTTCTGGTTCTGGGTTACCTCATTCAGGATGGTTTTTTCTAGTTCTGTCCATTTACCTGTGAATTTTAGGATGTCATTGTTTCTTACTGCTGAGTAGTACTCCATTGTGTAAATACACATTTTTTTTTTTTAACCATTCTTCAGTTGAGGGACATCTAGGCTGTTTCCAAGATCTGGTTATTACAAATAATGTTGCTATAAACATAGTTGAGCGAATGCCTCCTTTGGGTATCTGCCCCAAAAGTGGTATTGCAGGGTCTTGAGGCAGGATGATCCCTAATTTTCTGAGAAATCGCCATACTGACTTCCACAGCAGTGGTATAAGTTTACACTTCCACCAGCAATGGAGGAGTGTTCTCCTTTCTCCACATCCTCTCTAACATAAGCTGTCATTGGTGTTTTTGGTCTTGGCCATTCTGATCTGTGTAGCTAGAATCTCAGTGTGGTTTTGATTTGCATTTCCCTGCTGACTAAGAATGCTGAGCATTCACTAATTGTTGCTCTCAGTATCTGTGCCACTGCTGTTTTATTTAAGGAAGTGGTCTTCTGTGCCTATGCATTCAAGTGTATTTCCCACTTTTTCTTCTATTGGGTTCAGTGTGTGAATTTATATTGAGATATTTGATCCATTTGGACTCGAGTTTTGTTCATAGTGATAGATATGAATCTATTTTCATTCTTCCTCATGTTGACAGCACCATTTGTTGAATATGTTTTCTTTTTTATGTTTTATATTTTTAGATTCTCTTCGAAACTTAGGTGTTCATAGGTGTGTGGGTTGATATCAGGGTCTCTGATTTGATTCCATTGGTCTACCTGTCTGTTTTTAGGCCAATACCAAGCTGTTTTCATTACTATAGCTCTACAGTAGAGCTTAAAGTCAGGGATGATGATGCCCCTAGATGATCCTTTATTGTACAGGATTGTTTTGGCTATCCTGATTTTCTGTTTTTCCATGTGAAGTTGAGTATTGTTCTTTCAAGGTCTATGAAGAACATACCGGGAGCCGTGAGGATTCTTTGTGGACAGCCTTGGCTGCCAGAGGCTGCAGAGATCCTGAATTAAGGAGCTCCCGGGAGTCCACATTTGTTCCCAGCTTCTACACACGCTCCCATGGTCAATCTCTCCTCCTGGTAATTTCCTACACCAGCCCAGATGTTACCCAACCACACACTCCTTCACAGATGGGTTGCTCAGTCTGAAAGAAAAAATTGTTCCCATCGTATTTGTGGGCTTCACTCACTTGTAAAGGTTCTTACATACATGGAAAGTTAATAAAACCTTTCAGAAATAGCATTTATTTATTTATGGGTGCACTGGGGAGGCAGGTGTGGGTTTGAGTAAGGAGACAGATGTGCCAAAGGGCAACTGTTGTGGTGGGTTATCAGAGCCAGCATGGCGAGAGGAGGGGTGTCAATGGCCTGGAAGTCCCAGATCGCATGCGTCCTTAATCGACGAGCCGTCTCAATGGTCCCCCTTGGCTACTTTCTATCTGACTCTGACTATCCTGTGAGGACACTTTGGATATAAAGGCCAACAGTAGGGCTGAGCATGTGGGTCAGTTGGTAGAGTGTTTGCCTAGCTTGCATGAAGTTCAGTGTGATGCACACTGGCAATCCTAGCACTCAAGGAAGGTGGGGAGGCATGAGGATAAGGAGTTCAAAGACACCCTTGGTTATACATGAATTTGAAGCCATTCTGAGCTACAAAAACAAAAGTATTAAAAGGCCAATTGTAGTGCTGGAGAGATGGCTCAGAGGTTAAGAGCACTGGTTGCTCTTCCAGAGGTCCTGAGTTCAATTCTCAGCAACCACATGGTGGCTCGAAACCATTCATCAAGATCTGGTGCCCTCTTCTGGCCTGCAGGTGTACCTACAAGTGGAACATCGTATACATAATAAATAAGAAAGAAAATCTTAAAAAAAAAAGTCTAATTGTCAAGTGTACCCAACTCCCAGGTACCCAGCCCAATGCTTGGGCCACTGGCTCTGCTGAATTAAGGTTTTCATGGAAACAGGTTCTGTTAGCAGATGAAGAACTTGCCAAAATGGGAGAAAAACACAAAAAAAGAAGAAATTTGACAGTGGGCAGGAGCATGGCACAACAGGATAACATTTAAGTAAACATTTTGATGAGCACCCGGCCATGGGAAAGGGGAGATAGAAGAAAGGTTAATTTTATTACAATAGAAATCAGCCTCATTGCTAAGCAAAACAAAATAATGCAATGATGTAGTTTCTACATCCTAGCTGGTGTGTACTGCCTTTTTTTTTTTTTTTTTAGATTTAGTTATTATGTATAGTGTTCCTCCTGCATGTAGGCCTGCAGGCCAGAAGGGGGCATTAGATCTCATTACAGATGGTTGTAAGCCACCATGTGGTTGCTGGGAATTGAACTCAAAACTTCTGGAAGAGCAGGCAGTGCTCTTAACCTCACCCCCACTACCCCCTGCTGCTTTTTTTTTTTTTTTTTTTTTTTTTTGCTAGCTGAGTGTACTTCCTTCTGCCCAAGTGCTGGGATTACTGGAGTTGTAGGGGAAAAGGGACAGCCAAAGAAAGCACTTTGGCCCTGCAGCCAGAACCAAATAAATGCACCCTGACCCTGAATCCAGTGCCAAAGAAACACACTTTGTCCCTAGAATCAGAAATACACCCTAACCCTAAAATTAGAGCCAAAAAGCTAAACAGGACCAGTGAAAGAAGCACACTTTGGCCGTGAAACCAGAACCAAATCAGACCCGAAACCTGTGCAGAAAACTAACCAATCCCTGAGCAGGAGATCTAGCCAATCTGAACTCAGGGATTGAGACCTGAACAATCCCCACCCTGGAAAATTCCCTGGAAAAACTCAGCCCCATAAGTATCCCTATATAAATTCTGTACCTGTTCAGCTTGCACCTGTCCAGCTGCCTGGATTCTTACCTCGCAATAAATCTCTTAAATGAGGTTTGTGTGAGACCTTCCTTCACTGGAATGGAGCGGAGGAGAGAAGTAACAACTTTCCATTGGAGCCAAAGCAGAGCAGGGCTGTAACATTTTCACTGGGGAAACCTTCCCCTTAGAAGTGGACTTGTTACACTCCAGGGGACCAGAGACGAACTGTAACAACTTCACCCAAGAGTCCTCTGCTGCAGGAGCAGAGCTGTTATACTGGGGAATCCTTTCCCTGAAGCAGGGCAGTAAGCTGCTACACTTACTGTGGCCTGTGGCTCCGGAGTGCCAGGATACCTTTCCACCTGAGCTGTAACACTCCGTATTCTGTGGCTCCCAAGTGCCAGAATCCATCCTCATCCCATCCAAGCCACAATGCTTACAGGAGTGGAGTGCAGCACAATGCCCAAAGTTGCTGTTAACCAACTTTGTTTCTATGCTAACCTTTTTGATGGCTGCCTACTCCCCCTCCTTGCTGAGCACAAACTTGTGATCCTGCTGGCTCAGCTGGGATCGCAGGTGTGCAGCACCCTGCCCAGCTCTAACTTCCTAATCTTCCCCGAAATACAAGATGTTACACCCAAAGTTCAGATCCCCAAAATACCACCATGAGAATGCAAAAGCAAAGAGTCTATTCTGAGTTAACTTGGGCCACTCTATCAGCCTGAAGAAGAAAAAGAAGCAGCAGAGGCAGCAGCTAGGGCTGGTAGGGGGACGGGTGTGTGCGTGCGTGCGTGCGTGCGTGCGTGCGTGCGTGCGTGCGTGCGTGCGTGCGTGTGTGTGTGTGTGTGTGTGTGTGTGTGTGTGTGTAGTGGTCAGGCAGGAGGGAGGTGGCTTGAGGAATTTCAAACCTGCATAGCTACAGACTTGGGATTGGCTCCATCAGGTGGGTGATGCTTTGCCCAGTTCTGATTGGCTCATCCCCGTGGGCTAAGGTCAGGGGCAGTCATGCACCTCACTGACTGGCACATGCTGCCTCCTGCTAAGGTCAGGGGGACATCTCTTAGGCTCGGGGTTACTATTTCCCTAGGCTTAAGATCCATGGGGAGTCGTGCCTTTAGAGTAGAGGTTACTACTTCCCTTCTCAGGGATTGGTCTGTTTTTCCTGCCGAGGGATTGGTTCCTTTTGTGTGAGGAAGCAGAGATGGCTCTGTTTCAGGAACAAACTGTTTCTTTCTTGAGTCCTTTTTAGCTTTTAGGCTCCAATTTTAGTGCCAGGGCAAATTTCTTTAACTGGCTCTGATTGTAGGAGCAAAATGTGTTCTTTTGGCTCTGGCTTTGAAGTCAGGGCGTTTTTTTCTCTGGCTCTGGGTTGGGGGATAAAGTGTCTCTTTCTCTGGCTCAGGTCCCAAGTCCAGGATCTGTTTCTTTTACTGGCTCTGGGCTCAGAGCTGGGGTAGTCAGAGACTGTGCTGGGGCTATGGATCACAGATCTGCTGGGGCCTCAGTTTCTCAAAGCAACTGAACTATCCCTTCCTTGGCTCATCAGATTCCTTTTCTTATCACAGGCAGTTCAAAGACAGCCATCATTTTTAATTTGTTAACATTACGTCCTATCTCAGCCAAATAGCTGTCCTTATGAAATAGAAGAGTTATATTCCCTTCAGTTCTGCACAAAGGGTCCAGAACCTGCAGATTGGTGGAGTGATGCAAAGAAGCCAATCACAGCATCACAGCAGATACATGAGTTAGGACACCAGCCTCCCTCTGCCCAGGTTCAGTCTATACCTGAGCATTGGCCTTCTTGTGGCAGGCATGGCCCATCTCTCAGCTGTGGATATGGGTGTTTCATAAATTGATCAGCTATTCCTCAAGAGATAGTTAGATCAAGGGACCTGGGTTGGGGGATAAAGATAAACAGGATAACAGCTAACCTGTTAAGAACCCGAGTTTTCTTCAACACCCATTAACTTTTATTTTAAGAAAATAAACTTTTATTTTAAGAAAAGTCAATTTCAGCTGGGTGGTGGTGGTGGTGGTGGTGGTGGTGGTGGTGGTGGTGGTGGTGCTCACCTTTACTCCCAACAGATCTCTAAATTCAAGGCCAGCCTGGTCTACACAGTTGGTTCCAGGACAGCTGGGATATACAGAGGAACCATGTCTTGAAAAGCAACCAAAAACAACAATTAAAAAAAAAAAAAAAAAAAAAAAAAAGGAAAAAGTGCTTGCTGCTTTTACAGAGGCCTGAGATCAGTTCCCAGCACCCACATTGGTCAGGTCACAACTGCCTGTAACTCTAGCTCAGGGGTTGGGACACCTGCCTCAGGTCTCTGAGGGCATGCAGCTCAAGTGAGCTCCACAAACACAAAGTGACCAAAAGGAAGTGAAGGCTGTCCTGGAACTCCCTCTGTAGACAGGCTGGCCTTGAACTCACATACCCACCTGCTCTGCCTCCAGACTGCTGGGGTAAGGGTGTGCCCTGCACAGCCTCAGGGAACTTTACTCTGAGAAGGGCATTCTGACCGCCATGAGATTCAGCTGCTCGGACAGCTTATCTGTCACTTCTTGAGATGGCTCATGGTCTCATGACTCATGACATGACTGTCAGTTAAGACTTTCACTGTTTTTAGAACTGAGGTTTTCCATGGAAGGCTAAGCTTTGACAATAGCTTCTGAGTCTGCACAAACAGAGGGAGGGGGTAGGCTGTCTGCAGGCCTCCCAGGTCCCACCTCCACCACTCATGTCTGTATCCTGCTGACAATCTAAATGTTCTATCATTGCATTCTAGGAAGTCATGCCACATGGTGGCCCGAATTTATTTCCTTCCTTCTTTTGGTGTGTGTGTGTGTGTGTGTGTGTGTGTGTGTGTGTGTGTGTGTGTGTGGTTTCACACATCTGTATGCATATGTAGATGCTGGGAGTGAACCTTGGTTGTTCTCAATTACATCTCTACCTTGTGTTTTAGACAAGTTCTTTCACTGAAGCTAGAGTTCATGGGTTTGACTGCATTGGCTAGCAAGTCCCTAGGATCCCATCTCTGCCCCTTCAGCACTGGGGGTACAGGTCCTTGCTGTCATGCCTAGCTTCTTCATACATGTGTTAAAGATCAGAAGTCAATTCTTCATGTTTGTGCAGTATCCACTGAGCTACCTCCCCAGACCCTCGCCTGCAACTGACAGAAAGCTCTTGTGACAGACATGGGTAACTTATCCTTAGTATCCATCCCCTACCCCCCTACCCCCCCCATTTTTGAGACAGGATTTCTCAGTGTAACCCTGGATATCCTGGAACTAGCTCTGTACACTAGGCTGGTCTCGAACTCAGAGATCCATCTGCCTCTGCCTGCCAAGTTAAGGAGTGTGCCAGCACTGCCTGGTGAAATTTAATATTTACTTCCTTTTATATATATGAGTGTTTTATCTGTCTCTACGTATGTGTACCAAATGTGTGCCTCGTGCCTGTGGAGGTCAGAAGGTGTCAGATCCCATGGATATAGAGTTACAGATGGGAACTGTGCTGGGAACTGAACCTGGGTCTTCTGCAAGAGCAACAAGTGCTTTTAACCATCAACCATCTCTACAGTCTTGCACTAGACTATTAGCTCAGTACTTGTGTTCTTACCTAACAACTGTTTTACCCAGATCCCCTTGCAACTATGGCCTAGTCAACAACGGCAAAAGTATGGTCAGTCCTAGAGGCACACACCTTTGATCTCAGCACTCAGAAGGCAGAAGCAGCCAGATCTCTTATGAGTTTGAGGCCAGCCTGGTCTACATAGTGAGTTCCAGGCCATCCAAGGCTACAAAGAGAGAGTTTTCCTCAAATTAATTAATTAACTCAAGGCAGGAGAGATGGCTCAGTGGTTAAGAGCATTTGTTGTTCTTCTAGAGGAATGGGGTTCAGTTCCCAGCACCTACATAGTGGCACATGATCACTTCAGTTCCAGGAGGCCTGATGTTCTCTTCTGGCCTCCAGGGGTTATCAGACAAGCACATGATACACATACACACATGTAGGCAAGAACTGGCATTTAAATACATAAATAAATAAATAAATAAATAAATAAATAAATAAATAATAAACATGGATGTAATAAAGTGGCAGTGATTTCTGGGTAAAATCTGCATGGTGAATATGGGATCTGGAGTAGCGGAGAGACCATGAAATAAAATGCTCAGAGACAGAGGATGATTTCAGAAGCCTGGGATGTTCAGATAAGGAAATAACCTGAACCCACACTCTCCATTTTCTAGCCTCATATCCCAGAGAAACAAAGCCTTTGTTGTTAACTATATCTCCTTGCTCCATGTCTGAAACTCTCATATTGGGAAGGTGGGTTCCAGCAGCTAGCCTAGGATATTGCTGTTCTCTGCCAGTTCTGAAAGCCTGTGGTTTTCAGGGCTGGGATGCATGCTCATCTGTCTTCGCTCAATTTCTTCAGATGGACTGTTCTTCCTTAACCTCAACCCTGACCTTTCGTGATTGATCTGGGGATTGAACTACATTTAAAACCAAAATGGGAAAAAAATGTCCAAATGGAAAGTTAACTGCTGTAGGAGACAAGGTTTTCTTGCAGTTTCTCTGTTGTCCACTGTCCAGAAGGAAGCTTGTGAAATATTGCTCCTTTTACCCCCTTTTACTATAGCATGAGTCATTTCTTTTCTTCAATGACTGATTTTTTTCTTTAAGCCTGATTTCCCAGCAATCCTAGGATATAGCATTTCCCAGTGAAGAAATATTTAGGCTCATGTGGTTTCTCTGAAGTCTGGCAGACAGCTGGGGATTTCCCTGGGGAAGGGGACAGAATGGGGAAGCTAAAGGCTTGGGCTGTACCAAGGCAGAACTGGAGGTGGGAACAACAGGAGCCTCTGGCACTGGCAGAAATGAGGCTGACCAGTGTTAGGCAGTATTGTGGGACACAGAGGTTTAGGGTTCAGGAGAGGGGATGCCCAGCTGTTAGCTCTACAGGCAAAGTTGAACCTGCGGGCCTGTCTGGGATGGGCAATCCTGTCCCAGGGTTTCTGGGAGGCATCACTGCATAGCCAAACTAGACAGACCTGGAGAAGCAGAAATCCATCAAAGGGCCTGGGAGAAGGCTATGTTGGTAAAGTGCTTGTTTCTCAAGCATGCGGACCTGAGTCAGAACCCATTATGGGGGAAGCTGTTGGGAGTGGCACACGTCTGTAATCCCTGTGCCAGGAAGTAGGTATGGCTGGATCCCAGGGGCTCACAGCCAGCCAATCAGTGAGCTCCAGGTTGAGAGCTAGACCCCATCTCACAAAATAGGGTGGGAAGCTGGAGAGATGGCTTGTTGGTTAAAAGTGCTGAGTGTTCCTGCTGAGGACCCAGGTTCGAGTCCCAGAACTACATGGAGGCTCATAACCACCTGCAACGGTAGACTAGGGGTTTAACATGTATTTTGGCCTCTGAAAGCACTGCAGACTTGTGACACACAGACATACATGCTGGCAAAACACCCATAAAATGGAAATAACGGAGGGGAACACAAAGGTGGGGAATGGTTGCAGGAGACAGGAAAACATGCAGTGTCCACCTCTGCCCTCCACACACACATGCATCTGTGCACATCATTCATACACAGTTACACACATACACATGTCCTCACATGATCCAGAAAGTCTAATTACTTGATCTCAATCTCTAGGACCCACATATAAGAACTGACTCCCTAAGAGTCATTCACACCATGGCATCCCCCACCACCACACACACACACACAGGTGTGCGCGCATGCGTGTGTGCACAAGAGAAATAAATAAAATATGAAAAAAAATTAAAATAAAAAACCCTGGAAACTAGAAGAACTGAACTAACCAGCCTAATTATCACCAGACAAAGATGCCACAGGGGCCGGTTCAGCTCTTTAAGTAGCCAGTTATTTACACCAGTCCCAAGTGTGGGGGGGTTCTCTTTATTACTCCAGCAGTAGGGGTCTCTGCTTATAAGCACAATGTTGACACACACCTGCAGATGACCCTCAAGTTCAGACTCTGAGGACCATAGCATCTTCGACCTCACTGCACACCATTCTGTTATTACTAAGAAAGGGATTCTCTGCATAGCCCAGGCTGGTCTGGAATTTGATCTGTAGACCAGGCTGGCCTTGAACTCAGAGATCCACTACCTCTGCCTCCCAAATGCTGAGATTAAAAACATAAGCCCCCTTGGGGCTGGAGACATGGCTTAGTGGTTAAGAGCACTGGTTGCTCTTGCAGAGGATCAGAGTTTGATTCCCAGCACCAACATGCTAACTCGCAACTGTAACACCAGTTCTAGGAGATGTGATGCCTTTTCTGAGCTTTAAGGGCACCAGAAACACATGTGGTACATATATAGACACACCAGATATAGGCAAAACATTCATACACATTAAATAAATAAACAAACCTAGCTTAAAAAAAAAAGCATGAGCCACTGTGCCTGGTGTAGTTTTCGTACTACATAGGTTTCATGTAGCCTAGGTTGGCCTCAGACTTGCTATTCAGCCAAGGATGAACTCAGACTCCCACTATCCCTGCCTCTACCTCCTAAGTGAGGGGATTACAGGTATGTACCACCATGCTAGTTTATGTGGTATTGGGAATTGAACCCAGGGTACATGCTAGGCAGACTCTGTACTACCTGAGCTACAGCCACAATCCTGCTGATTTTGCTTTTTAAGTCAGGATTTCACTCTGTAACTCTGGCTGGCCTGGAACTTGCTATGTAATCCAGGCTGGCCTGGAACTTGCACTAATCCTCCTGCTTTAGCCACATCAGAGCCAGGACCATAGATATTGGACATCACACCGGCTCTTTCTCAGGCCATTGTCAGGTATCCGGTTTCTCACACTGTGCTGGGTGTGGTTTGTCACCACTTTATTGATTGACTGTAGTAGAGAACGACCTTGAATTTCTGATTTTCTTGCCTGCATTCTTCACATTCTAGGATTCAACAACAAACTGGGTTTAGTCAATGCTGGGGATCAAACCCAGGACATCATGCACACAAGGCAGGCACTCTACCCACAGAACCTCATTTTTCAGTCTTGTCTTGTGGGGTCCTGGAGACATGAGCCTGTCACTCGTCATCATCCCACTGCTTCCTACGAGACTCCAGAGCCACGAGCTCCACCCACTTGGTTTTGCCCTAGGGGGAGGGTAATGGAACCTGGGGACTGTACAGTCTTCTGGGGGTCAAGATGATACCCCACCCCCAATTTGTCCCTCACCCCAGTTTGGCTCAGCAGCACGGGGGCAAGGGACAAGTATGTAGATGTCACCCAAAACTCAGAGGGAGATTTTTAGGGCAGAGTGGGTGTTTAGTAGACTGCTGTCTCTGTGGCACAACCCAGAATGGCAGCCTGATGATGAAGTGGGAGCTATGACCCCAGCTTCAGGCAGGACATAGCAGGCTGATTGTGGCTTAAAGGCACAGTACATTTGCTGGATCAGTACGACACAGCTCCTAGCTGAGCAGGGAAATTTGAAAGTCTCTGTGGCCTTAATGGACAGCAGAGCCATGGCAGTCAAACAACACAACTCAGTAGCCAGTGAGTTCAAGCTTGGGGAGCCTGGCTCTGAACTGTTTATTTTAGGTGCATTTAAACACAGTACAACCTGCTGAAAACTGTCCTTGTGATGATTAACTCAACCCTGAATCCACAACAGAGCACACCAAAATCTCTTTGAGGAACAAAGTAAACTCGATCCGGATCAGATGTGATTGCATCAGAACCCTTTATAAAGCACATGTGATGCCTTCCATAAAGATGGGTTCTAAGATTGACTGAGGAAAACAAGTTTACGAGAAAGGTCTGGAGGAGAGCCTGGTGCCGGCTCTGGCCACACAGAAGGTGTAAAGGTCACCAGGCTACAGCGCACAATGGCTCCAACCTCTGAGCACAAAATAGGTTTCACATTCCTCCCCTTGAAGGAATAACTCTGTGCTAAACATTCCTGGTCCCCCTAGTGCCTATCTGTGAGCACAAAGACCTCCATGTCCTCTAAGGGAGACATCCTGTCACTGGCACAGAAATGCCCTTTTCTGTTCCAGAGACCAGGCTCAGAATTAGGGAAGTTGATGGCGTCACCACAGCCTGAAACTAGAAGCCTGCAAAGGGGACACTGGACAAAGTCCTGCTGTTTGCAGTCCCAGCCTGAGCCTGGAGGGACAATGGCCTGGGAGCCTTAGGGACTAGACCATGCTAGGCACTGAAGGCAGCGCTTTCCCACACGGTTCCTGCAGACTCAGTGAACTTCCCAGACATACCCCAAATAACGCTCTACGGCTTCCTAGGAATTCCTCAGTACTGACAAGTCCACATCAAGACAGACTCATGCTGTTTCTCACCTCTTGAAGGACATTTAGATTGTTCCTACCCTGTAGCTGCTCTAAATACTGACTCAAGGACTCTGCCTCCTCTACCAGTGCCCAGGTGTGACAGCTGCTTCTTGGAACAGTCGTCCCCCCCCCCCCCCGTTCTTTAGCTCTGCCCCTTCTAATGGCTTGTCATGCTTCTTTTTTTTTTTTCTTTTTATGTTATGTGCATTGGTGTTTTGCCTGCATGTGTGTCTGTGTGAGGGTATTGGAATCACTGGGAACTGGAGTTACGATCTTGAGCTGCCATGTGGGTGCTGGGAAATTGAACCTGGGTCCTCTAGAAGAGCAGTTGGTGCTTGTTTTCTGTGGCTGTAACAAAGGCCCTCGGCTAGTCAGCTTGTAAAAAAGAAGGTTTGTTTCGGCAAAGAACTGGAGATGTTCTAATCCATGACTAGGTAGGTGTTGGGAGAGCACCAGATGGCAAGGGAGGGCACACACCCTGCTTATCGCATGCCAGTGAACAAAATGGGAAGGGACTGGGCCCACATCCCCTTGAAGGGTATGCCCCTGTCACCTAAAGACCCTTCTCCCCACCAGGCCCAAGCTCTGAGAATGACAGAAGGAGCCCTGCTATATTCACTCAGTCACCTAGGGCCTCTCTCATGCACTTAGCAAGCAGTCATGGGTTCCCTGTGTCAGGGCTCAGGCAGGATGGTGTCAGGCTCACGGATGGATCAGAGTCTAGAAGAGCACACAGTCTGATGGCAGAGCAGTCAGCGAGAGCAGTGAGAGGACACCAGTCCTTAGGTCACTCTGCCTGAGGCTCTGGCGTCCCTCCTCTTCTGTCTACTCTCCGGATGTGGTCAGAACAGATGAGACATGAACAAAAGTTGCGAAGCATGCAACTTCTGGATTATGTCCTTGAAGACATCTGCCTTGGACACTAGCATGCCCCTGTTAGGCTGGCTGGAAAGTGGCAGTAGCTGAATTCTTGACAAACCACAGCCCAGGAAGGGCTGAGACACCTCTGACCTTAGACTAACGTGAGGCAGACATGATCTTCGGCAAACCACTGGGCTGTTTGTTACAGTGGCTTTCAGGCTACTGTAAGAAGCCTTCTGGGCATATATTCAATTCCTGCCCAGTTCAGGAGCAGCCCAGTTCCTCCAGGATCTCACGTCTCTCCTTGGGAGTTGGTGGAGCTGGGTTGAGTTTTGTTGGCGTATTGGGAATATTAGGTCTCCACTTTACTGTCGCCACTAACTGGCTTCCTCCCACCTAGACTTTCCTGGAAGTGTTTTGTGCTGGCTGGTTCTATGTCAACCTGACACAAGGTAGCGTCATTTTGGAAGAAGGAACCTTGACTGAGAAAATGCTCCAACCAGATTGGCCTGTGAGCAAGACTGTGGTGCATTTTCTTAATTAATCATATAGGAAGGCCCAAATCAATATGGGTAGTGCTACCTTTGGGCAGGAGGTCCTGGTTTCTATAAGAAGGCAGACTGAGCAAGCCATGGGGAACAGGCCAGTAAGCAGCACTTGTCCAAGTCCTCTGATCAACTCTGCCTCCATGTTCTTGTCCTGTTTGAGTTCCTGCCCTGATCTCCTTGGATGCTGGACTACAAGCTGAAAGATGCTTTCCTCCCCAAGTTGCTTTTGGCCCTGGTGCTTATCACAGCAATAGAAACCCTAAGGAGGACATGCATGTTCCTCCTTCCCCCCCCCAGCCCCAGCATAAATCATACTTGAATCTTTGCCCAGGCCAGACCTTCAGCCTCACACCACATTCCCTGCACACCCAGCGCCCAGCTGGCCCTAAGCAGAGGTCTGCAGGAAGCACAAGAAAGCAGACTTCCAGGAACGGGGCCCGCAGTGCTCATCCATCCTTGGTCTCTGCCCAGGCACACAGATGGAGGGCAGTCCAATTTAATATTTAAACAAGAGGCTGCATGTCGATACAGCAGCCAGGGGAAATTAGTCCCCTAGCTCTGAGCTGCTGGGAAAGATTTCCCTGCTGGCCAGTGCCTGGCTAGCTAGCCTGGAAGATTCATTAGGTAATTGACAGAGAGCTTGCCTCGGGCCTCTGTGGGTTGTCTTCCTCAGCCCTGGACAAAAACATCTGTAAACAGACTAGCCAGTGAGAAAGCATAGGGGCCTGAACATCTGATTGCATGTCCCCAGGACATGTTCCACCCAAGGCACCCCTCCTTTTCCCTTTTTCAGAATACCCAGCTGCACAGTGAATGTTATGACTTCTCCATAAAGAGGCAGCTTGAGGTTGCCAGGGTATCCACCCACTGTGAGGTTGGCCCAGGACAGGGGAAATGTTGCAGGGTATCTGGAAGCAGGCCCAGGCAGAGGGAACCCTGCAGGGAGGTATGAGTGGGAGGGTGGGTGGGGTTGTCCAGGGCTTTGTCTGTGGGTGCAATGAAGTGATAGGGTGTCCAGCTCCCAGGTCACACAAGCTCTGCCAGCCTGTTCCCATCTATCTATCTGCAAACTCAGAAGGGTCTAGGCTGAACCTCCACTCCCCAATGTGGAAGGTGGGGTACGATACGAAAGGATTTGGGGGTATACATT
This sequence comes from Cricetiscus sungorus, assembly GCA_030556225.1. NCBI lineage: Eukaryota > Metazoa > Chordata > Mammalia > Rodentia > Cricetidae > Cricetiscus > Cricetiscus sungorus. The sequence continues at coordinate 19,442,599 of JANBXA010000031.1, read as the reverse complement.
GTGTCCCAAGCACCAACTGGCTCTTCTGACAGTCACATCCATGCTGGGAGGTGGCATCACTCAGTTGCTCTTTGCAAAAGAGGAAAAAGCCACACTTGGCCACAACTCAGAGGTTGGAGGCTGGCAAAGGGGCTCGTTAGCTGGACATTAGCAAGCCTTTTCCCAGCACAGGAAGCACATGAACAAGGCTTGTGATGGTGGATGCTGGGATCCCCTCACTGAGCCTCAAAGCCTCTCAGTTTCAGAATGAGTCAGCTCCTGGCACCCAGGCCCTACCTCCCCATTCCCCGTCTATTCTCCAGGATATGATGCTATTTCTGGAGTGCTGTATCTTGACGGGCAGTTTATGGCAGCTGGATTAGGAGGCTCAGTGTGGAGTGGCTGGTCGAGACACAGGCTGCTGAATGTAGAGAATGTAGACGAACATTTGCTCAGTGCTCCCCATTCCCAGAGCATCTTTCAGTTCCCCATTCTTGGATACGGCCCAGCCAAGCATGATTCAAGGGAGGTCTGGGGCCAAGGCTGCCTCCTAGATCCATCTGGAAGGCCAGCCCGCAGGCCCTCAGAGAGGGCTGCGGCTGTGTGTCAAGGAGTGTTGTGGCCAAGTCTCAGACTGCTGTACACCAGGGAGTGGCAGACCATGGCTGGCTCCCCCTGGGACCTCAGCTTTGCAGGGAATATGAACATTGGGAGGCCCACACCTGGCTACATGGGATTCTGAGTCCAAGCTTGGGGATGACTTTGAGATGCATTTGGCAAGTTCTCATTTTCAAGACCTTTGCTGAACTAAACTGGGATGACTCTCTGGGTGCTGTGTGGCAGGAGGAGGCTCAGTCCCTAGGCTTCCTAAGAGGCACTGTGCATTTTGGGCAGCAGTGAGTTGGTGGTGAAGATGGAGAGGTACCATAGGCAGCATTGGCAGGTGCATAGTGGGTATCAAGATGCTGCTATGAGAGTGGAAAGGAGCCAAGAATATGAGTTTAGTATAGATGAAGAAGGAGGTGGGCCCAAGCTATAGAGGGCCCTGAGTGCTGACCCTAAGTGTCAGGCTTTGTTTTGAAGGCTACAGGGTGCAATGGATGAGCATATGTCGAGGGAGTGATGTCTTTCATTTCTGTGTGCTACCATGTTATGGTCTCACCGTAAGATGATCATGAGGCTAAACAACCCCCAACCCTAAGAAATCACTTCCCTTGTTCTAACATGTACAGTTACATATAGTGTTTGTATTGCTAAAGCCTGTAATTCTAAAACAGAAAGAAATTTAAAAAGATTGGTGAAGCTGGGCCTACAATCCTTTCTCTGGGGAGATGGAAACGGGAATTGCAGTAAATTCCACAGCAGCCAGCCATGAAGTAGACATTTTTGTTGTTGTTAATGTGTGTGTGCAGTGAGCTAGAGGAGATCTCCTGCAGCTGGAGTTCCAGGTGGTTGTGAACTGCCCAAATAGGGTGCTTGGAACTAAATTCAGGTCCTCTGAGAGAGCAGCAAGGGCTTTAACAGATGAGCCATCTCTCCAGCTCCCACCATTGAGAGCTCTTCAAATGATATTGTGATTGATTGGAGAAATGACTGGCTTATAATTCATTGTCTTCATCAAAAACCTCCTCTGCTCTTGAATACCTTTGGAGCCTGGCAGCTCAGCCCCTTACTGAACCATCCAAGTCTGTATGCAGGCAGAGCCCAGAGGCTGACATGTCATCCTGTTTGCTAAAAAGAAGCTCAGGGCTCCTGGCAGCCTCCTGACCTCCACCATCCATGGGAATGCCCAGCCAAAGAGTCAGTTGTTACTGCATAGATGTTCCTGTGGCCCAGCCCTGGGGGCTGCATAGCAAGGCACTTCCAGGAGCTCCCATAAGCCTGGCCAGTCTTCCAGGGTGAGGCCAGAGTCCCCTCCCTTGGCTGTGGCTAGCTACTATCCTCACACTGTGGTGTTCATATTGAGCCCCATGTAGGCTAAAATAGATCTACGCTTATTAAGGGGGATGAGTAGGCTGGGACACCACTTCAGCTATTTGTGAGCCTTGAGAAGAGAGGTGAGACCACAGGCTCCTCTCATGCCATATCAGCCAGCGTGTGCACGTGCTCAAGCCTGTGTTCACAAATGTGCTATGTGACCATGGGATATTAGATGTTGGTAAGTCACTTTTATTAGAGCCTCCGATCTACAACAGGGGTAGTGATTTAAAACACTTTCCCCAGCCAGGTGGTGGTGGTGGTGCACTTGGGAGGCAGAGGCAGAGGCAGAGGCAGGTGGATCTCTGTGAGTTCGAGGCCAGCCTGGTCTACAGAGCAAATTCCAGGACAACAAGACTATACAAAGGGACCCTGTCTTGGAAAACCATAACCACCACAACAAAACAAAACAAACAAAAAAACCCCCCACTTTTCCCAAGAATTTCCACTTCCCCTGCACTCTGGAATGGGCTGTGGCAGATCTTTAGAGCAATGCCTTAAGGGAGGAAAAATTCCCAGACAGCTCTGCCCCTCCCCTTGGGCTCATGAAGCTGGGAGAGCTCCACCCTTCTTAGCATTTCTACCCAGGCTTCTCTGAGCTCTGCTCCTGGCCCCATCTATCTTCCAGCTAACATAGAACACTCTTCAGCATTCCAGGCTTGCTGATCTAGCTCATTAAAGCCCAAGATGCTACGATTCTAGAATCACTTGCCAGCCAAGAACACTGGACAAGATGTATCTACCAGTCTCACTCTGGCCTGGTGGGGCAGGCGTATGGAGGTGACACATATTCCCCAGACCAGTCTTGGCCTCCTCTAAAGTGAGTACCAACAGCTCAGAGCCCTTTCCCTCCTGCTCACCTTGCCTCCCTTGGCAAAGGTAGTAACATTGCTGCTATACTATGGAGGCAGCCCGGAGGGCTCTCACAGGTACATCTTCATGGCTTTGTGTGTGGTGGGGCAGTAGCGGGCATGTAGCTGGGCCAGCAGAGCCCTAGATGTGGAATCTAGATGTGTACCCTGACTTTTCTTGTTCCACACATGAACGGCATAGGTGGCATTGAACAGCCGTGCCAGCTCCTCAGGGCTGATGTCTTCAAAGTATTTCTTCCAGTTCTGCCAGGGGATGGGGTAGAAGGCCTCAGGGGGCAGAGCAGTGACTCCACGGCAAGTGTGGCTCTCCTCCAGGCTTCGGATGGAACACCACTTCTTGAAGACCCGGGTGAGCAGTTGGGGGCCCTGGTGACCCCAAATCCAACCATTGTAGTGGTCCACAAAGTCCTGTATGCACAGTGCCAAGAAGTCATGGTGGCGCTCAAAGGCCAGGAAGGCTCCATTGAGGACATACCGTGATTGGACACCCAGCGTGTTGGTCAGGTTCCTCAGGTTCTTGAGGACGATGAAGTCTGTGTCCAGGTAGATGCCACCAAACTTCCAGAGAAGAGCGATCCTGGAGGCATCAGACAGTATAGGCAGCAGATAGGGCTCCCAGCTGTGCTGCACCTTCAAGTACCAGGCTGCCAATGGTGTGTCCTGAAACAGCTCCTTCAGGTCCAGAGGTTGTATCTGGACATTGCGGAAACATCTCAGGAGAGAGATGCCAAGGTTCCGAGGCAGGGCTGTTTTGTATCTATGCAGTCCTTTCATGAGCACCACCACCTGGGACTCTGGGTGTGCCCTGGCAGCTGACTCCACGGAACACATGAACAGAAAGCTAGGTTTGGTCCTGTCTGAGGTCTCTAGGAAGAAGATATTGCCTGGGGCAAAGGTTCCAGGGAAGGACAGCTGGGGGCAGGAGATGTCCACTGGCAGGCTATTCTGTTGTCCTTGGTCCTTAGGTGTGCCCACAGAGTGCCAGTAGATCATGATGAAGACAAGGAATGTGAACTTGAAGCTGATAATGAAGAAGGTGAAGACCCGCTGTCTGGGGGTGACCCTGAGCATCCTCAGCAGGCAGTCGAGGGACTTGAACATGGTCTCCCCCAGCTCACAGCAGGAGGTGCCCACAAGGATTGACTGGTCTGTAAGAAACGAGCACCAGCATTCAGGTTGGCTGGCTACAGGGACCCCTGACCCTCAAGAAACACGCTTCCTGCCAACACCAGGGAACTGCCAGCTTCCAAAGTTGGGGGTCTCTGGGACCCAAGAGGCATGAGCTGTACCTGTACAGGCTGCTCACCTGTAAAACAGAACTGGACTGGAGCCTGGGCAAGGTCATTTTGCCTTGTGTAGTAAAGTTGTGAATGCCCAAGGACCAGAACCAGTGTCTCTCACAGTGTGTAGCCAGAATCTAGCAGATACCGTCAGAAGCACCCACTTTGCCACATAGCACCCTAACTTGACAAAATCTGCCTCTCTTAGCCTATCCCTTGACCCCTCAGTTCCATGAATAGACCTTGGCTCACTCAAAAACAGGCTACTCAATGTCTAAAATTTGGCATGAAGACCTGAGCATGGGCTCAGGATCGAAGAGATGATTCAGTGGGTTAAATACAAAAGCACGAGGGTCTAGGTTGGAAGACAGGAACGGCATTACAGGCACATAACTCCAGTGCCAGGGAGGGACACACAGAGTGATACTTGGGGGGCAAGTGGTCTTTTATCTGAGGATTTACTTATTGTGTATTATTTATTTCATGTGCATGGGTGTTCTTCCTGTGTGTATATCTGGGACACATGTACAAAGTGTCCTCAGATACCAGAGGAGGGCACTGGGTACTGTAACTGAGTCTTCTGGAAGAGAGCCAGTGCTTATAACTAAGCCAGCCCTCTAGCATCAATATTTTATTTTGAATTATTGTGTGTTGGGGGTGCATATTGTATACAAGTGCAGATGCCTGCAGAGAGCAAGAGTGTGTTGGATAAGCCATCCAATATGAGTGCTAGGGACCAAACTCAGGTCTTCTGTAAGAGCAGCAAGAACTCTAAATTGCTCAGCCATCTTTCCATCCCACTAAGACTTTTTTTTGAGGGGGGGTTCTAGAGACAGAACCCTCTGTGTAGCCCTGGCTGTACTGGAACTAGCTCTGTAGACCAGGTTGGCCTCAAACTCACAGATATCCTCCTGCCTCTGCCTCCTGAGTTCTGGGATTAAAGATGAGTGCCTTCACTGCCCTTTTTTTAAATTTGAATTTTAATTTAATTGGAGTTTTAAAAGAGAGGGTCTCACTGTATAGCCGTGGCTGTCTTAGAACTAACTCAACAGAGATCTGCCTGCCTTTGCCTCCCAGGCACTGGGATTAAAAGTGTGTGCTACTATACCTGGCAGACTTTTTATTTTAAGTTGGTGAGGGTGGCCTTAAATTCACTACATAGACCAGGGTGGTTTTTGACTCGTGATCCTCCTGCCTCAGCCTTCTAAGTACTGGGATTGCAGTTATGCACCACTAAGCCCTATTACTTTAGACATTTGCTCCTCCAATAAATATTAAACATCTCACCAACATAGCAGCATTTTATACATACAAACCTGTCAAACATTTACAAGCACCTGAAAGGGTTAATTCTCACCTCTGCCTTAAGGATAGGGAAGTGGACTGGCTATATCCCTCATGCTGTCCCCAGGCAGAAACTGGCATGTTGTGTATGAGAGCAGTGGGTGGGTGGGGATGGGGTCTGTGTTCTTCCATATTACCTCTTCCTGAAGAGAATTGGTCTGGGGAAGGAGTGGCCAGGATGGTACCTGGTTCCCTGGAGGAACTCAGTCCTATAACCAGAAGACTAACAGCAGCCCTGGCCCTAGGTCCATATCTATTTTATCTTCCAGGTTGCATTCACATCCTTCAGGCCCTTGGCCACGCCAGGGAACAGTTGCATCATTTTGACATTAGGAACCCGGAAACTTGTATGGACAGAGGCCAAATGACTAGACTAGACACAGTCAGGTAAGCGCTACAGGAACCTGAGAGTTCAGTCCCTTCCAGGACTCTTGGAATAGCCATCCCACAGGGAAGAGCTGGGGTTTGAACCACTTGGATGGACTACCTCTGGGTTAAAGGGCTACTGACCAGCCTGGGCAGCCCATGACAAGAAAGTGGAGTCCTAGCTGCCTTCAGGCATCCTGGATATGTGTACTGGGTTAGGAGCCCATCTTCTAAGCAGCCAGGAACGTGCTGTGTAGTCTCATGCTCAGGTCTGCCAACCCACCTGCAAAAGAGAGAAGGCAGAAAGTGTAAGAAAGCTGTAAGCCATCAGCAGCCCATTACTATGGCTTTCAGAGTACAGCGCTGAGGGAGGACCATCTGGAGACAGAGGGACAATACAATCAACTAGAATTCCCTGGGTGAAATGGCACTTGGACTAGGCACCAGGGAGAGAAGGAAGGTTGATCAAATGGAGGAGGTGTTGGCCAGCTGGAACCCTGCGCCTTCATCAGCTATAGGCTGTAAGGGACTGTGGGAAGCACCGAGGAAATCAATCAGCTACCACTCAGCAAATTAGAGTCAAAGGCTGAATCCCAGCACTGAAGAGGCAGAGGCAGGAAGGTCACAAGTTCCAGGACAGCCTGGACTACACAGGGAGACCTTATCTCAAGCCAAGAACAATAACAAGATAAAATAAACTCAGAGCTGCAAACAGTGACTGGGTTGCAAGATTGGGGAGGCAGGCACTTGAGTTCATTCACAAGTTTAGGGCCAGTTTGTGCAACATAGCCAGATGCTATTTAAACACAAACATCCAGGAAGTGGTGGCACACACTCTTAATCCCAACATCCAAGAGGCAGAGGCAGGTGGATCTCTGAGTTCAGTTCGAGGCCAGTCTGGTTACAGAGTGATAAGTTCCAGGATAGCCAGGGCTATGTAGAGAAACCCTGTCTTGAAAAAACAAAACAAAACAAAACAAATCACCAGAAGCAAATAAACAAACAAGAAAATGTCTTCATCACTAGGGAGATGAAACAAGAGGTTCAAGGCTACCTTTGGCTATGTAGCAAGTTCAAAGATAGCCTGAGCTACATGAGACCCTATCTATAACAGCAACAATAAAAACCTAAGCCAGATCACATCATAGCCTTGCACAGACCCTAGCAATGTGAGAGACTCAGGTCCCCAAGGCCCTGCATATGCATACACTCCTGACTTCACAGCACTTTCCCCTTGGTTTCTATCTAAACCTCTCAGAGTGCTGCCTCTCAGAACTCAAGACGCCTCGGGTACCTGAACACCTGTCTCTTTGCATGGACAACTCTTTCCCTATTCCTAAGTCACCCTCATGACTCAAACCCCTAAGACTCCAATGTTCTCTGCCTTCTACACTTCATTCTACACCTCTAGCACTTATCCTGATATACTGTATATGTTTAAGTAATTTATTTAAAAATAGCCCAACACTCTCTGTCCACTGTTCCTCTGAAAAGGCAGACAAGTTTCTGTCTCTTCTCTTCTTCTTTCTTCCCTTCTCTCTCATCTCTCCCTTCCCTTCCTTTTCCCTTCTCCCTTCTCTTCCCTTCCCCCAATAAACTTCCCATGTAGAAAAAGAAACAGCCCAACAAGGACAGTGTTTTATTAAATGACTCATGTAGAACAGGCTAATCTCGAACCCACTAGATAGCCCGAAGATGACCCTGCCTCCTGCCTCCTGCAGCTGGGATTATAGGTGAGCATCACACCAGGTTTATGTCTTGCTTGGGATGGAGCAGAGGCCTTCATGCAAGCAAAGCAAACTCTACCCACTGAGCTTCATCACAGCCTTCTGTTTTGCTTTGTTTCTTAAGTAGACCAGGCTAGCCTTGAACTCATGATTCCACTCCCAACCTCCCCTCCTGCTGGGATTAGAAGCACATTAACACAACACCCAAGTACACACACACACTTACATACACACACTCTGTAGACCAGGCTGACCTTGAACTCACAGAGATCTGCCTGCCTCTACCTCCAAGTGCTGAGATTAAAAGCGTCTGTCACTACCACCAGACTGGAAAAGTATATTTTGGGTTTGTATTTGTTCAGCATCTAGAACCCTGTCCAGTTCTTGATAGGTGCAGTCAACAAAGAACAAGTGAGGGAATCGGTGAGCTGGCCCATGAGCAGAAGGGTAGCTGGTGAATGACTAAGAGCATTAGTGAGAGAGCAAGTCTGGAGCCAAGGCTAGTGAGCTGCATGTGAGGGAGCAGAGGCAGACCCAGAATAGCACCAGCTGTGTCCCCCTCCTTTGGGGACTAAGGCTATTTTGGTCATAAGTACTTTTCTTTTTGGTTTTGGCTTTTCAAGACAGGATTTCTCTGTGTAGCCCTGACTGTCCTGAACTCACTCTGTAGACCAAGCTGAACTTGAACACAGATTCACCTGCCTCTGCCTCCTGAGCGCTGGGATTCAAGGCATTGGCCACCACCACCCTTTGACCATAAGCATTTTTAACCCAGTGGGAGACAGACAGACATCTATCTGAATGTGGATCATTAGACATCAGCAGAGTGTTCTCTGAGTATTTGGGACCCCATGTCCTGGGATGCCCTGACTGTGCCATGGTCCAGGGTAGAGAGCCCAGGCCTGAGGTGGAGTAGGGTGTGCCTGACTGCAGTTGGAGGCACTATACTCAGGCCACACCATATTTGGTGACTGAGTTGAAGACCCAGGAATAGAAGTTATAACCCGGGCCAAGTTGGCCACAGCTCAATACCCATGTGACCTCAGACTCAAATGCTCCCAATGCCCCTGGGTGGGCCTGGTGGCTGCACCCTTAGTCCTGGCCCTTGTCAGAAGAGCTTGGCATGTCCCCAGTGGCACCCCCTGTCCCCAGGCTTCCTTCACTAGGACAGGATGCTATCTATCTCCAGGTAGTGTGTTGTTAAGTGCTGTTCTACGTACTTTCTATTGTCAGGGCTTTTCACCATTTGCTGCACGCAATGAGTCGGAGCAGAGATACAGGCTGGCAGAGGCAGAGTTTGGCACCAGTTCTAAGCACTGTTTTCCAACTTGAATGCTGCACCCTTAATGGCTGTACCTCCATCTGTTTCCCTGGCTGAACATGAGCCAGGACAGTGTCATGGGGATAGTCTGATACAGCACACACTGAACTCCAGAGATCCCACCCCTGGGCTGAGTGCCAACAGAATGGCTCACAGAAAACCTGTGCTGAGCCAGCAGAGGGTCAGACATTCTGATGGTGACCCAGACAGGCTTGCTATGTGTGGTACCTCATCAGTTCCCCTTCCCAGTCCTCTGCAGACACACTTGCACCCTACCCAGGGATCCTCTTAAGATGCAAAGAAACACAAAAGGCTCTTGGTGACACACTAGGAGGACCAGGGACATGGACCCCGAGGAGCTGAGCTAGGGCTGTAGAGTGGGAGACTGAGGGGGTCCTCGCAAGGTGGGATGGGGAGGGTGACCCCATCAGTGTCCAGGAGCAAGTCTGCTGGGGTTTCTAGGCTACCAGACAAGTCAGGCTGGGTAGGGTGAACCCCCAACCTATGGCATGTGGCCCCAGGAGTCTAAAGACAAAGCCCCAGGTTAGCTGGAGGCTCTAAGCCTTGCAGAGCCTTCATCTGGCCCCCTCTCCCTCTCCCCCCCCCTCTCTTTTCTGAGACAGGGTTTCTCTGTAGAGCTTTGCTGTCCTAGAACTTGTTCTATAGACCAGGCTTAAAACAAAACCCATCTGGCCTTGGAGAGCACAATGTGTGCTAGGCTGGAAAGACACACCTCCACAGGCCACAGTGTCAGGCGTTTTTTGTTTTGTTTTGTTTTTAATCTGGCATCTGTGAAAGGCCTGGAAAAGAAAGGACATTGGTGTTAGGTCCCTAAGGTAGTATTTAATATATCAAAGTGGACTCCCAGAATCCCTGAGTCTCTACCTGTTACAGAGCCCTTCTGGCTGGCATACCTCACCCCTACCCCAAGCTTCTCCAGCCCAGGGGCTGGGTTGTCCTCTCTCCCACCTTCCCTATACAATCTGGCCATTTTGGTTACCTATCCCCTTTTTGGTCTACCCTTGACTTTCTTGGCCAGTCTCTCAGGTCAGCGGTTTCTCTCCCCTAACAGTCCAGCTCAAGCTGGCCATATCTACTCTGGACTCTCCCTGAGGTCCCTGCTATGCTCTCCCTTGTATCTACAATAAACCTTCTCCTCCACCGTACCTAAACGTCTGTCCTTCCTTATTTCTTCTTTTCATTCAAATGGGACAATCTCTAAGGTCATGGAGGAAACAGTAAAACCTCTCCCTCTCATCTCCATGTTCAGCAGTATGGCTACATGTGGCCAGGAAGCAGCCTTTGACCATGACTGGCCCTCTTTTTTTATTATTGCCCCCCCCAGCACCCCCAGCTCTTGTAACAGAGCACACAAGCCCCATTCTGTGATCACACTTGTTTCTGGTGCAGTCAAGTCAGGTTCCTTTCCTATTGCCTTCTCCCCTGCTTAGACAGGGACTAAGATGTCCCAGAGTTCCCCAGCCGACTTCAGTGCCTCTTTCCAGCAAGGCTGTGTACAGGACACAAGCCCCAGAACAAGTTACCTCCCTGAGCTATAAGTCCCTTGCAGTTCCCAGGGTCCAGGCAACTGGAGACCTAGGCAGGGGCTCACCCAGGCAGGACAAGGGAAGACGGCTCTAATTCCACTGTGCTTCCTGGGCCATCAGGGACACTACAGATGATGCTCCCACATAGGGGGCTGGGCTGCGGAAGTAGTTCAGTTGGCTGAGTGCTGGCAGAGCGCTGGCTCAGCACCCATGAAATTCATGATTTCATCCCCAGCACCACACAAACCAGGCATGGTGGCACATGCCTGTAATTCTAGAATTTGGAGTTAGAGGTAGAAAGATGAGAAATTCAATGTCATCTTTGGCTGGCCTGGGATATGAGACCCTGTCTTTAAAAATAAAAACTAAATAAAGGAGGGAAGAAAGGAATGTGTCAGGCCCAAAGAATACTCCACATTTCCTCCCCAAAGGGCAGACCCATTATTACTGAATTGGTTCAAAATTGAGTCTAGGCTCAGCTTAAGCTGGACTTTAGACAGTGGCTCTGAACCTTTGGGTTGCTGGAGGTGGAACAACTCTTTCACAGATGTCTAAGACTATCCTGTCTATTGGATATTTACATTACAATTTATAATTGTAGCAAAGTTAGTTATGAAGTAGTAATGGAAATAAATGTATGGTTGTTGTCACCACAACATGAGGAACTGTATTAAAGGGTTGCAAGCTTAGGAAAGTTGAGAACCACTGCTACAGGAGGATTTCTGGCATTTAGAAAAATCCAGCATTCCTCAGAAACTTGTCCACCAAAGAGCATCATTTCCCTAGCCTCTGGCAGAAGGGACATATGACATATTGACACCTGTGGCACCTGTTAGATTATCAAAATCCATGCTGGCCTCTAGGTGCCTTCAGCCCCTATTTATATGTACTTGTTAAACACCCCAAAGCTAGCTCGCATGCTGGCTCTTTTCACCTGCCCTTATCGCCCCCATACCCCATATATGAGGCTGGCTTCTAGGCTGTTGTAGTTCATAGCCTTCCATCTCCCCAGGTAGCCCTTCGTTCCTATATAATGGCAAGGTTCTCCTCCAACTACTTCTCTTCTTGCTATTCTCTCCCCTACTATTTTTGCTATTTTCTTTGTTCCTATTCTCTGCTCTCCTTGCTTCTCTTGCAGATAGCCCTGGCCATGACCAGTCTGCCTCTCTGCCTCTCTGCCCCCCCCTGCCTCTCTCTCTCTCTCTCTCTCTCTCTCTCTCTCTCTGGCCCCCCCCTGCTCCAGACTCTTCCATATGCCTCTGGATGCCCCCACACACCTTTTATTCTCAATGAAAGCCTTCCCCCTAATCATGGAGAATCCATTTCTGTGGTTCCTTCCTTCCTTCCTTCCTTCCTTCCTTCCTTCCTTCCTTCCTTCCTTCCTCCCTTCCTCAAGACAGGGCCTCTCTGTGTAACACCCCTGGCTGTCCTGGAACTCACTCTGTACACCAGGCTGGCCTTGAACTCACAGAGATCCTCCTGCCTCTGCCTCCCGAGTGCTGGGGTTAAAGGCATGCATCCACCACCACTGCCAGGCCTAGGGGAAGGTTTTTATTGTAGCTATGAGGGAGAGATCAGCTAGAGGCATCTGGAAGAGTCCAGAACAGAGAGAAAAAGTAGTAGATGGAACATGGCCAGCAGACTGGGCCTGGCCAGGCAAGAAGCAGGGGCAGAGAGACAGGAAAAGAAGGAGAGGGGGAATGACTAATGAAGACAGAGAGAAAGAGTATGGGAACAAATGAGGGCAAAAGAGAGAACACAGTCGAAATAGCAGGGTTATAAGGAGAATGAGTGGTGGGAGAGAAACCCTCAAGCTAGAGAGGTTTAGGCTGAGAAGTGCCAAGATGTCAGCAGGGACTTTGAAATGTGATACTGTGGGAGCCTGGAAGCCAGCATGGGCTTTGGTATGCTAGCAGGCAAACAGGTAGCCAGCCACATGTTCCTTCTGCCAGTGATGAGGGAAATGGCTCCTTTTGGTAGAGAGGAACTGGCTTTCAAGTTCTGAGAAATGCTTTTGTCTAACTTCCAGAATTTGGGGAAATGGAGTTTCCTTTGAACTTGACAAAGGGCTGCTGGCTAAAAACAGTTTATTAGAAGCTTACCCCACCATTTCTGCTTTCACTATTATTTAGTATGGGTTAAATAGTTTACTTCAGAGCCTCCATTCCTCCTATTACACAACTCCCAGACATGTTCCCAGAATCTTGACTTTGTACTTGGTTTTCTTAGGCTGGTCTCGAACTCACAGAGATCCGCCTGCCTTTGCCTCTCGAATGCTGGGATTAAGGGTGTGCTCCACCAACGCCCAGCTGATAATGTGTTTATGCAAAATGCCAATAGCAAAAAATTCTGCTTTTGTTTAAGGTTTGCTTGCTTATAAAGGTCATGAAGGACCTATAAAGGATCCCTCTAGTTGCAGCTGAGGGTTGCTTACATTCTCCTATGCCCAAGCAGGCCAACTGTTAAATTTGCCCCAGCCATAAATAAAGTTTACCTTGCAATATCTGTATGTTACCTTCTGATTTTCAACACCATAATGCAGCTGGCCACCCCAAACCAGGGTACCCTCTGAGAGGAACGAAGAACCATCAACCATAGTAACAACAGCAATGGAGGAGGAGGAGGCCCTTCAACAGAGACCTAGAACCCAGGACTCTAACCCAATGTCAGGCTGGACTTGGTGGTGCACACCTTTCAATTGGAAGCAGAGACAGGCAGATAGAGCTTTGTGAGTTCAAAGCCAGCCTCGTCTACACAAGTCCCAGTCTGGCCAAGACTACACCACAAGACCCTTTCTAAAACAAACTAACAAAAAAACCTGTTCATTGCTGGCCCAGAAAAACTTTATTGATTTGGATATGGAGGTAACTTAGATAATTAGAGGTTAAGGAGAAGTACAACTGCTTGGTAGATCTGAAGAAAATTCCTGGCAGTTCTACCAGTTAAGTAGTCATGGGGCTTGGCTGGGTCCATCTGCTTTTCTGTGTCCTCACTCCAAATGATGAAGCTATTTCTTTTTCACCTCAGGTGCTGGTCAGAAGCAAGTGTTTTCTTTTGGTACTCTGGGCAGCTGCTAAGATCTACACCTTGCCTGTCCTGCAGTGTTTTTCTTTTAAACTCTAATAAAATTGTTTTCAAATTTAAAAACAGAAAGGACCGATTGAGGGCCAGAGAGATGGTTCAGGTAATGGTGCCCGCAGCCAAGCTTGCCGACTCGAACTCAGACCCCAGAAGCCACTGGCTACAGAAGCTTGCCCCCTGACTCCCAGGAAATTAAGAAAAAAGGAAAAGAAAATTACCATGAAACTATGACCTCAGCTCAGACTAAATTCTGAAGGATTGCTGGTGGATAGATAGATGCCTACAGTCAGCACTCCTCAGGAACTGTCAAAGGAGCCACTTCCATTATCTTCCCTTGCCTCTGGCTCTCTACTCACATAGCAAATACCTGTGGTCACATATCAAAGCCCAGGCTGACTCCAGACTCCCCAGGTCCATAGTAACATGCACTTGTCATGAATATCAAAGCCCAGGGTCCCAGAAGCTCAGGAGGCAGGTGGATCTCTGTGAGTTCCAGCTAGCCATGGCTACCTAAAGAGACCCTATCTCAAATCACAAGGAAACCAATAGGGAGGGTAGAACACAGAGCATTTAAGGCGTGAGATTCAAAACCCCAGCAAGGCCGAAACCAAAACCAAAACCAAACACCCTGAAAACCTGGCAAGAGAGCCAGGAAGAAAGTGGGAGTGGCCCCTTCCATTGGCTGCACCACATTCCCCTGCAAGGGATAATAGCTAAGGACTGTTTATAAATAACAAAGATGACTGCAATGAAGGGTGATTTGGCTGTGTTTACTGACATTGATCTAATATACCCTGTTTAAAAGGTGTACCATTGATATCATGAGCCAGCAAGAAATAAAACAGGCTGGGTATGGTGGTGCACACCTTTAATCCCAGCACTAGAGAGGCAGAGGCAGGCAGATCTCTGCGTTCAAAACCAGCCTGGTCTACAAAAAACAGTTTCAGAACAGCTAGGGCTATTACACAGAAGAAATAAAATGGTACCAATTACATCAGGCCACTTTGTCATACAGAATATTTATTTTGAAAGACATGTCCCTCCCTTCCTTCTCTTTTTTTCTTTAGTGCTGGGGACAGACCCTAGGCCTTGCTTCTGCTAAGCATATGCTGTGTCGCTCACCCCTTCACAGCTGTCTGGCCTGACTCTTCTGTGGTTTTGCCCCTGTGCCTTCTACTGCAGGAGGGAGCATGATTTCACTATGGCCTCTAGAATTCTTCAAGACACTGATACCTCTTCTGGTTTCATTGAAACAGGCTTAAATATTCAGTTAGCTTTGGTTGGGACTTTCCCCAATGGGTGGTGGCTCATTGGGGAAAGCTATTTCTCCGGCCTGGAGATGGGAGGGGGTAGCATTCCAAGCTACTCAAAACAGGAAAGAGTTAACAGATTAGACTGGTTAGTCATCTGGCTACAGGGTCACCTCTCAGGAAGGCAGGACCACCCTATCATTAGTAGATCCAGCCACCCTAAGCCCCACTAAAAAGATAGGAGGAACTTACCTTTTTGTTGAGACAACATTCTTTGCTGCCCCTGAGTATAGTCCTCCCTACTCACCATGAGGTTCTGTTGGGTAACTGGAAATTCTGGAGTTCTGACTCAGAATGGCTAACTTTCCCAGTGCAGGCCCAGCACACTTTGCAGGTACTGGACGTCTGTCTCTGAAGCCTCTCTCTCCCCTCTGCCACCCTTTTGCCATGTGGCTGAGCTCCATTCCTAACCTAAAGGGAAGCCAGGCAGTGATGGCGCATGCCTTTAGCTCCAGCACTCGGGAGGCAGAGGCAGGCGGATCTCTGTGAGTTTGAAGCCAGCTTGGTCTCAGAGCTAGTTCCAGGACAGGGTCTGTCTTGGAAGGTTCATCAATTCTTTTCTTCAAATCCCCCAAGACAAGAACTCAAAAGCCACTGGTTTTGGCCAGATCCAGCAGTAATCAAGTTCTCAGGGTCCTAGTTCCCCAGGAACGAGCTCATGGTTCTCAAACATATGACACTGTTCCCATATGGCTAGGGTTGCTTTCACCAAAAGCATAGTCTCCTTGTTTGGGATCAGTAGGCTAGCTACAAGCAAGATGAATGTCTGGCATCTCCTTTACTGTGTTTGAAGGCACAAAGACAGAAGCCAGTCTCTAACCTGCTCAGACTCAACTTGGAATAAAACCCGGCATAAAAGAACCCCACCCCCCACCCCCATCCCAAGAGCAGTGCAAGAGAGATTAGAGCATCCCCCAATCACCTTATAGAACCAGAATTGAAAAACCAGCCAGACCACATCTTGACCAGGACTGCCCCTTTGTGCAACCTCTCCCCCTGCCCCGATTCTCCCTCCATTAAAACTAAAGAGCACGCCAGTACTGTGGAGACGGATTAGGGGGGTCACTAATCCCCTCGTTTTTTTCTTCAATGTGGTTACACTGAGCAAGTCTCACTTCCATCATTCACCACTACTACCCTTAAAGGATGGGTGGCCAGGCTTTTCACCCTCAATATACCAGTGGCAACTTTGGGAGACCAAACCAGGTGAAAGCCACCTTCCGGGGTCAGCCACTCAAAGCAAGTTAACCCCGAAAGAGAGGAAAGACTGAATGGCCTACAAGCAGCTGGCGTCTCTATTGCAGGGTTGCTGCCCATCGCCGTGGCTTCTCAGCAGCTTCTCCCACGAGCCAGAGCAGCAGAGGCGAGTGTTCAGATGACATAGGTCCTGACGACATTGATGAGCTTTCTCTACCAGGTGCACACCAGGCCTTGCCCTCGTTTTCCTTGTCAGTTTCAAGGCTTTTTTGAGCCAGTCTGGGATCCTTTCAAGCAGATGTGGGCTCATGCTGGTGTGACAGGGGAGCTTGAGTTCTGTAATTTTGTGACTTAAGTCACACAGAAACACAGACGTTTCTATTGTAAGATACATAACTACAGAAAATGCTAAGTCTGTGAAGCCTTGATGGTCTTATGGAGAATTCCAGAAAACTAACCTTTTATAAACGTATGATTTACCTAGGAGTGTCCTCTGGCTCAACTGTGTGCAAATGTGTCTGTGTGTGCGTATGTGCATATGAATAATCCACAATATGTATGTATGGAGGTGAGGGCAACATGTGGGAACTGGGGGGGGGGTTGCTTTTTGTTTGTTTGTCTTTTGTTTTTCAACAGGGTCTCCTGCAGCCCTGTTTAGCTCTATGTATCCAGGTTTGACTTTGAACTCCTGATCCTTCTGCACGTACCTCTATTTTTAAATTATAGCACTGGAATTGCAGGCACATGCCACCATGCCTTGTTTATATGGTGCTATGGATGGACCCCTGGGTTTCCTGCATGCTGAGCTGTATCCCCTGCCTGTGACTATGGCCCTCAAGCAGAGAGAATTAAACAGGACCACATACTGTGCCTCTCTATAATAACTTCAAAATATACATTAGTCACTGTATTGTTATTTTTAAAATAAGTCACCAATACCTCATAAAAAGCAGTTCATGGGCTTGTTTTGGTGTACACTGTGAGAAGGTGGTGTCCATTATGGCAGAGGAGGCATGGTGGAGTTCTTGATGCTCTTGCTGGCAGTGAATCAGGGAGGAGAAGCCAGCACACAATGGTTTTCTCCTGTCTTCCCTTTTAATTAGGCTGCTCCGATGCTCTCCCTTCCCCCAGCCTGGAATAATACTGCCTACCTCGTTCTAGTCTTTGGTCTCCGGCACAGGCTTGGAAATGCACAACAGCAGGTCTAAACTGGACCTTCAGTCACCCCTGGGGTGTCTGCTGCAAAATTTACCCAAAATGGGCTGTCTCACACCATACACCCAAAACAAATGGTTTGAGTCCCCTTATCCAGAGCTTTTGATCTCTCTCTGTAGCCAATGCTGAGCCACCCAAGTTTTGCTGGCCAGTTATGGCAGCTCCAGAGGCCTTTTCATCCAGGGACTGACCCTGAGCCTTCCGCCCCAACTGAGCTGCCCGAGTGCTGGCACCGCCCTCATTTCTTCTGTCTCCCATTCTGTCTGTCTGTCCACCTCTCCCATGTCTGCACTCCAACACGGCCTTTTGCTGTTTCACTCTCCCCATCTCTTCAATAGCTTCTTGCATGTGGTGTGTTCTCTTAGTGGAATACCTTGGCAGGGATCGCTGAAAGGTACCCACTTCGTTTTGTTTTTTAGTCTTTTCACTGTTGCCAAAGACTCACCAGACTCTCCTGCATTTGGTCTGGCCATGCTAGTATCCTACCTGCTCGTTCCACCGGCATCAGATTTGATCTGTTTGCCGCCCTCCCACCCTAAGCTGCGTAAATGTCCTGTCCTTTTTAATAAGTCGGGAGTCAGAACTGCTTTGTGCCCAGCACACACCTGTTCTCCCTTACACTGGCATTCCAGAGGTGCAGAGTTTTAGCATTGATAAATGGAGTTCTGATACACTGATAGAGCCCTGTCTACTTACAATTCAGTCATAAGCTCAGAGTTTTAAATTTCCTCTGGTTGCCTTCTAAGTATAGACTTAAAGTGTGTTTCATTGAGCTAAAATCAAGCTCTCTAGACACAGGAAAAATGTTCTGCCTGCCGGGCGGTGGTGGTGCATGCCTTTACTCCCAGCACTGGGAGGCAGAGGCAGGCGGATCTCTATGATTTCGAGATCAGCCTGGTCTACAAGAGCTAGTTCCAGGATAGCCTCTAAAAACCACAGAGAACACTGTCTGGGAGAAAAAAAAAATGTTCATGCCTTTTAACCAAAGCCATAGCCTTCGCTATGACACCAAGGTGTCATCTGTTCCAGCTGTTTTGCAGACACCTGCGTGTTCCTGGGGAAACAATGCTGCTTCTACATCAAGGAATCTGGCCTGGTGGAAAGTAATATCGAGTCACTCCAGAAATTGAAGAACTTTTCAATACAACCAAAGCATACCTTTGTTCCATTCTTTCTGGCTGTCTTCACTCTTCCCACTGCCAACCTTGTTCATAGGGCTGGTCATAATAATCTATTTTTTTCTCCTAGCAACTTGCCTTATCTGCTTCCTCCCAGAACAGACTCGTGAGGTCTCCAGGGTGATGGCTAACCAATTGCTTCTTCACCCATGCCTCCCACCGAGCATGAGCCCACCAACTCCCTACTCCTCAGTTCGTTCCATACCAACAGAAAGTAGCCAGGTTTGAACTGGCTCCCATATACCCAAAATGGTTGGGATGTTTGGTTGGAACCTCTAGCTCATAGCAGGAATTTTCCTGCTTAATCCAGAAAGCCCCATCCCCCCACCCCTCTTTCTCTCTGTCTCTCCAAACCTTGCCCTCTCAGAGAATCTCCATCAGAGAAGGCACCAAAAAGCCCAGTTCTGCATTCTTGGTGGCCCAAGTCCCTGCCCCAGCATTCCAGCTTTTGATTACACGTGGGCATAAACCCAGCTTGTGGCTGACACATCATGACCCCTCGCCTACAGCCTATATAAGCTCCCTGCTTTAGTTCAGGTGTGTGACTTCTCCTGCCTGAACTTGGGGCTGGAGAACACACACAGGAGTTGCTTTGCTCAACTAAACCTTTTACTTTTTCAATTTGGCTTGATCTCATTTACTGTATTGGCAGAGAAACCTATTGCCAGGGTACAGAAAACCTATTACCCAGTTCAGTTTCCAGAACCCACGTGGGGCAGATTATTACCACCCAAAACTCCAGCTTCATGAGATCCAACTCCCTCTTCTGGCATCCGTGGACACCCCTACACACATCATACACACATACACATAAACAAGAAATAAGGTTTCGTGGGGCATAGTGTGCAAGCCTTTGATTCCAACACTCAGGAGTCAGGGGCAGGTAGATCTCTGAGTTAGAGGCCAGTCTCCAGGACAGCCAGGGCCACACAGAGAAACCCTGTCTCAACAAACAAACAAAGAAGCAAGAGAAAAAAGAAGGAGGAGGAAGAGGAGGAGGAGGAGGAGGAGGAGGAGGAAGCGGCGGCAAATGGCTGGGGTCATTTTAGTGACACATGTCTAAAGTCCCAACACATGGGAGGTTAAGCAGGAAGAATTGAGACCCTGTCAACACATACACACACACACACACACACACACAGAGTACCTAGAGACCAATGCCCAGATGAAGGGAATTATCTATGAAGAGGAGACTATGCCTTAGGAAGTCATCTTGGAGAAATAACACTGATCTACTTGAGCACTGACAGCAAGGGTTTAAGACCACATTGCTCAACTACAATATGGCCCATGACCAGCCAGATCACACCACCACCAGGACTGTTTCACCAGACAGGCACTGTCCCCTGCCCTGATTCTTCTACCATTTAAACCTGCATACCACATCAGTAAGTAACCCAAGACAGAACTGGGAGTTACTGGACCTCTTTATTCCTTCTTCCATGTGGTCACATCAAGTAACCCTGGCTTTCACTATTACTCCTCTCAGCTGTGTGCTGGGACAGGCAGCCTTGCTGAGTTTAACAGGACTGCTATAAGCACAGCCCTGGCTTTTGTCCTAAAAACTGTAGTTACTAGGCCAAGAAGATGGCTCAACAGATGAAAAGGGATTGCTGTGCAATCTGATGACCTGAGTTCAAACCCTGGAACCAACAGTGGAAGGAATGTTGTCCTGGATCTTCACAAATGTGCTATGTACCTCAACTGCCCTGAAAGATGGCAGAACTTCTAGAAGACTCCCTAAAATTGCTCACAGTATCAGCTAAAATGGGACAGAACCATGAGGAAGGAAGGTAAGGAAGACAGACCAATGGCATGTCTTTTTCTTCAGGAAAGAAATGATGGATACTACTCAAAGAGGGGGTAAGAGTGTTTTAGCTTTATATCCACACATAAGCCAGCCAGGGTTGGCTATGAGCCCAGGACTTTGGAGATGGAGCAGGAGTTCAATGCCAACCTGGACTACATGGTAAGACCCTATACAAAATTTAAAGAGAAGGGCTGGAGCGATGACTCAGTTTGGTTAAGAGCACTTGATGCTCCTACAGAGCACCAGGGTTTGACTCCCAGCACCCACACAATGGCTCACAACCATCTACCAATCCAATCCCAGGGTATCTGATGCCCTCCTCTGACCTCCTCAGGAACAGGCACACATCTGGTCCACATACATACTTCAGGCAAAACACTCATATACATAAAGTAACTTTTTTTTTTCCCAACACAGGGTCTCCCTGTGTAGCTTTGGAGCCTGTTCTGGAACTAGCTCTTGTAGACAAGGCTTGTCTCAAACTCACAGAGAGCCGCCTGCCTCTGCCTCCCAAGTGCTGGGACTAAAGGCATGAGCCACCACTGTCTGGCCCCATAAAGTAATTTTTTAATTAAAAAAAAATCAGATTAAACAAGAGAAAGAGAGAAGAACAAAGACAAAGAAGGAAAAGAAAATCCTCCCTAAATATTAGGACCACAATTATTTGTTATTTGTGTTGTCAACTTGATACAAGCTCAAGTCATCTGAGAGGAGGGAGCCTCAATTAAGAAAATGTCTCCATAAGATCAGGCTGTGGGCAACCCTATTGGGGATTTTCTAAATAAGTGCTTGATGGGGGAGGGCCCAGCCCATTGCGGGTGGGGCCATTCCTGGGCAGGTGGTCCTGGGTTCTATTAGAAAGTAGGTTGAGCAGGCCTTTGGTAGCAAAGCAGTAAGCATCACCCCTCCAAGGCCTCTGAATGGCTCCTGCCTCCAGCTTCCTGCCCTAACTTTCTTGGATGCTGGACTACAAGCTGCAAGATGAAATTAATCCTTTCCTCCCTAAGCTGCTTTTGGTCATGCTTTTTAATCATAGCAATAGAAACCCTTAACTAGGACATTAGGTGTGTGTGTGTGTGGGTGTGTGTGTGTGTGTGTGTGTGTGCGTGCGTGCGCGTGTGCTCATGATGGGATGGAATGGGCATGCATGTGTGAAGACCAGAGTACAACTTTACATGGGTTTGGGGACCTGACCTCAGGTTATCAGCTTTCAAGTCAGGTACCTCTAACTGCTAAGGCAATAGTTCTCAACCTTCCTATTGCTACGACCCTTTAATATAACTCCTCATGTTGTAGTGACCCCAACCATGAAATTATTTTCTTTGCTACTTCAAAACTGTAATCTTGCTTTAAGGTATCTTGCTGGCTCAGACCAGTTTTGTTTGAATTGATTTTGTTTTTTCGAGCAAGGGTCTCACTATGTATCTCTGGCTAATTAAAATTCATTATGTGACTAGACTGGCCTGGAACTCAGAGGCCTACCTCCCTAGTGTGTATCACCAGGTTTGGCAGAAACACAGTTTTGATATGCTTTTTAGATTTGTTTTTTCTTTAATTTTTATTTATTTTTATTTCATGTGCATGGGTGTTTTGCCTGCATTCATGTCTGTGAAGGCATTGGATCCTCTAGAACTGGAGTTACAGAGAGAACTATATGTGAACTGCCATATGGGCACTGGAAATTGAACCTGGACCTCTGGGACAGCACTAAAGTGCTGAGCCATCTCTCCAGCCCCAGGTTTGTTTATTTTTATTTTATGTGTCTAAGTGTTTTGCCTGTATGTATCTGCACCATGTACATACCTCATGTCTGAAGAGGGCATCAAATTCCCTGGAACTGGAGTTACAGACATTTGTGACCACGCTGGTGCTAGGACCTGAACCCAGTCCTCTACAAGAACAGCCAGTGCTCGTAACCACTGAACCATCTCTCCAGCCTCTATGACCGCAGTTTTTAAAATGCAAAATCCCTTCCAGGATGGTTAAAGAATTTTTCCCACCCTGTCATTGGCAAGGAAGACTGGAGACAGCTGTCTCATGAGTAAACCGGATGTGCTCATTTAGCTCTCTTTTAAACAGTTTGGCCCCAAATTCATATGGGAACTCACATATCTTTAGGAAGAAAAGGATTTAATTAAAAGTTACATTATTGACTTGTTTTATTTTGTGTGTGTGTCAGGGGGTACACATGCCATGGCATGCATGTGGAGGTCATAGGACAACTCATGGGAGCCAGCTCTCTCCTTCTACCATGTGGGTCACTGGGACTGAGCACAGGTCATCAGGCTTTGTGGCAAGTAGCCATTTAACCAGGCTAGGAAAGGATTTTTAGGTTAGATCTCAGCAAAACCCAGCCCTATCTTGTAGTCAAGAGTCAAGCCCTGCATGGTGACATGCATCTGTTAATCCAGCACTGGGGAGAGAGGGATTCTGGATGGGCGGCGGTGGATCACTGAGTTCGAGGCTAGCCTGATTTACAGAGTGAGTTCTAGGACAGCCAGGACTATACAAAGAAACACACACACACACACACACACACACACACACACACACACACACATGAAAGGAAGAAAGGAAATTTCAAAGACACCTATGATGATAAACACTTTATGGTCATAAAACAATAATGAGTAGAAACTTAATAATTGAGAAATTGGGGGCTGAGAGATGACTCTGAGGTTAAGAGCACCAGTTGCTCCTATAGAGAACCAGGGTTCAGTTCCCAGCACCCTCTTCTGACCTCTGTAGGCATCAGGCACACACATAATACACAGACATGCATGCAAGGCAAAACACCTATACACACTAATATAAAAGTAAACCATTTTTAACTGAGAAATTAAATATAGAAAGAAACACTGGTGGGCAGTGGTGGCATATGCCTTTAATCCCAGCAGAGGCAGGTGAATCTCAGTGAGTTTGAGGCCAACCTGGTCTACAGGACCAGTGCCAGGATAGGCTCCAAAGCTACAGAGAAACCCTGTCTTGATAAACCAAATAAATAATAATAATTAACAAAAATGTTAAAAGAAACCCTGACCCAAAACAAAAAACCACCACCAACAATACAGTGCTAAGGCTAACCACTAAGATCAAGAGATCCCAGAATTAAAAAGGACCACCACAAAAGACAGTGGACAAGGAACAATTTGAACACAGTGTCTCAAGTTGCCCTGTTGGCCTCAAACTCACTAAGCAGCTGAGGAAAGCCTTGAACTCCACCTCCTGAGTGCTGAGATCACACATGTGTACCACCATATACAGCTTCACCAAACCAAGGGCTTCATGTATGCTAGGCAAGCAGTCCAACAACGGGGCAGGGTGGGGGGCAATCCCCTGCCCCCAAGGACATTTTCAATGGAGGTGAAATGCAAACTGATAACATCTCACCTAATCAGACTGGCAGCACCCCAAACACTGGCTTTTAGAAAGGCTGTAGGCTAAGTAGACATTTCATATGGTGTGTATCCCAAACAGTGCTGCTCAGCTGCAGACAGCAATCACACAGTTGTCAAAACTCCAGGATGAGGGTTGGAGAGATGGCTCAGCAGTTAAGAGTACTGGTTCTATTCCCAGCATCCACATGGCAGCTCACAACTGTCTGTAACTCTGGTTGCAAGGGATCTGACACCCTCACACAGACATACATGCAAGCAAAACGGCCAATGCACATGAAATAAAAATAGACAAATTATTTAAAAAGCAACAGCAAAATAAACCTCCAGGCATGGGCTGAGGAGAAGGCTCAGACATTCAGTGCTTGTTCAAGCACCAGGACCTGAGTTCGATCCTCAGAACCCACATAAAAGGAGCTAAGAGTGCTGGGGTGTGCTTGTGATCCCAGAGCTTGGGAGACAGAGACGGAAGGATCCCTGGACTCCCTTGCCACCTAGCCTGGCCTACTTGGTGCCTGTAGGCCAGTGCTTGTCTCATCAACAACAACAAACCCCGAGGGGGACAACTGAGGACATCCTGGAGGTTGGCCTAAGTCACACATTCACACACACACACACACACACACACACATCCCTGTAGCATCTCACCTGTCTGGGGATTTGTCCTACAAAAAGTTGGCCTATGTGAAAGGTCATAGATTTGTTTGCAATCAGAGTAAGATTAGAAAACCCCATGGTCCTTCTTGAGGGGACTGACTCAGACCTGTGCCTCCCGAGTGGTGGGATTAAAGGCAAGTACCTTTACCACCTGGCCAAGGTGGCACAAGTCTTTCATCCTAGTACTTGGGTGGCAGAGGCGGGCAGATCTCTGTGAGTTCAAGGCCAGCCAGTTCTATAGACCGAGTTCCAGGACAGGCTACATAGATACTGAGAAACCCTGTCTCAAAAAAACAAAACAAAAAACAATAACACCTTCCCTGTTCCTCCCAGGATCACTCCTGTCCCATACTGAAATTGCAGCTGGCTTCCTTGGGACAAGGTGGGGTCACCCTCTGATGCCCTGTGAAAGATACAGTATGGCACCATGAACCTTGGGCTCCTGGCCCTTCACCCAGGGTGGCTGAATGTGGACAGCTTTTCAGTCATGGTCACTGGGTAGATAGCAGGCAAACCTTTATTATATAAAACCATGGCCGGCAATGCAATAACCCACCAAAGTGGGATCTACAACTTTCAGCCTGAGTCAAAAGCACTGGATTTGGTTCACTTGAAAGCTTCTACACTTACCAGGTGTGGTGGTGCACACCTGTGATCCCAACACTGGAGAGGCAGAGGCAGGCAGACCTCTAGTTCCAGGCTAGCCTGATACACAGAGCAAGTTCCAGGAGAGCTAGGACTACAAAAAGAGACCCGATCTAAACAAACAAACAAAAACCCAAAACACAAACAATATGGCCTGGGATCCAGGTCAGTGGTAAGGTGTTTGCCTAGCGTGGATAGAGCCCTGGGTCCATCCACAGCACTGGAGTCACAGGACATGGTGGCACACACCTTAAATCCAGTGTTTGGGAGGTAGAGGTAGGAAAGATCAAAACCTCAAGGTTATCCTTAGGGGAGTTCAAGGCCAGCCTGGACTCCATGAGAGCCTGTCTCAAAAATGAAATAACAAATAAAAAGATGAAAATGACAGGGTTGGAGAGATGACTCAGCTCTTACAAACACTGGCTACTCTTGCAGAGAGGAACTTGGTTTGATTCCCTGCACAGACATGGAGGCTCACAAGCATCTGTTCCAGGGGTTCTGGCCCCTCTCTGGTCCTGAATGAAGTGGGCACACGTGGTGAACATACATACATGCAGGCAAAACACTCATACACACATAATTTTTTTTAATGTTAAAAATACACTAAGCAGGACATGCTAACACACACCTGTAATCCTAGCATTTGGGAGGCTGAGACAGGAGGGCTGATTGACTCGAGATGGAGACCAAACCACATAGCAAGACTGTTTCAATCTCTCCATCCACAACATCCAAATTAATTAAAACATACGTAACTGTGGTAGAATGCTTCTTTACCTAGCTCGTGCATAATTAAAATAAAATTATTAATAACAGGCAGCAGGGCAGGGAAACGGCCCATTAATTAATTCACTTGCTGTGAAAGCCTAGAAACCTGAGTTCAGTATTTGACCCATGGTGGAACATTGTCCTCTGATCTCTACACACCAATGCCTACACACACATCATACACACATACACAAGAACAATTTTAAAAATATAGCTGTGCGGTAGTCCAATACACCTTTAATCCCAGTACTTGGGAGGCAGAAGTAGGCGGATCTCTGTGGGTTCAAGGCCAGCCAGGGCTACAGAGAAACCTTTTCTCAAAAAAATCAAAAATAAAAAACCCAATACACACACAGACACACACAGACACACACACACACACACACACACACACACACACACACACACACACGCACGCACGCACGCACACACGCATGCGCGCGAGCGCAGAAGGGTAGGTTAGTTCATTGGCAGAGTACATTCTTAGCACCCATGAATGAAAATGAGGACATGATCACTACTAGGTATGGTTGAGGTCAAGATTTTTATTGTAGATCTGAGAAAATACATCCAGAGGCATCTGGTCGAGACCAGACTGAACAAGTCAATGAAAGGATCGAGGAAGAAAAGACAGAGGGGGAAATGAAGCCAAGCAGACCAAGAGAGAAGCCTATGGCCAAGAGAAGGGAGGGACGTGAAGTCTAGCCTCTAGCCTCTAGACTGGAGATGGAGGATTCGGGTGGAGACCTTTCAGCCTGAGTTAGTATAGCACTGGATTTGGTCCACTTGAAGGTTTCCACACTTGCAGGGCCCAAGCTCCACGTTTGCCAGTTTACACTAGCAGGAGTGGCTTCTTCAGAGGCTGTGCTGTCAGATGGAGTGAGCTTGTCGGGAGAACCTGGACCCAGGGGAGAGGTGCAGACTTGGGAATAGAAAGAAAAGCCATCTTGCCAATGCTGCAGGTATGGCTCTCTACCCAGATGGAAATGAAGGTCCCCAGGGAGAGAGCAAGGGACACTCACTCACACTGGAACTGCTGGGCTCTGCTTCTTGAAATCTATCAAACACAAAGCCCCCAACGGGAAACAGCCACCCGGATTATTTCTCCATGTTTGGAGAGTGTCAATGGCGGTGTCAACACCTGCCATCTCATATGAGGGCTCCAGAGGCTGGAGACTCAAACAACCAGCCCAACCCTGGCAGCTGTTAAGGGGCCCTGCCCTCCCTTGAGATGTCTCACCCCCTCCCCAAAGGTGCTCCCAGACAGTTCAAAGAGGGCTCTCTCAGCCCCTTCTCCCAACTCTTACCCTTACTTCCCTCCAGTGTAGGCTGACTTCCTCCTACTTCCTGGGTCCCATGGGGCCTCAGACTATTGACTGGCCCCCTTTCTTCACCCTAGGCCTCTGCAGAGCCCTTTTCTGGCTTTTTCCAATCAGCTTGTAAATGTAAGCCAAGTCTCTCAGTAAACACACACTCCTACCCACACACACAAAGCCAAATTAAAATTAAAAGCCTGTTCTGTGAGAGGAGGGGTGGAGCCCAGTTGCTAGACTGCTAAGTTGCATGAAGCCCTAGGTTTGATCCCCAGCACCCCATAAAACTGGGCACTGTGCTCTATAGTCCCAACATTCCAGGAAGCAGGAGAACTGGAAGTCTTAAGGCCAGCCCCTAAGGCTACATAGCCTGTTAGGAGCTACCAGAGACTATCTCAAAACAAACAAACACAAAAAACCTAAACAAACAAAACCATAAAACTAGCTCCTGAGCCCAGGGACAGCTCAGCAGTTAAGAGCACTTGTTGCTGTTTCAGAGGACCCAGATTCGATTCCCAGGAACGACATGGTGACAACTCTTTGAACACCAGTTCCAGGGGATCAGGCTCCCTTCTTGACCCCCAAAGACACCAGACACCAGTGGGGTGCACATATATACAAGCAAAATGCTCATACACAGAAAGCAAAATAACTAAATCTGAAACCAAACCAAACCACCACAAAAAATGAATAATAAATAATAAAACATAAATAAATAAATAAAACCCCCAGCTCTTCCGTGCCAACAGAGGAAGACTGGACAAGAGGCAAACAAACCCCTCACTGAAGAGCTCACACAGGCCGCTCAGGGTTTGACTTCATGGTTTCATTTCTAGGGAAAATAGAGATACACCCACAGCCTGAGGAAGTGTGCCAAGGCTCAGGCCTTCAGCAGAGCCAGCTGTGAGACATTCTTATTCTCATGCGTTGACCAGTTAATTCTTTTCAGGGGAAAATCCAGCAATGTATACATGTATGCATTTATTAAAATCTAACACTATCCAGGCGGGGATAGTGGGGTGGGGGTGAGTGAGGGGCTTTAGTTCTAGCACTCCCAAGGCAGAGGCAGACAGATCTCTGAGCTAGAAGTCAGCTTGGTCTCCACTGAGTTCCAGGGCAGCCAGGGATACAGTGAGACTCCATTTCAAAACAACAACAACAACAAAAAGTAACAATAGCTAAAAGAAACAAATGCATTACAAAACAAAACCCGGGGCATAGAGGTGGGCTCAGACAACAAAGGTGTAACTTTGGGTCATTGAAGGTCAGAACTGAGCCCGCCCCCTCCACTCCTATCAAGACTGATTTGGTAGCTCATGGTCACATTTAGAGTTTCAACCAACACTCCCCACACCCTGGGACATTCATCACTCCTCCCAGGAGAGCACAGCCTCTCTCTGGGACTAATCCTCTCAACCTGGGCAGCTGTAGGGCTATAATTGATGCAATGAAACAAAGCAAAGTCTTTTTACACAATTTCCAAGTAGGTCTCCTTACATTGAGGGGTCCAGGCAGGGACCAGCAAACGTTTTCAAAAACAAAAGACAAAACAATAAAACAAAAAACCCAGGAGGCCAGGACTCACTTGTCCTCCCAGTTCTCGTGCGTTTTTGTCTTAGAGCGCTTTTCCTTTGTGGGATTCTGCTTAAGAAGCGCAAAGGTGGGTTTAGGGACCCACAGAAGGTCAGAGGTTGTGATTGCAGGTGCAGTGGAGTGGGGGGCATCCCGGCTGTATCGGATTCCCCACCCTTAGGGAAGAGAGAGCAGAAAGGTCAAGAGTGTTGGGCAAGAGGCGGGCACTTCGGAGTCGGGTGGGGTTGCAGCAGCTGGATTGCTGTGAATGTGAGAGAGCAGAGAGTCCACTGAGAGATTTTTAATCTCCAGCAAGCAGACAAGAGACTCAGTGTCATCAGCCAAGTAGATGAGGACTTCTAGCCCCATATGACATGCAAGGAAACTGAGGCAAGAGGGCTGGCCCTAACAGTGAAAAGTCGTAGATTGGATAAATCTCCCAGCCGCAGCCTTTTCCAAGCCCATCAGGTTTCCAGTCCCACCCCAATTGTTCTCATCTGGAGAAGAGACGAGAGTATGCTGATTCGGGGACCGAGCGCTGGGATCAGCGGCTCCATGCTGGCTTTTCTTGTTTCCAGCCCTTTCCCAGGCTTCCCCTTCTATCTGAAAACCCTTCCCGGTGCGGTGGGTCCGAAGCCGGAGCATCCCGAAAGGCTAGCGCCAACTCCCGGCCCGCAGCCCTCCCTACAGCGCGCGGTGGTCCAGTCCTCTCTAGGACGCGCCCCGCCGCGGCCTCCCAGGTCTCCTGCGCGCCCAAGGTCGCAGAGCAGCGCTTTGGCATCAGGGCTTCGGATCCGCGGTTGTCCCCCTCCCCTATAGACCTCTCCCATCGAGGGCCACGGCGGCTGCGGGGGGAATTTCGGAACCCTTGCCGGCCCAGACTAGCCCGGGCTGCGCTCAACTTCTGGGCGCAGCTCGGGTACAGACGGCGACAGAGGGACCATGGCGCGGAACTGGTGCGCAGGCAGTTGTCACCTGTGGAACAGGTGGCCAGGCGGGGACCCGGGCCTCTGAGGTCTCGGAGCTCACCTCCCCGCCAGGCCTAGACCAAGGGAGCCCTGGATCCCAATGAGGACCCCCTCCCGCTGCATTATCCCTTATCCCCAAGTACCTCTGGCTCCCGCGGCGGCGGGCAGCTACTGTGGCCCTGGAGGGCGGTGGCGTGAGCGCAGCGGACAGAGCGCCGCCCCTCCAGCCCTGGGCGGGGTCAGTCCGCCCTGCCCCGCGGGTCCCTCTCGGCCTGCGGGGTCCCTGTCCAACGCTTTCGTCTACAGCTAGTCCTCACTTGCGGGGAGGGGGTTGGCGGGAGAGGGGCCGCGACCTGAGTCATCGCTAGCTGGTAACCAACAGGTGTGAACTGCCTTCTCAGCTTCTCCGTCACCCACCCACACTACGCGGCTCAAAATCCTGTTAGGGTTCTCTCTCCGGCCCACGCTGCCCCGGAAATCCTAGTAATCCTCCTGCCTCAGCCTCCCAAGCGCTGGGAAGACAGGAGTGAGTCCCCATCCCGTGGAACTTTTTCTTATTTTAACAGATTTGGGGGGGCGGGACCCATGCTCAAAGCGATTTGGTTAGCTACTTGACTGTTCTGCAGTTGCGAAGGGAAGAGTCTGAACTGGAGTCCGCCTGACGCCACTTCCCAGCGTCTATTGAAAACACTCCACTCTCCGGCCCTGGCCTGCTGCGATCCAGGGAAAGGCCGGGCCCACTCACTGCATGATGTCCCTTAGTGGCAGTTTTCCAGCCCCCTTTCCTCCCCTGATGGATGTCGATGCGTCACTCTCACCACACAAACCGGTGTCCAGGACTCTGAGAAAATAGAAACACCCTATCCCAACCCTCAGAACACTCTGGATAAAGAGGTTTTGAATAAACCAATCTGTAGAAAAATTGTCACACCACACATACTCTCGTTCTGACACTACCCATCTCTTGGCTATGCCCACCCCTTCTCCTTTTTCAGGAGAGCCTCAGCCTTCAGCTGACAGCCATCTGGAGATCCTACCCCTCTCATTCCCATTATGCCCAGGTTTTGTTTTGGGTTTTTCAGACTGGGTCTCATTTTAGCCCACGGCTTTCTTGGTATGTATATATATACATATATATATATATATACATATATGTATGTATGCATGCATATGTATATGTACATGTACGTATGTATGTATATATATATAAACCACAGTGGCCTCAAACTTGTGACAACCCTCTTGCCTCTGCCTCCCAAACCCTGGGATGACAGGCTCCTCCCACTTGAAAACTCAAGAAACACTGCACATATCCCTGCATAACTTTTAATCCCAGCACTTGGGAGGCAGAGGCAGGCAGGTTTCTGTGAGTTCAAGACCAGCCTGGTCTACATAGTGAGTTTTAAGACACCCAGAGTTACACAGCGAAACCTGTCTCAAAAACAACTACACACACAAGCAGACCCTCAGACAAGGGTTTGGAAGATGGTTAGCTTGAATAAAGTATTTGTCAGATAAGCATGAGACTGAGTTTGAGTCCTTCCATCCATGTTAAAAAAAAAAAAAAAAAAAAAAAAAAAAGGCAGTCCCAGTAGGGTATGTCTATAAAGTCAGCATTTGGGAGGACCTTGGCAGTCATTTAACTCAGTGGCATCTAACTCTATAGGTTCAGTGACATTCTGTCTCAAAAATTAACATGGACAGCCCGTTATTTGAATTCCAGCACTCAGGAGGCAGAGGCAGACAGATCTCTGAGTTCGAGGCCAGCCTGGGGTACATAGAACTTTCCAGGCCAAGCCAGGCTACACAGTGAGGGGAAAGCAGGGAGAGCTGTTGAAGACCCCTCAGCAGTTCAGTGTTTGCTGTTTCTCGTGAGGAGTCAAGTTTGATTTCCAGAACCCACATCAGGTGGGCTACAGCTGCCTGTACCTCTAGCTCCAGAGAATCTGGTGCCCCTGTACCCACACATGCACACATATGTACTCATAATTAAAAACAAAAATAAAATCTTAAGGCTGTTGGTTTGATGTAGACAGGTGCTGAGGCATACTGCCCTTCGGTTTCAGGCAGCCACGATAGGGCCTTGAGGGAAGAGAGCCTTCAATTCCAGGGACAACATTTCTTTTTCTTTCTTTTTAAGATTTATTTTTATTTTATTAATGTGAATGTTTTACCTGCCTGCATGCCTGTGTATTGTGTATGCCTCGTTTCTGTAGAGGCTAGAAGATAACATCAGATCCCTTAGAACTGGAATTATAGATCGTTGTGAGCCACCACATAGGTGCTAGAAACAGAACCCAAGTCCTCTGTAAGAACAGCAAGTAAGATAACCTCCGAGCCATCTTTCAGTTCTCAAAGGGAGTTTCCTGTTCTTTTGGGTTGGGGAAGTCTGACTTAGACTACATACTGTTGTCATAGGACTTGAGGTCACAGTCTGTGCACCAACAAGCCAGGTTCAGCTACCCATAATTTGTCTATTTTAAAACAAGTAAAATAGACAAATTAGGTTTACAGCAGTGGTTCTCAATCTGTGGGTCACAACCCCTTGGGGAGGGTCTCATATCAGATATATCCTGTATACCAGATATTTACATTATGATTCATAGCCGTGGCAAAATTAGTTATAAAGTCGCAACAAAATAATTTTATGGTTGGGGTCACCACAACATGAGGAGCTGTATTAAAGAGCCATAGCATTAGGAAGGATGAGAACCACTGCACTAGAGTGATAATTAAACAGTTAAGAGTAAGTACCTGGGAGCTAAAGGGATGACTCAGTGGTTAGGATCACTGATACCCTTTCCAGAGGACCTGTGTTCAATTCCCAACACCCATATGGCAGCTCACATCTGTAACTCCAGTTCCAGATGAACCAACACAGACATGCAGGCAAAACACCAATGTACATAAAGTAAAATAAGTAAGTTATTAAAAAAAGAAAGGAAGGAAGTGAGTACTGCTCTTGCAGACCAGAGTTTGTTCCCAGCACTCACATTAGCAACTCACAGCTTCCTAGAACTCCAACTCTAGGAAATACTATGCCCTCTACTGGCCTCCATAGGCACCTATACCCTTATGCACAGACACATACACATATACATTAATTAAGAAAAGCTTTTTTATTATCTTAAAGAGATGCAGTTATCCATACCCCCTGAAGTGAAGCTGAGGTTTAAGTAAAAATCAGAGTCATGCCTATCTCAGCAGTTGTCAGTCAAGGTGTGGTCCTGCCCACTGCCAACCATCTTTGTCTCTTTTGTATGGTGAGTCACCACACTAACAACTGGTGATTCTTTCTTGGAGAGAAGTTTCTTCTGTGGCTGACCCTAGCTTGAGACTTTCCCCTTTGTCTCCCAGCAAGTTTCCTGAAAGGAATTAGTTCTTTGGAGTTCCTGTTTCAATAGTCTGCTTGCTGAAGTGTTCCTTTGGGAAGGCTGCATAGCTGCTATGCCAGTTATAATGCGAGGTCACCAGGCAGGAAGGCACTAGCTAAAGTCAACTTATAATTCAAGATCACCTTGGGCCTTGGTAGAAGGTAGGGAAGGGTTGGGGAGTAGACTTTGAAGCCAAAGTAGCTGGCTTATCAATTTTCTTTTCTACCAGAGAGCTGCGGGTAGGGGTGGGGTGGGGTGGGGGAGTGTGTGCAGAGGCAGCCACAGGGTCTGTAATCTAACACCCAGAGGGTGAATGGTTAAAGTTTACCAGAGCCCCTGCAGTGAACAGGCTTTGGGAGACTTGGGAAGGCCTGGAGGTGATACCATCTTAGCAAGCCTGGAAGCATGCGGGGCTGAGGGCAGGTGCTGCCTCCACCTGGAATAAACCCCCACCTGCCCAAGTTTCTCCAGGATGAACAAGAGAACTAGAATGGACACTTTTTGAGAGACACTGGGACCTGAGAGGGGCCAGAAAAGAATGGGTGTAGAGGTGCTGAAACCTTGGTTGTGGGAATGGTCTAGGGTTCCTTCCATGGTTCCTTCCATTTGTACTCACATGGGGGCCTGGGGAAGGTTTCTCTGAGACAGAGAAGGAAGTGAACCAGTTTTGAAAAGATCCAGGGGCTGGGGGCAGAGCTTTTGCTGGAGGAGCTTGTCTAGCAGGAGCAAAGGTGAGACACTGAGTTCCAGATCTGTGCTGCAAGAGAGAAAAGGAAGTTAGGTAAGATCTCTGGGGGCAGGGGAGTGTGCTATATTCTCAGTATTCTTGGGAGTCTGATATACAAGAGCCAAATAGTTCTCACCCAGGAGGAAGTGCTCCTGTGTATGAGGCAGAGGGAGGGAAAAACAAGCCATTTGGAAAGGACTCAAAAATGTTTCACTCTGCAATAGGGATGGGTCCCAGAGCAGAGTGTTCTCCTAGCAGGCATGAGTCCTGGATCCAGTCCCCAGCCTCATATAAAACAGGAAACAGACATGGTGGTACACCTCTTTTGTTTGTTTATCGTCTTGTTTTTTTGAGACAGGGTTTCTTTGTGCAACAGCACTGCACTTGCTTTACAGCCCACGATGGCCTCGAATTCACAGAGATCCGCCTGCCTCTGCCTCCCCAGTGCTGGGATTAAAGGTGTACTATGCTCATTATGGTCCTGTAACATACACTGTGCCAACGAGGACCACACAAAAGAATTCTTAACATCATAGTTTCACAGCAAAGTGCAAATGTGGGCCAAAGCTGGCAAAGGAGAAAACATACAGTGAACATCTCAGTCACTGAGAGACAAATAAATGTAAGGAGATAAATCTCAGGCTACAAAACATACAATTGTTAAGCAAAATGGTCCAAACAGGGTGATGTAAGTGTCTGGTGGCACACCACAGGACATTGCAGTGATTCCTATAGCATACACATATTTTCCCAAATTTGTACTTCCTCCAGGTTTGGTGTGTGCCAAGCTAATAAACACATTCAGAAATGAAAGGTAATGCAATCACTTCCAATCAGAAATGTATAGTAAAGGGTGCGTAGCAGGGTTGGAGCTGTAGGACTCTGAGATAAGCCAGTCATAGCAGAGCATCACCCTAACTTGATTGGGATCAAACAGGAACATGTGGGTCATGGCTGTGCGCCAGGTATTTCTTCTTTTATTCATGAAAAGAGTAACTAAGGGTCCAGTGAGCTTCATAATTAGCTTCCAGTGTTGCTTTTCAGTTTTGTGTGTGCTAATATTATGGAAAAGCGAGTGGTGGGCATAGAGTATCAGGAAGTCTCCAGAGGTGACTGTCTTGGGTCTGAGACCAATGTGTACAGATTGTGTGTGCCTCTTTCGGAAAAAAAATGGCATTTATTTGGTGGGGTAGAACCAAGAATCTGAAATACAATATTCCTAGTGTCACTATGGAGACTAAACATCGCCAGAAGTTTCTCCAATCACAGTTTGCACAGATGGGTCAGCCGGAATCATACATAGCTGGTTTGTTCCTTCTTCTGGTGCGATAGTCTCTGGAGCTCATTGCCATAGTTTTTCCTGAAACAATGTTTATTAAAGAAGTCCAAAATAATCATAAAGGAATTCACATGCCCAAAGGGCCAATATAGTATATACAAAAAGCCAAAAGCTCCTATTTATCAGGTAGAATAAGTTCTAAATGGGAACTCAAAAATAGTCAAATGGAGGCATCCTACCAATCACAACACATCAAATAAAGAGCATCTCTTCTGCTAACTTTATGGGTGTAGGCAATAGTGTCTGCTTTGAGTGCAGCTGATAAATGTTGGGCTCTGTCTGTTCTCCCAGGATCTTGTTATCCCTAGTAATCTCCATTGACTGTAATTATGGCATGCTAGAGTCATCTGTGTGTGTGTGTGTGTGTGTGTGTGTGTGTGTGTGTGTGTGTGTGCGTGTGTGCGTGTTGACACACACACATAGGTATATAGGGTACATGA
Organism: Cricetiscus sungorus; assembly: GCA_030556225.1. Taxonomy (NCBI): domain Eukaryota; kingdom Metazoa; phylum Chordata; class Mammalia; order Rodentia; family Cricetidae; genus Cricetiscus; species Cricetiscus sungorus. The sequence continues at coordinate 19,407,197 of JANBXA010000031.1, read as the reverse complement.
GTCAAAAGTGTGTCTCTGTTCAAAGATTAGGGTAGATAACCTGGACATGTTTACCTGTCCTGAGAAATGTGCTATAACTCTGGTAGCATTGTATATACTCCCACAATCAGGTTCTATAGAATAAAAAGTGGAGTCCAGGGTGTCTATAGTGATATTACAGATATCAACTGTGAGGCTGAAGGCTTTCATAGAGCATGCAGTGAAGACTCCATTGCCATGGTGGTCAGCGTGAGTTGGTCAGAAGAGGTCAGTTCTGATATTTGGAGCTCACTGGTCCTTGATGGGGGGCTACAAAGGTCCTGGCCCCAAGTGAGCAGAAGTACTCTGTATTAGTCCAACTAGTCATAGGAAAGTCTCAGTGGGTATAACCATCCATCCCAAGTTTCCTAGGCAATGGGTGTGTGTGATAACCTGGTCCCACATTGTCTGTATAGACTAAGAGTAAATGTATTTTTCAGAATGCAGAATGCATGCTTACACCAAGAGGTTTGCCTTGGTAGAGTCTTGTAGACTGTCTTTTCTGTTCCAAATCTGGCAAGAAACAGCTAAGTCTGTCTCTACTCTTTAAAAAGCCAATCTTGCTTGGACACATTGTTCTCTTGTCTGTCCCTTTGGATAAGTTGTAGCAGGAAATTCTGAGGGATCTGGTTGGCTACAACTAATCCCTTCAAATTTATTGTTAGTATCCACCAACCATTGCTTTAATGATTCCAGATGAAGACTTGGAATCCACTTGTGAATTGTAGCTAACCCACCAGACAAGGTAATAGCCAGTGTTTGTTGTTCAGTAAGATTTCTGTCTATGATATCTGCATTGATACATGAAAGAACAGAAGATGCTCTGCCAGCTCTGAGCAAGGAGCCAACCAACAGTCATCAACTGTAAAGATTTTCTTGCAGCAAACATATTTCCTGAGTTGAAGAAGTCTGCTATTCTCCTACATTCAGGCTGAGAGCAGAGTTCTTCAGGCAGGAGTCATGATTTGAGGTTGAAGGTAAGTGAGACCTTCTGGATCCTAGGTGCAATTATAAGTCTTGCAGGCAGGCTGAGGTCGGGCATTATCATGGGTTCACCAGTAACTATTGCCGGGAAAGCAGGGGGGGTTGACAAATACTGCCTTGTAGTGGGCTGTGAAGAATTTGTTGTTCTCATCCAGTCCTCCTCTATCAATGATGTACAATGTTAGGCTGCCTTCTTTGATGCCACAAGATTTCCATATTATGGGGAAGGCATATACCTCATCAAATTGAGGCCCCCTGTGCAGAGTTCTGCATGTGCTATATTGAGTGTGTGTTTATGGACCACAAAAGTCTCCAATGCCCCATTCCTTGAAGCGTCATGTAGAAATAACAGAGAAGTCGTGGGTGTGCATCTTTCCAGGGTTCCAGTTTGGAAAGATCCATACCTGCACTTTTCCACCAGTATAAGTTTCTGTGGTCTGCCTTTTCATGTGATTCCTTGGCACAAAGGAGTCATTGGATCTAGGGCATCTTCTGGTTGTAAATTGTATCATGCCCACTCTTGGGTTGATGTAATCATATAGTTTTCATTTTTGATCCACGTAGCTTTATTGTATTGATAGCCAAATGGGGTTCATCTGCCATACATATGGGATGAAGAATGCTGAGAGAAATTTGGTGTTTGCTGCTATTTCACAGTCAAATATGGAGATTTCTTTATCTGATATTTTGTCTTTTGCACCCCACCCCCTGTTCTTCACCAGAAGGTGGAAGGGTGGTTTAATTGATATTTCTCTCTAGTGGAAGCTGTAGATGGTGAATGCTACTGTGTTATTTCCCCAAATCTGTGTTTTAATTTCAGTGGATTTCTTTCCTTAAAATTGGTGTTTTCTGCTTCCTCTTAGTCATTGCTGACTATGGCTCTCAAAATTGATGCAAAGTGGGCATTATCCTTCCTCCATTCATCGCAATAGCTGACCTAGTCTGTATTCCCAATAGCATCACAATGAGCCTGTTGAGCATAGAATGCATTCCTGGTGTGCTTGAGGTTTAAGATGAAGTGTTCATAATCCCAGTATTCTGGTAGGAATCCAAGGTGTAGTAGGGCAAATCACCGATATCATACTTGATTCTTGGATCACTTGTTTTGGAGCTGTTGGTATGGTGATCCCCTCCATACCATAGCTTCATTTGTCACCCCTGATGCTGTAGATGTGGCTGTTGATGAAGGTGATCATGTCTCTAATTCTGACGGGTTCGGTGGTGTTGGTGGTGGTGAAGTGGACAATGGTGTTGTCCAAGAGCCTGAGCTTGACTAGTTGGGTAATATAAACTCACAGAATTCAACAGCAGGAGGCCCAGAGCAATGTCCTGGTGCCACGGCCCAGCACATCAGTGCTATAGTGTGGCTCCATCCTGTGTTCTTTTATTTTCTGTTAAAGTTTCTTTGAGGCACAGGGTGTAATTTGTTATGGGTCTACCTTGCCATGTGCTATTTCCCTCTCTGTCCAAGCAGAAGGTATAATGCCCAAGTTAGCATCAGTGCTGAGTAAATTAATCCTAAGACTATTACTATCCTTATGAAAGGACAAGTTCAATATATTGGATTAGGTCCTAGGTACATTATACTTGTAGATCATCTAATTCTCTAAGGTTCAGATTTTCCTTCTCATCTGTGGTCCAGATTGCATTGTCTCTTCTGGGTGCCAGGACTTCTGTCTCCTTTAAGTCTTCAGCATTTCTGTCCCTGTAAACACACTTATGGGGAATTACTCTGTCCGGTCTAGAAATAGCTGGTAGTTGTTCTAAGTCTAATTTAATAGCTTTTTCTAGGGGAGAAGCTCAATTCAATCTTGTTCTAGTATTTAACTCATAGCATGAAATTACAATAACCTTCCTTAACAGTTATCCTTGAGTTGTAATAACTTGGTTTTGAGCAATCCATTCCATTATTCTATATTGCCAGCTGCAGTTGGTTTATAAGCTGGATGGAATTCTCACTGTATACCCAGAGTCTGGGACCACTTCTGGACTTCAGATCCAGTAAAGTTTCTTCCTTGACCTGACTCAACATTTATTGGGCACCCGTATCTGGCTATCTAACACCTGAGGGTATGTAATGTTGTCAACTGGTCTGGTCTATGACTTTCTTTGACTAGTCCAAATGCTGTGCTTATATCTACAAAGGTGCAGGCATACAGACCCCTGTGAGATTTCAAGAATCCAATTAAATCTATTTGTAGTTTTTAATTAAATTGTTTAGGATACCATATTACAGCTGGTACTTGATGTCTCAATCTGGTTTTAAGTGCTGGACAGAGGTGTCAGTCTCTAGAGGCCTGTTTCCATGTCTGCCAGGATACATTGAGACTCTTTTTATCAAACTATTGAAACAGTGTGTGTACCTATATATCCCAATGCCTTAATCCTAGAATTTCCTCCTTACTGACTATGCTAATACCCTCAGGTGTCTTTTCTAGGTTGTCCTGACTCAATTTGGACTTCCATTTCCCCTTAGTTTTTAGTGTTAGGAGTAAACCTTCAAGTTTGCCAACTGTGTGATCTACCATCCTTGCTTGTTTGTACTGAGTTTGTTACCTAGGAAGTTGTAATATTCTAATCTTGCTTGACCATGATGCTGGTTAGCTCACCATTCAATTATGTTTAGATCTTGTCTGTCTTGCCTGTGTGGGGATCTACATGGATTACAGTAATTTTGATGTCTTTGCTAAGTTTTGTCACCATTGCATACACACTATGAATTGGAGAAGATCTAGATTATTTTCCTCTTGCCTTTGTTAGCTATTTGTCTAGTAGCCAGTAGTGCTGTTATTACTTCAGTGTGCTGAGCTGATTTAGTGGTTCCTTTCTCAGTAATAGCCATTCCATCCCCAGTCTACAGGCTGTCACTTTCCACTGAATTTTAGTTCCATCGGTTGTTGGTGTTCCATCAGTGAACCATCATTAGCCAAATGTCATGAACATTCCATCGGGTTGAGTGGTTTAGGTATGGGGATTATAGGCAATTGAGCTGTTTTCTCAGTGTGGGAAGGCACAGATCCCTTTGCTACCACCTCCTGGTCACAAAAGAATTCAGATTGCACCTTTCCTTCCATGGCTGAGCCTTTGGAGGGCGCTCTGCCTTTAAGTGGATCCAGTCCATCATTAGAACGAGTTCCTTTATGACCATAGGGTAGTTGGCAATGACTGAGTGTAGGGTTCTCCATGTCTCATAAAATGTACAGATTTGTTTCTCAAAGAATGAGTATTTATTCTCCACATTTGGAAAAGATTTGCAATAGAAGCCAACAGGCAAATAGTGGTGGACTCCCTTTAGCTTTATGAAGAGTCATATTGCCATATTCCCTAATAAATATGATATTCATAATTAGGGTATCATCTAGTTCAATATTGGTAAGGTTGCATGCTTGGAGATGAGCTGACAGACTGTCTCAAAAACCTCTTCTTGGAGGGAGAGGAAACTGGGATTGATATATAAAATAAGAGTGTTTCTAATTTAAATTAAAAAAACAAACAAACTCTTTTTTGGTTGTGCAGTGGTGGTGCACACCTTTAATCCCAGCACTTGGGAGGCAGAGGAAGGTGGATCTTTATGAATTGAAGGCCAGCCTGGTCTACAGATCAAGTTCCAGAACAGTTAGTGCCCTTATACAGAGAACCCTGCCTTGAAACCCCTGCAAATTATGTATTTACTTTAAAATTATGTATATGAATATGTGTGTTGAGGGATATGCACATGGGGGCAGGTGTGTAAGGAGGCCAGAAGCCTCAGATCCTATGAAGCTGGAGTTATAGGTGGTTGTGAGCTATCTGACATGGGTACTGGGAACTGAACTCAGGTCCTCCAGAAGAGAAGTACAGCCTTTATTTATTTATTTATTTATTTATTTATTTATTTATTCTTTTGTTTTTTTCGAGACAGGGTTTCTCTGTAGCCATGGCTCTCCTGGAACTCACTTTGTAGACCAGGCTAGCCTCAAATTCACAGAGATCAGCCTACCTCTGTCTCATGAGTATTGGGATTAAAAGCATACACCACCCCTGTCCAGCCTGGTTTAAGTTTTTAAATGTGACACCATTGGGTAAATAATTTGAGTATGACATTCCTCCTCAACTCATAGTTGGGTGATAGTGTAAATATTGTGGGAATTTTTAGAGGTAAGTTACAAACTAATAATTCTACATATTGTATTATTGCTTTGAATAGTTTTTCTGCCACTCCTTCAATAATTACATCATTGTTGTAGTTTGGCAGGGTTGGGAAGAGGTTGCAAGTTTTCATCTTACTCCTTGTATCTATCAGCCAATTTATGTGTTGGACCATTCTCCTGATCTTTTCTGGGATCTGTATGAAAGCTCCAGGTCTTCCTTGAGTCTGGGGTTGTCAATTCCATCCATTCTTTGGTGTGCCTAGGAATCTGTCTCTGAATCCTCCTTGGAGCTGTCTTATTGGTATCTGATCTCATCTTCCAAATGGTCTTCTATCCCAAGGTTTTTGAAAGAATGGAGGATTGGGTCTGGGAGGTGGTCTTGCCTAGCCTCTGCCTGATAAAGGCTACCTTTTAGGTGAGCTTTTCCATAGTGCTAGTATGGTGGTGTTCAGCAGACATGATGCTGGCTACATCTTGATCAGAAGGCAACAGGAAGTGAACTCTGACACTGAATGAAGCTTAAGCAAAGGAGACCCCAAAGCCCACCCCCACAGTGACACATCTACTTCACCAAGGTCACACCTCTCAATAATACCGCTCCCTATAAGCTTATGGGAGCCAATTACATTCAAGCTACCACTTGAATAAAGTAAAGCAGTCCAACTGCTTCTTTCACATTTTCCCATTGTCCTTCTGCCTCCATGCAGTTGTTATCCAAACTAATAAAGGGTGGATTTCCCCTCTGGCTTTAAATCCCCTCTGGATTTAAAATTTGTTCTAGTTCTTTAAATTATGTGGGGATTTCCCCAAGACCCACTGACTCACTTCATTTCTTCTGAGGTTAACTTTACTGTGTCAGCTCCCTTTTCCCATAAGCAGGCTACATAGGATGAATCCTTTTTTCTGTGTGCAGAATCTTGTCTTAATGGCTGCAGCTCTGTTCTTGTGAACAGTCTAGATTTGACTTCAGTGGTCACATGAGTGTTATTGGTTAAACAGCTGGGGGTAACCTTAACCTTACTGCAGTTACTGGTAGAGAGACCTTGGTGTTGTTAGGGCATCTGATTGGGCACTTATCAGCTGCCTCCACTACTCTTCTGGAAGACCCAAGTTCAGTTCCCAGCACCTACATTAGGCAGCTCCCACCATTCAGCTCCACGCCCTCTTTTGGCTCCCTTGGATACAGCACGCTCACAGCATACTCTCATAGAGACATACAAGCACATAAAAAAGAATAAATCTAAAGCTGAGCAAACAAGAGCTGGCAAGATGGGTTAGGGGTGAAAGTGCTTTCTTCCAAATCAAACAACCGGAGTTCAATCCCACATGAAAGAGTCGCATTGCTTCATTTCAACACATTTATTCTTACACGAACACACACATGTATGCACACACACATAAATAAAAATAACAATCTGAAGATCAGACCAGGCATGTTGGGGCATCCCAGTTCTTAGGAGGCAGAGCCAGGAGGATTGTTGTGAGTTTGAGACCAGCCTGATCTACATTGTGAATTCCAGGCTGGGCAAAGCTACATAGTGAGACAGCCCCCTCAACAAATAAACAAACCAATAAATAAATAAAACTTAAGTAATCAAAATTATTTCTTAAAAAGGAAGAAGAATTCAAAGAGGGAAGTCTTAGTGAGGGAGAAAACCTAGCTTCACTGTGGTTGGATAAATGTGTATTCTTTTTCCAGAGAATCAGAAATCCGTGACCTCTACTGCCAGTCTGGTCTACAGAACAAGTTCCAGGATAGCCAGGACTACACAGAGAAACCCTGTCTCAAAAACAAAAGTAAAAGTCCTGAAGGCTGAATCTGAGTATGGCGCTCATGCTTGTAATCCCAGCGCTCAGGAAGTTGAGACAGGACTGCCTTTACTTAGAGACCAACCTGGACTACAGGGTGAGGTCACCAGCACAGGACAGGCTTTGGGATTAGTCACGCCCCCTGGCTGCTGCCTCCCTTCCCCCCACCCACGCTGCAATTATCAGATTCCCTGCTGAGACCATTATCACAGGGAGGTCAGGAAAACCGGATCTGCTTCAGGAAGCCGGGTTCCAAAGCAATCTGATTTACTGCCCTACGTCCTGTCTACCTTTGAAAGCTAGAAAGTAACAGCAGAAGCCCTTGGGCTCGTTCCTCAATTGCTGTAATGCCTTGTGTCTGACGAGGGCCCCTCTACCGTCTGTAAAAGGAAGGAGATCCCTTCCAGGTGAGCACTGCTGACAATCTACAGTCCAGTTCTCCTTTGTGGGTAGCCTGGGTAACTAGAGGGGATTTCACCTAGTGACCCTGAAAAGAATCTTCATTGTTTAAAACAAGTACCACTGTCTTAAAACAGAAAAGCCAAAGTTCCAGGCCAGCCAAGACCACACAATCTCAATGAGTTCCTTTCTCAAGGAAAAACAAAACAAAGCAAAACAAAACCATGAATGAATGAGTTTTCAACAACAGCTTGCAAGTACTTTCCTACCTGTAAGAAGTTTCCATCTCTATTTGGTTTCTAAGAGAAAATGATGCTGTCAAACTTCATCTGAGCTTCAGTTGGAAATGACTGGATGAGACTGGTATGGTCCTGCTCAGGTGGGACTAGTGTTAATCCCAAAGATGGGAGAAAAACCAGAGATTCAAATGATCATGGCCAAATTCATTAAAGCAAGCAATTAGTTAAGGCAAGCTTTTTATTCCTATACACTGGCTGCCTCTAAGGTAGGGTTTGAGAGGTCAGCGTTGATGTGAGGAAGACCAAGTTTTTATAGCTCAGGGGTAGGGGTTTCCAAATGGGGGATTCGAGGAGCAAAATAGGTGGGGTTATAGGAGCAGAGAGCATAAGCATAAGAAGTTAGTCATAGCTAGGCAGCGGTGGTGCATGCCTTTAACCCCAGCACTCAGGAGGCAGGGGCAGGCATATCTCTCTGTATTTGAAATCCACAGAGCGTGGACCTTCACACTCCTACTCAGGAAAGGTGACACCCTAAATCACTCATGAAAAGTGGTCTTGATGCAAACTGTATGAGGAAGTTTTATTCCAAGTGCACTGGGGTCCACAGTCATACAGCACACAGGGGTAGAGGACTGAGGACCTCAAAGGCAGAATTGAGATAGATTTTATAGGGTTACATCAAAGCCCGCACATCATAAACCAATCATCTCATAGCATCAAGAGCCCTCACGGTGCAGGCCAATCAACTTAAACCATTTTATAGTTTTAGACCAATCATTTTAAATCATCCAAGCCCATGCTTTATAGACCAATCAGTTTTCTATAGCCCTGGAGGTCTGCATTTGGGCGGGCTCCTAGACCTTTAGCCTATTTACTGGCAGAGGACAGGGTCTGGAATTTAAGGTATTTAGGGCTTTTTAGATAGTATTTTTAAACTTTTAGCTTCCTGGGGTCATTGGAGTGTTAGGCTGTATTTTCCATCCTTTCAAGGTCAGCTTGGTTTACAGAGAGAGTTCCAGGACAGGCTCCAAAACAATACAGAAAAACCCTGTATCAAAAACCCAAAATGAGGGAGAGAGAGAGAGAGAGAGAGAGAGAGAGAGAGAGAGAGAGAGAGAGAGAGAGAGAGAGAGAGATAAAGATAAAAGTCCAGAGGCAAAAGGTAGATGGAATAATTTAAGTTGAGAAAAGCTGGCTAGAAATAAGCCAAGCCAAGGCTGGGTATTCATAAGAAAGAATAAGCCTCCATGTGATTTGTTTGGGAGTTGGGTAGTAGGCCCCCCAAAGAGCTAAGAGTAAAGAATAATAAAACAACCAACTACAGATGTAACTTTATACCTACTGTGTGTGTACCTAGTACCTGTGGAAACCAGAGGAATCCATTAGATTTCCTGGAATACACAGTCGTGAACTACCACATGGGGCTGGGACTGAACTTGTGTCTCTGGAAGAACCACTTAACTGCTGAGCCAGCATTTCATTCCTTTAATTTTAATTGTGTGTGTGTGTGTGTGTGTACACTGATGAACCAGCCCACCTCCATCTTGGGCTTAGAGGCCATATCATAGTAAAGACAAACTAAGCTCTTTCCTCTTTATGATTACACCTGTCCCTCAATGCCAGCAACCTTTCTTTACTCCTTACTCCATGCTTGCTGTATAGTTGGGTGTTTGGCCCCTGGAGTCCTCCTCCTTCTCTTGTTCCTCTCCAAAGCGTAGCTTTCTCTCTGCCTCCCAGCCCCACCTATCCTTTCTCCTGCCTAGCTATTGGCCATTCAACTCTTTATTAGGTGCTTTAGACAGGCACAGAAACACAGCTTTACAGAGTTAAACAAATGCAACATAAAAGAATGCAACACATCTTTGCATCATTAAACAAATATTCCATAGCATAAACAAATGTAACACATCATCTTTAACTAATATTCTACAACAGCTATCCACTCGGGCAAAATAACCATACACATACAGTAAAATAACTTTAAAATGTTAAACTAAAAGAAGAGAATTAAGACACTAGAGAATGTAAACACAGAGGGTGGTGTCAGGGGCCCTGTCTGAATGACTGCTTTAGTCTGTGGTGTTGTACTTTAGATTCAGTGAAATGTCCTAGATAACTGTTAATAATAAATTATCCCAGCTAGTTGTGCAGGTTCACACCTTTCATCCCAGCACAGGCAAGCAGAACTCTTGAGTTCTTGGCCAGCCAGGGCTATATAACTCAGTAACAATAATAACAATAACATTATTATCATTTATCCCTCATAATCCATAGGGCTTGTGGAGATATTTTTAGAAGCTCTGCAGGTATAATGTCCGCCAGTGTGCAGTGAAGGCAGTGTATTAATGAGTTCACTAGACCCAAGATAAATAATCAATGGGTAAATGGGTGTTTTATTGGGGAACAACTTACACAGATAGGAAAGAACTGCTGTTGCATTCTTACTTCAGAGGAGTGGGGGTAGGAGAGAGGAGAGGGAAGGAGAAGGGAGAGGGGAAGAAAAAAGAAGAGGAGAGGGGGTAGGGGAGGAGAGGGGAGAAGGAGAGAAGGCACGCCTCTACCTTCTGTACCTTTTTACCCTCCTGGCCAAGTACATACCTGAAGCCACGCCCAAAAGGGTGTGGACACCAACACAAATTGGCTGGCAAGGTGAGATACTACTACAATTCCCCTTTTAGTCTGAAGAATGTTTTAAGCCTGATGCAAAAACTATATACAATGATGAAGTCAAGTATATTCCAGGAAAAGGAAAGATAAAAACATACACAAATTAAATTAAAACCTACAACCAGCAAGAGCAACATTGAACAATAGACACATACTACTTTGATCCCAGCCCTTGAGAGGTCAACACTGAAGGATCAGAAGTTCAAGGCCAGCCATGGCTGTGTGCAAGTTTACAGTCACCCTGGGCTACATGAAATCCTGTCTTTCTTAAATGAGAAAAAGAAAAGTTAAAGCCAGACTGGTCTCAAACACTCCATCCTCCTGTCTCAGCCTCCCTGGCACTAGGATTATAGACCTTCATCATCATGCCTGGCTACTTGGACTATAGGCCTTCATCATAATGCCTGGCTACCCACTTACTCCCTTATTTCTGGATTACTCATTACGAAACAAGGCAAACAGATGTGATACTGCGTTGCTCAGGAGAAATGCCCCGGGAATAATGTGGCTTGTTCAGAACAAGAGGAAACCTTTTTTTAAATCACTGTCTCTCCCTTGTTGTTTGAGTGTATGCATTCAGACCGGTCTGATTCCCAGTCTGAGTATATGGCTTTCAAAGTTGTGTATCCACAGAGAGGAAACAGAATTAGCTCCCTGCCCATCCTCCTGTGTGAGGGCAGCTGCAGGGTGTGGCCCTAAAGATTCAGATTTCAATTTGTGAGCTTTCCCTTGGGGCTTGAAATCCCTCCCTTCCTGCCCTGCTGCCTGGGTGGGTAGGGTAGGTGATAGGGATACTGCCTAGGTCTCCTTCCTCCCTTTGCAGGCCTAGTCTCCAGCTGTGTGCAGCTTCCAGCACAATGAGAGATGTAGCACTTCCTCCCTCATAGTGACGTTCCTGACATGCAGTGAGACATCCCTGGTATAAAATATAAATTATTTCAGTTTGAATGAGCAGGAGGCATCAGGCCCCTCTCTTCTAGCTGGGCTGGGACTTGTTTGTTTTAACACTCTGAGACTGGAAAGTGATAGGCAATCTGTTATATGACTTGAAGCCATGATGAGAATAGCCCCAGAATAGTGCTTAGATAAAGCCTCGGGTCCTAAAGCATAGGGTGGAGGCTCTTTGAAGAGGGCTATGCTAGATTGTGTATCTCTGAAGTCCTGCCCTATTGGAAAAAGAGGGTCGGGATTTCTCAGGGTTGGAGATTTAAAAGTCACTGCCTGGCACCAAATCAGCACAGCTATTTTTGCTGTCATCCCTTTCTGTAGAACGGCATATTAAACACAGCTTTGTTTTATATAGTCTTTTGACTTTATTATTATAGAGTGAGGAATGTAGTATGTATGTATGTATACATGCATGCATGCATGTATATATGTTTAAGATAAGGACTCACTATGGTGCCTTGGCTCACTTTGTAGACCGGCTGGCCCCAAACTCACAGAGTTCCACTTGCCTCTGCCTCTCAAGCACTGGGATTGAAGGTGTGCAACACTATGCCCAGCTGGAGGCAGCAAAAGTGTTGTCCAGGTATTCCCCACACTTGTCATTTCAGATGATCCCATGTGGTGGTGGCATCCACAGGACAGTGAAACTCATGTCTATGCAATCAGTACTCCAGTTTCAGCTCAGTGTCTCGTCAGCTGGATCCGTGGGTACACAGTGAATCTGACTGATGCTGAAGGAATGGACCCACTGAGATGTCGGAGTTCTTGAGTTCCATAATGAAGATTTGGACTCAGGCCACATGGCTGATGAAGGAGTGGGCTGGAAAGCTGGACCTGAGCCTGCACATGCCATTTACATATTCACGAGGCACCTGCCTCTCTCATTTGGAGAGCAAGTACCCTTTCTTGTGCATGCTGTTTTGTTACATGTAGCTAGCCATGAGTGTCTGGTCTGTTGTCTGTCTGCTATGTCCAGTCTTCCTTTATCCTTGGTTTATTTTCTTTTAAAAGCTTTTTATTTGGTCAGGCATAGTGGCACACGCCTTTAATCCTAGCATAAAGGAGGCAGAGGCAGGTGGATCTCTATGAGTTTGAAGCTAGCCTAGTCTACAGAGTGAGTTCCAGGACAGCCAAGGCTGTTATATAGAGAAACCCTGTCTTGAAACACACACACACACACACACACACACACACACACACACACACACACACACACACACACACAGGGTGGGGAGTGGGGGTGGTGTTCCAGGTCCCATGGGAAAAGGTCGGGGCAGCCAGGACCAGTGCTAGCCAAGGTACCCTACCCCTATGATGCAGGAAGATTGGAATGCCAACATACTTAGTGTCTCAGCAATTTACTCTCTGTGGGACTAGAGGCTGCCATCCAGACTCTCAGTGTTTTTTGGTTTTGTTTTTATTTCCTAACTAGGAAGAATGAACATGGGGTGGCACACTGTTAGCAGGGCCCTGGGCAGAGCTCTTTCATGAGCTGTGGCTCTGGGAGCCAGTGAACTCCCTAGTGGACATGGGTCAGGCTGTCCGTGTCTGCTCAGCTTCAGCCCTAACCGGATTATCTGGGCATCTGGCTCCAGTTCTGGCAGGTTCTCTTGCTGTTGCCCTGCTCTCCACATGGGCAAGGCCTGCTGATTGATGCTGATTATGTCCTCATGACGCATGGCTGGGTTTTCCTGGTCTGACACAGAATTTTTCTGAGGAAACCAAGCAGTGAGAGGCCAGTCCTATTGTCAATGTGGCTTTGTACTCGCCACCCCCACCACAGAGCTGCAGAGGCTGCATCCTCAGTGCTCTGGGAGACGGAAGGGCTCCCCTCCTTAAATAGGTTATGTCTTCCCTTTCAGGTTGCTCTGGGCTCTGTCCTGTGCCCCAGAGCAGTGAGCAACAAAGAATGGGAGTCACCAGCTTACTCTCTGAACACGGCTGCAGGGAGAATTGCAGAGTACACCCAGAATGTGCATCACCACGGCCACTGCCACAATACCACACCACACCACACACACCACATCACACCACACCACATCACCATACCACACACACCACACCACACCACACCACATTACCACACCACACCACACACACCACACCACACCACACACACCACATCACACCACACACACCACACACACACCACACCACACACCACACACACCACACACACCACATCACACCACATCACCACATCAGATACCACACCACACCACATCACACCACACACACACCACAACACACACACACCACACCACACACACCACATCACACCACACACACACACCACAACACACACACACCACACCATACACACCACATCACACACCACACCACACCACACACACCACATCACACCACATCACCACATCAGATACCACACCACACCACATCACACCACACACACACCACAACACACACACACCACACCACACACACCACATCACACCACACACACACACCACAACACACACCACACCATACACACCACATCACACACCACACCACACCACACACACCACATCACACCACATCACATCACACCACACACACACCACATCACACCACATTACCACACCACACACACCACACCACACCACACACACACCACACACACACCACACACACCACACACACCACACCACACACCACACCACATACCACACACTACACACACCAAAACACACACCACACACACACACACCACACACACCACACCACACACCACACCACACACCACACACACCACACACACACCACACCACACCACACACCACACCACACACACCACACCACACCACACACACACCACACACACACACCACACACACCACACACACACACCACACACCACACACACACCACACCACACACACACCACACACACACACCACACACACCATACCACACACACCAACACCACACACTACACACACACCACACACACACCACACCACACACACACCACACATACCACCACCCTCATCACATCCTTACTACCACCCTGCTATCATCAGCCTGTCATTACTATCCTTACCATTGTCACCATTATTCTTGTTACCACAACTACCACCATTGTCACCAATACCAATATCAGGACCACCACCACCATAAGCCCTATCATCACCTGCCCTTGACCATCCTGCCTCCGCCTCCCAAGTGCTGAGATTACAGTTGTGTGCTGTCACGCCTGACTTTACTGATATTGCTTAGTCTGTGACATACTGTCATAGCACTGGGACAAGCACTAGGTCCCTCTGGGGATGCAGGCCATATCTAGACTCAGACTTTCTTAACAGATGTTGTAGGGCATGACTCTCAGTGTCACATTGATAGTACATGGTACCTATGTCTTTTTTGTTGTTTTTGTTTGGTTTGGTTTGGGTTTTCGAGACAGGGTTTCTCTGTGGCTTTGGAGACTGTCCTGGAACTAGCTCTTGTAGACCAGGCTGGTCTCAAACTCACAGAGTTCTGCCTGCCTCTGCCTCCTGAGTGCGGGATTAAAGGTGTGAGCCACCACGGCCTGCCTTAGGATGTCTCTGGCAAGCTGACACCTCCATGTATATGGTGGCCTTTGGCTTTGCTTCAAAAGGTTTTGGCGAATTCTGTCATAGCAGGATAGTGCAAACAGACAGGGTGTCTCTTTGTAGCCCTGGTTGTCCTGGAACTCTCAGAGATCCTCTGCCTCTGCCTGCCGAGTGCTGGGATTAAAGGCGTGCAAGCACGTTTTTACTCTATTTTGATCATATTCATCCACTGTTACTTCTGTTCTTCCTCCTCCCATTCCCACAGATGCCTACAAGTGTAGACGGCCCCTGCCGGCGATGCGACGTGTCCCAGGATAAAGGGACATGTCAGAAGATGTACACGCGGTAACCTAACCAAGGTACTCACGTGTGTGGGCTCAGGGGCAGTGCAAACAAAGCACTTCTCATTTTTCTTATTAAAACACAGGTGATGTTTACAGTCAGCTTAAGTAAATACAAGTACAGCAAGGTGACACAGCTGGTGTTCTATCTTACCGTCTTTGGTCATATGAAAAAAGCCATGACCTTTGCCCCAGGCCTTTGCCTTTCCCACAGACAAGCCAGAATTCCCTTCATGTCTTTGCTTTTATTTTATTATTTTATTTTATTTGGTTTTTTGTTTTGTTTTGTTTTGTCTTGTCTTGTTTTTTTGAGGCAGGGTTTCTCTGTGTTGCTTTGGAGCCTGTCCTAGAACTAGTTCTGTAGACCAGACCGGCCTGGATCTCACAGAGATCCACCTGCCTCTGCCTCCCGAGTGCTGGGATTAAAGGCCTGTGCCACCAACACCCGGCTTTTATTTTTTTTTTTTAAGACAGGGTTTCTCTGTGTAACCCTGGTTGTCCTCGAATTCACTCTGTAGACAGGCTGGCCTTGAACTCAGAGATCCACTTGCTTCTGTCTCCCGCGTGCACAGCTTTCTTACACAGGCTCCCACATACAAGATTATAATTATAGGGTGTCAACTGGGCCTGGTGACACAGACCTGTCATCCAGCTCCTTGGGAACAGAGGCAGGAGGATTATAGTCTCAGGACATGGGCCACAGCGGGAGTTCAAGGCCAACCTGGGTAACCTAGAAACTCTCTACCGAAAATTGCAAACGGGTCTGGGGTGTGGCTCAGTGCTGAGGTTCTTCTTGCTTGTTTTTCGGTTTCTAGAGACAGGGTTTCTCTGTGTAGCTCTGTAGACCATGCTAGCCTTGAACTCACAGAGATCTGCCTGCCTCTGCCTCTGTCTCCCGAGTGCTGGGACTAAAGACGTGTGCCACCACTGCCTGGCAATGCTGATGTTCTTGACTAACATTTGTGAGGTCCAGGTTCAGTCCCCAGTGCCACATGCAGAGAAAACATGGAGGAGTGAGACCTCCGCACGTGGACTACCTATGTGCATAGGTGGCGTTCACATGGACTGTGTATTTGGATATAAAATGAGGTCATCTAAATAAAACCCTGCCTGTGGTTTGAATACTGTTTATCCATTCTAAAATTCCCTGTTGAAAGTAACCCTACAGTCAGCCAGGCATGCCATTCCTGTGCTTGCCCATTGCCTTGTGGTCCCATTTGGACCTTAGGCAGGTTGGATAATGCCTCCTACTATGGTGGTGTGTGTGTGTGTGTGTGTGTGTGTGTGTGTGTGTGTGTGTGTGTGTGTGTGTGTGTGTGTGTGTGTGTGTGTGTGTGTGTGTGTGTGTGTGTGTGTGTGTGTAACTTCTCATATTTTCTCTTCCAAAACACCCTGGCTCACCTGGAAATAGTGTTTACCAGCTATCTAGGCAACTCTTTTAATTTTAATTAATTGATATTTATGTTTGTTTATTTATTGAGACAAGGTCTCTCTACATAGCTGTGGCTGGCCTGGAATTCAGAGAGCTCCACCTGCCTCTGCTTCCTAAATGCTGGGATTTAAGCCCTGTGTCACCACGCAGAGCATCTAGGCAGCTCTTAAGAAGATGATCCACTGGGACTAGAAGGAAGGTAGGGGAATCATTTTGATTCCCAGCACCCACAGGATGGCCCACAACCATTCAACAACTACAGTTCCAAGGGATCTGATGCCATTCTGACCTCTGTGGCATATATGGTGCACATATATACATGTAAGTAAAACACTCATAAAATCAACAAGTCTAAAACACACACACATGCACACACACACACACACACACACAGAGCAGAAACTAAGGTAACACACAATATGAAAGCCACGGGCTGTTTCAGCACACTGAAAGGGTATGTCCTTCACCACAGTGTAGCCAAAACTGCTGGCCTTGTGACTTTTTACACCATCAAATCAAGGTGATAGCCATGTTACTGCCCAGGGGTTTCTGTGAAGACCAGAAAGAGAAAGGACCCCCTTCCAGAGTGTTCTCTTGCCATACAGAAGCTGGGCATATGGTTGTTTTCTCCAGGCTAACGTGGGAAAAGAAGATAGTGTTTTCTGGAGCTGAAGAGATGGCTCAGCATGCAAAAGCATTTGCTGTTCTTGCAGATGGTCTGAGTTTGGATCCCAGCACACATATGGTGGGTGTTTCACAACTCACTGTAACTCCAACCCCAGGGAATCCAATGCCCTCCTCGAACCTCAGGTTATTTGTATATTACCACAGGTATTTGTACTTAAACACAAGCACATAAATAAATATTTTTTTTTCAGTGTGTTTTTCTCTGCCTCAGTAAAACACAATCAGACAATTGACAAACACAGGACTCCGCCCTCTCCTGAGTGTGAGTTCTCAGGGATACATACATATCACCTGACTTCCAAACTGCAAGAGTGAAGGGCTTGGGTGTGGATGCTTGGGAGTGTGGCGGTTGGGAGTTGGGTTCCGACAGCTCTGAGCCAGTGACCAAAGAAGGCAGCAAATGCAGCTGAGACAGCCAGGCCGTGCCCAGCAGTAAAAGTTATTCCTATGGTGCTTCTGACAACACTGAAAAAGAGCAGGGCCCTGTGATGTGGCCAAGTGACACTTAAAGTGTCAGCGTGAAACATGTCAGGAATTTCAGTGCTCTGGAGGTGGAGGAGCTCACAGTCATGTTTACCTAACCCTGGCTTTGAGCCATCCTGGGCTAGATGAGCTACTGAATCAACAAACAAAAGCAAAGCAACATCAAAAGAAAAACCAAGTCAAGGGGCCATGCCAGTTCAGTCGCAGAGAATCCATTACACAAGCACTAAGGCCTGAGTTTGGGCCGGTGGTGATGGTGCGTGCCTGTGATCTCTTGTGAGTTTGAGGCCAGACTGGTCTACACAGTGAGTGCCAGGACAGCTAGGACCGCATAGTGAGACCCTGCCTCAACAAAACAAAACTCAGTGAGCTCAGGGGCTGGAGAGATGGCTCATTGGTTAAACGCACTAGCTGCTCTTGCAGAGGACCTGGGTACAGTCCCAGCACCCACATGGTAGTGTCAGTTCCGGGGATCCAATTCCCTCTTCTGATCTCTGTGAACACTAAGCGTACAGGTGGTGCACAGGCATAGAAGCAGGCAAAACACTCATTTACACAAAATAAAACAGAAAACAAAATAAAGACCTGAATTCATGTCCCCACTCCCCTGTAATCCCAGCACTTCTGGGTGAGGACAGGAGGATTGCTAGCCAGACAGTCTAAGGGAAGACAAAAAATTCAGCTTCCACGAGAAACCTAGTCTGGTAGTTTCCTTCTGAAAGACTACATTTCCCAGTGTCCTGTGCAGACTATGGAAGTAGTTTCCATCATCATTAGGGGGCCACATCCCATTTTCTTCTGTAGGCTTTTTGACCAATGGTTGACAAAATGCCCCCTCCTCCATGAATAAACATGGTCCTGCCTAAGGCTCTCTTTTTGTGCCTTCAGTATTTCCACAGTTGCAGTTTAGTAATCCAACATCGTCAAATGACTCAAGCTGAGTGTAATCAAGGAAGACACCTGCTCCAGCACAGGCACAAATAAAAGTAATAAACAAAAACTGAAAAACTGCTTTCAAGACAATTATGAACCCGTGAGTCCCATGTGAGTGACGTTAGCTCAGGAACGCAGCCAGCCTACTCTGGATGCTCTGTCCCATCATGGAAGAGGGTACATGAGCTTGTATAGTCAGAGAACGGTGGACAGTCAGGACATTTACTGGTTATGTCGGTGGGATCATCAGGTAGGCAGTCCACAGGCAAGGTGGGAAGTTCCTGTAGGTCCAGTGTACATCTTGAGTGCAGCGCTGGTGGAGGCTGAAAGTCAGCCATACCAGGGACACGTTCTGTGATGCATATCTACTTGCCAGGAGACAGATAAGTCAGGCACAAAGTTTAGCTAGATGACTATAGATAACTGACTCAGGACTGTGAGTGATCCTTCCCCCCAGCCAAGGCCAGGCAGTCTGTAGGGCCTTTAATACGGACAGATGCGCTGCTTCAGAGAAGTACAGTCTACAGAAACTTCTGATAGGAGCGAGCCCTTGGTAAAGATCCCCGTGGCCACAGCCCCACAGCCCTGAGTCCACACCTGGAGAGCAGCAGTGTGGGTAACAGTGGGAATTTGTCCCTCACGGACTCCTCACTACATTGACACTCCCCCGCCCCCATACAGGTGTCTCTTTGTAGCCCTGGCTGCCCTGGAACTCCCTCTGTAGACCAGGCTGGCCTTGACTCAGAGATCTGCCTGTGCCTGCTTCCGTGCGTGTTAGGATTAAAGATGTGTGCCACCATTGCCTGGCATCTTATTATTTCTATCTTGACAGTGGTGAGATTAAACCCAGAGCTTTACTTACACATGCCAGGTCAATGCTCTACCACTGAGCTATATTCTTCTATACTCTTAAAAAATATTTTATGTGTATTAGTGTGAGGATGTCAGATTCCCCTGGAACTGGAGTTACAGACAGCTGTGAGCTGTCATGTGGGTGCTGGGTCCTCTGGAAGAGCAGTCAGTGCTCTTAACTGTTGTGCCATCTCTCCATCACCACCCTCCCACCCCCACCCCCTGCCCCCCCCAAAAAAAAACCCAAAATTTTTATATAGAGACAGGGCCTTACTAAATTGCCAAGACTGGCCCTTCACTTACCCTGTAGCCCGGGAGAGCCTTGGACTTTTGGTTTTCCTGCCTCAGCTTCCCTAACTACTAGGACAGCCTGGCTATCAGGCCCAGATCAATGTAGACTTTTGATGAAGGGATTTTGCTAACAGCACACTGTATATTCTGAACATATGATCTGATATTAATTCTGGGCCACTTTTCTCTGGCCCATTGTAACACCCAAGCCTGACCTTTCAAATAAACAGAGATTTTCTCACAGCTGTGGTGGCCAAAAATCAAAATTGAAAGGGTTAGCAGGGTGGTGTCTCCCTAGTTTGTAGACACTGGCTTCTCTTCGTATTTTCATGTCCATCCCATGTACCCCTAGGTTATAATCTTCTTTTTTGAGATAGCCTCTTGTATTCTGGTCCAGTGTTGTTTGGGGATATCCTATGATCTAAATGCCAACATCTTCATCAGATCAGCCAGCTTGATCATCACAGCTGGGTGCTGTAGAATGTTTGTTTATACTGTAAAACTGTGTCCCTGTCTAAGGTGCCTTCTGATTTGCTTAATAAAGAGCTAAGTGGCCAATAACTAAGCAGGAGAGAGATAGATGGGACTTCCAGGCAGAGAGAGGAAGCTCCAGCTGAATCTAGGCACATGGGAGACAATAGCCAAACAGAATGAGCCCGGCACAGAGAATGGGAGAGAGGTAAAAGGCACGTAAATGTACATTAATAAAAATATGGGTTAATTTAAGTTATAAGAGCTAGATGAAAACAATCCTAAGCTAAAGGCCAAGTTTTCATAATTAATCTAAGTCTCCGTGTCGTTATGTGGGAGCTGGCTGGCTGGACAAAGACTCATACTGGGTTTGTTGAATGTTGGCTTTCTCTCATAGAAGAGGTGTGGACCCCTGCCTGAGTATCTCCCAACTATCTGTAGTCCTAATTGTATGTAGCCTTGGGAAGGGGCTTGAGGATATTGGGGGGGTGTCTTATTTTTCTTTTGCGCTGATAAAGCACTATGATCAAGGCATCTTTTAGAAGGAAGGGTTTTTTGGGTTTATGGTTCTATAGAGATTAGTCCAGTCCATCATGGTGGGGAACCCTGACAGCAGCCATTGAGGCATGGGGGCAGAAGCAGGAAGCTTCAAATGCATGAAGCAGAGAGAGAGTTATGGTAGTTTGAATGTAATTGGCTCCTATAAGCTCTCAGGGAGTGGCACTATTAGGTGTGGCTTTGTTGGAGAAAGTGTCACTGTGGAGGCAGGCTTTGAAGTCTTATATATGCCCAAGTCACACCCAGAATCTCAGTTCACTTCCTGTTTCTTTCAGCTCCTTCTCCAGCACCATGTCTGCCTGCACACCATCATGTCCCACCATGATGACAATGAGCTGAAACTCTGAACTGTAAGCCACCTCATTTAAATGTTTTCCTTTATAAGGGTTGGCACAGTCATGGTGTCTTTTCTCAGCAATAGAAACCTAACTAAGGAAGAGGGCAAGACCATATACTCTCGAAGCCCACCCCTGCTGATGCACTCCCTGCAGTGTGCCCCCTCATGACCTCCCCCAAAGCACAACCTATGGGGAACCATGTTTCCAAATGCCTGAACCTATGGGATGTGTTTATCATTCAAACTACCAGCGTGGGAAGACCAGGGGAGCAGGGAAGGCATCATCCAAGCTGGGTAGACCTTCCAGGGTGGCTCCTCTTCAGGTCCTGTCTGCTCCTGCATGGAACCTCTCACCTATTGCTCTGTAAGCACTCCCACTAAACTCACAAGCCTCAGAGTGAACTTTGATGGGATCTCACTTTGGTTTGTTTCTGGTAAAGGGTCCAGGAATGTAGAAATATAAAATTGTAAGCCCAAACACAAAGCTGGAAGCCACTGTTAACCTTTAACAACCGCTTCCTGCCTTAAGAGCAGATGACATCCTGGCAGCCACTGTGTACAGAGGTAAACTTTAACAAGTGTCTCCCACCTTCCAGCTTCCCAGCAGACAAAGGTTAGCTTCTAACCATTTCCTCTACGGGACCCTCTCAGTTGCATTCCCTTAATTTTTAACTGTCCTCCTACTCTACGCTGTGGCTCTATGCTGAACCTTGCAATCTTTCAGGGACAGGGAAAAGCGGCTGTGTCAGCCACAGGCTTCTGCAAGCATTCTAAGTTAACATCCTACCATCCAATAACCAAAAGTTGCATTAAAATGTAATGTGACTTAAGCCTGCCCTCAAGGTTGTAAAAGCTCTTTGACCACACCTGGTGCTTGATTTTAGTATAAGAGGAGGTCCCCATTGCACAGTTTCAGAAGCCTGATCTCTAGCTGTGGTCCCAGTTAACTGGTAAGCATTTTGTTCCCCGAGGTGATTTTTTTTTTTTTTTTTTTTTTTTTGGAATAAAGTTTGCTTCTGCTTCACACTTTGGTGGTCTGTTCCCCCATTTTTTTGTGAGCCTGGAGGGACCTTAGGAGGAGGCATAGCCATTGTTTACATCTTCTCTGCTGAAGGAATTTTAGCAATACCAGTCTGGCCTGGAATTCTTGATCCTCCTACCTCAGCCCCAAATCATGGAGCCCAAAGGCGAA
This sequence comes from Cricetiscus sungorus, assembly GCA_030556225.1. NCBI lineage: Eukaryota > Metazoa > Chordata > Mammalia > Rodentia > Cricetidae > Cricetiscus > Cricetiscus sungorus. The sequence goes on along the minus strand of JANBXA010000031.1, from coordinate 19,384,893 downwards.
TCTTTTAGGATAAGGTCACCAATAACACTAGGCTGGGGCCAGCCACAGGACCTGATTCCCTCAGCTGCTTACTTGTCTCGATGCAAACACAGCTGTGTGCCTGAGGAGCCTGAGGTCGGGGCTTGGGGGAGAACACAGTTCAGGCTATAGGAAGCAGATTTTCCTACTCTGTCATGTGACAAGACCTTTCATGCCACAGTGTGGCTGCCAAACTTCTGTTCTGGAGAGATGGGGCAGGGAATGATATCTTTACAGTTTATCATTATCAGAGTTTTTTACCTGAAAGAAATACTGTTAGTTATTATTGTTTGCTTGTTTTTTTGGGAGGGAGGGGAAACCTATATAGATTTTCTTGGTGTCTCGGTCTGTTTCTATCGCTGTAAGCTAGTATCAAAGATATCAGTGGCTTATATAAAAAGAAATGTACTTGACTTACGGTTCTGGAGGCTGGAAGTCCTGGGCCATGGTGCTGTCATTCATGTGCCCCTCCATAGACTGGACATGGGCAGACATCATGTGGCAAGGCAGTGTGTCAAAGAAAGCTCCTCTGTATGAGGAAGTCACTGCCTTAATAACTGACCCCACTGCTCTGTGAGCAGATTAAGTTCTCATCGTTGTATAACATTGATATAAATATCAAATAATAACAATCATCAGCTACTTGTCTCCAGACCCCAGGACAAAAGAACCTGGAGATATGGGAAATGTGTATGACACATTGGAGCCCAGAGAACAGAGTTCCTCTCCACACCCACATCTACAGTCAACACAGAGCCAGGCCTGGGTTGACTCTGCAAGGTCAGCGTGTACCTCCTGTCATGCCTTCTGGCTCCTCACCATGTTGCACCTTAGCTGGCTGGAACTTCTAGTTTGCCTTGCGTTTGCATTGTCCTGCCTGTGTTTGTGGTCACAGCATTGTTCTGAGCTGTGGAATTCACATGACTCATCTGCAGCCGCATGGGTTGCTCTGAGCCAGGCATCCTTACACCAGGCTTGGGGACATAATACAATACCAAAATAACAAGGGGCATGCAAAGGTGACATGTGAACACTGGCTATATGAAAATGCGTCAGCTGAGATGGTCGTTCCTTCTGGACCTTGGACAGGATGAGAGATGTGGCTCAGTTGGTAGAATGTTTAGTGTGCAGGAAGCCTTGGGTCTGATCTCTATCTAGCATGGCTTAAACCAAGTGTGCTAGTAGGAGGATCAGGAGTTCGAAGTCATCCTCAGCTACACATGGAACTTGGAGGCAGTCTGGGATACACAACACTGTGATTCAAAGCAAAAATGGAGAGACACAAGTGTGGGGCCAGCACCTGTAACCCCAGCTGCTCAGGAAACTGAGGCAGGAGGATTTCAAATGGAAAGCCAGATTGGGCAATAAGCAATGGAGCCTAATCCCAACTAAAAATGTGACTTGTTGCTGTCTGTCTTATATTGAAGTTGTTGGCCTGCAGGGAAGTCTATACGATTATTTTTTGGATTAATGATTGATGTGGACAGTGGTCCTGTGTTGTACAAGAAAGCAGTCTGAAGCAGGCGCTGGTGCACACCTCTAATCCCAGCACACACAGGGAGAGGCAGGCAGATCTCTGGGAATTTGAGGTCAGCCTGGTCTACTGAATGAGTTCCAGGACAGCCAGGACAACACAGAGAAACCCAGACATGAAGAAAAAAAAAAAAAAAAAAAAAAAAAGCAGACTGAGCAAGCCATGAGTAGCAAACCAGTAAGCAGCATCCTCTCTGTTTGAGCTCTTGCCTCTAGGTTCCTGCCCTGTTGGAGTTCCTGCCTTGACTTCCCTCAGTGATGGACCGGGATCAGGGCATGTAAGCCAAATAAACCCTTTCTTCCCAAGTTGCTTTTGGTCAGCATGTTTAACCGTAGCAATTGAAAGGCAACCAGATGACAAGAGGTGTGATGATCAAGACAACATAAAGTTGGGCACTGGGGGGCGGCCTCCCCTCCACACTCCCTACCCCCACGGAGGAAGCTTCTGTGGATGTCTCTTGTGGGCTTTAGGGTTACAGTGTGGCTGTCCCATGGGGTCTGGGAGGAGGCCATCCCCTATTTGGTGTGCATAAAACAAGTTGGCCGATATGGTGGTTCTCTGGAGGCCACCTTGCTGCATCCTCTCGGAGCCCCGGTCTGCTGTCTTTCTCCCTAAGACACGAGTGCCAGGCAGTACCTGCGCTCTCTCCGTCTCAACAGGAACCCCTTGATTCCTGCAGCAGGTACCTGGGACTCAACTCCCTGGACACCCACTCTTGGTATAAGTTGGGATGTCAGGTATAGTTGCAGTGTAGCGTCTTTGGGGACCTTTTCATCTGCAGTCCAGTTGTGGCCAGCAGAGTGAAGGTCATAGGCAGCCTGGCTGGGGAAGGTTGTAGCTGGAGGTGCCACCCCAGCACTAGCTCTCAGAGATACTTTGAGGACTGGGACCTTTGTTTCTAAGGGTTAGCACAGTCAGGTCAGCACTGCCCATTGTCTTCAGTCCCGTGTATGATTGCCTAATTCTGTCTCTGGCTTTCTCCAAGGCTCTTGTTTCCTCATGGGGTGAAGCTGCCTAGGGTGACTGCCCTTCATCAGGAGTGGCATAGGCACACATGACTTTCTCAGCCTCTGGGGGCTCATCTGTCCCTGTATTTGTCTCTTAAAGCCAGGGCCTGTGAAGACTCAGCAATTATCTGCAGGTGATGCTCTGTGGCTGGATTGGACCCTGGGTCTAGTCCCAGCTGTCTCACACACTGGTCATATTGCCTGAGCGGCTAGGATATCTGAGGGGTCAGCCTGGTATAGAGCCATTTGGAGCTTCTATGAGGGATGTCACACATCACAGTAACTCTCTCACATTGCTGTCTCTCTGAAGCGCCATTGAGTGCCCGTGTCCTAAGCCTCACTGCAGCTTTGTCCTGAATACCAGTCTGTATCTGAGGCCTTGCTACAGGCTCTGAGCCCCACTGCTCATGGTTCCAAATCACACAAGGCAGGCCTGGGTCACAATGGGCCTGAATACGTCCCCTTTGACCCTTCCCTTCAAGTCCAAGCCAACTTTCTAGGCATGACCTCTGCCCACAATTCCAGAGGAAAGTTTTAGAACTCCTGACCAATCGGTGTGACACATGACTGAGTGGGAGTGGGGGATGGTGGTGTGGTAAGGTTGTAAAGTTCCCAAACTTGAATTTTGAAACATCAGAGACATCGGCTGGTGTGTGTGTGTGTGTGTGTGTGTGTATACATGAGGGGGGGGTGCATGCAGGATACTACACACCAGGCTTTTAAATTGTGCAACTTGTTTTGATTTCATTTTTAGAATTTAATATTTACATTTTATTTGTGTGTTGGGGGATACACAGGGACCACAGCCTGCTTTTAACCATTGAGCCTTCACTCTAGTCCTTAATCAGCTTTCTTATACGACCCAGGACTTCCTGCCCATGACTGGCCCCGCCCACAATAGGCTGGGTCCCCTAACATCAATCATTAGTCAAGAAAAGGCTCCCACAGACTTGCCTACACATTTTCTCAATTGAAGTTCCCTCCACCCAGATGACCCCAGCTAGTGACAAGTTGACAAAAATCTAGTTAGCACAGGGCAGCAGAGCCTGATCAGGTCCCAGCTGCCTGTCTTTGGATGGACTGATGAGGAACTGACGCCCTGATGCCCTGTGAAGCCCTAGGGGGGCCATATCACTGCTGGCTCTGCAGGGGGACTTTCCAGCAAATTCTGCTGGCAGCTAAGAAGGTACTTTTTAAAAATATATTTCCTGTTTATTGCAAGGCTAATACATGCATAGAATGTATTTCAATTTTATTCACCTATTTAACTCCCTCTGGATCCCCCTCGCCCCAGAACCTTTCCCAACTCTAGTAAAATGCTTTATTTTCTTTTCCGGGGAGCCTACCACCCAGCTTCCAAATAAATCACACACTGAGTCTTATTACTTATGAATCCTCAGTATTAGCTTGGCTTTGTTTCTAGCTACATTTTCTTAAATTAAGCCATCTACCTTTTGCTTCTGGGCTTTTCCTGTTCTCTTCTGCAGATCTTACTCTGTGGATGGCCGGGTGGCTGCCCCTCAATGCTCTCCTCCGCGTTGTCTAGCTCCCCCCCACTCAGTTCTCCAAGAGCAGCAAGCACCCTCACCAGCTGGGCTGTCTCCTAGTCCTCCAGGTTTACTTTAAAATGCTGCATTTTAACCCTGAACTTCTTCTGGAGGAGGTGTTGCTCAGCAAAGGACCTGTCCCTAGGGCTTTCTCTACCACTCTGCACAAAGGCTCCAAGAGGAGTTCCCTGGCTTTCCTGGCTACACACTCAACAGCAAAAGCTCAGAAACACCTCCCACAGCCCCAGGCTTACCTGTGCAGTTCCGGCTGCACCGCTTCTGTCTTTTCTAGGCCTTGTGTATCACAGGCAAGTGCTCCGCTGTTGGGCCACATTCCCATTTTATTTTTTGAGATTTCTTTTTAATGTCTGTGGGTATTTTGCCTATATGTATGTCTGTGTACCGTGTGCATGCAGTGCCCGAGGAAGCCAGAAGAGGGTGTTGGATCCCTTGGAACTGTAGCCACCATGAGGGTACTAGGACTTGAACCCAAGCCTTCTGGAAGAGTGGTCGGTGCTCTTAACCCTTGAGCTGCTCCTCCCCCCTTTTAAAAAGAAAAAGATCCAAATGTGTTTCATTCAGCCAACGTGAACAGCTGGCTTTTGGTACTGGCCATGGAACCTAAGGGGGCATACCACACAGCCACACCCTCTCACCCTCCTCTCCTTCTTTTCCCTTCCCCCAACAGAGACCTCAGACAGGGACTTTAGAGGGCAGTGCTGGCCATCAGCCAAGTGGCTGGTCCTACAGAGCAAAGCACTCAGCCCTGTGTCCTCACATACTGACTAGAGGAGGCCCTGTGGTCAGGGAGCAGATGAGAAGAGCATGTTGGGGCAGGGGGCCCGGCTGCCTGGGGCTAACATAGGCACAGAGCTCACGGGGCACATGGGAATAAGCACTGGGAATAAACACATGGGAATAAATCCCACTGTGGGCTGCGGTTTGGATAGAGCTGTCCCCACTACTGAACTCCCTGTGGCTGTGTTTGATGGCCCACTCGGATGTTCGGAAGGTGGACAGCTGCGGAGTTCCTCATGGACCAATTGTCAGAAGATGGACTGACTTTTCAGTGCTCAGTGTGCCAAGGCCCCGGCTCCCATCCCAAGACTGGAACAACAAAGAGAAAAGGGGGTAACACGCCAGCAGCACCCCTTCCCCACACAGTGATCGAGCCCTCTGGGAAAACCCACCCTGAGGTCTGCCAGTCCCATTCATAACACAGGTGTGACGGGTGCCAGAGTCGCCCAATGGCCAGTTTACAATGAGTCATTACAAAGGCTCTTGCGAAATGACAGCACAGGCAACAGGGTCTGCTGTGCTGTCCATTATATTTAGAAGTCTACAAATTGGATCTTTTAAGAAAGATTCACAAAATATTCATCTGAAATCATACTTTTGGCTCATCAAATTTCAAATATATTTTACTGTGCTGAACAATATATTCTGGTGCTGTCTAAAACACAGCCAAACGACTTTATCGGTTTACATCTATCCTCTAACTTTTGGAACATCAAGGTCAAGATAAAAAATATTAACAAAACCACCCAATTATAATCGCCATTTCCCCAATCTGAGTTGTGTCCTGAAGCCATGTCACATGGCCGCCTCACTCAGCTGGGGCTTGTGCACTTATTTCCAGGTGCACTTGAGAGCCTCAGCTTGCCCTGCAACACCTGTTCCCAAGTTGCAACGAACTCCCTTGGCATCGTGGAAGCTCAGGTTTGTTAAAAGAACTGACTGGGGAACAATTTTAAGTGTAGAGAATATACAAAATAATTTACAAAGTGACAGATGGCTTTAAGTGTTGTCTGAAATCTCTTGGTTGTGTGGAGGCACACATGAAGCAATCTGTCAGCGAAAGGCCGGGCACTGCTGGTCTTGTTTTTGTTGTTCATTGCTTTGCAGAGAGAAGTGTGTGCTGTGGCTTGATTTCTCTGGCCCAGCCAGCACCAGCCAGCTCTGGCAGCCCTGAGCCCACAGTCCATGGAGACTCTGCTGTGTGCCCCAGATGAAGGCTCCCAGGTCAGGGAGAGATGGGAGGAGCAAGCAGCTCAGATTCCCAGCTCTGGGAACAAAGATTCCACAAAGATAAAGCAAGGATATGCTTGACTGACACAAGGAGCTAACCTAAACCAGAAATGAAAGCAAAGCTCCACTATAGAGAAATGGGGATGCCTCAGAGGAAATACAAAAAAATCAGGAGTGTACAGGTGCCTTGCCAACTAGTAGAACCTGCCTGCCTGCACAGCAGCGGAGACTTCGGTGCAGCCAGATGTGGTCCCAGGTCCATCTGAAGTGGAGTTTGACCAGGTTGGACACAGCCTGACACCAGGATTAAGAGCCATAGCGATCCTAGAGAGAACCAGACCAACATTTACTCCAATACACTGCATCATGCCACCGCTGTTGCATGAGCATCATCCCGCTCTTAGTACTGGCCAGTCTCTGCATGAAGAGCAGATGAGTGTTGACAGCACTGCTTCAGCATCTCTATGGTCAGGAGGGTGAGTAGGGTTTGGAAACCTGCCTGGGATTACACTGTATGTGATTGCCCAAGGGTGGAAAGGCAAATGGGAAGCACCGAGGGATTGTCTGAAGTCCGAAACCTAGGTTTTAGTCCCTGCACATCTTACAAAGGTTTCATCTCTGCCTCTGTTTCTTCACTTAGATGGGGACATGAGTGGGAGTACTCTAAAAATAGGACAGTCACCCACAAAACAGGGAGACTGCTTGCTAGGAGGGCTTGGCCCAGGAGGACCCGGTGAAGGAGAGCCCCAAGCCTCTGCAGCCTTAGGCTTTCTCCATGGAGGACTTCACTTTTCCATCGAGGCCACAGCAGGGTCTGACAAATATTTCTATAGATACATAAAAGCATGTATGTGTATACAGTGTAAAAAAGGGGCAAAACTGTCTGGGGGACTAAGAGGACCAACTAGAGGGGCAGGAGCAAAGGATAGAGGTATGGAGGAAATACGCATCAAGTCAATTCTATACATTGTGGAAATGCCCTGAGGTAACCCTCAAACTCAAAAAATAAAACTCAAAATGAGATCAAAGCACAGTGCAATGTCCAACGTGGAACAAGCAAATTAGATCTGCATACTTTTACCCCACAGAAAATCCCTCTGGAGAATTTGTAGTTCCAGAGAGCCTCTTAGAACATGTTACGGAGAAAAGGAGAACACAGTTATAAGGTTCCCTCTTCATTTAAAAAGATACCCAGCCACTGGCAGTGGTGGCACACATCTTTAATCCCAGGTCTTGGGAGGCATAGGCAGGTGAATCTCTGAGTTCCAGGCTAGTCTAGTCTACACAGTCAATGCCAGGACAGCCAGGACTACATAGTTTAGAACTAAAACAAAACACAGCACAACACTACAAGGGTAATTCCAGAACAGGGAGATGGTGAATGGTTTTCATCTAAAGAATTCTTTCTTCTATGGGGCTGGGAGATGACTCTGTAGTTTATAGCACTTGTGGCTCTTGCAGGAGGCCTGGGTTCAATTCCCAGCACCCACATGGCAGCTCATAACCATCTGTAACTACAATTCTGAGGATGCTGGCCCTTCTGTGGGGCCAGATGTGCGTGCGTACATACATACATACATACATACATACATACATACATACACATATACATACATACATACATACATACATACATACATACACACACATGCAGGCAAAAACATACTTATAAAATAATTTTTTTCAAAAAGAATTCTCCATTCTAAACTCAGAATTGGGGAATTACATGAATCCTAGTAAGAACTTAGGAAATGCTGTCCAGAGGCAGGGCCTTAGCTCAGGCAGGCAATATTACAATAGACTTTGCAGCTGCAGGCTTTCTGCAGCACAGAAAGCTGTGTCTGCAGCACAGCTTCCAGTGCACATCTACAGACCAGTCCCCTGGGAGCTCCAGCACAGCTTACTCACCTGAATGGACGTCATGACTCCATTGGCAAAGACAGAGAGTTTTCCAGCAACGGATCGCACGCCTTGCTTAAACTGCGCCATGTCTGGGGCATTGGGCAGCACATTTGAGAGGTTGTAGTTTCCTGCACACAGAGAGATGGCCATAGAGTGGGGCAGGGCCTGGTGGGAAGTACTGGCCCCATCACAGTTCCTTCAGCCACCACAGCAAGGTGGACACAGCATTCTGTACAGTGGTTCTCAGGGAGCAAACTGGAATCAGACATACCATGGCCAGCACTGGCCATGGGGTACTGGAGGTCCTGGGCATGCTCTTGTTCATTCATTCTCTATACATCCCATCATTCATTCAAAGAACCCGCGACAAGGACTTTGTCAAATGCCAATGGCAGAGAAGAGAAGATGGGTCCCACTGCAGTCAGGTCCTCAGGTGCCTCACCTCTAACATTTATGTGTGTTCTGAGGATCTGTAATTCCAGCACTTGAAGGGTGGAATTCCCCAGAGCAAGCTGCTGGTTAGACTAGTCCAATCTGTGAGCTCTGGGTTCAATTAAGAGACACTGCCTCCTAGAATACAGTGGAGGGTGCACACCTGCACACTCAGTGTGCACACGCACACAGAGGCATGCACACACGCATACATGCTAAAAAAACCACCAAGGAATAAGCTGGGCACTAAGTTTTTTCTAACATGGCTGTCACATACCTCCCTCTATCCTGCCATCTGGGGTCCTAAGTACACCATTCCTTCTCAGATGGCCCATTCCACATATTCACTGGCCCTGCTCATAGAAGTAGCCCTACTGTGATGGGGTAGCTTTGGCACTCACACATGTTTCTCACACAATCCTCAATCTTCTGGAGCAGGAATCAGCCCTGAGTACCACTCACAGAATGTCTAGTCACACCCATCAAAGATCTATTTCAAAGAAGGCTCAGGCACCATCCAGATTGCCTGATTGGGTACATTGGATTCAGATGAGGCAGCAGAATTGCTTTGAGCACCAGCCTGGGCTCTTTGCTGAGCCCATCAGTGGCTGCAGGTGTCCCGGGGGAGTGGTGCTGGGGTTTCAGATGGACAGCCACAACCATCCCAACTATTGGGCATTTCACAAAGGCCCCCGAGTTGTTATGGCTCCAGTATCAGAGTTCAGTGAGCCTTTGTTTTGTTGTGGGGCAGGAGGCAAGCTTGAGCCAGCCAGAGCTCTGAAAAATGTGAAGGACAGAAGGGTGTGTTTGCTTCAAAGAGCTCTTTTCTTGTGTGTGTGTGTGTGTGTGTGTGTGTGTGTGTGTGTGTTAAACAAACAATGCTTCAGAGTAAATGTTCCAAGAAATTGAGTTAAAAAAGCATGTAGATATTTTAACAACCTGTGTCTTGAGACGGGCTCTAACATGACAGCCAGCACTGGCCGGTAGCAGCACTGAGTGCCTTTGTGCCAAGGGTGTGTCACATCACAACAGGAAGCCAGCCTCACAAAAGGCCAGGATGTGACGGCTGGATGTGAAAGTAGCAGACTTCTGACTAGAGCCTCCCCGGGCAGCGACTGCCCATAGCCCCTGCACCTGTAGTCAGGAAGGATGGGCACGGGAGCCACGGCCCTGCCTAACCCTGTCAGACAGCAGACCCGCAAGGCTGGCCCACCTGTCTTTGAACACGGTAGCCTACCTGTCAGCCACTGTGCCAACACACGCCAGCCTAGAGTGGCTTTCCCCTCTAAAAGCCAATAAACTGGCAGGGCCACTGTATCTGAGGGCCATAATGACTACACATGCCTGAACCTGCCCTAAGGTTCCAGGCAGTTGAGACTATCCTACACATTCTCTGTTGAAGCTGCATCCATTCCACATGTGTGTGGCTGCCAGGATGGTCACCCCACACAAACACTCAGGCTTTCTGTAGGCCAAAGCCAGTCAGGTTGTGAAGAAAACGCTGCACACCAGGTGCAGAGCTCTCTGCCTACAGCACTGGCTCCTGAGACCTCTTCCTCTTGGTTCTTTTCCTAAAATGACCTCAGAGGCTGCTCTCTGTGCTCTCCCTGTGGCCTGGTGAAGGCCTTCTGGGTCAGGGAGTGCACAGGTAAATGCAGAAAGCATAGCTCTGAGTGGGCAGTGAAGGGTCTGCTCTGGGGCTCACACGGTTAGACTCCAGCCCTGGGATGATCAGACACCTCATAGAGGGGCAGCAGAGACCGACACTTCCTCTCCACCCGCCCATTTCCAAACTGTGTTCCCTACAGAGTTACTCACTCCTTAGTGTGTCTGTGTGTCCTGAGATGCTGAGGGGCCTGTGAGGGGACTCCTGGGTGGAGGGCCCTGTTTGGCTGGTACCTTACACAGTACCTCAGGGCCAGCTACTCCACAGATGGGAGATGAAAGCTAACCATACCATGACCCCAGCTAGTGAGTGGCTGGCATCTCCCAGGAGCTCCCTGCCTCCTTTATGAACAATGTTCTGGGTACTAAATTACCAGGTAACAAAGATGCTGGGGCATAAACTTCATGACTTGGGACACTCACTGCTCACATAGGGGCAAGGGTGTGAGTGCTGGGATATGGAATCTTGGGAAGGGACGCATGTGCCAGGGATCCCCATGGGCCTCTCACCTGCTGCCTGTTTCCTCTGCTCATCGAAAAGATCTGCAGAGCTTATGGAGGAGCTGGTAGAGAGCCTCTCCAGCCGTGCCCGGGTCTCAAACTAGACAGAAAAAGGCAGAGTTAGACTCCAAGAACTGCTGAAGGGAGACTGGGATGGGTTTGCTCCCCTGTGCTCTCCACCTCCTCTGTCACCCCAGTCAGGCCCTGGAGATGGAAGAGTGTGTTCCGAAATGACATCGGTCACTCACAGATGGACCGGGCAGTGCCCCACATCACTGCCAATGTGGTCAGTATGCGGGGCAGCCAGAGTTCAGGTGCTACTCTCAGCCACTCCAGGAAAGCCCTCAGCACTTGGCACACCACGTGAAGGCCTTCAAATTTGTGTGTGTCCATGCATATGTGTGTGGTGCGTGTGTAGTATTGGGGATAGAATGTAGGGCCTTGAGCACTCTTCCAAGAGGTGCATCCCAGCCCACTAATAAATTTAAAGGTAAGCCAAGTTGAAGAGCTGGAGGTCCCTCTGGCAATGAGGCCTCTGCTAAGAGGCCAATCAGCACCTCTGGGAATGACTCCTCAGAGTTCTATCCCCACCAGCCTCTCTGCACCGAGTACTAGAAGGAAGTACTAGAAGGAAGCCCCAGCTTAGCCAGACTCCTGGATGAATGTGTTCATTTCTGAGGCAGGGGACAGCTGGCTAATGAAACATCCACCTACAAACATTTCCAGGCTTCATTTAACTATGTTAAACTCATCAAAAGCAAATGATGCTACATAAAAACCTACATTTACTTAAAAGCTACTGGCTGATGGCCACTCTCCCCAGAGAGGCAAAGAGCAGAGACTGGATCACTGACCCCACAGCTAGCCAGGGTGCTCAGACAGGCCTGGGCTGTTGTCCTGGCTCCAGGGCTATTGTCTGGGAGCCTCTGGTCAGATCCCTTCTTCCTTAGTAGCCCACCCTCTCATGGTCCCACAGCTAAGCTTCTTTCCTGGTTCTCAGGGTCCCTGGAGTCGCTCTCTGTGCCCTTACATCTGCTTGAGCTTGTCTTCCAAAGTACATGTCTGAGGAAATGGCCTTGACATTGCCAAACTTCTTCTGGGCTTCATCCGTATTGCCAACAGGCTCATAGTCTGGCTTCTGGCGAGCACTTGACCTGCAATGAAAAACATCTGGAGTTGGTCATAGCGCCGGGTGGTAAAGCAAAGTCAGTCCACACTTCACTTTATCCCAGCTTTGTTAGATAACACTGCCTACACTGTGTGGGCGTTACATGCGTAAAGCTCCTTGGTGTGGACAATAAATGGAACGATAGGCTCCTGTTTGAACTGTAGAGGAGGCGCTTAACAGGAGAACTGTGAAGAGGAGGTCACCTCAGCCTGAATGGCTGCAGTCAGGGGACAGTGGGGTTCAGGGTTCAGAGGCAAGGCCAGTTAGTTACTGGATGACCAGTCCACATGGTACCTTCCCACATAGGAAAACGGGGAGGGGGGCGGGGGGGGGAGGGAATAAGAAAAACAGGGGCTGGGGCTGAGGACACAGCAAGGGACTTGGAAGCACCGAGATGTCCTGTGCCCTGTTCTTAGTGGTCATTACCTGACTGTGTGTTAGTCAAAGTGATGACTGTGCCAGGCATGAGCAAGAGGCAAAAGAATCTCAAGTTTGAGGCTGTCGTGAGTAACTCAGTGAAACAGAGCCTCAAAGTAAGACAAAGTTAAATTCAGAAGGGCACATGTGTAGTTTAGTGCAAGTGTGCTTCAGGCACTGGGTTTAATCCTCAGCACCGCACTCCCACTGCATAGACAGCACCCACACTCATACATGTGCACACTACCCACATATCCCTAGAACCACATGCACACACATGTATACACATCCACACAGACAGCACTCCCCCCCACCCCTACCCCACCTGCCCCACCAGACCAAACTGCAGATAGTCTTCTAATGGGGTAAGGTGCCTCGTTCATGAGCCAGGTCACCCTGACCGTGGATGAGATCCCCAGGGAATCAGCTCTCACACCTGCTTTCTAACTGCCCCAGGTTGTTTCTGGCATGCGCCTCCAGTGCACAGCCACTTCCTAGAGCAACACAGGACACTCGTGACACAGACATCACCCACTGGCCCTAGGACAGAGGCACCTGTCTCCCCAGCCTGCAGCTCCCACCTGTCTGAGGAGCCTGTGCTTTTCAGGGCAGGCTCAGGGTCTCTGCTGCTGTCTTTCTTCCAGTAGGAATCGGCATTGTCATCCCAGCTAGAAAAGGAACTGCCTCGTAACTCCATGGGGTCATCAAAGTACCTGCTGGGACAGGAGAAACAGTGGCCAGCGAGCCTTACGGATGGATACTCTCTCCTTTCAGGGCCTTTCTGGGGTTGGGGCCCTGACGTCCCTGCCCAGTCATTTCTGAGATGAAGGGTAGCCATGACATAGATGTGGCCAACAAACATGACCTGAGGTGTGTCCGTTTCTAAGGTCCCCCGAAACTGTGTTCCAGCTGACCTGGCTCTCTGAGGGCTTCAGGACGAGGTGAGCCTTTCCCTCTGTTGCAGCCTCAGGCTGCTGAGGCTGCCACCCCCTTGGACAGCTGTGACGCTGTAAGGCAGAGCCCAGAGGCTGGTTGTCCCCTCAGAAGCGCATGGTGTGGGCAGTGTCAGCACTAGATAGAGAGGGGCTGGGACACTTAGGTCCTTGTCAACAATGGAGCCCAGTGTTCTGGAGATCACCATTCCAAGACATGAACATTCTTCATCTATATGAGTCAAAACCTTATTTGGACTGAAGAGGCATCAAGGTGCCTTTAAATTGCAAAAGAAGCAGAGCAGTCCACACATGGGGTCTTCCCAACTCTTCCCTCACTCACAAGAGCTTCTCTATGCTCTGGCACCCTGTGGGGATACCCAGTCACTCACAGGCAACACTCTATACCAGCCAGCCTGTGCAGCCATCAGTCCCATGCTGGGACTCAGCAGCTCTCCCCATCACTGACCTTTACCCAGAGTGGGCTTTGATTTCTGGTTCCTATTTCTCCATGAGCTTTTCCTTCATGTTGGCCCTCACATTGCACCTTCCTCCCCTCTGAACACATCCCTGCAGGTCCCTGGGAAAAGCCTTTAATAGTTAGCACACTGTCTTCTCGTCAGTCACATCCCCACCAAAGGCCATTTGGACTCCATGGGGCTCAGCAAACAGTTCAGTTTCATTATTCTGAATGCAATATTATAATAATGCATCATTTATAGTCTGGAAATAATGGAAATTACTATTAAAATGTCATGCAAGGATATGTCCTCCTTGCTTAATAGAAACAGCACTCTTCCATAATTCATAACATGCAAGTTCTAATGGCTAATGAATAATTTGGAAGCAGTAAAAGCACTCTGACATGCTAGCTTTCAGAGTGTGTTCACCTCACCTCTGGTGCCAAAGCACCTAATGCAATCCTGCTCTGTCACTGTAGTCATCAAGTGAACTAGAAGGATGTTTCTGTCCCTAAATGACCTGCAGGGCACCAAAACCTATCTCTCTGCTCTACATCTAAACACCATTTGCCTCCAGATTTCAAATCAAAATTGGTCCCTGGCACAGTGACCTCTGGGGCTGACCCTTCCGATTGAACCAAGAAGAGAGAGGTTCCTGGAGGCTCCACGGCACATATAAGGTTGACCCTGACCGTGGACAATGCTATGTTATGGGGCCCTGCACAGAAAGTCAGCCCAGTACCTATCAACTCCAGGTCACCTCCACATGGCATCAAAGCTCCTCTGCTCTACGTCTAAACACCATTTGCCCCCAGATTTCAGAGAACAGTTATGGCTTTCATGAATAAATACATACACAAATACTACTTCATATTGGACTCTTCTGGCAGTTTTCAGAAGCCAGTGTTCCAACACAGAAGCCACTGAAGGTATGGGCATGTTCCGGCCCTTGCCCCAGAGACAGTCTCTGCCTCTCTCCACTCCTCACAGTGCAGGAACATCTAGTCTGCCTTTGGCTTTGATCCTTAGCTGCTGACTGTATCAACAAATATTTCCTAGTTGTAAATACTACCCCTTACACTGTGTCCCCAGCCTTTGGTCCTAAGCACAGACTTGCATCAGCCAGAGCTTTCAAACTGTGATGGGTACTGATCTGTACTGGCTCTTAATGCCAACCCCTAATGCAGCCATGGCCTTGACCAGGCTCAGATCACCTGGAGCTGGAGGTGAAGTATGACTCCTCTGGGTCCTCCTGGTACTTCCTCCTTGGCTTTGCCAGTGTAGGTGACTCCTGCTCGATGGTCTGCATGTCTGAAGTCACGGAATGGGAGATGCCACTTGAGAGGACAGAATAAAACAGGAAATATTACATCACTGGCTTCCTAAAGGCTTCTGCTGACCAAACACAGGAATGCTTTAAGCCAAACTCTGAACAAACACAAGCTGATCAGGAGGGCTAGGAAACCCAATGTGAGCTTTGGAAGCTAGATGTCATTCTGAGGGCAGGACTGGGAAGAAGCAGCCATGTCCATGGGGTATGCCCAAGGCTTCCACTCAGACCCTTTTCCTTCTCTCCAAGAACCATGTGTATCATCTGTCATCACACAGACACACACAGACACACACAGACACACACACACACACACACACAGACACACACATACACACAGACACAGACACACACACACACACCCACACACCCCTGTTTCATATAGTCCAGGTTAGTCTTGGCCTTGAAGTTCCTGATCTTTCTGGATTGAGCTCCTGAGTGCTAAGATTAGAGACACACACCACTATATTTAGCTTTACCCTGACTATTTTGTATTTGTTGTTTGTTTTGAGATAGACAGGGACTCCCATATCTCAGAATGACCTTGAGTGAGCCCCCAACCTTGGATTATATGGTGCTGGGGATCCAACCCAGGGCTCTGTGCACACTCTCCCCAGGAAGCTCAGCCCCAGCCATAGTATACTAAATACCAAAGCAAAGCCAAACAACCAGGAAGGAAAGAGCACCAAGGAAATGGTCTGAGGTTGAAATGAGCCCCTAGACCCCTTCACCATGAGGAATCTGCACTGGGCTGAGCCAGCCAAGCGGACCCCACCTCCTGGAGCTTCCAAAGCCCATGCCCAGCCTCTCAGCTTCCACCTTCTTCTGGCCGCTCAGGTTCATTTTTTCATCTTTCTTCGTATGAATTTCAAGATCCTTGTAGGCCAATCGCAATGAGGAAACACTGGGGGAAAAGCAGAGGCTCATTAGTTCAGCTTTAAAACTACAATCCTAGGTTAAAATCATAGGCAGTCCGGAGCCATGGAATTCCCCTTCAGCTTCAGGGGTCTCTCTGTCCTTCTCTAGTTAGCACTATTGGCAGAGTGCTGCCGTCAAATCTTTCTCCAATACAAGCTCAGGCCGTTCTTCCTATTGTCTAGTACGGTGGTGAGTATCTCAGTTACTTCCTACACAGGAGCCTCCCTTTGATTGACATCTGATTACACTTTCCTGGAACAATTCAGCCTGTGAGGTTAGTAAACATATCTGTGTCATTTAAGAGGTGAATATGACCACTCCAGGCAATCTGATGCCCTCTTCTGACCTCTGCAGGCACCTGCACAAACATGCAAACTCTCACATGCAAAGACAGCATACATGCAATTAATTTTTTAATTTAAAAAGGTTAATATATATCTAAAATTGATTTTGCAAAAATATAAATCATTAGTATTCCGAATAATTTCCCGTGGTGTCTCTTTATGTATCAGGATACTGAGAACATTTTAAATGAGCAGTCTACTACCTACCAGCCACTGTCTCTAGCTTTAAAACCACTTTGTTATTGGGTGTATATATGTTGTGCGTGGGATGGGTGACATGTATATGGCATGTATATATGTGGAGGTCAGAGAACAACTTATGGAGTCAGCTCTCTCCTCCCACCTTGGGTTCCTGAGATGGAACTAAGGTCATCTGCTAAGCCACCCCATGAGTCCCAGCTATACCCAGATTTCTATTTCTAATGTGCACACATCACTGGGCCTGGATGGTGTGTGCACATTTCCTATGCTCCCAGGTACCCACAAGCACACGCTGTACATAAGCTCATATAGAAAGCTGTGCCCAGCAGCAGGAATGGGGGTTTGCATCAAAAATGGACATCAGTGCATTGAGATGTGACATGCCTGCCATCTGATTCCCAAAGCCCCAGACAGCACCAGGGACCTCTCACCATGGAGCCATAGACATGGCAGGAAATACACCAGGGAAATTCTATTCCTGTTTTTGCTCTTTCCTTCTTATAACAAGACATGGGGATTCCTTGGGTCAGCTCTGACCTGGCAGATGTCTTTTTCTTTAACTTTCTTACTATCATCTTCCTTAGTAAACCAAAAGTGATACATCAGGTCCTCTGATGTATCCTCTGATGAACCTGCAGCAGCAGGTTCTCTGGAGAGAACAGAAGGACTAGGAAGACCACAGGAGGGCTCCCTTAGGACTCTAGACAAGGACTGTCCTTGTTCACAAGCATGTGCGCTCCTCTCCTAGAAGGCTGGGCTGTAGGATGCTCAGAAGCCAACAGCATAGCCTGCACGAATGAGGCATAGCCTGCACGGATGAGGCATATCCTGCATGGATGAGGCACCACAAAGGCCCTTAGCTTCACAGTGTGACGGTGCAGGACATGCTGACACACTCTACTGATTCCTGAACTGTAACTATTCATAATCAATAGGAACATCAGCTTCCAGGATACAACCTTCACTTCCTCTGGTGAACACACAATGTCCTGGAGAAAGGCAACCAAGTTGCCAAACTGGGTCCCTAAGTAAATCTTTCTTTCCCTCCCTACCACGCACCTCTGCACACAGGCTTTCTGCATGCCTGGCAAAGGCTCTACCCACAAGGTGTGGGATATTTCTATACTGTGTGAAGATGTGGTGCTGTGATTGGTATGATAAAAAAAGCTGATCAACCAATAGCTAGGCAGGAGAGCATAGGCAGGACTTCATGGCAGAGAGATACTCTGAGAAGAAAAGACAAATTTACCAGTGAGACACAGGGGAAGCAGGACATGCAGTATGGAGATGAGGTAACCAGCCACTCAACAGAACATAGATTAAAAATATGGGTTAAGCCGGGTGGTCGTAGCAGATGCCTTTAATCCCAGCACTCGGGAGGCAAGACAGGCGGATCTCTGTGAGTTTGGGGCCAGTCTGGTCTATAAGAGTTAGTTCCAGGACAGTCTCCAAAGCCACAAAGAAACCCTGTCTCGAACAAACAAACAAACAAAAAAAACCCAGGTTGAGTTATGAGTTAGTTGGTCACAAGCTTTCATCATTAATACTGAGTCTCTATGTCATTATTTGCAGACTGGCAGCCTGACAAGAAAGTACTACTACACCCACACGCTACATTAATGAGTCAAGCCCTCATTAATGTTTGTTTAGCGAACCCTAAGGACAGACATATGGAGGGTAGGTGTGGCCAGCATCCTACACTAATCTCCCTGTGTCCTGCTTCTGCAGCCTCCTGACCACACAAAGGAGGGTGTGGGTGCATCCCACAGCTCTTGTCTCACCAGGCTTTTGAGTTTACTTCAAAATCTCGCAGCACAGGCAGAACCACTTCCCCGCAGCTAAACTACACTGCCTCTGCCCTGGTGAGAAAGCAATGAAAGGAGAAATTCAAGTCTGATGCTCCATTCCTGTCATAGAGAAAGTCTGTCTACACAAGTCAGTGCTGCCCCTGGTACTCTGAAAGCTCAATAGGGAACTAACAGTCTCAAACTACCTGGGCTTAGCCTGAGTTTCATTCAGCAAACCAACATCAGCACAAACTGGAACAAGTCAGACTGACCAAGCACATACTGTGTGTTAGTTGTACTGATTGAACCCCTACTGAGCTCCAGGTACTAATGTCAGGAATTCAATAAATGTCATAACCTCACAAAACAGGGTCATTTACTTAGCTCATTATACAGTGAACTGCAGTTCCAGCTAGAGCACATAAGAACACAGGAAGACGAGACCCCACAGAAGATAGTCCACAGAGAATCAAAACATGACAGGAGACAGCCCACACAGAAACAATCACCACAGAGGACAGCCCACGCAGAAACAGAATACCACAGAAAACAGTCCACACAAAACCAGGACATCATAGAAGATGGTTCACACAGAAATAATCACTGCAGGGGACAGTCCACACAAAACCAAGATTCAGTAGGAGACAGTCTACACAGAAACAAGACTCCACAGAGGACACTCTACACAGAAACAAACATCACAGGACACAGTCCTCACAGAAACAACCACCACAGAAGACAGTCTACACAGAAACAAGACTCCACAGAGGACACTCTACACAGAAATAAACATCACAGGACACAGTCCTCCAGAAACAACCACCACAGAAGACAGTCTACACAGAAACGAGACTCCACAGAGGACACTCTACACAGAAATAAACATCACAGGACACAGTCCTCCAGAAACAACCACCACAGAAGACAGTCTACACAGAAACGAGACTCCACAGAGGATAGTCCACACAGAAACGAAACATCACAGGAGACAGTCCACAAAGAAACAGGAGACAGTCCACACAAAATGAGACTCCACAGAAGATAGTCCACACAAAACCATGACTCCATAGAAGAAAACAGATCACACAAAAACAAGTACACAGAAGACGGTCCACATAAAAAATGAGACTCCATGGAAGACAGTCCTCACACAAACAAAACTCATCAGAACACAGTCTACACATAAACAAGGCTCCACAGAAGACGGTCCACAAAGCTCCTCAGCCAGTGGGGAAGGGACTGCCTGGTGTGACACCCTGAGTTCATCCCTAGGCCCCACTTGAGAGAACCTGAGAACATACGCCTGCCATGTTGTCCTCTGATCTCCATACCTGCAGTGACTTTGTGAATGTGCATACATGCACAAATAGATGCATGAAAACAAAACAGACAAAACCCCAGGGTGCTGCTGCCTTTCCCTCTGCACTGGCAGCACCTGCTCTCCCTCCCCAGCCTCAAACTCTGTGATATGCTTGTTGGACATCTCCTATGGGGAGAATCACACACTGTGTAGTTTTACATATGGCTTCTTTCTTATAAACTTTAAATGTACAACCATGTATTTATTCATTCTTTCCATAGCTCAATCAAATCACTCCGAGAGGACACACCACATCCTTTATTCACAGGAGACACATTCAGGTTCCTTCTACTCTATTCTGGGGTTCATGCTCTGTGAATGCTCTTGTATACCCTAGGCAAGCGCTCCACAAGTGAGCTACACACAGCTCTAGCCTCAATTGCTTTCCAATTGCTACCAACATTACAATCGCTTGTGTCCTACTAGTATTCCCAACAGTCTGGGGAGAGACAGCAGACCCTCATGTATGCTAAGTGGGTTTTGTGCCATTATCCCAGAGTTCTCAACCTTCCTAATGCTGCAACTCTTTAATATGGTTCCATATGTTGTGGTGATCCCCAACCACAAAATTATTTTTTGTTGCTATGTCGTAACTGTAGTTTTGCTACAGTTATGAATTATAATCTAAATATCTGTGTTTTCTGATGGTCTTAGTCAACTCCCACAAAAGGGTCATTTGATCCCCAAAGGGTTCGAGACCCACACCCTGAGAACCTCTATCTAACCTGTCTTTTCTGTTGTAGTTGCCTTCCTGGATAAGAAGCGGCATCTCCCTTACATTGTGCCCATCTGCTCTTCCTGCCCACGCCTCCCTCAGGGACCACTGTTGCTCTCTAGAGCTACCAGTCCTGTCCTTTCCAATCCACAGTGTGACAAACTTTCTTGAAACTACACACTGCATAGCACAATCACCAAAAATACAAGGTGCTTGGAAAACACCAAGTCAAAGTATAGACCGCTCTGCTCCCTACAGGGTTAGAGGAAGCAAATGTGCTTACATGGACTCCTCCTGTGGTGCGCCCTTGGCCAGACCTTCCTGCTCCTTCCTTTTATCCACCGCCTGTGCTTGCTTTTCGATCTCAGTGAAGGATGCATTCGTCAGTTTCTGGGCTCCCAAGCTCCCTTTTTTGGCTCCAAGCTGAAACACAAGTAAGATTTCATTCTCCCCGGGCAGTTAAAACCTGTAACTGCATCTGTATACTCTGAGGTCCCTGACCTGCCAGGCTTATCTGTGACAATCATTTCCTTCTGCTTAGTCCCCTCTGTGAGGTTGGCAGTCTGAATGACACACATGGGATTTATGGGGTTCCAGGCAGTAGCCAGGACCACCTCATGGGGCGGAGCTGGAGTGAGTGAAGGGGAGGGGTGGGGAAGTGAGTGCTCCCACCCCAACCCCTACCTACAAGGGGAACTCTATAAAACCACCCTCTGGTCCTCACAGGACACAGATGCCCCTCAGAGTCACAGCAAGAGAGAACTCTCAGGGCACATCAAGCACATTAGGTCACAAGCAGAAAACAAGGTTAAATGTGGCACAAAGAGCCACATTTATTTTATTATGGCTCAAAATAAGTGAGAATACTGCTCTGATTAGGGTGAGATAGGATCCCAATATAGGTCTTTTTCTTCTCTGTCTCTGTCTCTCTTTCATGACAGGGTTTTTCTGTGCAGCCGTGGCTGGCCTGGAACTCACTCAGTAGAGAAGGCTGGCCTCGAACTCACAGAGTTCTGCCTGCCTCTGCCTCCAGATTGCTAGAATAAAGACATGTACCAGCATGTTGGCTTATGAAAGCCAGAACCCTGTACAATGAGAATATTCCAGTTAAAAACAAGGCATAGGAGAAAATGGATCTCTAGTTTTAGAGCCAACTCCTGTATTTTTTCATAATGTAATACTCACTCCTTTTTTTGCTTGATTTGGTTTCTTCTTTATAATAGATGAAATTTCTGCCAAAAAAGAAATAAAGAGTCAGATATGTAGAAATTCTAATGTGTCTTCTAAATAAGATGCCTTGTGTTGGCATATTCTCAGGTCAGCAGGGTTCCATCAACAAATACACTACCCCAGCCCAGAGCAAACATCTGCTGAGTACACACCAGAGAAACAGGATCGGGCACAAGCATTTAAAAACACTTTTCTGTGAGATGGCTCAGGGAGGAAAGGTGCTTGTTGTCAAGCCCAATGACTTGATTTTGATCCTGGGACCCATGTATAAACTCTCTTACTGAATTATAGGTATCAAAGCATGGCTGTCATCAGGTGAGATGAAGCCTGGGCTTAGGGGCCTTTTTCTGTGTGACACAGCTTGATGTTAAGCCTTCAACACTTACTGTCCTGTTCCCCCATATTATTGCCTGTAGGCCTCTTCCTTGGAGGTACCTTTTTGTCAAATTTCCTTATCAGACCTAAAAACCCTTGGCTCTCAAGGACTATGTAGTTATGCTACATTGCAAAGCATCCGAGAATGCAAAAGTCCTTCTCTCCCACAGGTGAGAACAAGCAACCTCAAGATACCCAACATCCTTAAAAGTCTTCACAGATGCTCATGGATTGAACATGTCTGTTTGGATTTCAGAGGTGCTGAGATTCAAGCACCTCATCGAGATGGTCCATTGCCCCAGTCTGACCACAGCTGCAGAGCCCTGTACATTTCAAGCTGACACTGACCAAGGTGCCTTTGCCCTGAGGGTCTCCCCCAGGGCCACCACCTCGCCTTTTCATTTGCTCACTCTCCAGAAGGCAGCTGAGTGCTCCTTTATCATCAGAGAAGCCAGCCTGCTCCTATGGTTCCTTTTTTCCATCTTATGTGTGGGTGTTTGCCTGTTTGTATACCTGTGTACCATCTGGGTGCCTAGTCTCAGATTACCTGAGACTAGGGTTACAGACTGGGAACTGAACCCGGGCTATATCTCCAGCCTGTTCCTGTGGTTTCTTTTGATGCCTTCTCTGCTGCTTGTGGCTTCCTGATGCCTGTTGCTACCTTGAACCTTGTTTGCCATCTGTGGCCACTGGAAACACTGCCCCTTCCACTTGATCTAAGCTCTGTCCAGCCCTGGACTCTAGCAACATTCTGTGATTGGTTCTGGCAGTCTCACATAGTTGCTATACATTTCAAAGTCCCCACCCCATCCCACCTCAGGTTCCTGCTGTCTTTAGTATACCCCAGCCCCAGCCCCAGCCTCAATATACTAACTCTGTCCCTTGCTGTCTTCTTGCTCCTTCCCTACACACTGTTCTCCCTTCTCTCACAGATAGCCCTGGCCATGTATGGTCTGTTTAGTTTTCTCTGTGCTTTGGACTCTTCCAGATGCCTCTGGATGGTCTCTTGCTCTTATTTACAACAAAAGTGAGCTGTCATGTTTGCAGTTTCTTTACTGCACCCTCATGCATATGGTCATCACCATCATCATCATTCTCATTACCATCATCACCGTCATCATCATTCTCACTATTATAACCATCATCATTCTCACCACCATCATCACTCTATCATCATCATCATCCTCACCACCATCATCACCATCATCATTCTCAACCACCATCATCACTCTCATTATCATCATCATCATTCTCACCACCATCACCACCATCATAATCATTCTCACCACCATCACCATCATCCTCACTACCATCATCACCATCATCATTCTCACTACCATCACCACCATCATCATCACCATCATCATCATTATTCTCACTACCATCATCGCCATTACCACTGCTTGGTGTTGCTGGCAATCAATCCTAGGGTTTCTATGGTAGGCAACTAAGGAACCTGGAGACTGCAGAGATGGCTCAGTGGTTAAGAGCATTGGCTGCTCTTGCAGAGGACCTGGGTCTGAATCCCAGAACCTACATGGAGGTTCACACCCATCTGTAACGAGTTCCAGAGTATCTAACCTTTCTTCTCACTTCTGTAGGCTTCTGCATGCATGCATACAGTACAACAGATATCCAAACACATAAAATTAAACATATAAATAAAAAAAATCAAAAACAGGAAAGGGCCCAGCACCATCCCTCAACTAAAGTTGGGCTGGGCTTTTCCTACTGACTTACACACAGATCTTATCATTCAGCCACTGAGACATGAGGTGCATCCTGTCATTAAGTAGCTGCCTCTTTCGCTGATGTTTGGCCTTTCTACTACTAAGGTCTTAGTATCAGCATTTGCTAAACTTCACAAAAATATATGCTTTATAGAGGTTTTATGTTTTTTTAAAAATCACTTTCTGAGTTTTATCCTGCCTTCCTTCCTTCTTTTCTTTTCTTTCTTTCTTTTTCTCTTTCTCTCTTTTTCTCTCTTTTTCTCTCTCTTTCTCTCTCTCTTTCTTTCTTTCTGAGCCTTCTCTGTATAGACCTGGCTACCTGGAACTAGATCTGTAGACCAGAAGGTTTAGTTATTTTCCATAAGTGTGGCTACTTTCCAATACATAAAAATGTAATACACACCAATATCAGATTACAATCCCTTAAAAAAGAGACACTGCTTTGAAGTTCAGAACAAGGAGAAAATGCTGAGTGTCTGATGAAGGGTGGTGCAAGGCAGGGCTCTGAGCCCCACTAGTGGGCATGTTTGTGAAGCAGCCTTTGCAAGGTGCACAGCAGGACGGCAATGTGGACTAGCGGCTTTGCATGATACACTTCAGTAATGGGTTCAGTTACAATGTTGAATCACTGTAAGAACTGAGACAGGCAGAATCCAAAGGTGGACTCCAGGCCCTTAGCACATTACCTACTGCAGCCTTCCCTGGAGCGTTCAGCCCTTCCACACTTGGCCCTTGCTCTGGTCCACCTGAAAACGTAAAACACCAATCTTCACTTTGCATTTCAGCTCTATGATCTATGCCATCATTATATTTTTTGGCAGTGCACATGGCCAAGATGGTGCTCTACCACTGAACTACCCCTTTCATTATCATTTAAAGACAGGGTTCACTATGTCAATCAGGCTATGTGGGACCCTGTCTTTAAAAAAATGCAAATGCATGTTTAAAACAATGGTTTTATAGAATGAAAATTAACTGTCTTTTCAACTGCTACCATTTAGAATTCTACTTTGTAAATTTTTTTGGACAGGGTATCATATAGCTCAGGCTGGTCTTGAACTCCCTATGTAACCAAGGATGACACTGAAACCTGACTTGGCCTCTCAGTGCCAAGACTGCAGGTGTGTGCCCCATACTGGCCACAGAATTCTACCTCCTCATTTGGTGGTTTACAGTATGGCAACTATATTATCCATGATACACGAACTATACAGCTTCCCTTCACTGGGACACATGTCACATGCAGCCCAAGGGACACAGTAATCTCCAGAACAGGGTGTACTGTGCTAGAAGGAGACAAAGCGCAGAAGGCAGTTGTATTGGGCGTGGTCACTGGCAGAAGGCAGTTGCATTGGGCGTGGTCACTGGCGGCACCTGGAGCTGCATCCCCAGGAGAGAAAGAAGGAATGGGGAGAATGCCAGGATGGACCTCTGTCTTTCTCCAAGGCATCCCCACCACAGGATACAAAAAAGAAATCCAAATGTCTAAGTGGTGGCAGCCAGCCTGGTCTACACAGAGAGCTCTAGGACAGTCAGGGCTAAAACTGAAACCCTGTCTTGAGAAACAAACAAACAAACAAACAAACAAACAAAAGAAGTCCACACTTAATACTGTACCAAAGCAGAAACTAATGATCCAATTATCCTACTCTCTAGTTAATCTTCTAGAATGTCTTTTGAGTCCATGGGATAACAAAAAAAGGGTTCCTATTTTAACTTTAGCAGTTTGATCTTGGCATTCTGTGTTGACTTCATGAACCCCACCTTCATTTTTTTCTGGAGTGATTTCCATGGTCCACGGTGTTAACAGAGCTGGTTCTGGCTGTGCTGATGCCTGCAGGGTACCACTGACCTGCAGCAGGGTGAGAGAAGTCATTAGCAGGAAAGCAAGGGCTGTCACTACAGTAAACCAGCATGGGGTAGCAGTGCAGGAGCCCCTTCTGAGCATGTGCTAGTGGCAAGATTCCCAAAGGCCCCTGTTCTCAGCCCTGCTTCAATGTTCAAATGTCTCACTTTGACTGCTATTTTTTGGGGTTTTGTTTGTTTGTTTGTTTGTTTGTTTTTGGAGATAAAGTCTCATGAATTCCAAACTGGCCTAGAACTTGGTACTGTGGCAGAAGATGACCCTGAACTTCTGAATTTTTTTTTTTTCCTTTGCTGGGATTAGAGATATGTGAGACAGCACCTAGTTTATGAGGTCTGGGGATAGAACCTAGGGCCTTGTGTGCTCTAGCAAGCACTCTACCAACTGAGCTACATTCCCAGCCTCTTCCCTTCTAGGGTGTAAATTTTTGAATGTTTGTTTTTGTGGGATAGGGTCTCATTATGTAGACCTGGGTAACCTCAAACTCACAGAGCTCTGTCTACCTTTGCTTCCTGAGGGCTGGGATTATAGGTGTGGGCCACCACAGTTGGCTGGAATAATTTCAGATTTAAATTATTGATCCAGATTATACAGAACATTCCCTCCTCTGCACACCTGTCAAAGTAGGACATGGTCATGGATGCAGCACCCCTAGGCATGGCAAGACCAACAATGGGCCCTGGAGCCTCTACAGCCTGTGATCATTTCTCATGGTCTTGAAGCTTTTGAAGGATGCTGTCTAGTGCTTTGTAGCAGCCTGGCTCTCTCCTTGCCTATGTCAACATAACTCAACATTGGAGATGGTCCCCTGACCCTTGGTAAGGTGATAGGGCCAGTTCCTTCTTTTCTAGTCTTGGAGGTGTCTCCCAACATGAGCTGCACTTGAGGAGAAGTCCAGCTGAAGACCCTACACACAGCTTAAGGTCCTAGAGGAAGACCTATCCCTCCCTCAGTTATGTGGTCCTCACTGAAGTCACACTGACTCCTGGTGGCATGCTCTTTGGGTGGTAATGCAACACTGATTTTGTGGTTTGGGCTGCCCCAGCTTTAACCATTGGGAGTCTCAGGCTCCTATGAGTCCTTTGAGCAAAGCCATGCCTGCTCTCTCCTCTGCACCTCACTTTCTTGCTCTAAAGATGGTATGTACTCTTGGCTCAGTGGCCATTTTCTACAGGTGGTCTTGACTCCGCTGCTGGGAGATGGGAATTAGAAAGCAGGATCTGAGGGGATGGAGAAATGGCTCAGTGGTCCACAGCATGGCTGCTCCTGTAGAGGACTCAGGTTCAGTTCCTAGCACCCTCCTCAGGCTGCTTACAACTGTCTGAAACTCCAGTTCCAGGGCATGTGATGTCCTCTACAGCATCTGCAGGTACCAGGCAGGCACATGTTGGGCACATACACACGCAGACACTCACACACACATAAGTAAGTCTTTAGAAACCAAGGTCAGATGCTGGGGGTGTTTGATGAGCCAGGATGTCACTGTGTCTAGGCATTTGGTGGGGGTGGGCTGGGGTGGGGTGGGCTGGACTACAATGTGCACATCTATCCAGAGTCTCCATCTGCACACGAGCAGACACACTACAGAGATGATACAGATACACCTGAGTTCATCTTAGAGTCCGCACCACGCTGCTCTTGGCCTTCTCTTCCCAGCCCATCTTTTTACTTCTGCCATCTCTCAGCTATGAAGCATGGATATTCATAGTCTATTCTGTATCTAGTGCTGGGTTAAACAATAGTGACATTCCCCACCCAGGCTGGCCTCATATCACAGTCCTCTGCCTCAGCCTCCTGAGTGCTGGGTTACACATCTGTATCCCCCACCCCAGCTTCTGGTAACTATTATACTGTCAATGACAACATATCCATGTAAATCATAATAGCAAAAAAGAAAAGAAAAATCAAAGTTTATCATGTGTGTATGTGTGTGTGTAGTTCAGCGTGCACACATGTTCACAGGTGTGTGGGTGCAGGTTGGAGGCTGATCCCACTCCCTTTATCTACTGGGCAAGGTTTCTTGCTGAGCATGGAGCTTGCTAACTCAGCTAGTCTAGACAGGCAGCTTGCTTCAGGAATCCCATCTCTCTCTCTCTCCTGAGCACAGGGATTTCAGGAAGGCTGCTATACCTGTCCACCTTTACATGGTTCCTGTATCCTCATGCACAGTAAATACTTTGTCTACTGAGCCATTTACTCAGGGGTGTTTGGTTTTTAAAGACAGAGTCTCACACTATGGCCCAGGCTGTTCTGGAACTCACTGTATAGCCACAGCAGACCTCTACCTTGTAGTAGCAGTCCATCTCAGTCTTAGCAGTGCAGGAGCATGAATGGATGGTGCTTGCATCTTGCTCTGGCTGTTAAATGGCTCTCCGCACCAAAAGCTTAAGTATCACTCACTTGGTCTCCAGCTTGCAGTGGGTAGGTTCTAAAGGGAGGTCTTAGGGCCTTTGGAGGGGGGAAAACGGGATCCCAGTTCCTCTGGTCATGAGGTGAGCCATTGTGCTTCTCTGTATGCTCCCCATCGGTGTCCTAATGTTGAACCAGTCCAGGAGCTACAAGAACAGCAGCCATGGACTGCTGTGGAACAAGCTTTCTTTATGTAAATATGTATTATTCTCATTGGCTAATAAAGAGCTGACTGGCCTATAGCTGGGCAGGAAGAGATTGAACAGGAGAGCCGGACTAGGACGACGCTGGGAAGAAGGAAGGGCAGCGTCTGAGGAGTCGCCAGGAGATGCCAGGAGATGCAGAGCAAGCAGAATGGGAAGTACGTAGATGAGGTAAACAAGCCTTTGGGCAGCACAAAGACTAATAGAAACGGGTTCATTTAGATTATAAGACCTAGCTAAAAACAAGCCTAAGTTATTGGTAGAGCATTTATTATTATTAAGTCTCTCTGTGTTATTTGGGGAGCAGCTGGTGGGACAGAGTTCATCAGTGGTCTAGAAAGACAACTCTGCCTACACTGGACTATAACCTCCAAACCTGCATCACCATAAATCTCTCTTCATAAGCTGACCTTCTTGGGCATGTATCACCATGACAGGTATTAACATTTTAAATGTTCAGTTTTAATTTTAAAACTGAGCAAGTAGCTAGGTACAGAGGTGACCAAGTTCCAAGTTCCAGCCATCAAGTTCCAGTGGTGTGGATGCCACTTCCAGACGGTCCCTGACACAGGACCCTGCCCTTGCTTTCCTGGACATGTATCCCTCTGCTAAGAACTGTGGAAGGTACTGCTGGGCCTCAGGTTAGACCCTGAGCCAGAAGCTGTGAATGGAGAACAGCACAGTAAACTGGTCAAGCAGTCTGTCTCTTACTGGAACATCTCAAACACATGCTTGTTATGACTTTCAGAATAAGCACATTCTAAAATTATATGAAGCATGGCCAGAGAGATTGCTCAGTGGTTAAGAGCTTGCAATGTTCCCAGGCCCATTAGGGCAGCTCACAACTTACCTTTAACTCCAGCTCCAAGAGTCTGTCGCCCTCTTCTGGACTCCATGGGCACTGTACCCACAAGCACATACGGCCCACACATATACACATAACCTAAAATAAACCCTGAGAACAAAACTTACCTCCTGAGAGGCATGAGCAGCAAAAAAATCCTCCTCCTTTGGGGGAGGGGACACAGGTGGAGCTGCACAGCTGTCAAGCCACAGCTGGAAGGAAAACAAAGCAGCGTTTAGCAGGGAGTTTACCTTAGCTCTCCCCTCCCCTCTGGACTTTGCAGGGACACTGTCTAGCCCCTCATCCACAACACCACAGTGCCCAAACAGGGCCCTGAACACACTGTGAAAAAAAGCTGTCACTCCAAAACATTCCACACCCCCAGAAGGCCAAGGACCCTAGATCCTGAAACCCTTATAGATATAAGTGCAGGTTCTAAACCACAGTGACCAGGCCCAGCCTGGATTCCACACCTAGGATTTCTGTCCTCACCGAGGCTGCTAGGGGCCTCAGCTCAACATTCCTGGTGTTTTCAATCCATCTCCAGACACACAGCAAAGACAAGATTTGGGAAAAGCAGGTTCCTGGCAGAAGTTGAAGCAGGCATACTATCACACTGCCCTGTGCTTTAGTCCTGGACTCACAAAGGAGTGGCCTTCCTGTGCCCCATCAGGGGATGCCTTTCTCACTGCCATTCCTTTTATTCTACTAATAGTTTCCATGTTAAACACAGCCCCAAGGGCTGAGCAGCTGTCTTTGGCTCCAAGGCTCCTGGGGGCTGTGATGTGCCTTCCTGTCTTCCAGAGGGGCCCTGATTAGCCCCTGTGTATGTATGGTCAATGTTCACATGTCACCAATATATGTCAAACAAGGCTGGCAATTAATTAATTCTTTTGAAGCATGAAGTTGAAGCCCAGGGTCTTTCACATACTAGGCAAAAAGCATGCTATCACTGAACTTAAGCCCACTAAATGAAGTTATCCTTTTATGACTGACTGATTTTCATTTCCAAGACCCTGACTGGCCTAGAACTCAATTATGCGATCACACAGGCCTCAAAATTAAAGTGATCCGTCTGCCTCTCCCTTCTGAGTACTAGGATCCTAAGTGTGAGCCATCCTGTTTGCATATTTTAATTTTCTGAGATGGGCTTGAACTTGGATTCCTCCTGTTTCTGCCTCTTAAGTGCTGGGATTCCATGTGGAGCCAGCACACCTAGTATTAAAATGAGGGATCTTTAACTGGAAAAACACACATTAAGCAAAGTTGTGCATTGATTAAGTAATGGAAACATGACCTGTGTGACCCAAGGCTGGAAGGAGCCTAAAGTTTCCAGCAGTGACCTGCAGCGCCCATGTGTGTGGAGAGCTGGGCTCATCTGGAGAAGGAAAGTGGCGCCTTGTCTAAGGCCCAAATTACTGGCAGAGCCATAACAGCCTGGGCCAGGGTCTTGGGGGAACTGTGACTTTAACCTAAGGATTTAACTCTTGCCCCAAAGGGCTGTGGTTATCAGTTACGAGGCTACAGTGTGCTCTGTCGTGACACACTTGAGATACTGTGTTCCCTTTGTATGACATTGCTTGATTAGCTTCCTGCTGACTTTGTTCCATCGTATGACAGCTTTCTGCTGACTCTGTTGAACTTTCCCCTTGCAAATTGTACATAAGATGCTGTACTTTCCTTCCTTCTTTCCTTCCTTCCTTCCTTCTTTCCTTCCTTCCATTCTTCCTTCCTTCCTCCCTTCCTTTCTTCCTTTCTTTTGTTTTTGTTTGTTTGTTCTTGAGACAAGGTTTCTCTGTGATGCACTGGTTGTCCTAGAACTTACTCTGTAGACCAAGCTGGCCTTGAACACACAGAGATCTGCTTGTCTCTGCCTCCCAAGTGCTAGGATCAAAGGCCTGCACCACTACCTCCCGGCCAGACTGTACGTCTTAATAAATGTGTTTGCTTGAGCCATCAGCTTGTGCAAGATCTCCCAAGCCCGGCTTTCCTATCTTCTCTATCCTCTCATCTCCTGGCCCTCCCCCTTTGGACCCTGTCACTGAAGAATGACCTGCTGGTCCAGGTCATACGTGAATTGACAGAGTAGAGTACTTCTAATAGTGAGGGTTCACGATAGCCTGGCTCCTCACAGGAGACTTCAGAGAGAGTTTCACTGCTTGGTATTTAAAAAAAAAAAAAACAAACGCTTTTTACTAAATGAACTTATCTAAAGGAACTCACATCAGTGCCGTGCTTCCGGGTGGCCTGGGTGGCCAGAGACTTGACTTTCTCCCTGTAAAGCTGAGCGGCACGGCTGTTGTACTTGGCGTTGGTGTCATTGGTGGCACACCCATGTTGGTGGAAGAAGGAAGACTACAAAGGAAAGCAGGCAAATTAACAAGTATCAAAGACCTCTGACCTCATGATCGGAATGCTACTAAGTGAGGGACTTAAGTACAAGAGAAATGAAAATAATTAGACATCATGAAAGTTCTAAATTTTCTATACAAAAGGGAATCCTTTCCTTACAAAAGGGACAACAAGATGGCTCAGCAGGTAAAAGGCATTGGCTGCAAAGGTGAGAACCTGACTTCAATCCCCGAGACCCATGTGTTAAGAAAAGAGATTCAGCTCCTGCAACTTGTGCACCATGACGTGTCTTGCACAAGCATGTGCACACACACATACAAAGACATAAATGTAATAAAAAAATTTAAAATCCCTTTATTTATTTTTATGGCACTGATGTTTTGCCTGCATGTATGTCTATGTGAGGGTGTCAGATGCCCTGGAACTGGAGTTACGGACAGTTGTGAGCCAACACATGGTTGCTGGTAATTGAACTTGGGTCCTCTGGAAGAACAGCCTATTCTCTTAACCACTGAACCATCTCTACAGCCCTGAATATTTTTATTTTAACATTTATTATTGATTGATGGATGGATTGTTGAGGGGTGCATGTGTGCATGGGAGAATTATATGACATCTTAGGGGCTCTGTTGTCTTCTTCCAGAAAGTAGGACAGCAGGGTGAACCATCTCAGGTCCTAATTTTGATCAAATCAGACACAAGGCTACATAAGAGAGTGAGTAATTGGCCTTCGTATCTGTCAGCCACCTGTGTCAACCTGAGAGCTACTTTGAGGAGTGTCTCCTTGGTGAAAGGCAGGGGCTCACTATGGCTCTCTATGAGTTCAGGCCAGTCTGGACTACACTGCATAGTCTCAAAAGAAAAAACAGGTGGGACAAACACGTCTTGGAGAATGAATGACAACTCTTCATTACAGGGTCTCACTATATAGTCCTGGCTGACCTGAAATTCCTTATAAAGACCAGGCTGGCCTTGAACTCACAGAGCTCCTTCTGCCCCTGCCGACTGGGTGCCAGAGTCACAAGCATGACCACCACGTGTGAGCACATATGGTTTCTTACACCAGGCTGAAGAGCACCTCTGAAAGCGCTCCAGTCACCAGTCAGCATCATTTGGAAATGAAGCGAGTGTCAGTGTCTCAAAAGATCCTTTGGGCTGGAACTTCTTCCATGACAACTTCATACAAGTATAAAGTGTGTTTCTGTCATTTTTGCCTTATATTGGGTGCCCTCATCACCTTCTCTCTGCTTACTCCCAACAAGTCCTATTCTTTGATGTCTTCTGCAGGGCTTGCTTTTTTGTGTGACCCACTGAGCTCAGTTAGGGTGCCTGCACAGCATGGGTGGGGGCTATTTACTGGAGCATGCACAATTAGCCCATGGCTACATCACTGGAGAAATGACACCCCTCCTAAACACACACACACACACACACACACACACACACACACACACACACACACACACACCAGCACTTTGAAAAGGTTTCTGGTCTACCACTTGAGGGACCTCATTCATTCCAATGAAGGTAAACACACACATTCCAGTGTATTCACATTGGAGCACAGAAGCTCCTCTCCTTTTTACTTTAAAGCTTTTTCTATTTATGTGTATGAGTGCTGTATTTGTATATATGCCTGCAAGGCAGAAGAAGGCATCAAATCCTATTATAGATGGCTGTAAGCCATTATGTGGTTGCCGGGAATTGAACTCAGAACCTCTGGAAGAGCAGCCAGTGCTCTTCCATCTCTCCAGCCCCTCCTTTTTCTTTTAAGAATGTCAGTTCTTCTAAATCCTCACTTGCCCTCAGTTTCCTTAAAGCACTTACACTCTGTTATTTCTTGTTAATTTATTTCTTCCGTTGTGCTCTAACTCTACCACCAGAGCAGTTGGTTTATTACCAGATACCCAGCATCTGGCCCAACAGGCACTCAACAAAATAATGCTTTTGGCCATTGGGCCTGCTTTTTGTCCCCCTCCCCTGCACCCTCAAGAACCTCCCAAACACATAGGGATTGAACTTCAGTAAAGAGGAGAGGGACTTACAGCATTCGAGTTCCCTCCAACTTGCATGCATCGAAGCTGAAACCAAGACCAGTTCGAATCCAGCTCTGTGGATCTGGGAAGAAAGAAGATCCCACAACATGAAAACTTTCCTTCTCTGGCTTCAAACTGCTGACTAAGCTTTCAAAAATGCTTCCTAGAGCACTGGGATTTAGGGAATTCTGTGTAGCCAGACACAGTGTTGTGCACCTGTAATTCTCACACCTGGCAGGCTGAGGCAAGAGACTTGTAAGCTGGACGCTTGCCCACGTTCCATGTGAGCCTGTTTCAAAAACCCAAAGGGCGGGCCTGGAGCTCAGGATGAGCACCGTGGCTGCTATGTGTGGGTGGCTCTACCTACACATGTGTCAGGGCATCGTGGGTAGGCGTGGTCCCTCGCCTGCCTGAAGAGGGAGTCTGATCCTCTCAAGTTACACAGTTGTGTGCCTCCACATGGATGCTAGGGAACCAAACCCAGGTCTTCTGGAAGAGCATCAAGTGCCATCTCTCTAGCTCCTTTAAGCAGTGATATTTAACTGAATAGAAATTCCTTGGGAACCCTAGACTCCCATCATAAAAGGTTCTGATGGTTGGAGTCCAAGCTCGGCCCTGCTTTGGGCAGCACCCACTCCCATAGGAGTAGCTGCTGCCTTCATAGAGTCCTATGAAAGCTGAGTCCTGAGGAAAAAAAAAAAGTGCTCTTTAACCACGAGAATGTGGCCTCTGAGGTATGGAAACAGTGGCCTCCCTCACTTCACTAATGGCTACTGAACACAGCAATTTTCTGAGTATTTAAGTAGATTTTGGAATGTGTGTTGTAATGAATGCTAACAAAGACATCTCATAATCAGCTACTCAGAGGGAAGAAACTGCATGAACGATGCAGACAGTCTCAAGGAGCGTGTGGTGGGTCATTTGTTTCCAGGCCAAGTGTTCTCTCCCATTCTGGTGTCATGCATGCCAAGGCTCATTCCTGGAGTCCCTTGAGAGGCACCCAGCTGAATCTGAGTTGGTCATGAGCTGATGATGATGAGTAGCCCTGTGAACAGTGCCACCCTGGGTTCTGGGCAGGGCCATGGCAATTCCAGCCACTGCTGAATGCTGGGCCCATGTCTGTTGTTTATAAACACACTCCTAACTTGCTTCAAAGGATGCTGACCAAACACAGGTTTGAAATGATTTTGTCCTCTATAAAAATCACTACCTTGGGGGACTGGAGAGATGGCTCAGAGGTTAAGAGCACTGACTGTTCTTCCAGAGAACCTGAGTTCAATTCCTAGCAACCACATGGTGGCTCACAACCATCTATAATGAGATCTGGTGCTCTCTTCTGATGTGCAAGCATGCATGAAGATAACTGTATACATAATAAATAAATATTTTAAAAATTTTAAGAAAATCACTACCTTGAAATTCAACCTACAAACATAAACTCCACTTGTTTAAAAATACCAACCATAGCACACTGTTTATATGATCACATGTGAGAGCTCCGACTGTTGGTGTGTGCCAGTGCCCATCGTGTGCACATGGGCGGCTGGCAGGGGGAGAGGAAGGAGGGACCCAAAGCTGGAGCTTCCGTACCTCACTGACATAAGTGGGTGCTGCTTAGACTTTCTCCCAATGAGCATTTGTAGTTTTTCTTTTGAGTTGGGGTGTGAGGTTGTTTGGCTGGTCTTGGACTTGTGAATCAAGTGATGCCCTCCGCCTCCCCAGGGTTGGGATTCCTTGCATGTGCCACCATGCAGGGCTTGTGATGGTTTGTTTGTCTGCTTGTTTGATTTTGTTTTAAAAGATTTATTTATTTATTATGTACAAAGGGTTCAGCCTGCATATATGCCTACAGGCCAGAGGCCAGAAGAGGGTACTGGATCTCATTACAGATGGTTGTGAGCCACCATGTGGTTGCTGGGATTGAACTCAGGACCTCTGAAAGACCAGTCAGTGCTCTTAACCTCTGAGCCATCTCTCTAGCCTGTTTGTTTGATTTTTGAGACATGCTCTTTTTTACTGTAGCCTATTAGACCAGGCTGGCCTTAAACTCAGCAGTGATTGACCTGGGTAACATGTGCCCTGGATTTTCTTCTGCCCACAGCTTCAGAAGTGGCCCTTTGACTCTGTGATTTTAGACGTTATTTTTTGAATCAACTGTTAGCATGTGACTCATATAGCTACATTTATCTGACTTTCAAAAGGCACACAGTTGAACCTGCATAGACCCAACAGATCTAGCTGTCCAGTTCCAGGCTCCAGGCCAGTCCTCCTCTGACCTGATTTCCTAGGAACTATGTCTGTGGGCATGAGCCTTGGAAGTGAACAAGAGGACAGGCCATATGATAAGGATGGGATCTGGAAAGGAGAAAAGGACAGAACAGCCCCAAGTAGAGGGAGGGCCTTCCTCTGCTCTGGACAGGGTGTGGTACATATATGAAGTTAATGACCAACCTGGAAAAAAATTTTCAAAATTAATTCTGGAAGCTGGGGGACGGGTAGTGGTGCTATCGGCTCATACATACATAATCCTAGTACCTCAGGAGGCTGAGGAAGGAAGAGCTCAAGATCAAGGCTAACCTGGGCAGTGCACCAGAGTGAGTTCAAGGCCAGCCTGGATAAAGTATAAAAGCCTGTCTCAAGGCCAGGTGTTGGTGGCACATGTCCTTAATCCCAGCACTTGGGTGGCAAAGGCAGGTGGATCTCTGTGAGTTCAAGGCCAGTCTGGTCTATAGAGCTAGTTCCAGAACAGGCTCCAAAACAATACAGAGAAACACTGTTTTGAAAAATCAAACAAAAACAAAAACAAAACAAAGAAACAAAAAAAGCCTGTCTCAAAACAAAAGTGCAAAGAGGCTGGGGCTCTAGCTCAGCGGTAGAACAGTTGCCTAGCATTCATCGAACAGTTGCCTAGCATTCATCGGTGTGGCACTGTATACATACAAGGTCCTTGGTTATGTCCCAAGGGGGCTCATACACCGACAAACAACATACAGGCACACACGAAATTATACACTTAGCTACTTCCATAAACAAAAACTAACTTATGCCTTTAATTCCAGCCCTTGGGAGGCAGGGGCAGATGAGTATCTGTGAGTTTCAGGTCAGCCCAGTCTACATAGGGAGTTCCAAGGAACAGCCGGGTATAGTGAGACCCTGTCTAGGAAACAAAACCGAAACTTAAAAGGGTCAAAGTCGTAAATGTAAGACTTGAAACTATAAAACTCTGGGGGAAAAAATAGGATAAGACCACATGCAGTGGGTTTATGAGAAGGATCTGAAAGGCATACACTAACTGAACTTCAGGAAAGTTTCCAACACAGGTATCAAAAAATAGTACGGAGACATCCATCAAATGGGAGGAAATATTTTTAAATCATTTCTGTTACAGGGAATCAATATACAGCAAGCAAAAAGAACTCTGAAAACTCAACACATGGACAGATGGTGAGGGGAATGGGAGGATGGGAGGGAGAGGGAACCGGGATTGGTATATAAAATAAAATTGTTTTTAATTTTAATAAAAATTAATTTTAAAAAACCTCAATATAACAAACAACTTGATCCAAACCAGGCAAGAACACGAAGAGAAAGTCTTCAAAGAAGACACACAGATGGCCCAAGGAATACGAGACGATGCTGTGTGTTCACCATTAGGAACTCCTATCAGACCTGTTATTTAAAAATAAGAAAGGAGGAGGGGGAGGGAGGAGGAGAGAGACAGAAGGAGGAAGTACTGGCCTAGGGTCTAACTCAACCCCAGAACACCTGTGGGGCATGCATGAGGCCCCAGTTTAGTCTCCAGCATGACAGGAAAGAAAAACGAGCAAGGGCAGAAGTGAGGACCCGAAGAGGAGGAGTTAGAAGGGGGGGGGGGAAGAGAAGGAGGAAGTGAAGTGACAAGTGCTGGTGATGATGAGCAGAAATCGGAACCCTAGTGTGCTTGCTACTGGCTGCTGCTGCTGGGGATGTAAGACAGCACAGCCATTCTGTAAAAGGAAGGGATTCCTCCAAATAGGAGAAATATAATCACCGCCTGAGGCATCAACAGCACTTCCGGGAACTGGCCCAAAAGGACACACACAGTTCTTAAAGAGATTGGTATATACCCGTGCTCAAGGCAGCTTTACTCAACAGCTACTATGTGGGAGCAACCCAAGTGTCTATCCTTGGCTGGAGATAGGCAAATCAGTGTTTAGGATAACTGGGATATCATCCAGCCTCATCAAAGAAAGGAAAACTGCCTAGAAAATGGATGAGCATAAAAAGAGTGAGCCAAGCAAATTGAGCCAGTGCCAAACAAGCATCCTACTGCAATTCACATGAGGTGTGAGGTTTGAGTCAGTGTCCTCCACAGGCTCTTGTGTTAAAGCCCTTCGTCCCAGTTGGTGGTGCTGGCTTGGAGGTTATGAGGTTATGGAACCCTTAGGAGGTGGAGCCTTGCTGGAAAAAGTCACTCAGGGTGGGCTTTGAGTTCTTATGACCTCACCCCACTTCTTGGCCTCTCTCTGTTTCCTGATGATCAGGCTGACCTCATTTCCTGCTGGTATGATTTTTTTTTTCACCATTATGGACTCTCTCTCTCTGTCTCTCTGTCTCTCTGTCTCTCTGTCTCTCTGTCTCTCTGTCTCTCTCTCTCTCTCTCTCTCTCTCTCTCTCTCTCTCTCTCTCTCTCTCTCTCTCTCTCTCTCTCTCTCTCTGGAACCCTAAGCCAAAATTAACTTTCTTCTATAAGTTACTTTTGGAAATGGTGTTTTATCACAGCAAATGATTGGAAACTGGAACAGAAAGTATTAAAGTAGGCAAATCATAGGGATTAAAGATAGCAGCAGGGGCTGGGCAGTGGTAGCACACTCCTTTGATCCCAGCACTCGAGAGGCAGGGGCCAAATCTCTGAGTTCTGAGGCCAGCCTGATCTACTGAATGAGTTCCAGGACAGCCAGCGCTAGAGAAACCTGTCTCTAATAATAATAATAATAATAATAATAATAATAATAATAATAATAATGAGACAAGGACACAATAGCACATCCCAAACAGAATCTAAGACAAAAGACGATGACTAACACTCTGTCCTTTAAATTACTCCTGCCAGGTATTTTGCTTCAGCAGGGAGACAAGCACTGTGTACATCCATGTAACAGTGCAATTTCTCTAGTCGGCCAGGGAAAGACAGTTTACTTACCGAATAAAACTCAAGTGCACACCAAGTGACCGGTGTGACCCTGAGCAGTCGATGCATAGAAACACCCCATAGGTTATGCTTGCCCAGCTTGGATTTTTGGCACCACAGTCAAAACACACCTGGAAGAAAAACACATCAGACGTGGTTAGTAACTAACTAGTTGACATCAGCAGGTGAGTCATCCAGGAGGCTGGAGTACAGATGATGAAGGCAGCACACTTTACACCCGGGAAACTCTCCATCCAGAGTGCTGGCCTTGCAAGCATGAAGCCCTGCAGTCCATCTCTAGAACCCACAGGAGGGTGGGGTGGTGGGGGCCAGACAGTGAGAGAACCTGCCTCAAAGAAACAAAGTGGATGGCATCTGAGGAATGACAGCTGAGGTTGTTTTCTGGCCTCCACACACATGTATACACATGTGCTTATACACCAGCATACACATGCCCACATATCACATGGACAAACATACTCAGGAAAAGATGTCACCTAGGTTTCCAAAACTCTCACATTTCTTTTATAATGATGATGATGAAAATGGTAATGGTATATATACATTGATTAAATATAGTAAGACAATATAGATTTATCTCAAACACTGCTTATCCTGGAACTCTCAGTAGGGACCCTCCACACATAAATGCATGCTGGTGAGGAGTGTGGCTCTGCAGGGACACTCTGTCCCATACCATCACCTGGGCATGGCTGTATTCCACATAGCAGGCTTCTGGGTGTGATTCTTTGTCTGAAGAGGGTGCACTAGCCAGATGCCCGATCATCCCCCACCTCCTAATATTTATATCCTTGTGCAATCTCTGTCTCACTTTACCAAGGTGCTTTGTAGAATGGAGCAGGAGGGCCATTTACCACTTCTGCGGTTAGGCCAAGACACTCTGGCCTCGTTGCCACTGGGTCACTACCTCTGGGAGAAACCAGATACAGCTTCTCAAGGACAATCAAGATAGCCCTGGGGACAGGCTCAAGTGGCAAGGAGCTGGGTGATGAGGAGAGTGGAGGACTGCCACACCAGCAAGCAGAGACTGTTCAGATGATAGACAGGAGCAGCATCACAGACACAACACCCCCAGCCAGTCAAGGCACTCCCTGTTCCTGACCTCAGAACCCACATGGGCAAACACGTCTGTGGATGGAAGATGCTAAGTTTGGGAGTTACCCCAGTGCTCCTCCCTGAAACATAGCCACCCCAACCCCAACCCAGATCACTTCGAGAACTATTAGACACACGGGTCACAACGACAGAATGTGTCTTCCACTCTGTGGTCACGGAGAGTCCCTACAGCGTTGGGCCTTCCCTGTCACCTGCTTTCTCTGTTTGCACAGGTGTTTAGTGCTGGCTGGATGAACAGCTCTGAATATGTAGCTCCCATGGACTCTGATCAAGTAGTCTTTTTTTCAGAAGCATTCAGCAAATGTTTGTTAACCAAGCAAACAGCTCAGAGACTGCCACCAGACCCTTCAACAATGATGACAGAAAACACTCCTTATCTGATAACATGTGCACAGAACTACTTAAAGATACACAGTGCTGGGCCACTGAGAGGGCTCAGTGGGTAAAGGTGCTTGCTGCCAAACTTGACAACCGAAGTTCAATTCCCAGATTTTACATGGTGGAAGGAAAGAAATGAATCCCTTAGGTTGTCCTCTGACCTATACAAGCAGGCCATGGAATGCATAGCATGGTACTCATGTAACCCCCACCACAATTTAATAAATAATTGCAGTGTCTTCCATGGCATTTAATATTTATAGTTAATTCAAATCAGAATTACAAATTTTCCACAAACAGGAAATTATCTTTATACAGTAAAAACTACCCTCAGGGAAAAAGCTGCTTCTGGCCTCTGTGGGAAACAAGAGAAACTACAAGCTGCTGATAACTGTCACCATGCTGGATTCAGGCTGACCAGTGATAGTGGGTGTGGAGTGACAGCAGGCATGCAGAGCCGACAGTGACTCACAGGGCTACGTGTCAGACACTGTGACAGAAGCCAAGGTACAAAGGAGTGGATGGCATCATAAATCCATCAGACCTGGTCCCTGCCTGGCCACGCGCCGGCCTATGAGGTGTTTGTTCCTGTGTCGGGAGGGATGGACACAGACATGAAGCAGAGTGGGGGCAACAGCTCTGGAAGGAGCCTCTCTGAGGGGACACTGAGTGGCCTGGGCCTTGCTCACTCACCTGACTACTGTGCACTTCCCATCCTATGCTGCCCCGGCCCCCACCATCTAGTGAGCTTTAGGTG
This sequence comes from Cricetiscus sungorus, assembly GCA_030556225.1. Classification (NCBI taxonomy): domain Eukaryota; kingdom Metazoa; phylum Chordata; class Mammalia; order Rodentia; family Cricetidae; genus Cricetiscus; species Cricetiscus sungorus. The sequence continues at coordinate 19,344,141 of JANBXA010000031.1, read as the reverse complement.
AGCATGGAAGTCAAATCAAAGTCAGGACATGGCCCTCTGGAGAGAGGTGGCAGGCAGCAGAGGGTTATTGTGCACAGTCCAGGGCAGACAAGCTGAGCATCATGAGTGGTCAAAAGGCAGGCCACATGGGGGGAAGAAATGGGGCCTTGCTGGGCAGTGGTGGCACACACCTTTAATCCCAGCACTTGGGAGGCAGAGGCAGGCCGATCACTGTGAGTTCAAGGCCAACCCAGTATACAGATCAAGTTTCACGGCAGGCTCCGAAGCTATAAAGACATCCTGTTTCAAAAAACAAACAAAAAAAATGGGGTCTGGGCTGTGCTTTGATATATGATCCCAAATAAAAGTAGAGCTGTGATTTTCTAATGAGAACTCAGTTTGTAAGGAGGAGAAAGAGGAAACAGCTTTCAGCTGACCATGCTTGGAAAGAAAAAGACAGCATAAGGGGTTCATCGCCTCAGTTGCCCCACTTCCGGGACACCTGGGAAATCACCTGCTGCCTTAGTGGGCTTGTGGCAGGCTGAATGTTGTGCAGTTCCATGTTAAAATTCTTGATGCTTTTCAAACAAGAGCATAACCTATTTTCTGCATTTTACAAATTAATAGCTGGCCTTCACCATCATTTTAGAGAGAATAAGGAAATGCACATTGGAGCTGAGATTCAGGCACCAGACAAGGAACAGTGGGGCATGCCTGGGAAGTGGAGGCAGGGAGGTCAGAAATTCAAGGTTGTGTTCAGCCACACTGGACCCTAAGTGGTTTGTGTTCTTGGTACCTACTCCTATGCATTTCACCAATGTCTCCCATATCAGAGAGCACAACATATGAAGTCCTTCATCTACTTTTAAACATTAATTTATTTTATGTTTTACATATATATGCATATGTATGTATGTACATGTGTGTATGTACATACATGTGTAAACATTAATTTATTTTATGCTTTACATATATGTATATATGTATGTACATGTGTGTATGTACATACATGTACATATATGTGTGTATATATGTATGTACATGTGTGTATGTACATACATGTGTGTGTGCCTGTGCACCACATGTCTGCCTAGTGTCGGCAGAGGTCAGAGAGGTCACTGGATCCTCTGGAGCTGGAGTTATGAATGGTTGTAAGCCATCATGTGGGAGCCAGGAACCAAACTCAGATCCTCTGTAAGAGCATTAAATGCTCTTAACCACTGAGCAATCTTTGCAGCCCCCCACCTACTTTTTAAAAGATTTATTTTATTTTTAAATATGTGTGTGTGTGCATGAGTACAGTGACCCTCAGAGGCCAGAGGCTGTGAGCCGTCTGGCATGGGCACTGGGAACCTAACTCGGGTTCTCTGCAAGAGCAGCACCCATTCTTCACTGCTGATCCATCTCTCCAGCCCCACTTCCTGCTCGCCATCCACTACTGCAGACTCCTCCAAGACATGTATAAATGTCCTCAGTGCTCTACACGGCAATGGGGTACAGAGGGTGCCGACAAAACCGAGAGCAGTTTAGGTAACCCTGAGGAGTAGCCTGTGAGCCCAGACCATTCACCCAAGCAGATTGTCATCATATTCAAGGGAATCTTACAACTAGAGTAAATCTAGCTGCTTTCCCTTTGCCTTTTTGACTTCCGCATTCTAGGGCTCCTTTTTTTTTTTTTTTTTTTTTTTAGAGTATCCCCCCTCTTTTAGACAGATTTCCTATAACTCAGTCTGGACGACACTTGTGCTTCTCCTGCCTCCCCCTTCAGGTGTTGTAATTAAAAGTACACAGCACTATATCAGGCCTACAGCCCTATTAAAGCAATGTTTACTTGCAAGCTCAGATATTATACTTATTTTTTTTTTAATTTTCATTTGTGAAAGGACCTTGCTATGTGGTCTAGCCTTGAATTTGTCAATCTTCCTGACTCAACCTAAGCATTTTAAAAAATGCTAAGCCAGGGATATGACATACTCTTGTAATTTCACCATTCAGAAGGCTGTGGCTGGGGGTTGCAAAATTCGAGGGCAGACTGATTGAAAGCTAGCTACACAGAGAGAACCTGTCTTGAAAATGAGAGAGAGAGAGAAAGAAAGAGAGCGAGCTCATATGAAAAGTGCTTGTCTAGAATGCACAAGGCCTTAGGTTGAAAGCCCAGTACTATACTAAAAGGGAGGGGGCTTATTTTTGCCCAGACCTTCTAGTCATTAAAACTCATTTTCACCATTGTTCAGATCATGGCTTCAAGCTAATACCATAAAGGAGAGCCAAATGCCATGAGACAGAACCAAGCTACTTTGGCATCTTGCTTTAGAAATCATATTGAGTGGCTGGGAAATGGCTCAGCAGTTAAGGGTACTGGCTATTCATCCAGAGGACCCAGGTTCAATCCACAGCACTCACAGGACAGTTCACAACTGTCTGTAATTCCAGTTCCAGGGGATCCAACACCCTCATACAGACATATATGCAGGCAAAAAGACCAATGCACATGAAATAAAAATAAATAAAAAAAATCATATTACAGGCTGGGTGGCATTTGTGCCCACTTTTAATCCCAGCACTCAGGAGGCAGAAGCAGGTGGATCTCTGTGAGCTTGAAGCCAGTATGGTCTACAGAGCGAGTTCTAGGAGGGCTATTACACAGAGAAACCGTGTCTCAAAACACACACACACACACACACACACACACACACACACACACACACACACACACAGGCGTCATATTACAGAACATAATATATCCACAGGTATGCTCTTTGGAATAAAATGGAAACAATGACTGCATTCATGTGGACTAAAATCACACCAGGCTTTTTTCTTGGATCATCTAATCTAATCTTCATAGCCATCTTTTTTTTTTTTTTTTTTTTTTTTTTTTTTTGAGAGATAGTCTCATGTAGCCCAGGCAGACCAGAACTTGCTATGTAGCTGAGGCTTCCCCTGAACTCCTGATCTTTCTGGCTTCGATTCCCAAGTGCTGGGATTACAACATGTGCCACCATAGCTAACTACACTTTAATATGCAAGCAAGCCCATGTGGATTCATTAAAAGTGTCTTTTGGTATCATAACACTATGTCAAAGGAACATCTTCCCTTTTGTTGTTTCTTGCTTTTTATTTTTCTTATTTAGCTGTGTCTTTTGATGAATTTAAAGAGACTACATTTTTGTGTAATTAGGAGAGAAAGAGGTAACATATGTATTTTCTACCCTGCCAGCTGCAGATCCAATCTTGTGTGTGGTAACAAGCAAGTCTTTGCTATACACAGATCAATCTAAATTTGAAAAAAAAATCAAGAAAGTAGTAAAGCAACAACAAACTGGACAGTGCCTGGAAGCTGTCTCCTCTTTCTTACACCCACCAGACATTTACTCCCAACTGACTATTTCCTTCACTAGAAGGCTATAAAAATTAGGACTCCCACCATCAAGACCTAAAATGTCTGAATTTTTTAAAACGCTGCAACTTTCTATGCCATCATTTCAGGATTTGTGGCTGTGCTCATTAACAGATGTTTCCTTGGAGGTGGAGGTAGTGATCAGATTGAACACCAAGAGGGGTGGGGAGAGTCCAGTGACACGACAGCCCTTTGTACTCTCCAGGTTCCACCCTACTCCGTCATCCTAAGGAAGTGGTCACCTTAACCCTGTGTATCAAAACAACACTGCCAGCCACATGCTAAAAGTTATACGGTACAGTGGGGGTGGGGTAGGGCATTTACAAGGAAAAAAAAAAAATGGAGGGGTGAACCTCAACCTCCAGAGGGATGAAGGTAGACTTTGGTGGGACTTCCTCAGGAACACGGAAAGCTGGCAGCTTAGCTTTACTGCACTGGGAAGCGGGATGCCACCAAAGGGCAATGGGGACCAGGATCCAACAGGTCCCCAGCCCTGAAGAATACTTAAGTCAAGGTTCATGGTGGAGAGAAGTCCTTTCCTAGAAACCAGCACTCAGGCACTCTTCCCCATGGGTCTAGGTGGCTGTAGTTCACCCTTAGCTCACAGGAGGCCGAGTGTATGCCTCCCCAGCCTTTTCTGAGTCCAACTATCTAACGGACAGACACATTGCTCCCTCCACCTCACCTTGTCTGTGCTTCTGGGTCAAAATGCTCTGGTCTCCAGACTTAAGCACCCCCAGATGCCAAGAACCGGCTCTCTCTGAGCCCCCAGGTGACCTCTGGTCCTGGACACCCCTAGAGGCCCATACACCAGTCCTCTCTGTGCTCCTACATGCACTAATCTTCTGTCTTAGACGTCTCCAGCTACCCCCAGGCGCTCTGACCTCCGGTGCTGGATATTCCAGATGTCCATGCCCCAGCCCTCTCTGTGCCCCCCAGGTGCTCTGCCCTTAGATTCTGTACATTCTCCAGATATCCAAGTCCCAAGTCCTCCTTGAGCCCTAGGACCTCTGGCAAGGCTCCCACTGGACCCCGTATTCCGTTGCCAATCCCCTGGTGTGCGCCCCCTCTTCCGCCCCTTTCTGGAGAAGGTTGTGGAGCTGTGGCTGCCAGGCCCACAGTGCGACGTGTCACAGGCCGGGCGGCTCCTCCCACGGCCGTGGCCACACCGGGGTCCAGAGAGCCGCGGTGTCCTGAGCCCGCCTGCAACTGTTACCTTGTTAGTGGGCACCGAGCGCAGGCGCTTAAAGATGGCCAGGATGTCCTGCTTGCTGGGGTCCCCCATGGTCACCGAAAACCAAGATGAGGCAGTCCCCGACAACCGGGAAAAGACAAGGAGAAGCGGTTGCCGCCTCCCGGAGGCCGAGGGGCGGGGCTGCGCGCGACGAAGGCCACGCCCTGCCGCGCCCAGGCTCCGCCCACAAAGCTGGCGCACGCGCCCTTCTCCCTCGCTCTGACGCTCCAGCCGCACAGAAAAGGAAGCCCCCCCCTCGGTCTTCCAAACTCTGCCCTGTGCAGTAGACGCATGCGCGGAAGCTCGCGGGAGGTGGGGAGGTCCCCGGTTTTCGGACCTTCGCTGTGTCGGGCAGAAACGCCAGGTTTTACAATATCACATCCTTCCCACAGGGTGACAGAGCCAGCGGGTTCTATCCTCAAGGGATCCTAGTAGAGAAGCAGTGGAGGAACGTTTGTTTGTACTCTCAGCTCAAAACCCTGAACGAAAGTCTGTGCTGGAAACTGCTGTTTCATTTTCTCCTCTCTCCTGTGAGGCTAGGCTAGTCTTAGAACCTACTATGTAGTCCCAGGGCTGGACTTGAACTGGAGATCTTACTGCCTCGGTTCTTGCGTGCTGGGATTACAGGTCTGCACTGTGCAATTACAGATTGTCTGTTCGGTCAATGGAGAGGGAGTGCCCGCCTCTAGGCCACAGGTCCTATCAGGATCAGAACTGTAAGTCTAGAAAGACCAGAAACATGTTTAGTGCTTGGGGCACCATCTAACTTTGGATAACATTAGTAGCTAGAAGATGTGATCTCAGGGGCGGGTGCCTCTTTTACAACGGCCAGCGCCAGTGTGGAGCACCTGGCAAACATTGCCTCAGGTAGGGCACAATAGAAGAAAAACAGGTTTTGGTGTCAAATGCAGTGCCCCAGGTTTTTCCCGGTTCAGCTGGCTGCTGCTCAACCATATGGCTTTAGCCATTTCCTAGCATTCATTTGGATGAAGAAGTTGGAGATGAAACGTGTTGTGTTTTCCGGAGCAGTACAGCAGCTTCCCTGACGTTCTGGAAAGGGACATGGTATGAAGCTGGGAATACTTTCCCTGCCTGTCTACACACCCTCAGGGAAGTTGGGACCTCACAAAAGCTATACATCCATCAGCTCAGATCAAAGGGCAGTAGTGAGAAGGACACCTAGACAGGGTGGGAACAGTTGGGTGTTAGGCCTCTTTGTTCAAATCCCTACAACATTTTTGTTCCAGTAGGGACTGCTTAGCGTGTTCTCACACCTTTTCTCCAACTTTGTCTTTCCCATGTAATGCTTCTTGCCATCAGTTCCACATCCCATCTCCATATAGTGAAACAATTAATCCACACTCCCACTCACTGTTCTTCCAATTGCTGTCTGTGAAATACGCAGTTCAATCACTGATGCTTTTTATTTAGAATGTGTATGTGTATGTACCTGTGTGCTTGCGGGCATCAGAGGATAAGTTTTTGGGACTTGTTATTTTCTCCCAGCATATGGCTTCCAAGGATTGAAATCAGGTCTTCAGGCTTAGTGAGGGGCAAGGGCTTCTATCCACTGAGACATCTCTCAGCCCTCATTGATGGCTTAAGTGTACATTCCCTTCATAACTGACCCTACCTACTATCTATCACTTTCAGAGGTATTTCCTGTTTTGTGTGTGTACCACACACTGTACATAGGGCCTCACACATACTAGGCAAATGTTCTACTACTGAGCTGCAGTCCCCAGCTCCCAGCCATATTTTCATCACTGAACAGCCCTTATTTTTGAGCCAGTAACTCAACACTTCATAGAACTCCACATTTAAGGCTCCTGGTCACCTTCCAGATGTCTTTCTCACTCTTCTAAGTATCTCTTAGGAAACACCTGTGTCTGACAGTCCTGCTGAGCTCCAGCCCCTTCATGACCATGTCCACTCACACACTGACTTCTTTCTGGTCCTTGTATTCATCGTCACCCTCAACTTTTCTCTTTCCTCATTACTCACTCATGTGATGATTCTCCTTCCATGCTGTTACAATTTCTTGTGCTGTTGTTTGCTCCATGGCCAGCTAGCCAGCTGTTCTTTGGCTGGAGCCACTCTGGCAGGCCTGTTTTATTCTCTCCAAGTTTAGATGCTACCAGTGAGGCCAGACTGCTGGAACTCACTGCAGTTCCACTGCTGGAACATAGTGGCCAAATGTGTCTTCCCTTGATCCCATAGCAACAGGCACAACTCTGAGCCCCTTCTGAGAGCCAGCCTCCATTTTCTCTCCTGTGTATTACTGATAACTTACTCCTTTCTTGGGGGTACTTTCCATGGGGTGCCATCTGTTAAACTGAGATGGCAGGTTAAAAGTGGTAATCAGAGATGACCAAGTTTATTGGTGACCTAAACAGCAACCCTTGGCTAGCATGGAGGCACATGGGGGCGGTGGACGAGTGTCTTTCTGCATTTCCCTCCTTTAGGATAGAGCTTCTTCAGTTCTTTGTCTAGGTCCACTACTTTCAACTGTTGTCAGTCTTCTTCCAAAAGGAGCACATTCAAAAAAATCTTGGCTGCTACTCACCTCTAGGCACTTTCCTTCCAGTTTTATGCATCTGATTTCACTATTATTTTACCCAAACACCACCAATACATTTAGTCCTAACCATGGCCCCAAGTCTCAGGGACTTTCAATGTTTTCTAGGTAATCTTCATGGTGAAGTTCCTCTTTGATCCCACCATAACAACTGCTCAGTATCTATGCTTCTCTGGCCACCTCTCATTTAATGGCTGCAGGCCCACCTCTGCCTCTTTGGTTTTACCCTAAACCTGCTTTTAATTCCACTCTTTCCCCAAAGGATCTAAACTCCAGATCTCTGCCACCCCCATGGGGACCATCATTACCCTCTTGACTTCCCAACACTGCAGTGACAAGTTCAGCACCACTGGACATGTTTATTCAGTGACACAGTTTTTCCACCCACACACCCCAAGTTTACTACTGTTCTCCCATTTGCCAGTGATTTTCTCTCTAAAATCCATGTGTTGATAACTATACAGGTCTACAGAATTTTCATCTGCAATGCTTACCACTTTAAAACAAGACACTTTTTATATTTATTTTTATATAAAATTGTTTTGCCTGCTTGTGAGTGTACATATATCATGTGCATGTTGGCTGCCTTCAGAGATCAGAAGGCATCAGATCCCTCATGCCCTGGAACTGGAGCCACAGATGGCTCTGAGCCACCATGTGAATACTGGGAACTGAACCCAGGTCCTCTATAATCACAACAAATGCTCTTCACCACTGAGTCAGCCATCTCTCCAGCCCTTTATTTTAAATATGTATAATTGTAACTATTGTGTGGTTTTGTATATAAAGATAATACCTGCAGAGGTCAGAAGGCATCAGATTCCCTAGAGTTATAAACTGCCCAATGTGGGTGCTGGGCGCCAAACTCAGTATGTGCTTTTAACTGATGGGCTACTGTTCCAAACCCACAAAACCCCTTGTCATCCACAAATATTCTTTCCCTTTTAGCTTTTTCATAAAAATAGATTCTTATAGAGCTGGAGCAATGGCTCAGTGGTTAAGAACACTGACTACTCTTCCACAAGACCTGGGTTTAATTCCCAGCTCACAACTGTTGTTCTTTTGCTGCAGCTATTGCCTATGAAACACAAACACAAGACTCTGTGCCCACATGGAGTTTATTGAGAGAGGGAAGAGAAAGGGGGGTAGCTGGTGGCCAACCGAAAGCAGAGGGCACACTTGCTTTCAAAGGGAAACATGCACATGCGTAACTGAGTCCCCTGGCAGCCAGGTAAAGCTTGAGCAGCCAGGTAAGTCATGACGTAGAGAAGACATGAGCATCCTGCCCATCATCAGGGGTGGGGTCAGCAGACTGCTGGTTCCCAACAACAACAATTTGTAAATATGGGCTCAGGGGATCCAACACCTCTTCTGGCCTCCATGGGCACTGTACACACAAGGTATATAGATATACATGCATGAAAAGCACCTATACACATGAAAAATTTAAATAGATTACCATACCTATTACCAAATTACCAAAGCAATTTTCTCCATATTGCTTTGTGCCTACTTAACAATCTTTCATTTTTTCCCTGTCTCTCTCAGTATTGGAGAGTCTTACACACACCAAGCAGGTGCACCACAACTACTACTGAGCTACATCCACAGCCCAAGTACACCAAATTCCTAAATGTATTGGTTTGTGTGTGTGTGTGTGTGTGTGTGTGTGTGTGTGTGTATGTTTTTGTGTATGCAAGTGTCTGAATGTGTATGTGGAGGCCCAAGGAAAGCTTGAGTGTCATTTCTCAGGAGCAGTCTATCTTTTTGAGACAGAGTCAGTCTCTTATTGGGACCTGGGGCTAGGCTCAGGTTAGGCTGCCTAGCCAGTACAGATCCTCTTGTCTCCACCACCCTAGTGCTGTGATTATATCAAATACTATCATGTTCAATTTTTTATATAGGGTGCTAGGGATCAGACTCTCTCTCATGCTTGTAGCAAGCACTTTCCTGAAGCATCCCCCTTGGTTCCTAAAAAACTTTCCAATATACAGAATTACACATGCTAACTAGAATTCTAAATGTTTGAGGACACACCCATCAATCCAGGTAGCTTGCATTTTTGCATTTTGGAAGTTTGCTAGAGGACTTATGTAGTGAGATATTCACCTTGTCCACACCTGTGGCATAGACCACGCCCATTGGGGGGTGGAGACAGGGCCAGATGTGACCTGGGGGAACTAAGGCCAAGGAGGGGGCTCAGAGAGCCTTCTTGCTTGCAGCACAGGGACAGGAGTACATTTGGAGGCATCCTTGGGATCAGGAACCTGCTGGTGTTCATCTGCCTATGTTGTGAGTTATTTCTCCCTGAATAAACATCTATTCAGCCTATTTGTTTCTCCCGATCCTTATTAAACATCAATATCTGGTGTCAGAAGCGGGATCCATATTTTCACCCTACCTGGTTTTCACCCAGGTGGCAGAAGCTGCTCCCTTTTCCCACCATCCCCGAATGGGCAGGGTCCCTTGCCTAACCAGGTGGACACACCATAGCTTGTGGGATGTTTGCCTCTGCCCTACAACTCCTTTACCTCCACAGCGGCCCTGAGAAGGCACTCACTGCTTCTCATTTTTTGCCCATTTCCCCACTTTGCATTCGCGCAAAGCCGCGTGGTGCCCACCCTGTTTGTGTGTTTCCCGTGGCCCAGCGGCGCCAGCAACACCTGTTAGCCCTGTGGTCCCAGCAATTGCACAAGGCTCCTTTTACTTATTCGTTTAACAAAATTTCACTTGCCACAGTTTGTTAAGAGCTATTCTACAGGGACCAAGATCAGAAGGATCATTTGCTGACACCATTTGGTGGGACACCTCCAACCATAACCACAAGTTGAGATCTACAACTAAAAGCAAAAATGTTCCAGGACAGCAGAATTACACCTAAGATAATTGCAACAGTCTTCGCAATTTAAGTTGATACAATACCTGAGATCAATTGTCCCATACCTATGGCGGATAATCTTACAATGCAGTACTTTAGGAATTCTTTTACTTCTTGTATAGAAGGAATTTTAACAGAAGAAAATCATGACAACCAATATATACATTTTTATTTTTTTGGTAATAGCAATGGGTTTCATCATTATTATGATATTTTTAAAGAAATGGTTTGAGATTAGAACAAACAATAAGGAACTTGTAAAAACCATAAGAGAGTTAGTAACAAGGATTCAAAATATGGAAAATGACAATAGAGAGCTAAGAAACAGAATGCAGAATATTGAAAATGATAATGGAGAGCTGAAAATTAGAATACAAAACAGAATGTTTAGAAAAAAAGGTTCAGAATATTGAAAATGACAATGGAGAGCTGAAAAACAGAATGCAAAACATAGAATGCTTAGAGGAAAAGGTTCAGAATATTGAAGATGGCTTATAGAGAGCTGACAGGTAGAATGCAAAACATGGAACAAAAAAAAAAAATGACCAACTAGAAAACAGAATTTGTTCCATATCTGATGCCTCAGTAACCAAAATGGAAACAATGCAATGCATTAACATGCTAGCAGAAACAGCTCGTTCCTGGTTGGACGAATCTACTAATAAGGTTAAAAAGCTGGAACATCAGATGGAAAGACTAGCAGATAGAATCTGTTCTATGTCTGAGGATAATGGCAAGCTAGCGGATAGAACATTGTTTCTGGAAGGCAGTTTACATGACATTCAGATAATATCTAAGGATGAGAATATTAAAAACATGGAATCCTTCGTAGTTGGAGAAAGTAAGAAACTGACTGATGCAATGAAGTCTCTAGAAAGTTATATGGTTCAAGAAGTTCACTCAAAGAAACAATAGTGAATAAATTTCAGGCCTTAGAAGACCTTCATTCTGATACATCAGAAGAACTACAGGGAACAGGGCATGAAAGAGACTTAAAATTTTCTACACCATTTATGGTCAGGGGAGTTTCCCCTGTATCTATTAGTGAAAAAACAGCAACGAAAAAACACCCAAAAGGTGGCGTTGTATATCAGTGGGAACCAATACGTTCCCACTGATTTAAAATATATAAAGGAAGCAGTAGTCTCTTATGGCATGCACTCACCGTATGTGAAGCAATTAATAGAATCATGGGCAAGGAATAACAAGGTAACCCCTAAGAATTGGGATCAATTAATATCAGCTGTCCTTGAAAACTCCTCTCAATTAGAATGGAGGGCTTTATGGAGAGAGGAAGCAAAAGTTCTTGAAATACAGGGCTTAAAGAAAGGTTATAAAGCTCCTGCACCCAAGATAAAATTATTGGTGAGGGTCTTTATGCTGACCCAGAAACTCAAGCTGCCTATGTTGACCACACCTTGTCTCTATGCAGTACAGCAGCTTAGAATACTTGGGATAAGGTTCATGAACTAGGGGAGAGGAGAGAATCCTATACTAAGATAAGGCAAGGACCAAGAGAATACTTTAGTGTATTCCTAAGAAGGTTGTCTAGGGCAATACAATTAGAGGTAACAGACATAGATTCTAGGCAAATACTCACTGAATCATTAGCTTATGAGAATGCAAATCCACAGTGCAAACAGGTGTTTTGGCCTTTAAAAATCAAATCAGCACTCTTAGATGAATGGGTCCTATATACAGTCAACATTGAGTATAATGACAATAACATTGAATGAAGCTAGGGTAGGAGAAGCCATATCTAAAGGTCTAAGAAGACATCAAGATAGAGGTCTTAACTATGATGACATAGAAGCTTGGGTAGGAGAAGCCATCTCCAAAGGTTTAAAAAGATATCAAAATGTCAGATGTTTTAACTGTGGTAGGATAGGACATCTAAAAAGAAATTGTAGACAAATTGTTTCTAGAAATAACCACTCCCAGGAATGAATCAAACAGAAGGTCTCAGCCTTCTGGGTTATGTAGAAGGTGTGGCAAAGGCTGACACTGGACCAATGAAAGTAGATCGACCAGAGACAAGCAAGGAAACCCTTTACAATCGGGTAACTCCTTGAGGGGCCTCTCGAAGGCCCCCATGTCAAAGGTGGTCCAGACATTCCCAGTCACAGTGAAGGACAATCTCCCACAGGATGATTAGAAAATCCAGTGTCTATCGTAAAAACTCATACCGCTCTGGATGACAAACTAGTGATGGAAGTTGAATCAAACATGAAAGAAGGAAACAAAAAACATATATTTTGGCAAACCTCTATAGTCATAGGCCTAGATTGATAGTCAAAATGAATAACAGACTGTTTGGAGGGATAGTGGACATGGGAGCTGATGTAACTATCATAACTAATAAATCTTGGCCTCCAAGATGGCCCCTGCAAGAGGTAAATGTTCAATTCTTAGGGATTGGAACAGAGCACGAGATGGATTGAATGTATAGGACCGGAAGGACAGAGAGGAAGGTTGAGACCATATGTGGCTGATATAGCAATAAACCTATTGGATCGTGATCTATTACAGCAATGGAATGAACAGATTAACATTCCTCCAGTATTAGATATGAACCATAAACGACCTTATGATTGTGGAAAAAGTATTATAAAATACTAAATAAGCCAGACACCAAATATCCAGACTGTACAAAAACAGAATAAAAGTGCCAAACAGAGGAAACAAAAGCCTGCCCTTAAAATGGCTAACATGGGTAGGACAATGGCCCATGACCTCTGAGAAGTTAGAGGCTTTAGAAAGCCTGGTTCAGGAACAGCTAAATGCTGGACATATTAAGGAATCTACCAGCCCTTGGAACTCTCCTGTATTTGTTATCAAAAAGAACTCTCTTGTATTTGTTATCAAAAGAAATGGAGAATGCTTACAGACCTGAGAGCCATCAATAAAGTTATTCAGCCGATGGATTCTCTACAGCCTGGAATGCCCTTGCCTTCTTTGATACCTAAAAATGGCCTATTATAGTTATTGATTTAAAGGATTGCTTCTTCACTATACCTTTACAAGAACAAGATAAAGAGAAATTTGCCTTCACGGTACCTAATTACAATAATTCTCAACCAGTGAAGAGATATCAATGGAAGGTTTTGCCACAGGGAATGCTAAATAGCCCCACCCTGTGCCAATATTTTGTGCAAAAACCATTGGAAATAATTCGTAAAGTTTCCACAATCCATAATTTACCATTACATGGATTATATATTGTTAGCTGATTCTAAAGTAGAAATATTAGAAAAATGTTTGAGAAAGTAAAGGAAGTTTTACCTTATTGGGGATTACAAATTGCACCTGAAAAGATACAAAAAGGAGATTCTATCAACTACTTAGGATATAAAATAGGTCTACAGAAAATTAGACCACAAAAAGTACAGATCAGGAGAGATCACTACCAGACCCTTACTGATCTTCAAAAATTACTAGGGGAGATTTCTCAACTGCAAACCATTATTGGAGTAGAAGGGCATGATTTGAAAAACTTGAAAATGACCCTGAAAGGGGACAAGGACTTGAATAGTCCACGAATACTATCAGCTGAAGCGGAAAAGGAATTAGAATGAGTAAAAAAGAGGATATTAGAAGCACATGTGGACCGAGTGGATCCAAAACTAGACTGTATTCTGTTTATATTACCATCTAGAGAATATCCTTCAGGGATTTTGATGCAGAGGGAAGATATCATATTAGAATGAATATTTCTTCCACATAAATTAAGACTTCATCAACTTACAGGAAGGGACTCAGCAGAAATTATAGTACCTTTAACTAATGAAGAAATTTCCTCTTTATGGAAAGATAATATTGACAGAGAGCATACAGTAATTTTTTGGGAATGATTAGCAACAATTATCCCCAAAGTGAAAGAATCAAATTCATAAAGAAAACGATTTGGATCCTTCCACCCATTGAAGGAAAAAACTCTATCTTTGGAGTTCCGACCTTCTACACTGATGCAAACAAATCTGGTAAGGCGGAATATAAATCAGGAAAAATAAGCAAAGTAGTTCAAAGCCCTTACAATTCTGTACAAAAGGCAGAATTGTATGTCTTTCTCATGGTACTTATGGATTTTACAGAACCCCTCAATATAGTTACTGACTCTCAATATGCAGAGGGAGTAGTCTTACACATTGAGACTGTAGAATTTATTCCCGACAATACACAATTAACTTCATTGTTTATACAGTTACAAGATACTATCAGAAATAGGATTCATCATATTTGACCTCAGTATGGAAACCAGGATATGTGTTACGTTGGGGTAGGGGTTTCACATGTGTATCTACAGGGGAAGAAAAGCTCTGGATACCATCTAAGTTGATCAAGATCCGAGTTGAACAAGAGAAACATCTTAATGAAGAGAAATGACAAGTCATCCAACAAATTGGGTCCCATGAGATGTGCAGAGACCTCTCAAAGGTAGGGGAAGTGTTCTGTTCTTGTCCTTACAGGAAAACAGAAAACACCCATCTTCAAACAGCCAAGGGACACTAAACATGTAGGTACCTACAGAAGAGAAGATAGATTCTCCAGAAAGAATCACTTAATGAAGAGGAATCTGATTTATGGTAAAACTATTTAATTCTAGTAAACTATTTCTATACAGAAATCTATTTCTCTCTTATCCTGACGTCAGAATTTTACTATCTAGTATTCCTCTAGTTCCAATTCACGTAAACCAATGCTGGCTTTGGAGTTGGATTTGGCTTTCCTTCTCTAAATTCAAGCATGTTGTTAAGATTAAATTCACAGTTTCTGCCTTATGTCAAGAAGCCAATTAGTGTAAGGCAGAAGAAAACAAATTCTGGGGACTCATTTGATTATACACAATTTTCTCTCTGAAATCCTAATTTTCTCATATACATTTTGATGCTTATTGTTGCCATTCCCTATATGTATACCTTAAAACTTGAAAATTTTACTTTGATATTGATGTTCAAGTTTTCCACTAGGAATAATAACAATTCCTAACAGCAATCCTTGAATTCTCTGGAAAGAAGATGGGGCCCCAGTTAGTCATTTCCACTTGACTCAACCTGATGCATCTGGACTACACACATCATCCTTAAAATGGTTTGAGACTGTTTTGCTCAAGATGTCTCCTGACTAGCTAGCTGTTATGGTGCACCTACTTATTTTACCTTGGCCATAATTTCAGACAGAACTCCAGTCAAGCATTTCCTGCCACACAGTGACTAGCTACACATGTCACAGCCAGTCCTGTTGAAATTTTGTTGCTAAAAATTTTCTTCCTACAGGATCCCATGGAGCAATCATCGTCCCAGTTCAGCAGGAAGTAATCTTAAAATAACAACGCCCCCTTTCCCTACTCTAGGCATTTAGGGATAATATTCATCTTCTTAGGGTTGGGTATGGAAAGTGATGCTTAGACTCAAGTATCTCTTTTAGACAAGGATAGGGTATGGTTGGGAAAGATATGGTTTAGATGGGATATGGGTAGATTAGCCTATCTTCTTGTGAATTATTTTAGTAATAGTGAGATATTAGTATCATACAGCTTACATGGTTATAGATTCTTATACGTGGTAACCTATGTAAAATTAAGTTTATTCCCTTCCCAGAATTGTATATAAACTGTATATTTTGTCGTATTGTGAAAATCTCTCCACTTATGTTTTTGCACAATATCCTTACCATGTTCTATGTGTGTATACTTTTACTTATGTTCAAGACTATTTTGTATATTGATACAATTTAGGATATTTTTATTATGCTGCACTTTATAGTTCTACCTCTGGTCTAGACATTTCTAGTCTACCTCTGCTTTAGGGAATTACATGTATATATATGTACATAGTTACATTGCTTAGGTATTTGTCCCTGCTTTACTCAGGGAAGTTTCCATCAGTGTTATCTAGGTTCCTGAATATTACAGATTATCTTCACCCATGTTTCCTATACCTATGAGATTAGTCAGACATAGATTCTTAATCTTCAAAGACTTCATAGACCTGCAGAACATGGCATTTAAGTGTTTTAATATTAGTACTCTGTTGACATGAAACACTATTGCTCCTGACAGCACCGTGCACCTTCCCAAAAAATGTTGGACACTGTTGTTGCTCCTTCTGGAGTCTATCCTTGCTTCAGCTATGGCCTCTTGGGCAAAGAACTGCCCCCCACCTCGACAACTGATTTGGACATGCGGTCCTATGTGCTTGCAGGAGACAAACATAGAAGACTGCTGAATCCTGCCAAGTCAGGGTAAGACAGCCTTTTTACCTCCCTGCTTTGTTGTGATCTGTCAGGTACTCTAGGCCTTAGCCAAAACTGGCTGTACCAACGTTGCTGTGAGACCTTGGGTGACTGTCCAGGTAGTATGCTGTTTCTGTCTTTGCTGCACCTTTTGGAAGTTGCCCATCCGCACTTCCTGCCGACCCTAGTATTTTTATTTTCCTTCTCAGGTCTTTGATGAGGTTGAAGATTAAACTATCACAGCTATTATTCTCTCTTCCTAGTTAGATATATTAGGTACTAGACTTAAGCTTTCCAGTTTAGGACAACTCTATTGTAACCCTGTTTTGACTTCACCCTAGGACTAGATAGTTAGGTATTAAGTTTGTATGTTCTCGATTTTCCTTTTCTTAGAGCACACTTGTTATTCACTGTTTTGTATATAGTTTTTATATCTAGCTCAAATCTTTTCTTTAGACTAAAAGGGGAATTGTAGTGAGATATTCACCTTGTCCACACCTGTGGCATAGACCACGCCCATTGGGGGTGGAGACAGGGCTGGACTTGACCTGGGGGAACTAAGGCTGAGGAGGGGGCTCAGAGAGCCTTCTTGCTTGCAGCACAGGGAAAGGAGGACATCCAGAGGCATCCTTGGGATCAGGAACCTGTCTATGTTGTGAGTTATTTCTCCCTGAAAAAACATCTATTCAGCCTATTTCAGCCTATTTGTTTCTCCTGATCCTTATTAAACATCAATAGACTTATATTCAGCAATGAATGTCACGTCTTGGAAGTTTTCTTTTTTGCCTTTGCTTATAAACATTTATCCTATTTATGTTTGTCAGGTTATTTTATTTTAGGAAATTAGGGATGGACCTTGGGGTCTTACTAATGCTAGGCCAGTACTTTACCACTAAGTTATACCCTCAGTGCCCCTTTATTAATCCTTATTTTTGAGGCATTAGAGCTATCAGAGTCATTAGCTAACACTCTTTTCTCCTATGAATGTTACAAAGGTTTCTTTAAACAAGAGCTAAAATACACAGGTACTTTGTTCATCTTGAGACACATCAGAGACATCTGTCATTATCAATCTTCTTCACCTAAGCTTTCCTACATTACACACAATTTGCAAAGCATTTGGTATTTCTACACATTCTGACCTTAAAACCAAGCACAAAGGCCCCCAAATCTGGCAAAATGGAAGCAAAAACCTAATCCATCCAAGAACTAATCCATAGTTCCAAGAAAGCCCCTAAACATATTAACCTTGAATTCTAGCTTCAGTAGCTCTGTTTTTTGCTAACCAGGATGTGGGTTTTGTTGTTCTGTATTTTGTATATAAAAGTCACAGGGCTGTAAGAGTTAGGCCAGTTCCCAAGGCAGCAACCAAAGACTTTCTTTTGGCTTTAAGAGTGTCTGAGTGATCTGGGTGGATGGTGGTGCATGCCTTTAATCCCAGCACTTGGGAGACAGGCAGATCTCTGAGTTCACGGCCAGCCTGGTCTACATAGTTACAGGACAGCCAGGGCTACAGAGTAACCCTGTCTTGAAAAAAAACAAAAGAGTGTCTGAGTGGTAGTCTCATAAGTTTCTTTGATAAACAAGTGTTTATTTCTAACTCAATTCAGTACAATGTACACAATATGCACATAGTATACATGTAGATATATATATGTGTATATATATATATATATATATATATATATACCTTTATATACATTTAGACAGAAAAAGATTACCCTTATGTGTTAGCTATCTACTGTTGTGCCAAAAACTAATTGTTACAACTGAAATGAGTAACTTATTTTGGTTTGTGGCTTTGGTCCATGGTTCACTGGCCTCATCACTATAGACCTGAGGCAAAACTGAACATCACGGAAACACTTGGCAGAGTGCTTACCTCATGATAGGAAGATATATCCCTTCCAGGGAACTCCTCCAGTGTCCCACTTCCTGTAAACTGACCCCATGGTCTTAACTGTCCATTCAAATATGAGATGAAAGATTAATCTATTGGTGACACCACCCTTATGATCAACAGTACCACTAGCTGATGAGCCTTCCACCTATCAGAGTTTTGGGGTAATATTTTATACCAAACCCTAATATCACAAGGTATAGGATAATGTAACAAGTGTCACACAGAGTTCCACTGATAATGACATTGAAGTTCATGGGCTTCCTTGACCCAGGGGCTAATTAACCATGGCTGCACTTGGGTGGGGGCTGCTGTTTAGTCAGCCCTTTACAAAGCAGTCATTTCCTAGTACCCTTCCTTTTGGTCAATTATGCACTGGCTCTTAGTCAGGTGTCTTGGTTCTTGTTAAATTTGGGTCATATTTATATTGAATTACCCTGAGGTGGTTGCCACAAGGTACTGGCTTTTATCTATCCTTTCTCCCCTCTGCGTAGGGTTTGAGGTCCTCCCTGAAACTTTTGTGTCTTCCCTCAGCTGTCTGGATCACAGGGTCTGTAGGCCTAGGGGCTTAGGAGTCTCTCAGATGGGGGTCCTAGTATAAAAAAAATTAAAGGAGTCTCATTTCCTCCTTTTACATCAAGCAAACCCATTGTCCAGCCAAGTGGTCTTCTAATTCATACTGATGTCAGGCATTGAGGCAAGTCGTCCTTTTTCCTGAATCTCTTGAATCTAAATGAACCTCAATTAGGTACTCATGGGGTGATTCCCAGGCCTACTCTTTAAATAGGAAACAGAGAGGTAACTAGAAACTCGGGGCCCTCAGAGCTGCTTTTCATGGCATCCCTGGGAGTGCTAACAGTACTAGGCTCAGGCCCTGCAGACAGGGTGTGAGAACTGGAATAGACACAAAACAAAAACTGCACTAAATTCAGAGTATCAGAAACCAACAGAGCCCAGAGGGTTTTCAGACATGGACAAAACACAGTGCAGTTGAGTGCTAGTTCTACCTAAAGTCTCTTCTTTTCCTTTCTGGAGTCAGGGTATCACTTTGTAGCCTAAGCTGGTCTGGAACTCACTATGTAGCTCAGGTTGGCCTCAACCTGGCAATGATACTTCTGCCTCCTGAGTGCTAGGATTGCAACCATGAGTCACCAGAGCAGCTCAAATTAAAGTTCCAGGAGCCAGAGTCTACTGGAATAGAGTAACCCAGTCAGCAGAACAAAAGACAAAGCATACAGACTGTTACAGTGCTGAAGCCCGTCTGCAGTCCAAAGGGAAGATTAAGGCCACCATAGCTTTTGACAGCCTGTGAACACTCCAGAATACAGGACAAGCAGAGAAGGTTGCATTATGGTGGGAATGACATTATAATGCATTACACTGTAGACTGTAGACTGTCAAGGAAGAGCCTATTGGCTAAAATTAAAGCAAAGGTTCCGGCAGCCACAAAGCAAATTTGTACCAATTGTCACCAGGGCTGGTCTTCTTCAGACCCTCTAAGATCCCTTTGTGGCTATCAAAGATGTCAGTCAGCAACTGATTGAGGGTATCTTTTGCTCAATGCAGATAAAAATAAAAAGTGTAGCTTTCTTCTTGTTAGCAGCTCAGAACTGCTGCTAACGTACTGGAAGGCCAGTCAGGCAGTTAGAAAAAAATTGTTGGCTAATACTGTGAAGACCATGGGAAGAAAAAGATGAGAACAGATGCCATTTCTTTCCTGGGGGACCTTCAGGGTTAATGCCTGAACCTTACAAAGTCCACAGCACAAACAATGAAACATTGAGAATGTTCATTCTAAATTAGCCATGGCACTCATTTTTAAAAATCCCTAACTTTAAAAAAATTTCATAACTTATGTAAAAAAAAGTCAATATTCAATATACTGTTGAAAAGGCAGGTACGAATCAGGTTTTGCTATCCAGACTGTCCCTACCAGGATCCGTACAAAGAGCTACTTTTAGTTCCAGCCTTGCTACTGAGCTGTAGGACACTGGCAGACGCAGTGACTGACCTAAGCTTCAGTTTCCTCATCTGTGAAATGGGGACAGTTATTCCTACTTGCTAGGGAATAGGCAATATTCAGAGGCTGAAAACACAAGCATGATGCCTAGTAGTAATTTTTTATGTGATGACATGAAAGCAGAAGGCTTTAGTTCAATGTTACTAACTATAAGAAGCTGTTCCTGTCCCCTATGTTAACATGTCAGGCACTCTTAGCCCTGAATTTTGCTACTTGGCATCTCTCTAACCTACCAGCTGGTCTGTCAGTACCTTGGCCTGGAGTTGTACGCAGAGAATTTCAGTCTTCAGACTTCTCTGTTGGTAACAGCAGGGAAGCTTGCTATCTGGCAACACAGGGTAAGCATGAAAGGCTGCAATGGCCTCTAAAGCAAAAAGGGGCAGGCTAGCCACTCCCAGGAGTGTCTGGCACCTGGACAGTTACTTGGTAAGTACCTGTGGAATAAGTTCCTTTGCTTTTTATGTAGCAAGGAAACTATTCAAAAGCAGTATTATAATACAAATCAGGAAAAAATTAGCTGTCAAGAATGACCAAATGAGGTCCTTTTCTGATGACTTGTAGTGATAGTTTACCTGTAGCTTGTAGCTGATTCCTCATCTGACACTACACACACATACAGGAGATGGCAATGCAGCATCTTAGCACAGCCATGGGAGATGTCGAGGAAATGAAGCAGTGCAGAGCTTTCAGAAAGCATAGAGTTCTCAGAAAAGAATCTGAAAAGGCCATCTTGAACAATGTGTTCCTACTACTCATTCTACTTATAGGCAGAGTGCACCATACAGTGTACAACAGGAAAATCTTGCTATACCTTCACTTGAGAGGCTATAGAGGGAACACTGAAGTGGCCACCTGCTAATGGACATTCTGAAGGCTAATCACAGGCTGGTGAGGTATGCTGAGCATTGACATGGTGCAGGAAGAATGCCATGTACTTCTCATATGCATCCGTGAACACCCTTCAGGTGTTAGACACACATATGGAGAACTCAGCAATAAATAGGTATGCCCAGCACCCAGCTGCCTCTCACTCCCAGGAAGCTCCAATCCACAAAACTGTCAGGAGCCACAAAAACAATAGATTAGCATGGTATGGAGGGTAGCGTACACACACAAGTCAGGTAGGTGTTCACTTTCACCACATCCTAGGGATTTAATACATTCTTCCCAGAGACTTGCTTAATAAGTTGGACCATATTGCTCTTTATCCTTTTATCTAAATGCCCTTCCAGATAGCCTTGAAACAGAGGGTTATTGAACAGACTTTAAGAATGTCTAATCCATGTAGCTTTGTGTCTGTCATTTAAGTCTCAAAATACTATGAAGCAGAAAGTATTCATTGTCTGATAATGGGTGAGGCCCAGGACCATTTGTCACGTAAAATAAGAACCTTGTCTCTAAGATGCCTCACATGTCACAGCTGCCAGGGACAGATTGAGGCAGAGTGTTGCACAGCATAGCACTGACAAAATGAACACAGGCAGCTATGCTCACAACTATGCCACCAATGTAGAGGTATGTTTGGGATCCAGGACACTGAGTGTTGATGTGACCATTTCCTGACTACCTGTTTGGCCTCACACCAGTGAGAGGCAAGCAGAGTGACTTGCCTTCTTGCACAGGGACTAGACTTGTAGGATGCTAGGCCCTGGAACTCCTGCTCCCACGTTTGAAATCTAGGGAGGGCTGAGCAGCAGTGGAGGAACAAGGGGTACTCAGAGGTGGGATGGAAACAAAACCTCTGCCTGTGCTAATTTCAACACAGACCAAGGACAAGTATGAGAAGACCCTGAAGGAGCTTGATCAGACCACACCCCAGTACATGGAGAACATGGAGCAGGTGTTCCAGCAGTGTCAGCAGTTTGAGGAGAAGCGCTTGCGCTTCTTCAGGGAGGTTCTGCTGGAGGTCCAGAAGCACCTGGACCTGTCCACTGTGGCTAGGTAAGTTTCTCTGAGGCAAAAAACATCGCTGTGACTTACAGGGAGGCTGGTATTGAATAGACTCAGGTGTTGCGTGGCTGCCTTGGGGGACAGGCAGTGACCCAGAGGGCCTGTTTGCAGAGCCAGCATACAGCACAGCCATGGAAGGCTTGAGCAGGGCAGGCATGGTGGGCTTGATGCTGCCAGCTCCAAATAGGTCTGGCCAGGAAGAGAACTGTCTGTCCTGGTGCCACAGCCAGGACCAGCCAGACCCAGCATTTTGGAAATCCACCTGGGCTGATGGAGCATTGGCCAGGCCTCATGTCTTCTGCCCACAAGGACAGTCCCTTGTAGAGGTCTTCTCAACCCTGCTGCCGGCCTCATGTCTTCTGCCCACAAGGACAGTCCCTTGTAGAGGTCTTCTCATCCCTGCTGCCGGCTCGACCGACCACTGGCATCTTGGTGACTGTAGGTCCTGGAGAAGCCAGAATGGCAAGACACAAGTTTGACTAGTGACACAGCATACCTGCATCAAGAGAGACTCAGATAACAGGACAGAGAAAGAAATCCACTTCCTTCATCCATCTGAAGGATCTTCCTTTGGGAAGTGAATGTCAGGTCCAAGTAGAAAATGACATCCCTTCTGGCTCTTCAAAAAAGGTGGAAAGTAGTCATTGCACAGCCACTCTGCTGTCATTTCATCTCTGTGACTGCCTGGAAAGTGGCAGAATTGTCCCCATCTTGCTGGTGAGGAAACTGAGCTGCTACAAAGCTTTTAGGGGACAGGAAAAGGGACAGGGCTGGGACTGTGTCCTGCTCTTCTCTGTATGAGGTACCTCCCACTATATTTGTACTTGGCCGTGGCAGAGGCCTGAATCAGCACAGTCCGCCCCTGTGTCCCAGGCCACCCGAGGGTGGGTCGGGGGGAAGAGGGTCGCACATGGTGTGGTGCTGCTAGGGCTGCCGTAACAGAATCTGGGTGGCAGACAAGGGAAGCTCATCACTCTGTTCTAGAAGACAGAAATCACAAACCAAGGTGTGACCACACTCCTCCTGAAAGATCCAGGCAAGTCCTTCCTGCCTCTCCTAGCTTGTGGAGTCTGCCACAGTCCTCAGCTTTCCGGACACCTCACCTCTTCTGTCCATCCTCTGGCCATCTTTCCATGACTATCTAGTGTGCATGTCTCCTTTATGTAAGGACAGCATCCCTGCTGCATTGGGACCACTTTATAGAACCTGTTTTAAGCTTTCACCGCTGAAAGACCCTGTTTTCAGCAAAGGCCACCTCCTGAGGTTAGGGCTTCAGCTATTGAATTTGGAGACCACAATCCAAACCTTAGATAGAATAGGTCTTATGCCCACTTTTCATTGATGGAAACTGAGGCTTAGAAAAAGAAAAGAACCACCTAAGTAGGTACTAAGTGACCTCTCAGTCCAGTCCAAGACCCGTGTTCTTGGCTGCAGGAGGCCCAACTACACCTCCTAGTTCTGCCCTCCTCCCACACTACCTGTCACTTGGGGAGGAAAACCTCCAGCTCTCCTGAGAGAGATGGAGGAAGGGGCTTCTTCCTCAACATGCCCTGACCCAGTGGGACTGCAGTTGCTCCACAAAGCACACCCAGCATCTGATGCAGGGCAAGTCTCAGTGTGCTGCCTGGTGATGTGAAGCTTATTTTTCGGTGGGTCCCAGCTTCTAGAGGATGGTGTGTGTCTGTACATGTACTGGCCCAGGAATGGCGTTCCTGATCTATGTCTGGGAGACAGATTCATGCAGGCTACAGGGCCTGTTATGGATATGAGGAAAGCTCTACAAAAATTCTGCCTTTTGTAGAGCTGTCCTGTCTCTGATTTAGCTATAAAACCATTTACCGAGAGCTGGAGCAGAACATCAAAGTTGCTGATGGCTCCTGCTGAGGCCTGCCTGGTTGTAGCCCACAACAGATCTGGAAGGCTGGCCCACTTATGTCTTGGCCCCACCTGCCTCTTCACACTGACAACAACCTGCCAGCCACTGTGGATGTGGAATGAGTGCTGGAAAGGAGGGTAAAGAAGGCATTCCAGCTTTTAGCTCTGGCTTCCTGGTCCTGCGGGTTCACATTTTTCTGAAGAGACTGCTTTTTCAGTGGTCTAGGTGTCTCGACTGCTGTCCTTCTTCCAGCAGGAAAGGCATTGTCATCCCAGCTACAAAAGGAACTATATCGTAATTCCATTGGGCCATCAACACACCTGTAGGAATAGGAAGGAAGAGTGATGGTGGGGTCTTTATTTTTGCTCCTAATCAGGGTCTCTAGTTTCGGGGTATGAAGCACATGCTTCCCCTGCCCAGCCATGTGCTGACATAGCATCCACATCATGTGGCCAATAAACAGGAACAGATATGAGGTGTCATTTCCAAGGTCTTTGAAGTGACTGTTCAACCTGACCTATCTTGTCTTTGTTATATCATAAGGTAAATGAGACCCATACTCTACTAGTTTGGAGTTGGAGTGCTACACAGAAGATGGGAACTCTAGACCAGTGGCTCTCAACCTTCCTAATGCTGCAACCCTTTAATACACTTCCTCATGTGGTGGTGACCCCCAACCATAAAATTATTTTATTGCTACTTCAAAACTGTGATTTTGCTGTTAAAAATCATAATGTAAGTATCTGATATGCAGGATATCTGATATACAACTCCTGTAGGAATTGTGACCCACAGGTTGAGAACCAATGTTCTAGACAGTCACATTTACCCAAAGCTGACTTGTTAGACACAGGGTAAAGCTGCTATATGCTGAGCCCCTGAGACTTGAGAATGCTTATTACAACATGACCTGGCCTGTTTGTACAACAAAGATCTCCCTCATTTTCTTCTAGTACTGTTACAGATGCTCCTAGAAGCTTCTGGCTGCCAATCTCTTCCCTGGTCAGTGTGTTCAATATAAATATGTAAATGTCACTCACTGACTTCCTGGAGTTGGATAA
This sequence comes from Cricetiscus sungorus, assembly GCA_030556225.1. Lineage (NCBI taxonomy): Eukaryota > Metazoa > Chordata > Mammalia > Rodentia > Cricetidae > Cricetiscus > Cricetiscus sungorus. The sequence continues at coordinate 19,319,034 of JANBXA010000031.1, read as the reverse complement.
AAAGCCACAGACCCTTTTCAAATGCGGAGCACCATTAAACAAGAGATCACTCAGAGAGTAGCACTCAATGTTGCATTCCATCCTATGTGACAAGGGAAAAAGATTTCCCAAGAAGTTATAGTACTGTTAGCCAGGAAAAGACAGAGGCAAGAAAGATGTTCATGAACTGTGATGGTGGTGCCATGACTGCAATGGAAAAAAAGCCCAGGGAGATGTGTGGATTTCAAGGGGTCTGTAGAGAGAAACAGAGTCCACAGCTGAGAGTTTAGGCAAGGCAGGGTGATGGGAGAGAATGCAGAAGTCTTAAATAACTGAGTAAAAACTAGAATCACACAGGAAGCAAGGCAAACACCAAGCTCCATGTTACAAAGGACCACAAGAAGATGGACATGCCACATCAGAAGGGCAGAAAGCCAAAGGAACCACACCAAACCTGGAAGAGATGGGTCAGGAATCAGATAGGCCAGGATCATGGTGGGGTTGCCAAGAACAAATACATTCTTTTCTGGCTAAAAAGAGAGGGGGATTACCTCAGTGTCTTTATCAAATGGGATTTCACAAGAAACATGAAGAGAAAAACAGAAGTGCTAAATGTAAATGTGGCTCTGTCTTCTCTGGCAAGGACACTGAGAACATGCCTGTTACATTATTATCATCCAACCAAGAAAGAAGATGTGGTATTCGAAGCATCCCTGCTTTAGCTAGAAACTCTAAATGCTCCTCTGCAGTTGAATGGAGCAGCACCTAGGCCCTGGCTCTAACTGAAGAGCAGAGAGTAGAAATCTTGTTCAAAGAACAGGAACCAGAGCAAACAAGGAAACAGAACTAAAATTAGAGAAGGGTAATAAAGGAATAAGTGGCTGCTGACCTTCTCGTGCCTCAGGGCTTATCTAACTCAGTACTTTCAAAGGGTCAGAACTATAGTAGAGGGAAATAGGGCAGAAGATAGTTCCTGTCCCTGTTCATGACACTTGCAAACTAGTTCACAGAAGAAGATGCTTTGGGTTCAGGACTCCATAGTCCTGCTCTGATGGGAGGCAAAAGTCTAAGAGAGGCTGGTAGGGCCTTGGAGGGCACAGGGAAGGTACCAACACTATTAGTGGGGTGGAATGAAGGCTGGAACTTCCAGGGTTTTTAAGACTGTGTTCTAGCACAGAAGCATACAAGTTTAGTCATCTCTCTAAGGAACAGACACTCTTCATTTGTATGAGCTAAGAGCTTATCCTAGAATGTAGAGGGCATTAGGTACCATTCAACTACCCTAGAGAGAATACCACCTTGCATAAGTGCCCAGAGCAGTCCCACATGGGGTCTTCCCAACTCTTCCCTCACTCACAAGAGCTTCTCTATGCTCTGGCACCCTGTAGGGGATACCCAGTCACTCACAGGCAACACTCTATACCAGCCAGCCTGTGCAGCCATCAGTCCCATGCTGGGACTCAGCAGCTCTCCCCATCACTGACCTTTACCCAGAGTGGGCTTTGATTTCTGGTTCCTATTTCTCCATGAGCTTTTCCTTCATGTTGGCCCTCACATTGCACCTTCCTCCCCTCTGAACACATTCCTGCAGGTCCCTGGGAAAAGCCTTTAATAGTTAGCACACTGTCTTCTCGTCAGTCACATCCCCACCAAAGGCCATTTGGACTCCATGGGGCTCAGCAAACAGTTCAGTTTCATTATTCTGAATGCAATATTATAATAATGCATCATTTATAGTCTGGAAATAATGGAATTTACTATTAAAATGTCATGCAAGGATATGTCCTCCTTGCTTAATAGAAACAGCACTCTTCCATAATTCATAACATGCAAGTTCTAATGGCTAATGAATAATTTGGAAGCAGTAAAAGCACTCTGACATGCTAGCTTTCAGAGTGTGTTCACCTCACCTCTGGTGCCAAAGCACCTAATGCAATCCTGCTCTGTCACTGTAGTCATCAAGTGAACTAGAAGGATGTTTCTGTCCCTAAATGACCTGCAGGGCACCAAAACCTATCTCTCTGCTCTACATCTAAACACCATTTGCCCCCAGATTTCAAATCAAAATTGGTCCCTGGCACAGTGACCTCTGGGGCTAACCCTTCTGATTGAACCAAGAAGAGAGAGGTTCCTGGAGGCTCCACGGCACATATAAGGTTGACCCTGACTGTTAACAGTGCTATGTTATGGGGCCCTGCATAGAAAGTCAGCCCATTGCCCATTCTCTTTATGTCCCCTCTGTCAAAAAGGGTTAAAAAGTGTCTATCACACTCTCCTTGTCACTATGCTAGTCTGCACAAGCATATATATTGAGTATTTATCAAACACACAAGCTGTGAACCCAATAAATGCTTCTCCTTATATTGTCTTTATTAGATATCTGGTCTACAGCAATGACAAAAATGAACAGACATTTTTATCTAGCATCTCTACTCTTGCGCATCTATTCAAACCAGATATTTGTACAACTATTTTCAAAGTAATATTCCTAAATCATGGAAACAACCAAATTGCCAATTTCTGGATGAAAGGATAAGCAAAGGAGATGATATGTGCAATGGGATTTTACTCAGCCTTAAGATGGGAGGGAGGTTTGACCTGTTCCACACAAGTATGAGGTGTGACAACAAATATTTGAAAGAGAATTAAGATGTTAAACCACATGTATTATGAACATTTATCAGAAGAAAAAAAAAACTGGGACAAATAACTTGTACCAGCAACCTCATCTGTCAAAATTTTAAAGAAAGACAAGAACATAGCTGCACATTCCAAACATTCTGGGATCACAGTCAGACAAAATACGATAGCTGATAATCTTAAGGAAAAATGTATAAAAAATTGTTCCCCTTCCCCTTTCTTAATAATTACCTATTGAGTTATATTTATCCTGTCATGTCTTTATAGACTTCGTAAAAAAAAAAAAAGGCCAGGTGTGGTCACGTGTGCCTTTAACCCCTGGCACTGGGAAGGTAGAGGGAGGTGGATCTCTGTAAATTCAAAGACAGCCTGGTCTACATAGGGAGTTCCAGGGCAGGCAGCACAATGTAGAGAAGCTGTCTCAAAACCAAACCAAACCAAAATTCCAAAAACAATGCAACAGAAAGTTTTAGTTATCAATATTTAGTGTCAATATTCCTTAAGTCATAACAACAACAACAAAACAAAAGAAATCACTCCCACAATTCTAAACAGCCTGTTTACCAGGTCCATTTGCAGAAAAGTAGTAGGGAAACAGGCCAGCCTCTAGAGGAAATGACATTAGCAGAGGCCTGAGTCGCATATGATGTCCTGCGTCCTAACAAGGGCCCAGGCAGCTGATGCAGACCTTGCTGGGCCTCAAACCTGACTACAGTCCTTTTATTATCATTTCACTTCACTTCAGAGATCCTTTTCTTCCCACTATGGGACTGTCTTCCCAGAGATAAGCACCTTTGTCTGATATTCAATGTGTTGGCTGAATGAGAATGGTCCTCACAGGCTTTTATGTTTGAATGTTTGAATTCCAGTTAGTGGAAATGTTTGGGAAGGATTAGGTGTGACTTTGAGTGGATATGACCTTGTTGGAAGAGGTATCACTGAGGATAGGCTTTAAGGTTTAAAAAGCTCATGCCAGGCTCAATCTCTCTCTGCCCGTGGATTAGGATGTAAAGCTCTCAGTTCCTGCTCCAGCACCTTATCTGTCTGCTTCCTGCCATGATCATGGACTAACTTTCTAAAACTGTAAGCAAGTACCCAATTAAAGAATTCCTTTTATAAGAACGGCTTTCTTAGGGTTTCTATTGCTGTAGAGACACCAAGACCATGGCAACTCTTTCAAAAGAAAACATTTAACTGGGGCTGACTTACAGGTTCAGAGGTGTAAGTCCATTATCATCATGACAGGAATTATGGCAGCACATACTACACAGACCTGGTGCTAGAAAAGGAGCCCAGGATGCTACATCTGGATTGACAGGCATCCAGGGAGAGAGGCACTGGACCTGGGGACTTGAGCATTTGAAACCTCAAAGCCCATCCCTGCTGAGGGCTGCTGGTAGCAATGGCCATGGGAGTATACAGCACTGACAATTAGTGCTCAACATGTCAACCCATCAGATGAATAACTCTCTAATGGGGAGCCCCACTTGGCAAGGCCATGGAGTCACTGTGAGTGAACAGTTACTCCTGCCTGCAATTTCATGTGCCACTTCATTTCTTCCCTAAGAACTGCTCTGGGTGTTTTCCCTCTGCTAGTGTGTTTATCTCATGTAAATATTCCATCTTTGGGCACACATATAGCTGTGGATAATCAGGAAGATGAGTTTTGCTTAAGCTGTATAATTTTGATGACTAGAAATAATTCTAGGATATTTTTTATTATTTAGACTAACATAGGAAAGTATTTTCAGTCACAAAGACAGCTGATTTTAGACTTCAGAACATATTCAAAACAAACTGGTTGCCCCTGGAGATGAATATCTGGTTGCTCCTAGAGACAAATACATGAGGTCATTTTCCCAGGTGTTTATTGCTGATTCAAGGGCAGAGCTTGAAGCAACTTTAGTAGACATAACTTTCTCAGTAAGTGGCTTTTTGCACATAGTCCCAGCCTCAGTTTATGTTATAGGCTCAAGGCTCAGCCAACTGTTTTTATGTGTAATAGAAAGATATGTGGCCATGTGAAAATAGATGTAACTGTGTAGAGATGTATGGCCATATAGGAAAGAGATGTATGTATGTAAAGACAGATATATAGCTGTATATATGTAGCTGTGTGGAGACAAGATTCTCAGAGAGGATTATTTAAGATGAGGTAAAAGAGAAAATTACCATCAGAAGGTGTTTCCTTATTTTTCCCCTCAGATAGATAAGATTTTTTTCCTAAGCCATGGCCACATTCATAGATTTTTTTTGCACACCCCAGTGCTAACTGGAGGCCCCCCCACCCTGCCCCAGTTAGCAATACATCCTCAGTGGCACGCTTCCTCCAATAAGGTCACACTTCCTAATAGTGCTACTTTTTGGTAACTAAGCATTCAATCTATAAGCTTTTGGGGGCCATTCCTATTTAAACTACCACAATTGTCTTGGTTACGGTGTCTCTTTACAGCAAGATAACAGTAAGACATATGCAAAGGTCCACAGTGTCAGAGTAGACTCATTAGAGTCGCTAGCATAGCTCAAGCCCTTAGTAAAAAGAGAAGACCTTCTTCATATTTTAAACTTGCGAAATCACCAGCTAAAAGCCAAACAAATCTATCCACTCATGCTTTCTTCTGCCAGTGTCAATGGGAATGGAAGCAAGAGAATTATGCTGAATGTCATACCTGATATAAAGACCCCACCTTCATGTGAACTCTCAACCTTGTATGGTATGTACATGGAATCTCCTTCTCTTTTGAGTGTGTTTTTGTACTCTTAATTTCTTAGAAGGCACTGGAGGGAAATTGTTGCTTGGAGACCCCACTTTCAACATCAACATCAGAGCTTTATTTCTCCCAAAAGATCTCCAGAGGCCAAAGTAGAAAATGATTTATTTTCCCAACCTGAGTTGATGAAAGATCACTTTTGAAGATTTATTTTTTTATAACTATATGTATATGTGTGTGCATACAGGTATGTGCATGTGAGTTCAGGTGCCATGGAGGCCTCAAAAGCAAGAGGCAATGGATGCCCCTGGAGATGGTGGTACTCACAGGTGGTTGTAAGCTGCCTGATGTGAGTACTGGGAGCTTATCTTGGGTCTTCATGAAAAGCAGCATGTGCTCTTAACCAAAGTCATCTTTCCAGCCCCAATGATGCAAGGTTTAAACCCTCCTTAACTGGCAATTAACCTGCTATTTTACTTGATGTCAACATAATACCAAAAAAAGCAAGGAAAGACTCACCAGATAAAATTCTAGTGAACACAAAGTAACCCTGAGCAATTGATGAAAAGAAACATCCTATAGGTTATGCTTGCCCAGTTGTGATTTTTGGCACTGTACTCAAAACATACCTGAAAGAAAAATTTTTCTTTATTTCTTTATTATTGCTAAGAATATGTATTAGCAGGTTGAGTTATCTTTTTTCTTTTCTTTTTTCTTTTTTTTTTTTCTTTTTTTTTTTTTGTTTTTTGAGACAGGATCTCTCTGTATTGTTTTGAAGCCTGTCCTGGAACTTGCTCTGTAGACCAGGCCTCCCAAGTTGAATGGTCTTATATCATATACGACACAGTACACAACTAGCTTAACAGTAGTCTAACATTCACACTTAAATTCTAATACTTAGGAAATGTGACCTATTCATTTGGTACTATGGCAGAAGGCGAAGCTAGGTGTTTCCTTCCTCTCATTCTGTGCCTGCTATTTACCCTGGTGCCAGCTAGCTGGAACAGGCCATTAACTTTCACCAGTGACTTCCTAACTCCAAGTATTGCTATTGCCATCTCCAAGATGTCTGTGTTCCGATTAAGCAAGTCAAGCTACTGCCGAAGGTATGATGTGCTAATAAGAAGACTATGACTGATAAACAGAATACAGGCATCATGGGCTACATTATCTGCATGTCCAAAGAGTAGGATGTACTTACTGTTTTCCTGGCCTGGCAACCTGGAGAATGATACCTACTACTTCCCAACAGATCTTCAACTTCACAGTCTACAGGCAGCTCTTCCTGGGGGTGTGAACAAGTGTAGCTCCACATCTGGAGCTAGTGTGACAGCAACTGGCCTCGGAAAGAGCTTCCTATTTCATCTCCTGGCTAGATATTGCCAGAACTTTTTAGGTAGCTGACACAGAGAAATTAGGCACAGACTCTGACAGTTCAAAGGTCTGGGGGACTTTGGTGAAGATGACTAACTTGGATGGAATATAAGGTCTTTAACAAAGCTTTGACATCTCTGTTCAGGGTACCATAATATACTTCACGGCATTAATTTAGTATGTATAACACAGCTGAGGGCATGCTGCCTGACCCCAAGGACACAAGCATACCATAATCAGATGATCACATAGATGGTCATGGCCAGTGTCACCTCCCCTCTTCCTCACAATGCGGTGGATCCTGATGAAGTCTAAGAAGCTCAGTACAGGCGATGTCTGAGATCTTTTACAAAGGCACTGCCAACTGTTAGAGGAAGTTTTTTTGCTTGAAATGTCTCACTCTGTAACTCAGACCAATCTGAAACTCATTTAGCCCAAACTAGCCTTGCTTGTGAGAGTTCTCCTGCCTTAGCTTCCCACGTGCTAAGATGATAGGCATGACTCACCATGGCATGCTTAGAAAAAGACTTCCAAAGATGAGGTTTGCAAAGCTTTCGTCAAAGCCATGTGGTCCAGCTTCCATGGCATGGATGAGGCTTTTGTTCTGCTGCTTTCAATGAACTGGAAAAAGTCACTTAAGTAGATCTTCTTAACAGAACCAGACCAGGTATGGAAGAATGCTCCACTGTTAAGTGCCACAGATGAGAAATTCCAGTCTTGGTGCTGGTCAGATGTCTGGGAAGGAGGCTTGTAAGGGAGCTTCATCATTGGCATCTCATTTAATTATTGGGAGAGTAATGGTATTATGGTGGATCTTCCATCAGGAAGATCTAAGAGTCCAGACACTTGTAGGATGTATTATGTTGTATTTACTTAAAACCAATAAATCATTGTCTTTCTTTTGTATGTAAGTGCCATTTCTTCTTGCACAGCTATATAATATTTTCAGTCATATCCCATACCAGACATTCTGCTGCAAAACAATAAAACAACATGAAGAGAATTGTCATCTATCTAGGATTTTAGAAATTTAAACTTTTGTGTTTTTTGCCTTCATGTATATCTGGCCACCCCATGTGTGCTTGGTGCCCACGGAGGCCAGAAGAGGGTTTGGGTCCCCTATAATTGGAATTACATAAGATTGTGAGCCACCATATTGGTGCTGGGAATTGCAGCTGCTAGTACTCAACCACTGAGGCATTTCTCCAGCCCCCCCCCCTTTTTAAAGAACTTTAAACATCTGTAATAATATTGGGGCTGGAGAAATGGCTCAGCTGTTAACACTGGCTGCTATCAGATCTAAGTTTGGTTCTCAGTAACCAACCAATTCCTGGGAATATGATGCCCTCTTCTGGCCTCCATGGGCACCAGGCACAAAGACAGATGCAGGCAAAACACCCATACATTTAAAATAAATTGTTTAAAAATTGTATTATTATAGCTATAAATTATAAATTCTCCAGTTGTCAGGTACTTGCTTAGCATGTACAAGGCGTTGGCTTTGCACTGGTGAGGGGTTACTCATGGGCCCCAATTACTGTATTCTATTAGCAATACACTATTGTGTATGTAGTATGCAGTGAAGAGAACTTTGGTCTGTAAGCCATACCCTATGCTACTTACCTCTAAAAATCCAGTTAGGAGCCTAGCACATAAATGAATGCTAACCTGGAAGGTAGTCCCTCTGGGACATTCTCCCTTACCATCCATTGGGCAGAGGCTGTATCTTACATGACAGGCCCTTGGGCATGATTCTTCTCTCCTCTGCACTAACCACTTGGCAAAACCGTCCTCCATTTTTCTCTTGTGCAATTTCTGCCTCACTTTTACCAAGGTAGTCTGTGTGACCAGTAAAATGTGGCAAAAGCGACAGCATACTACTTTCAAGATCAGGTTATAAAAGGCACAGAGGAAAACAGCATGGTAACACACACCAAAAGTCCCAGCACTACAGGTGGCAAAGGCAGCCAGGTTGGTCCAGGTTGATCTACATAGTGAGACACTACCCACCCCGACTCCCCCAAAAAGGAGGTGCTGTTAACTATTACTGGGGAGACGCCGGATCACCCCAGGAGGACACGAAAACGCCCAAAGCAGTTTTCACCGAAGTCCAACTCGGCAAGGCCAGTGAACGTATTGAGGGGTTACTCACGGCCGTGGGCGAGCACTGTCAGAGAAGTCACTCAGATCCCGCGTGGGCGAATTCGACCGTTTACGAACCGGGCGGCCCCGCCTCCCACGCCCGCCGCGCGGTCCCGAGCTCGCCAGGCGGCTGCTACTTGGTTACTAAGCACCAAGCGCAGGCGGTTGAAGATGGCCAAGATGTCCTGATTGCCAAGGTCCCCCATGGCCACTCGAGGATCGAGAGGCATCGCGCTACGACCAGGCAGGACGTCCTGAGAGAAACTGAGAGAAGAAACCGTTGCCGCCACTGAGAGACCAACTGCCCACCGGCAGCTCGCAGCTCGTGGCGGGAGGCTCTGTCAACGCCCCGCCCACACAGGGAGCACCAGCCACTCTCTTTCCGCCCCTCACACTTGCTGTCTCTGGCCCCGCCCCCAAGCCGCACCCGCGGGCTCCTCGTTCTGCCGGTTGCTTCAGGGCTGCGAGCTTGGCGTGCAGATCCCGCTCTGGTGCGCCTGCGCTAGGTGCCTCAGCTTCTCCCGGACAGGCGGTTCAGAGAAGTTGTGAGGTGACTGATGTTGGACTCTCTCTCTCCCCTCCTACTGGACTGTCACTCTTATGCTCGGCTAAAGCCAAACACTGAATCTGTCGTAGAAAGTTTTTTTTTTTTTTGTAGAGAATTTTTCGGCTACTGGGTGCTCTTTCAGAGGACCTGGGGTTCGATTCCCAGCATCCACATACCAAGGAACCTTACACCCTCTTCTGGCCTGCACAGGCACTCTGTACGCTCGGGGTGCACAGTATATGCTTTTTATTTTCTGCAAGTGTGCTTTGCATATATATATTATAAATATGTTGAGACTGGGGTCTTATGTAGTCCAGGTTAGCATTACATAGTCCATGAACTTATTATACAAGTAGAGGATGAACTGAAAGGTTGAACAAATGCAGCCTAACTCTCCAATGACCACAGGAAACTAGAAGTCTAAAAAAGCCCTAAATACCTTAAATTCCAGACCCTGTCCCCTGGCAATAAGTAGGCAAAAGGTCACATTCTTTGCTGTCCTAAGATAACAGGAAATGAGCTTTGTCACCCAACCCAGGAGCCTACGCAAATGCAGACCTCTGGGGCTATAGAAAACTGATTGGTCCATAAAGTGCAGGCTTGGATGGTTTAAATTCATTGGCCCGCACCACACGGGATCTGGATGCTAAGAGATGATTGGTTGAAGATGCTCGGGCTTTGTTGTAACCCTATAAAAGCTGTCTCAATTCTGTACTCATGGTCCTCAGTCCTCTACCCCTGCGTCCCGTGTGACTGTGGACCCCGGTGCACTTGGAATATAAAAGACCTCATGCTTTTACATCAAGACTGCTTCTCATGAGTGATTTGGGATGAGTCGGGATGAGGGTCCATGCTTTGCAGATCTTTCAGAACTTGACTTTTGATCCTCCTGCATCCATAACCTAAAGTGATGGAATGACAGACATGCATCACCACCCCTGATTTTTTTTAATTAAGCAATTTTTCATACAATATATTTTGATAATGTCCTCCCTCACCCCTTCCCCCCCAACTCCCAAATCCTCCTCAGTTCTTCCCACCCATCAAAACAAAACAAAAAACCCAAGATCCCCAAAACAAAATGAAACAAAAAGTCCACAAAAATACAAGTTTTTCTGTTGGCTACTGTTTTCTGTGAACTGTTCCTGGGCATGGGGGCCTTCCCTGGCATGTAGCTGATATACCCAGTGAAACATTAATTATGCATGTCTGTGTGTATGCATGTGGGTACCCTGGGAGTCCTGGAGCTGGCGAAAAGGAACTCATATCCTCTGGAAGAGTAGTACACTTTCTGAATCCATGAGGCATCTTTGCAGCACCCCAAGCTGAACTAGCAGTTGGGGCTCCATCCAATCTTACGTGATACCAATAACATGATACAAATAACATAGCCGGAAGGCTGGGACTCTGGAGCAGGTGCCTTTGACTAGGGCGAGTGTAAGGTAGTTGGAAAGCATGGCCTCAGGTAGGGTGCGTTGCTAGAAGTAAAACAGGTTTGAGAAGCAAGTTCAGCACTGCCCAGCTTCTGTCCCAGCTCAGCTGGCTGCTTCCCAGTTCTTGGGCTTTCAGCATTTTCTTCTCCAGAGGTGCCATTTGCTCTTCTGTATGGTTCTGTTAACTTTTCCTAGAGATGCATTTTATTCTGTCTTTACCCTAGGTAGGGCACTGATGACAAGGACCACTAGACACAACAACAGACCAAGGTTCCACCCAAATCCAGCAGGTGGACCCTAATTAGCTTTAATTAGTGTCATTTACAGGAGCACTGGAGGGGGGGGGGAGTGAGGTGTAAAGAATTGCCTCCAGCACTGAAGAAAAGCTCCCATCCCCAGTAATCACTGCTACTCTAGCCTCTGGAAAGGACAGGGCTTAATGGGCCTTGAGAAGTTGGAGAGGTCTGGTGGGCCATTTTGTTGGCTGCACATGGGCTCCTTGTTCCTGGCCTCATGGGGCTGCTGAGTCCTCTCTCACCTTCACCAAGAACTGAGACAGCAATGGTCTGTGTTGTGTCCAAAGACAGAGTTTGACAATACATAAAAAGGTTTAGTCCTGGAAAGCAATTTCCAGTGAAGTCCTCCAAAGGTCTATGGCATACATTTCCACTCCAGAAAAGGGAAGACTCACTCAGCCTGTCCAGTGAGCTGGTCTTGGGAAAAGTGGGGCAGCTGCAGGGAGGGTGTATTTATAAACCAAAGCTGGACTTGGTCCAACTGCCATGAGAATGAAAGGTAAATGTGTCCAAACAGACAGAGAATAGGAACAGCCGCTGCCTCTTGCCTCTGGAAGACACTACCAGCCACTAGTATTGACAGAGAACACGTAAACTTCTGTGTAGGTCAGCCAGGACTGGAAATAAACTCACTGAATCATGAGTAGCCTCACTGGATTCTACTAACCTCTGTACTCTCAGGCTGTGCACACTTAAGACCTTGACAAATATAGTGATTTGCCTGGGAAGGGGAGGGGGCAGAGGTGACTCACACCTTTAATCCCAGCATTCTGGAAGCAGAGGCAGGCAGATCTCTGTGTTTTGAGGCCAGCCTGGTCTATAGAGTTCCAGGACAAACAAGGCTACAAAGAGAAACCCTACCTAGAAAAACCCAATAAATAAATTTAGTGATTGGTTGCTAGATTAAAAAAAAAAAGAATCTAACACCATTACCTCTTAATAGACGAGCTTCATTAGTATATTTGGTTTGTTGTTGTTGCTGCTGCTGTTTGAGACAAGATTTCTCTGTGTAGCTTTGGAGTCTGTCCTGGTATTCACTCTGGAAACCAAGCTGGCCTCAAAGTCACAAAGTCACAGAGATCCAACGGCCTCTGCCTCCCAAGTGATGGGATCAAAGGCGTGCGCCACCACCACCATTAGTGTATTTGTAATTTGAAGCAAAAATAATTGACATGAAACACTGACAGAAAATCCTGTACTTTTTTTTTTCCTGAATGTGGTGTGAGTGTGCACACACGTGTATACATGCACATGTGTACACTTGGTTATGGTAGCTTAAAATGTTTTCCCTCACAACTCTCCACATTATTCATTGAGGCAGGGCCTCTCACTTGAACCCAGAGCTCCCAACGTCTAGTCTAGCTAGCCAGCTTATTCCAGGGATCTGCTGTCTTCACTGTTTGAGCGCTGAAATTAAAGGAAGGCTGCTATACCCATCCAGCAGGTGCTGGGTATCTGAATTCAGGTCTTCAGGCTTGCAGAGCAAATGCTTTATACATTGAACCATTTTCCAAGAACTCCATATCTATACCTAAGTATAAGCATTTTGACGGCTAGGATGGAATGGACAGGGATTCTGGCACTGGAGAGCCAAAGAATACTGAGTGTTATGGCTTGGATGGAAAGGTATTCTGGCACCCAGGAGCCAAGGAATACCACAGTAAGGTCACAGTAAGCATAGCAGCTTACAGCCCTGCTTTAGGGAAAGGCTTCTCCAGTGTATCAGCTCTGCACCAGCGGGAGAGGATTTCCCAGGTGAAGTTGTTACAGTTTGGCTCCAACCACTCCCCCCCTAGGATGGAGGGTAACAACTTCTCTTTGCCAAGGGAAGGTTTCCCTGGTGAAAAGTGTTACAACCCTGCTCCACTCTCCTCACGGTCTCTGCATCTCTGCCCCAGCAGAAAGAAGATGGTCTCTCCCAAACCTCATTTAGAGGTTTATTGGGAGGGAAGAATCCAGAAGAGTAGCTGCCCTCTGCCAGGGTAGCAGAGGACAGCCAGGCAGGCCGAATAGCCACAAGCTGGACAGACACAAGGTTTATATAGGGTTCTTAGGGGTGGAGTTTTTCAGGGGTGGATGGGGGGTTAGTCAGATTTCAATCCTTGAGCTCAGACTGGCTAGATCTCATGCTCAGGGATTAGTTGGTTTTCTGCACAGGTTTAGGGTCAGATTTGGCTGTGGTTTCTGGGCTAAAGTGTGTTTCTTTCACTGGTCCTTTTTAGCCTTTTGGCTTTAGTTTTTTAGGGCCAGGATGTATTTCGTTCACTGGTTTTGATTACAGGGACAAAGTATGTTTCTTTGTCACTGATTTCAGGGTCAGGGTGCATTTCTTTGGTTCTGGCTGCAGGGCCAAAGTGTTTCTTTAGCTCTGCTCAGGGTGTGTTTCTTTAGTTGGCCCTTTTCCCTTACACTTATGATTATTATCTGTGCTTGTAACAGATTATCCTCAAATACTAGAAACAAATCAAACATCCTTCAGTTGGATGAATGAATCCAAACATGGTTACTCAATGGAAACTATCCACAAGGAACAAAATACTAGCAGACAAAACTACATGGATGAATCACAAAAGAATAATGTGGAAAGACCACTTCCATTTTCATATATATGTGGTAAACATGTGTATGCATGCTCACATGTGAGTGTATATGAATACATGTGCATGTGGAGGCCCAAGGTTAACACTGGGAATTTTCCTCAATTGCTCTTAATCATATTCTTTGAAGCAGGGTCTCTCAACAAAACCCAGGGCTTTTGGACACTTCTAGCCTAGCTAGTCAGCTTGTTTCTGCCTTGCTCTGAAGATGCTGTCTCTGCATTCAGAGGCTTGAATTACAGGTAGAGACCACACCTACCTGGCATGTTTTGGGAGTTCTGGACATCTGAGCTCCAATCCTCTCAATCACTGAGCCATGTCTTCAGCCCAAAGGCTACCTTTTAAATGATCCTACTCATAACACATTTTGGAAATGGCAAAAAACTATACAGAAAATAGATCAGTACAAGTTGGGCATGGAAGCTCCTGTTTATGAGAAAGTTGAGGCAAGAGGGTTGCTTATGAGGTTGAGGCTAGCCTGGGCTACACAGTTAAGACCATGTACAAAATTAGTAGTGGTTTCTAGGAACTGAGGGTATAAGGAAGTTGATTAGGAAGATGGGCAAATAAGAGTTCTACATTTTGACTGGTGGGGGTAGTGACAAGGGGAGAGCTGTACTGAAGGGCTGAAGAGAGGAGGGACATTTCAAATCAGATGGCTCTGGAACTGGGAACTCCTGGCCTAGCTGGGTGACATTTATTTTTCAGACAAGGGTCTCATTATGTATCTAGAATTCACCATGTAGGTCAGGCTGGTTTCAAACTTGCACAGATCCCCTTGTCTCCTGAGATTAAAGTTATGCACTAGCATGCCTGGCACTCAGTGTCATGGGTACCAGTGGGTACAGGCAAGGCACCCAGTGCTGTGTCTCTGAGACAGGTGCTACCAGGCCAACAGCAGCCCAGCTTGAGGAAGCCTGGACTGTCATGTCTGATCTGAAGCTTACTCTGTTGCATGGCAACTTTTTCACTTTGGTCAAGTTGCCTCTCGGTGCCTGTTTTCTTGTCTATAAAATAAAGCTAACACTACCTAGCATACTGGGCTGCCATGAAAATTAAACAAGGCAGTAGATGTTAAAAGGTTGGGGACTCACATAGAGTGAGACACAGATGTCTCCTAGTGCTCCATTTCAGAGATGAGCAAAGCAAGGCTCAAGGAACTCCAGAGCTTTCTGCAAGGGCTCAGGTTTCTCTGGTCACAAAATAGAATCCACATTTGGATACAGATCCTATTACATCTGATAGCAAATCCCAGCCACTTCCTATATGGTGCTTCCTAGCTGTCCTCAGATGGGAGGAATGGAGAGGACCCTCAGGCCTCCCTAATAAGGGCACTAATCCTACCATGCGAGTTTCCTCACCATGACCCAATCACCTCTGCAATATCTTCTTTTGAAAAGCCATCACTGTAGCAGGGAGGGTCATCAACAAACAAGACACATTTATCCCATAGTGGTGGTTTCTGGCCCTGAGTCTGGTACTTCACACACAGGCTAGGCCTAGTCCAGCCTGCTCAGTACTTTGGAGCCATCTCCACCCTGATTCTGGTTCTTTCCACTGGCAAATTTAAATCTGATTTTAATTCTGGTCCCAGGGTCCTTCTGCCTCTTTTTTTTTTTCCTCCTTTTTCTTTTTTGGTTTTTCGAGACAGGGTTTCTCTGTGGCTTTGGAGGCAGTCCTGGAACTAGCTCTGCTCTTGTAGACCAGGCTGGTCTCAAACTCACAGAGATCCACCTGCCTCTGCCACCCGAGTGCTGGGATTAAAAGCATGTACCACCACTGCCAGGATTTTCTGCCTCTTTCTACTAGAGGGAGGACCACACAGAGCCCAGAGCCTAGAGCCCAGAAGAGGGTCTGTGACTCCTGTAGGTATCTGGAGAATGGATGGGGAGGATATAAAACTACCCTGCTTGGAGAAGCTTGGGATAAGGTCCTGTGTGAGGGAGCAAAGGGGAGAGTGCTTGGCCTGTGAAAAGATTGTGGTGGTAAAGCAGGCGGCTCAGAGAGCACGTGTGACCCAGGGAGCCTGCCTGGATGGGTCTTTTGTTTCCTGGAAGGCTACAGTAATCCTAACTGATCTTCCTTGGCCAAAATGAGGTGCAGGTACTGGCCAGGGTCAAGGTGCTGTCTGTCTGTCTGCAGTCCAGCTTGACTTCCTACAGAGGGGAGAGGGGAAGAAGGACTCAGGATACTTGGTACTGGAATTGAAGGAAACTGTGTTAAGGGCCAGAGAGTGCTTTGCCTTATCTGCTCATCTAAGAGCTGGAGACTTCAGAATCAATACATCTATGACCAGGGACATCCTCACCCACCTACCCAGTTGGGTGTATGCATTTGGGGATAACTACTTGGTGGATAAATAAGCCAATCTCTTCCCCTACCAGGAGAGGCATCCTGGCTTATATGTCCCTGCTGTGTCCGTGGGCAAGTCTCACCTTTTCATCCAGCCTCAGTTTTCTTCTGAACCATGAAGGAGTTGGCATGGTATTCATGGAGTCCTTTATATGCCTCCTTTATTCCCATTCTGAAGAGTTATGAGCAATTCCCTACAGGCCCACCGTAATAGCCTGGCATGGCCCAGCCCCACAAACTTCTTAGGACAGGGTAGGCCACACTAAGCAGAGACAGGTCTGTTTGGATAGCTCAAGGTCCCAAGACAGAAAAGTAGCTCTGTTGTCCATCTGCAGAGACCTTTGAAGAAATGTTTTAGCTCTGGCTATAGCAGAGCCAGACCCAGCCTGGTCACTGGATCAAGCTTACATCAGCAGGGAGGAATAGAGCTTAGTGGATATAATGAGATGCCTCCTTGTTAGCTTCCATGGAGCTCCTGTCCAGGTAGGGTCTGGGCTTACTAGAGTCAGCTTAGGGGCCCTAGTGCCCCTCAAGAGTAGTAACAGCTTTGATCCAGTGCAGGGGCTATGGGAGGCCAAGGAGACCTGGGATCCCAACCTGGGTGGTATGGTTAAGGGCAGACAAGGATAGTAACGGGTCCTGGCCCTCAGCCTAAGTGATCATAACCATGACAAACCTAGACTAACCTTCTACCTAGACTAGTCTGGGCTATCAAGCCTGGCTTTATTTCCTCAAATATATGCTTCCCACTAGGAATCACAGTTCTTGGAGATTCTCTGTGCACCTAAGACCAGCTAGGCCTTGCTTTGGTCACATTACACCCAGATATCAGCTATTTGCAGAAGACACAACAATGGCACCCAAAGGATCAACACATAGTAGGTATGCACAGGTATGGGAAAGAGTGGCTGCTGGTCTTGTTCTGTTAGGTCAGGGGAAATAAGGTGGCAGCAGAGATGCCCTCCACAGGGATGCTCAAAGTACCTCAAGTCCTCAGCCTCTGGTGGCAGGAACACTGAGACATGGTCCTGAGAAGGGGTCTTGTGTACTGGATCTTGCCAGTTTCAGCTGGTGTGTCCCAAAGGAGACAGTCTGTCAGCTGTGTGAACATGAGGGTGGATACAAAGCAAAGGGCCCGTCAAACGCACAAGATCAACTGTTTATTGATTTTTGTTGTTGTTCTAAAATACTATACATTTAAAGGAATTTCTAAACATTAAGGACTATAGCATAGGAACAAGGGTTTCTGCTGGTAAGCTGTCATGACACAGACACAGTGAAACAGGGCGCTCATGGCAAACACTGAGGAAACACGAGTTGCTGATGTACAACAGTAGACACTGTCTGAGCTAACAAAACAAAGCCACCGCTGGCCGAGCCCCCCACCCAGCCTAACCGCTGGGGCTCAGAACAATTCCACTGCACTTGGGGACAAGAGTACCTGGAGGGTCTTGTGCTGAGGGCGGAACCCCTCCAACTCTCCAGTGAGCAGCACAGGGACCATGAAGCCTGTGATGACTGCAAAGACCTGGGAGATTTTCCAGTGCTCTGCCATAGAGCTGGGGTTCTGGCAGGGAGAATTAGACTTCTCAGCAGCCTCCACTCAGAGGCCAGAGCCACATCTTAACCGGGAGGAGGCTGTCAGACAGCCATGCCTATGCCTCAATGCCATGGGCTTCAAGCAGTTGACAATGCCTGCTTTCAGAAGCCACCAATGCTCATTTCAACAGTAGGCGAACTTTATAGATTCTCTGAATATCAAATCATATATACAGATATACATCAAGACATGAATCTAATGTAAAGCATCTTAACCTATAGATGCAACTGCTTTGAAAAGTTAGTCTTCTTTTAACTTTCCAAATCACTAATAAAACTGTTAATCTGCAAAAACTGAAGCAAGAATAGAGTGAAAATAATTTCTAAACATAGTGATGTTGGGGAATGCTGCAAAATGTTACCCCTGCAACTGGCACTTGCCATGGAACCCTGCTGCAGCAACCCCACATCTGAACAAAACAGAGAAATTAAGACAGCTTACATGGAGACCATCTCAGATCAATCTAGGCCATAATTTATGTGACTGGAAGAGCATATAAAAAAAGTATAACTGTACATTGCCTTTAAATTAAAACCTCAAACTCTTTACTCAGAAAATGGCATTGAAGTCTGTTCACTGAACTTGCAGGTAGGGACTCATCAGAGAAAATAATCAGTGGAACAAGAATCAGTGTGATCCATCATTGACTCAGGAGAGGCAAGGGCAAGAAGGTGCAGATCCATGATACAGAGAGATGGTGCGGGTAGGGAGGGGCTTGGCTTTCGCTGTTGGACCATGTCTTCCTGTGCCTAGATCTGCCCAGATGTGCTTGGAAAGGGGCCAAGTCCCCAGTGAAATCACCAGCTCATCTGCCTTCAAAACACACCAGGAAGCCAAGAACAACACAACCATCATCTTTTGCAGGTGGAGTGGATGCCTACGCGGCTGCTGGGGGGCGCTAGAGGTGTCACTGCACAGGCCAAGGCTAACGGAGCTCCTGAATCCCCCAATCCGTCTCTCCGCTAGCCTGTCCATGGCCTGTCACTGGATAGCCTCGACGTAGTTGGCTGGATATAGGCCAACCTGACCGCTGTCCAAGCGTCCCTTGCACCAACCCTGTTCATCCTCGTCCTCTATCTTGGTCAACTCATCCCCTGCAAAAGAAAAAGAGGATAACCATAGTGACAGGGCAGGCAATACTGACCACAGAAAGTCACCTGTGCATCCAAATCCCATGTGGATGTAAAACAAGCTTCTAGAAGGATCCTTAGAGGGTCTCCAGGGCAGAGGGATAGGCAGCCTTCTGAAGATGGGGCAAGACCCTAGATATCTCACTACTAAACTGTATTCAATGCTTCTGTCCCAGAGACCACTGTAATCCAAAGATGGCAGCTCTCAAAGTAACCCTGTAGCAAGTAGCTGTCCAGGTTGTAAAAGCACCAGGCTTAGCCTTGTGTCTATCCCAGGCTGCCTTGCTTGGCAACATGGCCTCATGTTTTTTCATTCTGTGTAGTGGGGTAGTATCATTGGGGCTCATTCTTGCATCCTTTGAGGTTTTTCTTCCGGAGCTACTGTTGGCCTGGCAGACTCCTGGGCAAACAGGGTCTTCTTTCTAGATACTCCCATCTGAAGATGAAGACACCACTGAGGCCCGAGTGCTAACACAGGGTTCCCAGGATGCAGAGAACATGAGTGTGGTGTGCTATCATGACACAGGAGTTCACTCTCTGCAGCAGTAATGGAAAACTGCCTTGGCTCACAGTGGGGACACAGGCAGGAGCTAAAAAGGTTAACGCAGCAAAGTCTGCAGTAGCGAAGAGGATAAACAAGAGAACTAGTAGGCAGCATGAGATACCCAAGCTATACAGCCAAGAGGAAGGACAAAGTTCTGGACCAGCGATGACATTCTGACTAGCCCCCAAAGGCTTTGAAGGACACACTAAAGTCATGATCACCCTTTATTATTATAATCTTGCTTTAGTGACAGGCTAAACTGTAAGCTTCTTGCAAGAAGCTTCTGCTTAGGAGACCAGAGACAAGAGTTAACCCTGAGGTACCCAAGAAAGACTGCAGCTATAGTTTGGTGGCTTGGTAAAGAGACAAAAACAGAAATGTCAAAACATAGAGATCTTAGTATAATTAACAGTACATAGATCCCTGTAAAATCAAGAGGTAGTAATTTCAGCCGGTGACAAACAGCAGACAGTGAAGGTCAATGGCTAACAAAGCACAAGTCAGAGAGAGCTGGCCTTTACCTGGCCCCAACATGAACAACACACTATCATTTCCCTGACTGGGACAAAGGGACATGCAAAGATCAAGTAGGGGAAAGGTGCTATAGTTAAGAACCACACATGAAATTAGCAGGGACTTTATAAGACTTCGAGAACAAAAGACAAGTCCCCTTGGCAGGCTGGATGCCTCCATTCCTAGGGTGAGTATTTGGGAAAGTCACCTACCAGCCTTGAAGCTCAGCTCATCGTGTTCCTGCCCCTCATAGTCATAGAGGGCCCTAACTCGCACTTCTGTTCCTGAGGTAGTGTCCTCGTCAAATGGGTTAGAGTCCCCATTGGCATCCGTGGAGGAGAAGGGGTTGTTAGACTCATCGTCAGACCAGTCAGCAGGATAATTCTGAGTCTTCTCATAGCTGCTGACACTGCAACAGAGAATGACATGAGGCTCTTAGCAAGGGACTGACAGAGGATATGAGGTCCCCACCCAGAGTTCCTGCCCCACAGGCAGGTGCAGCCAGGCCCCTCTGAGCCTTCATGCCATCCATTCATCCTGAGGAGAAGCTGGGGGACTGCCAATACACCAGAGCAGTGTCTGCAGGTAGACCTCGACCCACTTCAGCAGGTCCCCCAGCTTAGACTGCGTTTCTGTCTTCCTGTAGTGGTGCTGCTCAGGCCTTAAAGGGTTAACAAAGGACAGAGGAAAAGCAATCAGAGTGTTAGCTGTGCCATCCCAGAGGGGTGGAGAGGCCTGGAATGCAGAGGGCAGGCACCTAGTCCTGCAGGATTCATGCATTGCTGAAATGCTGAGGGGGTGAGACCCCAAAAGACCCCTGGATAGAGAGAAAAAGACACACAGAGAGCGAGGAGGAAGCCAGAGGGAAGCGTGTGTTCACCAACTTTTTGGCCTTAATGTCTTCCTTCTCACTGACGGTGCTGCCCGTGTCGTCCTCGTCCTCGAAGGGGTTGTAGCTGGACTGTAACTGCGTGGACTGGGCGGGGTTGCTCGGGACACTAAGGTTGCTATGGGGGAGAAAGAGAGCTTTCAGGGATCACAGCTGGGGGCCCACTGAGGGCCCTGGTGTCTCCAGCTGTAGAAGACAGTGACAGCATCTCTAGAGTTACAGCAACTCCTCCCTCATCTGATAAGGACAGTATTGTTTAACTAAAAGATAATTATAGTAGGGCATGAGGCTATACGTCAGTGTGTCACAATACCTCAATCACCTATAAGTTAGTTGCCCACCACAGGTGCACAAGCACTTCCTGGCTCAGGGTTTCTCCATCCCTTCATTCTCACATAAGGCTTAGTCAGTGGGGAAATTGATGGTGGAGCTCCTCTAGGAAGCAGGGGTCCCAGAAGGACTGCATCTGTGGAGTAAGGGCCTCCCCAGCTCTCCAGTGGCCCTTCTAATTAATAAACAGGCCAAACAGGCCAATGGTCAGCTTCCTGGTGCTGGGGCTTCCACAGTCAGCACTAAAGCTTGCCGCACAGAGGGCCTTTAGTGCTCTGGAGTCAAACTATCCTTTGCCAACTGTTTCCCAGCTTAGCATCATCCAGCAAGACACTGGGCATTAGAGAGTGGGATGAAGGGGCTGCAGTGTGTAGGGTACTATCAGGGAGCCACCACAAGAAAACTGTTTAGAAAGTCACCCTGGGCTGATGTACTGTGCCTCCTTGACTACAACTGCCACTCACACCAGTTTCCAGGGCTTTAGGCAGCATAAAACTGAGCAGTTACCACCCCAGAGCCATTAGAGGAAGGTGGGAAAGCCCTCAAATGCCAGAGTGACCCTACCTGGCTGTCCAGGAAGTGTGTTGGACACCACCAGACCCTCTGCCCTTCTGGGCTCCCTGCTCTAGTGGACTTTTCTGAGGGATCTGGTGCTGGGCAATGAACTGGTGCATTCTCTCTGGCCAGTCACTAGTCCACAGGATCTCCTCAGGGAGATCCCAATTCCTTCCACCTACTACTAGCACTGAGGACACTGGGGACAAAGGCCTGGTTCTGAGGTTGGGCCCTCAAGACCTCTGATCACAGCAGCTGAGCAGAACCAGCCATGTGTGACCAGGGACCTGGGAGACAGTAGGGGCTAGTGCCTCATTTATACCCCAAGCCTATTAACTAGAACCCGAGCTAAGGTGACCATTACCTATGCATGGCACAGAGGCCTCTAGCCAAGTCCTACAGCATAGATTTGCCAGAAGGTTCTAAGGACCACAGTTGGTACCCCTTCTATCCACAAGTCTTTTTATACAATGAAGTCAGAATTTTTTGTCGTGAGGACAAGGGAGTGTTCTATTCAGGGTGCTGGGACTGAACCCAGGGCTTTTACTTGCCTGACAAATGATCTGCTGCTGAGTTACACCCCAAACCTATTCAGAAATAACTACCACTAAGTATGGGGGACATGCGAGCATCCCCCGCTGTCCTGTATCTACTGGCACCTCCACACAGATGTTCCAACAGGATGATGCCACTAGCATTATGTCTCTATCTGCTATTTCCACCCAGGGCTCGACCACGGAGATGAAAACAAGCACTTCCCTTAACAGGACAGACACAGTGTGCAAAAGGCATTCTCTGCATCTTTCAGGAACACCAGCAGCAAGCACAAAGAGAATTGAGAGATGATTCACCCAGAGCTCACAGAGTTCCCAGAACATTGTACTTAGGGTCTCTGTCTCATGTGGAATCCTCCAAGTGCCCAAGCTGGTGGCATCCCAGGACCAGCAATCCTCACTCCTGACCAGATGAATAGTTCTGGACTGGAGCTGTGTCTGGAGCTCACCTGCCAGTCTTGTTCTGTTCAGACTGCTCCCCTGTCTGGTTAATTCCTGTTAGGGTAACACCATCAGCAGCCTTCTTCTTCTCTCTCCGGCTGAGAGTTCGATTCAGATCTGCAGACCACTCCTGGGCAAGTGGGCCACGAGAAAGAAATGGGAGGCTCATTTTTGGGAAACCACAGTGGTCCAGAACATCTGCTCGGCCAGCAGCTACCCACCCTATGCTACTAATAACATTCAGCTTTTTGGTCCTTGCTCTCCTGTTTCCAAAAAAAACCCTCAAGCTGCCTATTGGGCCTAAAGGATATGAAGGTCAGCACCCATTTCACCACAGGGCCCTGACATGAAATAGCAGACTTTATAGTACACAATGGTAACAACTGAACTAGGCCTGAAGGCTAAGAAACACTGAACATGAGCCACATAAACCACAGAAACACTGAATCATGGCTCATGATACTTACTGTCATAGAGAGCCTCCTAATCCCATTCTCTTAGGCTCTATGTCCCCATGCCATGGGCTCTGGGGGACTCGAGCCTCTCATGTAGACATTAGCCAGCCTGGTAGGGAGCCTGGCTGAAGCATACAGCTTAGCCCATATGATCCATTCCACTTATGCTCTAAACTCTAGATCACAGGGTTGACAGCTCTCTGAAGGGTTCTGAGCATGCCTGCCACATAGGAAACTGTACCAGAACTACAAATAAAATCAGAGGCTAAGTGGCTATGGCATGGCAAAGGAGACTGACAGGCAGGCACTCAATGCTCAGGTCTCCAAAGGGACCTTTAACCACTTTTAATCAGAGTGATAGGCTGGCAGCTAACAGAGAAGAACAGAGTTTATGTCCTCACAGGTTTTCTGTTTTCTTAACAAGAAGCTTTCACCAACTGTTGAAACGTATGGAGGGAGGGGGTTTAGGTCTTGATTTTCTAGTAGAGTCCCGTGTGTTTATGCACTTAATGATTTCTCTTTATCTCCCAACTCCATTTATCAAAGTAGTGAAATTATAACCCAGTGAGTTAGCTAATCAGGTTAAACATGCAAACAAAACAAAACAAAAAACATTTGCCTTGAAAGTGTGACAACCCAACTTCATAGAAGGAGAAGACCAACTCCACAAAGTTACCTTCTGGCTCTCTTTTTTGTCCTCTTCCCCCCTCTCCCCCTCCCTTTTTCTCTCTCTTCCCCCCCCCCACACATACACACGTAACTTTAAATTTAAAAATTTAAACTAAATTTGCCTTAATGTACAGCATTGCCCCACCTTACAAAATATCGAGGCCACAGGGCATTTTTGATACATTAAGTCTAGCTTTTGATTTGTCAGATGGAGAAATAAAGAGAGGGCAAGGACTCTGAGGATCACAGTTTTGGGCCACGGACCTCAACCCAAGTCACCTTGTCTATTAACGACTGTGCTGACTGAAACAAGTGGGTTGAGAACTCAGCTGGAACCTCAAGTTCCCTGTGTGACCTATGAATATAAGTGGGCTCTTCTAGAAGAAAGGACTAACGTCAACCTCTCTATTCCAGAGCTGGGGACTCTACAGACAAGTGAGTAAGTGGGCTGACTACATGCAGTAGGGAACATGGCAATCCATGAGTTAATCATAAAACAGAAACTTACTTCATCCTCGTGGCATGAAAAACAAAAACAACGTCATTAGAGAAAGTCAGAAACAAGCTGGCAACAACTATCAATGTGAGCACAAGGGACACAGGAGGTCCCTGGTCCCCAGCCAGGGACCCACAGAGGAGCCCCCTCCAGAAGGACCATCAGCCCACTCTTCCTCCCTGTTGCCCTCTTTGGAATAGCAGCCACCCTGAGGGGAGCAGGAGAGTATCTTGTGATACTCTAGAGCAACAAGCTGCTTGCTAAGGTGTAAGGACAGAGGCAGTCCAGGTTCTGGCTACTATCAGGTCAGAGAAGCCATAGCCATGCTAGAGACATCTGCCTGGCTTGGAGGACTCTTAATAGCAATTGCAGGGTGAGGGCCAATACCATACCAAATGAATGAGGAAGAGAGAACGCTTTCTTTCAGGGAACATGGCTGGTATGGCTTCTGGCCACTACCTCCTATACTGCTGTTAGGGAGTTGGGTGGGCCTGATGACCAAACCCTAGCCTCAAGACCCACGAGCCTTCAGATTATATAACATAAAGATACTGCCACCTAAAGCCCACAAAATGGGAGAACAGGAAAACTAATTTTGAGACACGATTCACAGGATTTACAGCCACGGCAGAAAAAAGGCCCCAGGAAAAGGATAAGATAAGCAGGTCACTAATACTGGCTGCACATGTGGCCTAACATGAGGCCAGGGGTCAGACTGGGCACTTCACTTCCTGGATACCATGGCTGGTGCGATAAACACTTTTTTCTTCTTTTTTAGTCTGGGACACGAGGGGAGTGCCAATGGTGAGTGAGAGTACCTCAGGACTTGAGAGACAGTACTGAGACACTAGATACCATCCCAGTCAGGGCTACTGCATATCCAAAGCAGAGAGTGAGAACAACATTCATAGTCCAACTAAAGGGGCAAAGTTAACTCCTTACCTCAAACTGTGGCCAGTTCATGGCCATGCCTGGCCCATGGTTGGCTCTGAACCACCTCAGGTCTTCTACTGCATCAGCTGCTTTGATGTTCTGCTCCAGCTCTCGGTAAATGGTTTTATAGCTAAATCAGAGACAGAAGGACAGCTCTACAAAAGGCAGAACCCAGCCGCATTCCTCATATCCATAACAGGCCCTGTAGCCTGCATGAATCTGTCTCCCAGACATAGATCAGGAACGCCATTCCTGGGCCAGCACATGTACAGACACACACCATCCTCTAGAAGCTGGGACCCACCGAAAAATAAGCTTCACATCACCAGGCAGCACACTGAGACTTGCCCTGCATCAGATGCTGGGTGTGCTTTGTGGAGCAACTGCAGTCCCACTGGGTCAGGGCATGTTGAGGAAGAAGCCCCTTCCTCCATCTCTCTCAGGAGAGCTGGAGGTTTTCCTCCCCAAGTGACAGGTAGTGTGGGAGGAGGGCAGAACTAGGAGGTGTAGTTGGGCCTCCTGCAGCCAAGAACACGGGTCTTGGACTGGACTGAGAGGTCACTTAGTACCTACTTAGGTGGTTCTTTTCTTTTTCTAAGCCTCAGTTTCCATCAATGAAAAGTGGGCATAAGACCTATTCTATCTAAGGTTTGGATTGTGGTCTCCAAATTCAATAGCTGAAGCCCTAACCTCAGGAGGTGGCCTTTGCTGAAAACAGGGTCTTTCAGCGGTGAAAGCTTAAAACAGGTTCTATAAAGTGGTCCCAATGCAGCAGGGATGCTGTCCTTACATAAAGGAGACATGCACACTAGATAGTCATGGAAAGATGGCCAGAGGATGGACAGAAGAGGTGAGGTGTCCGGAAAGCTGAGGACTGTGGCAGACTCCACAAGCTAGGAGAGGCAGGAAGGACTTGCCTGGATCTTTCAGGAGGAGTGTGGTCACACCTTGGTTTGTGATTTCTGTCTTCTAGAACAGAGTGATGAGCTTCCCTTGTCTGCCACCCAGATTCTGTTACGGCAGCCCTAGCAGCACCACACCATGTGCGACCCTCTTCCCCCCGACCCACCCTCGGGTGGCCTGGGACACAGGGGCGGACTGTGCTGATTCAGGCCTCTGCCACGGCCAAGTACAAATATAGTGGGAGGTACCTCATACAGAGAAGAGCAGGACACAGTCCCAGCCCTGTCCCTTTTCCTGTCCCCTAAAAGCTTTGTAGCAGCTCAGTTTCCTCACCAGCAAGATGGGGACAATTCTGCCACTTTCCAGGCAGTCACAGAGATGAAATGACAGCAGAGTGGCTGTGCAATGACTACTTTCCACCTTTTTTGAAGAGCCAGAAGGGATGTCATTTTCTACTTGGACCTGACATTCACTTCCCAAAGGAAGATCCTTCAGATGGATGAAGGAAGTGGATTTCTTTCTCTGTCCTGTTATCTGAGTCTCTCTTGATGCAGGTATGCTGTGTCACTAGTCAAACTTGTGTCTTGCCATTCTGGCTTCTCCAGGACCTACAGTCACCAAGATGCCAGTGGTCGGTCGAGCCGGCAGCAGGGATGAGAAGACCTCTACAAGGGACTGTCCTTGTGGGCAGAAGACATGAGGCCGGCAGCAGGGTTGAGAAGACCTCTACAAGGGACTGTCCTTGTGGGCAGAAGACATGAGGCCTGGCCAATGCTCCATCAGCCCAGGTGGATTTCCAAAATGCTGGGTCTGGCTGGTCCTGGCTGTGGCACCAGGACAGACAGTTCCCTTCCTGGCCAGACCTATTTGGAGCTGGCAGCATCAAGCCCACCATGCCTGCCCTGCTCAAGCCTTCCATGGCTGTGCTGTATGCTGGCTCTGCAAACAGGCCCTCTGGGTCACTGCCTGTCCCCCAAGGCAGCCACGCAACACCTGAGTCTATTCAATACCAGCCTCCCTGTAAGTCACAGCGATGTTTTTTGCCTCAGAGAAACTTACCTAGCCACAGTGGACAGGTCCAGGTGCTTCTGGACCTCCAGCAGAACCTCCCTGAAGAAGCGCAAGCGCTTCTCCTCAAACTGCTGGCACTGCTCGAACACCTGCTCCATGTTCTCCATGTACTGGGGTGTGGTCTGATCAAGCTCCTTCAGGGTCTTCTCATACTTGTCCTTGGTCTGTGTTGAAATTAGCACAGGCAGAGGTTTTGTTTCCATCCCACCTCTGAGTACCCCTTGTTCCTCCACTGCTGCTCAGCCCTCCCTAGATTTCAAACGTGGGAGCAGGAGTTCCAGGGCCTAGCATCCTACAAGTACAGTCCAGTCCCTGTACCTAGGCCACTGGAACAACTTCTCTGTCTTCTCACACCGGGCATCACATCTCCTCCATCTAACCCCAAGACTCAGGCATAGAAGCCCCTTTCTGTACATTCTAAGGAGACTCCTCTTCTGGAAACTTTTCCTGACCATGTTCTAGGTCCCATGTTTTTGACCCTCTCATGGCATATCCTTGCTTTTTTCCCTCAATGAGGAAAAAAAAGGTCACAGAGTTCCACAGACCCTCTGGTTACACCCCATCATCTTTAGCACTGTCCTGTGCTCCAACTGGAAGCACTGTGTAGGAGCTCTGGATCATAGATCCTCAGCACCGAGAGGGTCAGGAACATTCAAATCACAAAGCCTCTGGTAGCCTATGGAGAACCACAGATGTTCCTCTTACTGGAAAGCCCCTTCTTCCAGCTTAATTATACTGAGGCTATGCCCTGTCCCTAGCATCAACCAGGGACTAAGCAGGGTTATGATGTGAACCTCCTCTCTGATGCTCACTTTCTGACTAGCCAGAAGAAGGTATGAGTAGCAGCTGGTGATAGCTTGCACTCCCTCCAGCATTCTAGGACAACACTGATCACTCAGGTGCTGACATCAGTGGGAGACCACCCAAGAAGGGCCAGTTCCCAAAGGGAAGCCACTACAAGTGTCTGTCTCCTGGACAGGCTAGACCCTAGGTCTGCTCCAAGAAAGCATCTTATTGCACAGAAACATACTGTCTCTGGGGAGAGGTTTCTCCTGTCCTTCCTTTATATAGGCAGAAAAAATAAGGCTCCTCAATTTCCTTGACACAGACAGGCAGGCAGGCAGGCAGGCAGGCAGGCAGGCAGGCAGGCAGGCAGGCAGACAGACACACAGACACACAGACAGATACACTATCTTTCTTCTAAGCATCTTCCTGGGCAGCAGATTACCTGTGATCCTAACAAAGTATTCTCCAGGCCTTACGTTTCTTGAGCTCTACTCCACAGAGATGCAGATCCCTCAAAGCTCCCCCAGTTCCTGACCCCAGGTGAGCTGGGGGGACTACTTCAGCACAGACCCTTATGGAGATGGCATTGCCTCTTGCTATGAGTGGCAGCAAAGAAAGCAGTAGTGTAGGGTGCAGGCTCTGGGGTCCGAAATCGTTGCTCTCACATTACAGAGTAGCACACTATTTGTGTGCTACTCTGACCTTGGTTCTTTATATACAGAGCAGAAATGCCACCACACAATCCAAATGGACGCCATGCCTTATCTCAGATCTGGTAAGGGTGTCAAGCAGGTGCCACCTGCCAGCCTCAAGTCCTATTGGGAAAAGAGCCTGCTGTGAATCCCCTCATCTGCTCCTGTAGACATAGTAGGCTGGACCACAGGCAGGGATTGGGGGAAGGGGGTCCTGGCCCATCACACCTAGAGCAGTGGCAAATGGGAGTTCCTTTGAGATAACCCTTCTGTAAGCAGTGAATATATGTTGCTCTCACTGGTTGATAATAAAAGCTGCTCTGGCCTATAGCAAGGCAGAATGTAGCTAGGTGGGGAAGCCAAACTGAATACAGGGAGAAGAAAGGGCAGAGTAGAGAGAGACGAAAGCCAGCCACCCAAGAAGCAAGATGGTAAAAGCCTGAACTATAGGCCAAACATTCTGTGATTAATATTAAGCCTTTAAGTGATTATTTAGAAGCTGCTGTGGAATAGGACGAGCAGAGAAACCTCTGTTTACAGGGAGTTGAAAAGCCCAGCTAGTAGTTAATTCCTGTGACTCTGGTATCTTCCAAGTAGAAGCCCTCCCTGTACCAGTGGGATGCATCAGATCACAAAGTGCAGACAAAGTCATGTCCATGTGACCTTCTCACTGACCCCTGAGGTAGACAGCCTCACGGCAGGCGTAGAAGAGCTCCTGAGGACATGGCAGTGGGTATTAAGATATTTGTTCTCTCTCTTATTGGCCAAAAGGCACTGTTCTGTCACCCCCCAGCCCCTGTAACCTCTGGAGAGGGCAGCTGCCTCTCTCCAATGCCTTACTTCCCTATGGGCTCCGAGGCACACCCTTCCAACCTGCATCTAACCTTTGGATCTCCACCTGCAGCCTTTCCTCCACATGTTTTCCCCTCTTCCCTGGTCTGCTTCCTAGTATATCCCAAGCTCCTAAATCTGCCTTCCTATGAAGAGCACTTGTGCTAACCTTCCAGCCCTGCTTATGTGCCCTCTTCCATCTCTGTACTCTGCACAAGCTGGTCTTCCCTGCTCATCCCAAATGTCCTCAAATGTATCTCTTGGGAAGCCACCAAAACGAATTTGTTACTGAGTACAAGGACCACACTTTCCTGACTGCCTGACACTTGGCTCTGTCCTTAGCTGAGGCAGGTACAATGCCTTTGCTAAGGTGGGGCTTGAGTGTTTATATGTGAGGCCCTAAGAATGAGTATGTTTTATTGGCATTTATCTTCATCCAGTCACCTAATCAAATAGTTATGAAAGGCTCACTGTATGCTACACAGGTGAACAAGCAACAGTGGCATTCGACACAGCAAAGCAAGTGTGGGTGGGGTTTACCTTCAGGACATCCTGCTTGCATTTTTCTATCTTGTCTTGCAGTTTCTTCAGCTGTTCAGGGTTGAGGGATGGATCTGCTTTGCTGTTGGCTTCTCGAGAGATGGCCAGTTTTTCCTCTTTGCATGCAGTGTGGTGGGCTTTCTTTGCTGCTTCTACCTACAGGGAGAGTAAGTTCTGAATGCAACACGGCTGCAAGTTCAGATCTTCAGATGCACAGCCTGTGGAACTGCATGTGCTGTCAGATGAGAGGGAAGGCAGGGACACTGTCTGTGCTTTGTCACTATAACAACTGGCTGGAACAAAAGGCCTCACATGATTCTAGGCACTGGGGACACAGGACAGAAGAACTGACACATGGCTTCATTTGTAGATTTGAATTAGGTGGCCAAATGCAGGCATAATTAGAAGAGACTAAGTGTTATGGAGAAAATCAAGCAGGAGAGAGATACTAGGAACACCAGAAGGGCAGGGATAGAAGTCTATAGTGAAGGGTAGGGAAAAGCCTAAGATTGCTTAGAGTAAAAGGAAGAGAAAGATGTTACTGGATAAGAACTTGAGTTTAGAGCTCTGCCAGCAACATAAAATTCTGCAGTCTGTGATGGGCTGGTATGGATTCAATTTGAAGAAAGCACATAAGGCAGGGTCTTGGGCCCAGAGATAGCTCTTCACCATCAGCCATGCTCTCCTGTGGCTAAGGTGAGATCCTGGAAGTGCAGGAAGGGAGGCCTGTCAGTGGAGAGAGGCAAAGCAGGGCTAGGGGAGGGACGGAGGTACCTCTTTCAGTTTCTTGGCCCAGGGCTTCTGGGCCTTCCGGAAGCCCTCCTCTGCTTCCTTCGTCTCCTTGAAGCCTCCCATCATCTGTTTGTGAAAGGCTTCCTTCTGCCAGTTCTTGATCTTCTCAAAGTCTTCATTCATCAGCGACGCCTTCACTTCCAGGTGCAGCTCACTCACCCTCTCTGCTTCAGACATGACAGCCATCCAGGCCTTCTCCACAGTCCCATACTGTGGTCCTGACACAGGAGGAGAAGCATGTTAACTCAGCCTCTGCTAGCAGCAGGGTTTCCTGTCACCCCCACAGCTGTCTGCCTGAGAGCAAGACAATTCCTTTCCAAAAGCCTTTGGGCTCTTGTGTGTGTGTGTGTGTGTGTGTGTGTGTGTGTGTGTGTGTGTGTGTGTGTGTGTGTATGTGTACATGCACATGTGTGCATGTGGGTACATGCAATTGTGTCAGTGAATGTTCATGTGCTGTGCATACACATTTTATGTGGAGGACAAGGCTCGTGCTAATCTTCCTTAACTGCCTCTCTCTCTCTCTCTCTTTTTTTTTTTTTGAAATAGGGTCTCATGGAACCTGGACTTTATGAATTCAACTAGACAGGTGGGCCAGTGATCACCCAGGTCCTCTGGTCTCTATTTCACAGAACAGGGATTACAGGTGTGCAGTGCTATGCTTGCTTTTTAAAAAGATCTACTTTTATTTTAAATGTACGTGAGTATCTACATATTGTATGTATAATGTGTGCATGCCTGGTAACCATGAAGGCTAGAAGGGGCTACTGGCATCCCTGGAACTGGAGTTACAGGTGTTTTTAGCTGTCACATGGGTGTTGTTAACAAAACCAGATCCTCTGAAAGAGCACCCGATGCTCTTATCCACTGAGACATCTACTGAGTCTTGCACCTGACTTTTAGGTAGGAAGGAGTTGGAATCAGGCCCTCTGTGTGCATGGCAAGTGCTTACTCACCTAAGCCAGCTCCCCTGTTCCCTTTGAGGTCTTTGAAACAACCCTTTAGGTCTCAATTTGCTTAAGGTGGCCAGAAAGGGGCGAACTTTCTGCAGTGAGATGCCTACCTCCCAACCAAGAACTCTCTTGCTCCCATGACAGTTCATGATTGTGAGTAGCCTCCCTCTAGATGGGAGCACCTTTATTCATTCCCATAGGCAGTGGGCCTAGAGGATAACAGTATCAACTGAGACAGGACCGGGAACACTTTGTAGTCCCAAACTCCATGCTGCTCTGGCTCGACTCAGATCAAGACTGCCAGTTGCTGTGAGTACATCAATGACTTGCATGGGTTTCACCTGGTTCACCGATGTCTTGCTTTTTTCTTGTCCTTGCTACCCAGACCCCTTATTCAAAGTGACAGTCCTGATCAAGAGTTTCCCTCCTGAGCCTTAGGGAATGAGAACAAAAGGAGGGTGAATTGACATAGTGAACTGACACCATCCAGAGATTTCTGTGTGGGCCTGTGCCGTTTCTCTCTTCTGTCTTCCCTCTCTCAGCACAGAGTTCCTTCCTTTCTGTTGAGGAAACAATCCTCTGTCCTGCAGGCACCCTCAGGCCCTCTGCACCTGTTATTCTCCTGTGGATGACAAGGGAGGGCTGCAACAGGAGATCAGGGATCTTTGCAGCTAGCAGTTTGCTGTCTCCATGGAAAGAGGACAGAAACTCATGCAGCTTCTGTTTACTGGGTAAAAAGCACTGTGCTGCCCTCCCCCCATAAAACACAAAAACAAAAAACCACAGACCCAGGCCCACTTGTGAGCAATTCTCAGAGGATCCCTGGCAAGTGAGTAGTTAATACCCATGCCCAGGGTACCTTACCCTTCTCTACAAGCTGCTTCCAGCGTCGGGCCCACTCTGTGAGCTGCTGTGCATATGCCTTCTCAATGCGTGCCCGCTCATGCAGACAGTTCATGAGGTCACCACACAGGCGATGGCCATCATCGATCCGCTTCACAGTTCGTTTGTAGTTCCCAACCTGTGAGTGAGATAGAGCGTAGGGTTAGGGTATGGTGTATACTTAGGGTGGCTGTCTACCTGCTAGACGCTCCAGAATGGTTAGCTTATCTGTTGCTGCTATATAAGCCAATAGGATCCCCTCATGTCACTCTAAGGGTCATCCTATTTCCGCACACTGATGGCTACCCTATGGTGCCAGACAAACGCTCCCCCCACCCCATTTATTATCAACTGAAATAAATAAATCATCAAACGAGCTTCTTAGTATATAACTCCAGGTCAGATCCTGTGGCAGAAACCAACTGGTAGGTCAGGGAAGGAGGCAGATGAGTAAGGTGCAGGGCTGAGGGAGGCTGGCAGGTCTTCAGGCAGATGGAGGAACAAATAACATCTAACTAAATGCCCACGTGTCAATTTCCCATTGACAGTAGTATTTATTTTTCCTACCTACTGAGTGCCAGGCACCTTAATAGGTGTTTCACACATTGCCTAATCCCTAAATGGTAGCAACTGTCCCCCACTTCACAGATAAGGAGACCGAGGCTTAGAGTCGCTGAGACCTGGCTAACTGCAGTCATACTAGCTGGGCTGAACATGAACAGCAAAACCACAGAGCAACTAGAAGAGCATGTAGGCCAGTACACCTCTGCAAGTTAAGGTGGTGTGCTTTAAGTAAGTAGCATTTCACAGCTCAAAGCTACATGAATGCACAGCCTTTCCCCAGGTATCCCAAACAACTGCAGACTATAAATACTATCTCCTGTTATGTCCAAAATCAAGAGGAGGTGTTGGAGAGATAGCTCAGCTGTCAAGAGCTCTTTCCAATTCCCAGCACCCACATCAGGTGGCTTACAACTGACTACCTCCAGCTCCAGGGGATTCCCTCCGACTTTTGTAGGGACATGCCTCAAGTATGCATGCCTGCCTACCTGCCTACCTACCTACCCCCCCACGAGAGAGAGAGAGAGAGAGAGAGAGAGAGAGAGAGAGAGAGAGAGAGAGAGAGAGAGAGAGAGAGAGAGAGAGACTGTTTCTTAAAAATCTGCAAGGGACTTAAATTGAGAATCTTTTACTAAGTCCTAGACATCATGATGAAAAAGACAGGGCTGCTGCAAGGAGTACTCAGGGAGCTCTTTACACCATAGACTAGCAAACCCGGGGGGGGGGGAGAGGAGAGAGGGGGGAGAGGAGAGAAGAGAGAGACAGAGGAGAGAGAGAGGAGGGGGGAGGACAGAGAGGGGGGAGAGAAAGGAGAAAGGGGAGAGAGAGGAGAGAGGAGAGGGAGGAGAGAGAGAGGGGGAGAGGAAAGAGAGGAGAGAGGAGAGGAAGGAGAATTCTCAAGTACAGGGTTAGGTAGGGCACAGGCTCTTACTGGGTGAAGAGAACAGACTTCTGTCAACACCAGGAGGTATTGAAGACATTAGGCACCAGCATGCCTGTAACTGTGATCCAACCAGCAATCTGGTTTCTGGCTAATACATTACATTCTAGGCAGGTAGGAGACTATTCCTTGGGGATGACACGAGAAGATGTGTGGCACACAAATGAACTGGAAGATAGTAGGTCAGGGTAGACTCACCAAAACCTAGAAACTGTATATAAATCACAA
This sequence comes from Cricetiscus sungorus, assembly GCA_030556225.1. NCBI lineage: Eukaryota > Metazoa > Chordata > Mammalia > Rodentia > Cricetidae > Cricetiscus > Cricetiscus sungorus. The sequence goes on along the minus strand of JANBXA010000031.1, from coordinate 19,284,678 downwards.
ATGCTTGTACACAAAGCTTCAGAAACGTGACAATCTAATCTGCACCACTGGAAGGGAGGAGGCAAACAGGCATGAATGAAGTAGAGAAGTACAGAGCAGGACCTGCACTGCCCAGCCCACAGTACCTTGCCTGAGAAATGGCTCAGCCAGTCTTCCCCATGGATGCCTCCCTGGTGAGACCACCTGCGGGCACTTGCATCACCTGCACCCCTTGGCTGCTGGAACTGGTTTCTCCAACCTGGCTCTAGCCAAATATTCCAGCTGGGTATCACATGTGCCCTTGTGAACATGCTGCCCATGGCCACAGTTTCTCTAAGTCACCTCAGGCACACTGGCCTTGGCCCTTAGCTGGACTAGACTCTCCTAGCAACAAGTGTCATACACTGCCATTGTGCATTACATCACAATGTTTCTGTTTTGCCAAGCAGGGAGTGACAGTCCCACTGTGACAGACAGGAATATTAGTGTCCCCATCTAATGGATAAGGAAATAGGACTGAAGAGGTATGGTCACCCATGATCATTCAGATACAAAGAGGCCTTTGGATCTCTTGGATTAATCAGGAGGGTAAAGAGTTATAGAGCAGGGCCAGGCCCCACTCCTGCTTCCACTGTATCCCAATGGCACTTCACCCCAGGAACCCCAAACTTAGATGCTACTAAGACCACTTGCCAAGGTAACCTTGATTTTACCCTTATCAGAAGGCTCAAGAACCACACCTGGCCCTTCTCATCCCTGGAAGAGGAAAGTACCTGTGTCAAGTTGCTCAGCAAAAGGCCGGCAATGTCTCTCCAAGTAAGTCCATGTTTTGAAACTCAAATGTCTAACCCAACATTGATAAAGGATGCCTAGAAGCTTCAGCCTCCTCTGTTGGGGTGGAAGACACAAGAAATGGCAGGCCTTTGAAGGTTGGTGCTTCATTACAGCTCTGTAGGTAGTAGCCACAAGATGGATTAAAAGGCTTTCTGACTTTGAGTTCAAGCCCCTAGGCTCTCTTGGCCCTCTTCCTTTTACCTTATCTTACAAGAATAGCAGCACAGATCAGGCTCTGCCCCAAACATGTGATGTGGCCAGGTCTCTTCTCTGCATTTCTGACCCTTGAGCTGAAAGGGGGATGAGAACACAGCACATATGTGCCAAGTGTCCCAGAGGCTCATACTGCAGGCTGGGCTTCCTCCCTGTCAGTGCTACTCTCTTAAATTGCATGGCAGGACCTAAGTTCTTTTCTGGCTTTGTCTTATCCACACAGTGAAGGCATGAGAAGCAGGTTAGGTGACCTCCAGAGGTCCTTCAGGGTTCTGGAATCATGAAATGAGCCCAGTCTGCCACTGCCACTAGCCAGCTAACTCCAAACAGCCAGTTGGGCGTTCCTAATTTTCAGCTTCTGGTGTTCTGGCCACTCCCTCTTGCCACCCACAAATATTTAATGAACATCTGTGTGCCAAGTACTATGTGAGGCACACAGTGGCATCACAGTGAATAGACCATCACTATATTAGCCTGACTGGGACTTATGGCCTGATGAATACCATAGTTCTGGAAAGGAATATTTTCAAGTGGTCAGAGCTGGCCTAGGTTAAGAGCAAACGGCCTCAGACTTCAGGAAGGCTTGGGAAAGGAGGTCTTGGCCCACCCAGCATGATATACATAGCACCACTCCTCTGACATCTATATCCTGCAGCTCAAGCCACCCTTGTTACCTTGTGTGGACATCTGCTACACACCAAAACCGTCATTACTCTATTCTCCATGCCTAAGGACCAGGCATTCCATAATGTCTTCTTAGTGTCCAAATCTGGCTAGTAGCTAGATATGGATTATTTTTCCACATGGAGAAGGAGAGGTCAGAAAAGTTGCTAGAATACTTCCTGTTATGGATACCGAAGCAGTCTAGAGTCCTTTACTCACAAAGTTCTCAACCCAGGGAAGTTGTAAGAGCCCTTCAACAGCCCCAAAAAATCATGTTGACAGATGGCAATGCCAGCTATTGTTGTGTTGAACTCCATAACCAAAACTTTCAATTCCATATAACAGTTCACAAAAAAAAAAAAAAAACAAAAAAAAAAAAAAAAAAACAGTTCATCAAAAGCAGTGAGGGAAGGAACTCAAACAGGGCAGGAACAAGGAAGCAGGAGCTGATGCAGAGGTCATGATGGTGCTGCTTACTGGCTTGCTTAACATGACTTGCTCAGCTTGCTTTCTTATAGAACTCAGGACCACAGGCCCAGGGATGGAACCACCCACCATGGGTTGGTCTCCCCATGAATCACTAATTAAGAAAATGCCATCATTACTGGGGCAGCCTCTGACAAGACATCAGTGCCTATGGGTGGTAAAGGGCAAGAAGATAAGCTGATAGTTACTCAAACTACTTCAGAATTCAGTGTTCAGACTTCTGGGGTAGGGTGTGCCACACTTCTTATTTAGAAACACAGTATGCCAAGTAGGCTAGTTGCCAGGTCACACATGCATTTTTCTCCTACAGTTCCTTCTCTATTATTTTACTTTGCTAAGTGCAGATGAGCTGATCAATGAGTGGAATATCACAATTAAAGAGAAAATAACAAAGGTGAATAGGTTATAACCATTATAAAAGAAAAGAGGATATCTGAGGGTGGGAATGTACCATTCCAAATTTTAGAATTTTCTCTATAGGACCCATATCAGGAAATAAGTTGGAGCCATTGGCAAACAGCTATGGAGACCTCCACTCCTGAAAACAAGGGTGAACTATGTACCAATGCCTAATAATTTTCAGTGCTGGCACTATTTAGAGTCAGTACAGTAATTAAACACATGAGCAGGGTAGGTGGTTGCTGCTGTCTCTTTCAGTTGCTCAATTTTGTCTGCTTCATTGCTGGTCTCAGCCGCCCAGGGTCTGGGGAGCCAGGCTGAGATCCAGATGGGCTTCAGTCCATTTTCTGGAAAAATACACAGGAACCCTCTCCCAGGGGTAAGTAATGAGGCTGGTGATTGGCAATTACCTGTTATTACATCTTTCCAGGGCACCAGAGATAACCTCCTAAGTCCTAACAAAGGTGCTCAATGTTTATAAGATGCAGTATTTCCCTTGTCATCTGTTTTTAAAGAATTTAAAGTAAATAATGCCATATTAATAAGGTGTTGCAGGTGTGCCTTACTCAGACTCACATACTCCAATACCCCTCCCCCATCTATCAATTTGTTCTTTGAATTGTTTGTGTGCTCTCTCCACTACAGTTTGACCTTGGAGATTATAAGGAATCCCAGTAACATGTTGAATTTTCCATTGGAGACAAAACTGTTTAAAGGCAGAGGAGAGATGAGCAAGAGCAGGGCCATTATCTGTTCCTATAGTACAGGTCATCCCTGCTATTATAAAACATTTTAGTGAGTAATGACATGATAGGCCTTTACCCTGTCACTGCTGTGGCCATAAGAAAGTGAGAATAAGTGTCTACCATGACACAAACATATTTATGCCTACCAACTGAAGTAATATGCATGACATCTACTTGTCATAATGCCACAGGGACTGACCCCTGTTGGCTGCAAAGGACCTAAAGGAAGAAATGGGCACAGGCATCACATTACTGATGAGTTAAGTGGAAAAAGGGCACTTAATAACCATGCAGACTGATGAAAGTGATTGTGCATAGTCCTGCTAGAGGGAGGCCATGATGCCTTATCAACAAGAGCATTTCCTTTATTTAGAAGAATTATGGGGTCTGATGTGATATAAAGATAAGATGTAGTTCCCATGACAGGTTACAAAGTCATGGGAAGATGCAATTTTAGTCTTTACGAAAGTGGCAGGTAATCTGGGAATAAGCCGAGCACAGTGAATACTGTCAGTATACAGGTTAATAGGCCGAGGATTAGATTTTATAGCTTTGGGGACAATTTTCAACTCTTAAATGGTATGGAAAAACTCTCCCTGGAATGACCTTCCAAATTTTAAACTCTTGGGTAGTAGTATTGAGTCGCAAGCCATTTCTCCACGGGAACTGGGCATCAGTGAATACGGTATCTGTTCCAGGCACAGAGTTTGAATAGGGGAAAAGTTCTTCACAGTGAATGGTCTTAAAACTTGTATGGGCTTCCATGGAAGATAATGATTATTCAACCTTTCCAGTAACCAAAGATATTAACTGAAACAAAGTATTATTACTGTAAATTAATAGCTCTTAAATCATGTAATAATCTCCATTTTCCTTTGGCTTTTTCTTTTTTTCTTTCTGTTTTATTTTAATGACAAAAATAGGAGAGTTCCAGGGACTGAGGCTTGGTTCAGTATATTCCAGGTGTTTCTGTTCCACTATTTCCTGAGCATGCTGCAGTTTCTCTTACAGGCCATTGCTCCACTCATACAGATTCATCTGTTTTCCATTGAATGTTTACAGGACTGGGAGTGAAACAACAGCCCCTAGTTAAGATTTCAATGTTGCAAGAGAGCCTCTGCAAAGACAATGGCATTTATATGTCTGAGTCCCTATTTCTTGACATGCCAGGATCCAGTTGTCCGGAGGCCCTGCTGTGGCCCATCATAAGCAAGTTTACACACAGTATGCCAGCCACCTCAGCAGGCTGCACTTCCCATTCCATAGACTTTTTACTTGAGCCAGAAATTTGTTGTGCATAGCCTTCCAAGCTCTTAAGGCACACAGAAGAACTTAGTCAAAATACTGAGGAGGTCCAAGAGCCGGCTGGAATATCTCCATATTCAATGCTACCCCTGAGCTTTGATTTCTCTCAGCCTGAAGTTCACACCAATCATAATAATGTACCTTCTTAAAAAAAATCCATATATGCTCAGGCCAGCTGCTTATAATCCTCTGACATGCTTAAATTTATTCTTATGGGTTCTAATAATTGCATTACATATAGAAACCAGAATCAATCATCTTGATAAGCAGCCTGCAACTGTTGGATGGTTTAAGGTCATGTGGATACCATGTTAAAGGACTCTGTGGGTTAGGATTTACATTTACTGGAAAAGCAGAGACTCTGGGTTGCTCATTGGCCAATAATCACCACAACTAGCACAAAGCTGTGAAAAAGGCTCTAAATGTGGTGGCGGCTAAGAGTCTTCACTTTCTAAGGTTACAGTGTTCAAGCAATGCAGTCAAGGAAGGACATAAAGAAGCAGAGCCAAGAGGCCTTCTTGCCAGAAGTGCCCTCTTTTGTGACACAGCAGAATTTCTATCAATATCATCTTAATTTCCTGCCCATTCTTTTTCTTATTCACTGTCCTTACCACTATCTGTTACTAGAAAAAGCTATAATAATAGGATAGAAAGATTCAAAACATCCAGTCCTAACTTCCTTTCTCTGTGCTTTATTCGAAACTCTCTGCAACAGTTGTAGATCCAAACATCCCTCTATAAAAAAACCAAGGATTGGCTGGGCATAATGTCACCTTTAATTCCCAGCACAGAGTTCAAGGCCAGTCAGGGCTACACAGAGAAAAGATATCTTGAAACCACCCCTACCCAAAAACAAACAAAAAATAAGGATTTATCTGTAGGAACTCAGACCAAAACTTAATTCTTTTCCCTTTGAGCAGGCACTTTACTACCAGTGTTTGAGTTGCTCTTTGACCAGACAGCAAATTACCTATTTTGTGGCCCCGACAAGATAGCAAGTTGGTAAAAGGTGCAGAGATAAACTGCTCTGGAGATGGTTTTGGGGAACTATGTTGCTTTATTGCATGTGAGCAATCACTTATAGCAGAAGACTATAGACTGTGATTGGTTGGCACATTACCTCATGGGTCAGTGAGTGCTCACATCACCAGGGTCCCTATGTGGAAGAAACACAAAAAGGAGAGTGGAGAGTACAGAGTAATCTGCAGGCCAGCTACCCGCTATCCACGCTGCTTCAGAATTCAGTATTCTAACACCTGGGGCATGGTGTGCCATGCTTCTTATTTAGAAGTACAGTGTGCCAAGAAGGCTGCCTCCAGGTCATGCCTGCATTCTCATATAAAAAAATACCTTACAATGTGTCTGTCTACAGCCCTATCTTACGGAGGCATTCTCTTAATAAAGGCTCTCTCCTCTCAGATGACTTTAGTACGTGTCATGTTTACATAGAACTAGCCAGCACATCCATGAAGGGGGAGCAAGCCACTCGTCAGCCTCCACATTGCTAGAAGAGAAGTGAAGGCACAAACCTGTAAGAGGGCTCTGCTGATCCCTTGCTGCAGCCTACAAAATCTTTAGTGATATCCAGGGCCTGGGCCTGAGTATCTCAGTGAGGCAGGGAAGCTTGCAGGATAGTCTTTCCCCCTAAGACTACACAGCCTGCAGCATCACTCCCTGTCACAGATGCAACACTGTATACACACCTACAACCTCTGGTAAAACACAGAGCCTCCATCTATGCAACTTCCTGCAACCCATCAAACCCCTATTCTGACCCTTCCAACAGGGATGAGTCCTCTGGGTCTTCTGCTCCTATCATCATCTACTGATCTTTGCGTTTTTTAATTCTGTGGTATTTGTGCTTTAAAAAACCCAAATGTAAGGGGGTATCTCTAGAAAACTTTCATGTCTATGTCTTACTTTTCAGGGGCCAGTAGTGTTCTGTCATCCTCATTTCTATGGATTCTGTTGCTTTCATCCTCAACTTTCTTGTAATTTCCACCTTGAAACAGAGAACCTAGGGGTACTTTGGTAGGATGTTCCTCTGAACCACTGGCCTGTATCACACCCACTGGGCTCCCCATCTGAATGGGATGATGTTCCTTGCCTGCAGAGCCCAAGAAAGCCCAAGACTGAAGCTGATGCCCAGGTCAGCCAATGCCTCTACTGCTTTACAAACAGGTAGCCTCTGTCCCAGCATGACAAAGCCTAGGACCTCACTCCCGTCCTAGATCCAGGTGTTTGGTAACAGTCCCAAACTGTTATCATGCTGTGTCTGGAATTGGCCTTCAGAGGAAGGGGGATAAAATGGGGTTCACTATTCAGCAAAGGAAAACAATGGGGTGCATTGCTTAGCAAAGGAAAGGAAATGGGATTCACTGCCCAGTAAAGGTACCCCTTGCTCTGATTGCTTAAAAGTACATACACACCAGAAAACAACTTTAAAGATAACTGAATTATCAATCTTAAATCCAATGTTCAAACTGACAAACTTAAAAATGGATAAAGTAGAACCCCACCTCTCTGTTGATGGATCCTAATTCCAAAAGCAGAACACATGAGCTAACAGGGAGGAAGGGTGTGTTCAAATAAACGTGTGTGTGTGTGTGTGTGTGTGTGTGTGTGTGTGTGTGTGTGTCTGTCTGTCTGTCTGTCTGTCTGTCTGTCTGTCTACAGAAGCCAGAAAAGGGCACTGGATTCCTGGAGCTAAGAGTTACACTACAGATGGTTACCCAGTGTGGGTGCTGAGAGCTGAACTTGAGTCCTTTGAAGAGCGGTAGGTGCTCTTAACCACTGAGCTTCAGCCCTAATGGACCTACTCTTAACTGAGCGTCTCCACAGGCTGCTGGCAAAGTTTGTTGCACCCCATGTTCTGAGTGCATGTGGTGTACATTGTACAGTAGAGGAAGGTGATGGGAGATGTCATTCTGTAAATATGTTTCTTTTATTGGTTAATGAATAAAGCACTGTTGGCCAATAGGAAAGCAAAATAGGCAGGACTAGGAGACAAGGAGGATGTGGGAAGTAGTAGGGAGGAGATTCAAAATGTAGGACTAAGAGAGAAGCATGCTGATCCTCTCTCTGTTAAGTTAAGACCATGTGGAAATACTTAGATTAATAGAAATGGGTTAATATTTAAGACAGGGCTAGCCAATAAGTAATGCTAGTAACAGGCCAACAGCATTATATTTAATGCTGTGTTATTTGGGGCTGGTGTGGCTCTGGGTCCAGGCCTGCAGGGAAAACCTGCTAGAAACAGGAAGCAGAACCCTCAGTGTCCCATAGGCATCTGTGCCCATAACATGGACCAGATCTGTATGACACTGCCCATCCTTGAACTCCAGGCTTTCACATAAGAGGTGTGAGCCCTTGTTCATCCTTCAGGAGATAGCCTAGAAAATGGCAAAAATGAGCCATAGCTGCTGCCATGAGCTGCTAAAGCCCAGCAGCTCTTAGGAGAAACCCAGACACACTCCAGTATAAGGAACAGACACCCTCAGAGTTCTGTAACTGTTGGGATCCAAGTCAAGAGCCATGTGGGAATGGGTCAGCCTGTCATAAAAAGCCAAGTGTCCTGGAAGGAAATCAACAGACTGAAAGGTGTGGTTGGGTTGGGATTGTCGTCCCTCTAGGGACTCACACTCCTAGTCACTTTACCCAACTCTGGTGTGATCCACTCTGGCCCTGGTCCCGCATGTCCAAAAGCCTGGTTTAGTTCTCATTGCTGTCCTCTCAGGCTGTATCTGGACACCCAGCTGCCTTCCTGCTCTGCCAGTTCAAAGCAATATTTGCCCTTAAAGTCCCATGGAGCCAGGATATTCTGAGGAGTCAATACCAAAGACTATTCAAATTCTGCTATTCAACATGGAAAAGTGTGTGTGCCTCCAAAGCTTAATCAAGTGACTGAGATCAAAAGATAAAACAAAAGGAGGATGAACTTCTTGACAAGCAACTGAGGGATGGCTTTCCCGTCCTCCACAAAAGTGGCCGTCTGGCATTCAGAAGCATGTCTAGACAGTGAAGAGACTTATCAGCAACAAAATGGAGCCAACTGTGTGTGTGCAATGCTCACGTGTGCAGCCAAGGATCAGAGAATGCACAGACACTATGGCTCAGGGGGCCCAGGCCCTACCAACCCCTGAAGAGGCCTGTGACCCTAGGGCTCCAGATATCCTAGGCACACCAGACATCACAGTGAGGAAGCACCCAGCACTGGTAACCCATCATAATCAGAGAAATGCTATCACTGACTGGGCATCATGATCTGTGATCATGCACAGTCAATTCTGTATCAGAGGGCTTTATTGGATTGCTCTGGTATCAGCAATGACTGAGTGCAGTATACATAAAAAGTCCTAGTCCTGGGACTAAAAGGAGTCTTCTATCAGGTGGCACCCAATCAAAACACACTACCCAGATAGCACTCTGCAGTCTTGAGGGGGGAGGTCCACAGGATTGGAAGCAGTTGCAGTTGCCCTACCCTACCACATCTACTAAGCATGTGGAATAGCCTATAGCCTAAAAGTCAGCATCAGCTTGCTGAAAACAGCGAGTTCTCAGCTACCAGATGCAGGTCCTAGAGAGCATGTGCCAGGCTCTGCAGAATGATAGCTCCTGGAAGACCCTCAATCATTTATATCTGACCACTTGCTACCATCAGGCTCTCAATTACAATGTCCATCCATATACCATGCCCAGAGCTAGATGCTGGCAACACAAGCCAAACAGGGTCACTCTGACTCTGCTAAGCTACAGAATAAACACTAACAGGTGTGGAAGGGGTACTGAGAACTGGCAGGAGAGCAGTGCCATCACTGATGTGGGCACAAGAGCACTGTGATAAGAACTATCCTCATCATTTTCATCTCCATGTCTTATCTGTCTCTGTTTCTTCACAAGAAAGCAGCAACACCTCAGAGAGTGTGGGGTAATAAGGCTCTTTGGGATGGAGTTTCAGGAGGCTACAAGCAGGATAGGGGCACCAGCCCTGTATCCTGGTGCCCACATCCCCTCCCTGCCATGTTCTACTCTGAAACCTGGCAGTTCTAATCCATTAGAAGCTTGTAAGCAGAGTTCACACCAGGGAGGCAGCTATGAACACTGAATGCAAGGCTCAGGCGTCACTTGTGACTTCTAAATGTTCCATGGGAATCTAGCACAGCTGCAGAAAAGCAAACAGATCTTAACAGTTTTTGTGCATATGCCTGATGGACTGTCAGAGTGAATGCAACCTGGCACAAGACACAGAGGCACAGAAAACACAGCTTCATGGGTGCTTTTGTGACACTGGGCAGGGGGGGAGGCTACAGCTTCTCTGGGGTTCGCAAGAGGGGGCTGCCTGGCCACACACCTGTGTCTGCAGGGGCAGAGGGCAAGTGCCAGCCCTGCCTTGCTCCAGGTGATGATTACAGCCACAGCTCTAAGACGGCTTTCCCTCGTTTTGTTCCAACCCTTCCAACATACTCTGCTATTGAGCAGCTGACAACATGTCTGCCCCTGTGACCCTTGGTGCCTTAAATGTTTCCAGGGCAGCGGTGCCTCTTGCCATCCAGATTTCAGTTCCAGCCTCCATCCTCACAAGACAGTTGCAGCTAGGCAGTCTGGGAAGAGCATGCCTGCTCTCTTCCACTCCCACTCACTCTGCACCTGTAGGAGCAGCCTCTTAAATCCCCAGACTTGTTCTCTACACGCCTTGCCATATCTTCACAGGATCTCACACACAGTCTGCTAGTAATACATGTCCCAATTCTTTTTTGTTCTGGGGCCAGGATCTTGCTGAGTGGTCCAGTCTGGTCTCCCACTTCTGGGCTGAAGCAATCCTCTAGCTTCAGCCTTCCCAGTGCAAGGGACTAAGAGCATATGACTACTGCATCTAGCTAAGTAAGTTCTTTAACAGAATAAAAGTCAATCACAGTCCTCTGACTGGGAACACAGGAAAGAAAACTGCTAGAGGAGTTTGAGCCCTCTATCTTTTAAAGTAAGGGCATTAGTGAGCACTTGTTTCCATTAGCCTGTACCAACAGATGACAGTTTTCAGACATGTTAGCCCCAGCAAACACCAGGACGGCACACTCACCTTTTCCTCCCCTGGGGCCTCCTGTCAGGAAGGCTCCCAAACAACGCTGAAGACTACATTCCATCTCACCTGGCAGCCTCTCTTGGGGGTCAGTATTAGCCCCCTTTTATTCTGAGCCTCGGGTAAACTGGACAACTTGCCCAAGGTCACATAGCTAGTGACTGCACAGCTGGGGTCAGAGCTGACACACCCCCAGCAGCAAGCCCGGTCCTTCTCACCCTGTCCATGCAGCCCAGCATAAAAATAACTTTCCAGGGGACTTTCCATGGGGGAAAACATGGTCAAGACTTTATTTTCTTGGCTAGAGTAGAAACGCAGTGATAGGACCTGACTATCGAGCGGGAGGTGCAGAGTTCCATCCCTAGTGCCAACACCACCAACAAAAAGAAAACAGTTGCCTTTTCTTTAACCCGTAGACAGGAAAAACAAGTGGGTTAGGGGAGAATAACTCCCGAAAATAAAACCAATCTCGAGATAATTTAAAAGGAAGGGAGTTCCCAGGACACAGGTTGGTAGGCAGATGCTCTACCAAGATCCTGGCCCTTTGTGGAGCCCTCTGGCCACTTGCCTGCAGTGTGCAAAATAATGTCACATCATGGCCATTTGTGCATAAAAGCTACTTGTGAGAATTGAGTCCTGTCACTACTGTGTGTTGTTGCTAGATACCCAAGAACATTGGGAGGAAAACCATCAAGACCTTTTACAAACACACTTCAGCTTGTGAGGAACCAGAATTTTCAGGCAAGTAAGCTCCCACCTCCATTGAGGGCTGGAGCATTCCCATGCTCCCTAAAAAAACATCATCCTATCTCTGCCACCAGCCATTTGATGGCAAGTACTCAGTTGATTTTGAGTTACATTGATTTCCTCCTGACTCTACCAAAACCACTATGGTACACTGGACGCCAACAACCTGGGATCTGCATTCATCAAAAGGGGAGGCATTACCTCCCAGAAGCTGTCACTGGACACTTCCAATCCCACAGAATCATCGTAGGTGACAGACATTTCTGCAAAGGATGAGGGGATGGCAGCAGACACTCAGGTTCAGATCCACGTCAGATGCTCAAAACCTGCAGACAGACCTATGAAAGAACACATAGATGGTTGTAATTTTCCCATTCCAGGGCAAAAAGCAAGGCATCTCTATTGAATACATGGCTCCAACCTTATCATATTGGTCTCTTCTACCCTGCCATAGGCCAGCTTCTCTTCCCTGCCCCACCACTCGAGTCTCAGTTTGTGTAGCTCAGGAACATAGAACATCCTGGATGTTAACATGCTAACTGCAGGCGGCTATGTCCTCAGGAGCTAGCTGAAATCCTACCCTTGGAGACAGCTGTGGTCTTAGCCCTTCTGGTAGACTACATAGAGAGACATGCAACTGAGGACAGCTAGAGCTACAGAGAAATGGCTCTAAGGTAAAAGGAGAGGGAGGGTACATGACATAACCATACTCAAAGAGAAAGGGCTTCCAGCATAAAACTCTCTCTTCCGGTATGAACCCTAATATAAACAAGGACAGGTGGGCTGCATCCAAAAAGAAGAGCCACACTCAACCCCATAGATAGTCAAAGACCATCCAGGAAGGAACTAAAAGACCTGCCTGATGATGTCATGTAGGTGTTCGGTCACTAAGTAATGGTTAAATTATGCTCCCAAAGAAGGTTCTTTTTCTGGACATTTGTGGCAAGCCTACTTTAGCCAGAGTCTTTTGTTCTACCTGGGAGTGCATGGTAAGAACATGGAACTGCCATGTTCTATACATCTTTTGCATACTACCAGTGGGTAGTCTATGCTGAGCTTTAGGCAGGTCTCTTGCTCCTCTAAACCCCTTCACACATATGCTACTAGTCACTTTCCAGGAGAACTGAGTATCCAAGATTCAAACCACTGGTCCAATACCTGCTGTGGTTGAATATAGTACAGTATCCACCAAATGCTCTTGTGTTGAAGGTTGGTTCCAATCACTGCCAGACTCTGATGACAAAGGAATTAATCCCCCCTCAACTGTTTTGCTATATAAGATTGAGAACATGACAGCATCACTGGGAGGTGGGCCCTACTTGGAGTAAGGTCACTAGGAACATGCCTTGGCTCTTGCTCTCTCTGCTTCTCAGACCCTATGGAGATGAGCAGTTTTGCTCCACCACATTCTTCTGCTGAGATGTTCTGTCGCACCACAGGACCAGAAACGACAGAGCCATAGCCATGAATGGAAACCATAAGCCAAAACATTTACTCCCATTACATTGTTTTCTCAGATATCTGTCACAGTGGCAGAAGCAAGAAGGGGAAGAAAACAAAGACAAAACCCTAACACAGCCCAGCATCTAGCTAAAGTTCACTTCCCAATGTCTGTTGTATCTCTACCCATCCTGCTCAGGCTCAGCTTGCTGAAGGCCTGGGAGGTCACTCTGTCAAAAACAGGCTGTGTTTTGGGGATTTCCTACTGACAGTTATCTCGAAAGCATGGTCCCTCTCATGATTCATAGCCCACCTCTGTGAGGCAGGATGGAACAGACCACCTCCTGAGGCATTAAGAGGCTCAGGTGGCCTTTAAGGTATGGTTGAATGGTTAAGCGAGGCTGAGGCAATAGGACTGCCAGGTTCAAGGCAGCCTGGGCTGTAGAACATGTTTCAGGCCACCTGAGCCACAATGTGAGACCCTGTCCAAAGCCAGCAAGCACACAGCGAGTCCTCCAAAGACACTCACTAGACAATCCTATTTTAAGAGGCACTCCTTAGGAATAAGGATGGGATATGGGTGTCTAGGTCCCTGCTTCCTGTAACTTCTGCTGCTGCACAAGGTCAACACTTGTCCCAGAGGTAGTTGTCTGCCTGTTTACAGAGGCTTAGAGGTTAACAGAGGATGTCACAGTTGCCCTTGGCCCCAGTGGAGGCTGGCACAACCTCCTACCATTTCTGGCCTGTTAACAGGTATCAGGTAAACAACAAATGTATTACATAAGACCTCTAGCTTCTCTTTAATCCCCTTAGTTCATTCCAGAAGGAAAACCAAGAGGCCGTTCTTGAAGCTACTGTAGAAAGACCAAGTACTGTGCTTGTCTGTCTCCCCTGAAAGAAGAGCAGGAAGCCCTCCTCTTTGATCCTTGCTAAACACTAACCATGGAGGGAAGCAGAAGTGCCCACATGGCCTTTCCAGGCTGTTATGCAGTACCATGGTTCACACACGTTTCTTTCTTTCTCATTACTTGCACAGAAAATTCTTCAGTTACTAAGAAATGACTGCAAATTCTCTCTCTCTCTCTCTCTCTCTCTCTCTCTCTCTCTCTCTCTCTCTCTCTCTCTCTCTCCTTTTTTTTTTTTTTTTTTCCTGAGTAGCCCTGGTTGTCCCAAAAAACAATCTGCAGACCAAATTGGCCTGGAACTCAGAGACTCGCCTGTTTCTGCTTCCCAAATGCCAGGATTAAAGGTGTGTGTCACCAACTACTGCCCAGCTGACTGCAACGTTTGAGCCACTGTGCAGCCCCAAGGGTGGGGAGGCACTCACCATTCTTTAAACAAGGAAACCATTTACCCATTCATTCCACAAACATCTACCATGTACCAGGAATGATCCTAAACTGGTAATAGAACAGTAGCAATAAGCAAGACAAACTCAGTCCCTGCCCTTCCAGGGCTGAGATCACCCTGGATACGTACCCTGGCATGATCCAGTTAAGTGACACAGCCACACAGTGTATTAAATTCTGGGATAGAAGAAATGAAGGTGCTAGGGAAAAAGTCTTAGGGGCAGGGGCTTATTGTGATAAGTATGGTCTCTGAGGACTTGGAAAGATGGAAAGTAGGGACAGGTGCTTCCTAGTAGAGGGACAGGAGAAGGTGACGGGCCTGTACTGAACAGGGCAGGAGGACAAAGAGGTCAGTACCAGAAGTTCTAGAAAGGACCAATGGGGTATCATCCACATTACCTCTGTGCTCTGCTTTTCAAAACTAAAACCTCACAGTAAGACATGCTACTAACAGAGACTAGGAGCCTCCATTCGGACCAGCCGTTCCTTGCGATGAACACCTGCACATAAAGATGTATGGATAAAAGGGCCCACTGACTCACTGTGTCACACTGCTGCTTCTATGACGAGATTTCCCCTTCTTCCTTTTTATTTTTATTTTGTTTTATTTGGGATTGCAGGGGCAGAAGACAGAAGCCGGGGGTGGGAGATGAGTGGGATCGAGATGCATGATGTGAAAGACACAATAAATTTTTAAAATCAAAGCACGTGGCTAGGGATGGCTTAGCAGCTAAGAACATGTCTTACAGATGATGCAAGTTTGGTTCCCAGAGTCCACATCCAGCAGGCAGCTCACAACCACTTGGCTCCAGCGCCAGGGGCATCCAATGTGCTTGGTCTCCTTGGGCAACTGCACCACACTCACATGCCCCCTCCCCTCACGTACACATTCACATAATATATCTTAAAAACCAAGCACGTATGTGTTTTGTATCTGTCGTCAGCTCAGTAGTGTCCAAACCGCCAAGGAGAGAAGTTACCATCTATCCCAAAGCCTGTTTCAGCTACAAATTTATTCTACAGATAAGTTCAGCCAGCACAGTCAAGAGGTGTTCACTGTGGGACTGCTGTAGCAGCAAGAAACAGAACTGAAAAATGAAAGCCATGCCGATGCCCATCAAATGCTGATACCACATCTGGGAGAAGTGACACAGGACTGTGATTCCAGCACCAAGGAGGTTAAGGAAGTAGGACTGACAAGGGCAGCTTTCCTGACCAGCTAGTTCCTGTCTGAAAAGGAAAGAAAAGACAAGAGATTTAAAAGAGAAAATATATTTAAATCATGGGACACCAGGCAGCCAGCACAAGGGCTGTGCAGAGATGGGAACACAGGCGGCTCTAGAGCAGCAACATATGCCCCACCAGGAGGTCAGCAGCTAGGATCTCTCAAAGCTCACTGTTCTCACCAGGACACTTGTGCCCCTGGTGGTTAAGGGAATGTCTACCTACTATTTACAACCTCCTAAGCTATTTGAAATATCAGCTAACAGCAAAGAATGCTTTTGAAAATAAAACGGGCAACAACCAAAATATTCTGTTTCATGAATAACCCCATATTGGGATGAAGGGTGGACCACAACACCCTCACAGCTTCAGGAATGATTTTTCCCTGCACTGCTAAGCTAGCCTCCCTCCATCTGCAAATCCAAAGAGATGATCTACTCTTCTCCCCCATTTTCCTCTGGCATCATCACTGCCTCTGCCACCTCTTCGCAGTATTTTGTTGTCTGTCTCCTAGCAGCCCTCCCAGCACCCAGGCCCACTTCAGTCTACTGTCCACAGTAGACTGTCAACAGTACTGTCTACTGCCTAGTAATGCATGCCTCTGCAGCGAGCAGCCTCACAGCTAGAGCCCTGCTCACTTCCCACCAAACTGTCTAGTCCTCAAACCTCACCCCCCACAGCACACAACTCCAACCAGGCAGGTACTCTGTTGACACTGGCTGGCACTGCCTGCTGCAGCCAGTTCACTCATCCTCTGCCTGGAATGTCCTTCCTCCTGCTCTACAGACCTGTGTGAGGCAGGCAGCACTTTAGCACCTCCAACTCCACAGCACTTTCAACTTCTAACACCACAACTGGCTTCTTGTATTTTGGGTCTTACTTATTTGTCTGTTTATTTTGAGACAGAGTCTCTGTACATAGCATTGACTATCCTGAAACTCAATGTAGATTAGGCTAGTCTTCAATTCACAGAGATCCAGCTGCCTCTGCCACCAGAGTGTTGGGATTAAAGGCCTGTGCTACAACAGCACAAATGGAAACTCTTGAGAAGCCATGAGTCTGCATCACTGCCCTGACTCCTGCATCCACATTTTCTTGGATACCAGTCACTCTTTATCTAAAGAGGAGAATTCTTTTATTAACAACTTAACACCTCCTCCCGTTTTATTATATGGTCTTTCCTTCAAATCCTCTAAAAGCTTTTGGGCTCTTTCTTGGAGCTTAGAACTACTTTACTCAAGTGGGTTTAGTAGCTCATGGAAAATTAGGTAGCTCAAGCCCTGTTCACTAGAGCCATACAGGAAGCCCTACAGCCCATCTGAGGCCCTGGGCATCTGGGTTCCCTCTGCCAGCTTCAGAGTGTATCCAGTCAGTCCCTTATAAGAAGGGCAGGGTCTCCTGCATCTCTCTAGCCCTCAAGCCACCTTGCACACAGTGTAAGCTCAGGCCTGAGCTACCACATGGCCTCAAATATTGATTAATAAGCAGAAACACGTGTTTCAACTCGGCTATCTGCCACAACCTATTTTGTTTCCAATGACTTCACTGGAAAAGGGAACATTCCTTAAAGGAAGTGATAGAGATCAGCAAATACAGTGACTTCTCTCTCTGGAATGCTGTGTAGAGCACTCAACAATGAGTGGCTGTGTCCATCACAGTATGCTGGATTCTAAAGGCTGCTTCTCAGGGACCTGAGGGCCCAGCGCTCAGCCAGTCTAAATAATGAAGGTGGGAGCATAGTTTTTAAGTCTCTGCTTCCGAGAAGCATCTCCCTAAAGATAAGAACTTGTAGTTGCCCTAGAAACAAATCACCTGAACACCAAGTTGGCTAGTCGAGGCTTTCAAGCCACCATGTGACACAGGCTAGCCCATCAAACTACAGAGTAGACTGGTAAGAGGTAGGAGATCTTGGGAGTTCCAAAAGGGCATGGGGCCATTTTCATGGAAATAAACACTCTTTTAAGAACCCCAATTAAAAGAAGAAAGGGTAGAGTTTGTCTTATTTGGTTTCACTCAACATTGCATGGGCCTTTGTCCCACAGGGAAGGTAGGCTGAGGAAAATCATACTTTTCTAAACTGACAAACACAGTGTAGATGTCCTACTGTCACACATGCAATTCCCACTCAGGAATCGAGTGTCTCTAGTCCTGCTCTTCCACACGGCCATGCTGCCAGGCCCTTGACAGCTCTAACTCCAAATGACAATCCTTGGTTAGCATGGAATGGTCACACCAACATGTGGCCCTCCATTCTCAGTACTTGGCCCTTTCAGTAGTCCATCCACAGCCAAATCACAAGTCCCTAGCCACCCTAGTCGCTTTCCTCAACTGTACAATCAGCATCTCTCCCTGCAATATTCTAAAAAATCATCACTGTGGTCCTGGGCTTGACTCCACCAGGTCTTCACAGTTCAGGTCATCCCCAGTCAGAACTCAGAACCAAGATTGGGACAGTCTGGCTTGTACAGCTTCCCTTTTCTGTCCCGTTACTTCTTCACCAGGAGCTCTGGCTTCAGCAGTCAGATCTCCAGACACAGTTCAAAGGGCAAGCTTCTGTGTAATAGCCTCCATTTGTTAAAGGGCAGACTAGAATGCATCCTGAAAGAGGAGAAATATCATCTAAAATGCTGCTGTCTCTTGCGCCCTTGAACCCTTTCACTACCTGTAACTTGCTGTTTGTTACCTGTGCTTACAATAAAGCAGAGAATATTGGAGGAGGTACAGGAGATAGTATACCTGTGACATTATAGATGAGGAAGGATGGATGGAAAAGAAGAGAGAACAAGTAAGCCTTCTTAAAACCTCCCTTATTTTAGGGGCTGGAGAGATGGCTCAGCAATCAAGAGCACTGCCTACTCTATCTGGGACCCAGGCTCAGTTCCTCACACTACATGGAGACTCACAAATGTGTCCAACCCCAGTTCTAGGGAATCCAACGCCCTTTTCTGGCCTCCATGGGCACTTGCATAGATGTGGTAATATATACATACATGTAAGTAAAACATATATTTAAAAAACTTTTCCTCATTTCATAGAACATAACACAGAGGAAGAAATCAGGTTGTTTTTGTTTTTAAGAAACTTCAAGTAAATGACAAAATTTTAAATATGAACCATCTTTAGTACAAAACTGCAGAAGTAGTTCACACTGTGCATATTAAAGAACTGCTGTCCTTTCTACTCAGTGGGCTGTCCACACAACAACTAAGTACACTCATGTAGATCAATGGGAGTTGTTCAGCATGCTGAAAGGGACCTTTTCATGTGCCCTGTCTCAAATGTCAAGTTTACATTTGTTTTGGGACATAGTCTCACTATGTACCTCAGGCTGGTGTGGAATGCACTTATACAATACAACCTGGCCTCAAACGCAGTAACTTCCTGCCTTAGCATGCCAAATGCTGGGGTTACAGGAGTGTACTATCATGCCCAGCTAGAACACCAATTTTAAAAGAAAAGTACGCCTAGATATTCATACACCCTTAAACAAACAGGGCCAGTAAATCTATACCAATCATAATTTCTGAGGGCTGGAGAAATGGCTCAGCAGGCTATTCTCTCAGAGGACCTGGGTTCAAATCCCAGAAATAATATGGCAGCTCACAAATATCTGTAGCTCCAGTTTCAGAGGGTTCAAGATCCTCTTCTAGCCTCCCTGGGCATTGCACACATATGGTGTTCCAGACATACATATAATGAAAACAGCTATACAGATAAAAATATTTTTTAAGAATGTAAATATACAATAAAAGAAAAAACAAACAAAACCACTATTTCTCCTCTCTCTCTCTCTCTCTCTCTCTCTCTCTCTCTCTCTCTCTCTCTCTCTCTCTTCTCTCTCTCTCTCTCTGATAGGGTTTCTCTGTGTAGCCCTGGCTGTCCTAGACCTTGCTCTGTAGACAACTCTGGCCTCAAACTCAGAGATCCACTTGTCTCTGCCTTCCCAATTCTGGGATTATAGGCAAGCACCAAGACCACACAGCCCACTATAATTCTGATGAATCAAAAATCATATTTTAAGATTTTATTTATATGTCTATGTGAACATATGCTACTTGCAAGCTAGTGTCCTAAGAGAACAGAAGAGGGTATCAGATTCCCTAAAACTAAAGTTACAGCTGTTGAACATGGGTGCTGGGAACTGAACCTGGATCCTCTGGAAGTACAGGAAGTACTCTTGACTGCTGAGCCATCTCTACAGCCTCCTCACAAGTTAGTTTTTACAAAGTAATCTCAGAGTCAAAATTTGGAAGATTCATTCAAAACTTGACATTATGTATCTGTGGGACTTTGGGAAAGTCGCTTACATTTTCAGGGGCTCACTACTGTCACTTGAGAATTGAAATTAATCATCTAGGAATGATGGTACATGTCTTTAATCCCAGTATTCAGGAGGCAAAGACAGAAGGACCTCTGAGTTGAGGCCAGCCTGGATTACAGATCAAGTTCCAAGAAAGCCAGAGCTCAAAAAGACAAATGAAAAGGAAAAAAAAAAAAAAAAAAAAAGTTGATCTCTTAATGCCTTCAAAGGGCATCTCACTAGAAAGAGATTATGGGAAAACTTGCACAGATCAGAGGTTAGAAATTACAAATGTGCCAGACAGTGGTAGCACACACCCTTAATCAGGCGAATCTCTCTGAGTTCAAGGCCAGACTGATCTATAGAGTGAGTTCCAGGACAGCCAGGGCCTTAATACAGACAAACCCTGTCTGGAAAACCAAACCAAACCAAACCAAACCAAACCAAACCAAACCAAACCAAACCAAACCAAACCAACAACCCACAAACAAAAAAAGAAAAAGAAAAAAAAAACACCCCAAAATTACGAGTGCCTGTTTGTAGTGATGTCAAGGCTACAAGTACTTTCCCATCTCATCAGACCTGAGCATCAACTTCCTTTTGCATGCATCCTCACCAGGGCCCCAGTAACTAGCTAGTTTCTCTTCCGAGATCTTGCAGTAAATCAAGCCAGAGTCTGTTTCCCAAGTCTATTCATATCATAAAAATTACTCATGATGTTGCTGACACAGCATCCTATCCTTGTCCTAACCCCTAGGGCTAAAAGTCAAAGGGCCAATGGCTAACAACTAACACAGACATTTTGCATCCTGAGTAAAAAGCAGAATAAAGCAGGTGAGATGAGCCAGGGCTGTAGTGGGGTGTAGTTCCTGCCTTTGCTGAAAAACAGAAACAGCCAACAGTTGATAGTTACTGTGTGTGAGCCCCAGTGCTAGGGCATACCCACTCTCTAGCAGCCCCATAAGGCAGAGAAAAGATGAAGAAAAAGAAAAGAGAAGCTGTTGTGTATCATGTGCTCGGGTCACTCAGGAAAGGAAAGAACCGAGTCTGAAAGCCAAGCTCTCAGGATGAGGCAGGAGCAGGGGCAAATCACTGAGCTCCACTCAAGACAGGGAAAAAGGGTTTGCAGGTAGCTGGTGTACCTGCCAGGGTCCCAGCTCTGTAGGATATGGATGGATCTGAGTGAACTGATTCTCTCAATTTCATTCATGGAGGCCACATGTCTTATACTAACTAGCATGTCCTACAGTACACAGGAAAGGAAAAAAGACTAATTACTAAGATTACTAACAAAAAATGTCCTGAGCTGAGAACAAAATAGGTGAGGGGCAATTCTCCTATAATGGTCTGTTGACCCATCTACAAAGTCAGCAGAACATCTGTGGTAGTTTGAAAAAAAATTGTCCCCATGGAGTGGCACTATTAGCAGGTGAGGGCTTGTTGGAGGAAGTGTGTCACTGTGGAGGTGGGCTTTGAGGGCTCATATATGTTTAAGTCATGGCCAGTGTCTTAAAGACCACTTCCTGTTGCCTATGACTGAAGATGTAAGGACTCTCAGGTCCTCCCCCAGCACCATGTCTGTCTGCATGCTGCCCTGATTCCCACCATGACGATAATAGGCTAAACCTCTGAACTGTAAGCAAGCCCCCACAATTAAATGTTTTCCTTTATAAGAGCTGCCATGGTCATGGTGTCTCTTCACAGCAACAGACATCCAACAAATGCCCCACACCTGGAGTCTCCTAGGCATGCCCAGAGCACCCATACACCTTGTTATGCTGCTTTTTTTCTGCTGAATAACAGAAAGAAATAGCAGCAGTTGTTAGTTACTGTGTATCAGAGCAAGAGCTTATAAGGAGCTAAGTCAGTTAATGCTGCACTCTCAGTCCTCCAGTACCCAACAGTTCTGTCATCATGAATGCTTATCACAGAACCTGAAGACATCTAGCCAGCACAGGTTCCCTAAGATATTTGCTCAGAACCTAGATGACTTCAGGTGCTATCCCTAAACTAGTTACCTCCAAAGTACCACACTTTGAGGTGGCCATAAACTGCCTCTTTCCGCACACAGTCCTATGGGCCTATTTTAAAACCTGGGCAATCATCTAGGAAATACACTTTCCCCAAGAGCAGAGAAGAACCTTACAGAATAATCCCAAATGCATGGGCCAGAGGACAAAGTAAATATGGCCAGAATGCCAGGGCCAGCAAACAAGCTGTCTTTAAAGACCAAGTCTCAAAACAAAGAACCTCCTCAAAGATAAATAACCAGTAAGAGTAACTGAAATACTCCTGAAAAGGAAGCCAGGGAGATTAAGAATGGCTCCTATCTGATAATAGCTTAGTAACCTAAGAGGAGGCATTTCCCGGGGTTGCGAATGGAGTCCAGTAAAAGTCCAATGAACTGCAGTCGTCAGTTTGTCTTTGCTGACAAATCAGAGGGACTGAGCAAGAGAAATGTGACAGGAACATGGAAGTGAGGAAGAAGAGAGACTGGTGTAGGAATCCCGAATGTGTATAATATGGGTGCTTCTAATTTGTTCTCGGGACTGTGCCTACTCATGTCCAAACAATGCCAAAGGAGGAAGAAATAGGTTCTATGTTTTGTCTCCCCCCCCCCAAAAAAAAAAGAATAACTGAAACAGGCATGGTGGCTCATTCCAACAATCCCAACAATACTCAAGAGGCTGAGGAGGATCACTACAATACAAGTTCCAAAAGCTTGAGTCTAGCCTTGGCTATGTAATAAGTCCCAGGCCAGCCTGGACTATGGTGTGAGGTTGCCTCTAAACAAAGTATAAGAGGAAAAAAAAATCATTCATGTTTGAGGATCCCAAGAATCAAGGGCCTGCCAGGATGCAGCACTGACACTTCCCAAGCCAACCTACCAGCCTATACTCTCAACAGGAGACCTGGAAGTAAAGGACTTGAGGCAGAGGGAACATCTGCTCACTCAGCCCCAAGATGGGAGGCCTGGCAGCCCTGAGTCACACAGCGACTTCCACCGACCAGCTCCTTCTTTCCAACATTCACAAGTAACAACAGACTCCTTCCACTCAGAATTGCTATTGCAGCTGGGGAAACACTGCTTCCTACCCTGACCAGGAGACAGCCCGAGGGAGTAGAAAACCCAGTGTGTGAAGGCACAGGCACACAGACCTAAGGAAATATTATGGAGCCTTAGTAACAGAAACCATGAGGAAACTGGGCTTACACAGAACTGTTTAAAAATAAACTGGTACTGAAATACCAGCAGAGCTACAGTGACTCACATTATCCTCAGTGCTGAGAGAACAGCAGCTCCTTGACACACTTGTCTCCCGGGCTTCTTCCCCAGTGAAGAAACAAGGCAGAGTAAAGAGAAGCCTAAGGTTTGTCTAATTTTACCAGATGAGTAAGAGCTTACATATTTAGCTAAGAGTACAGAGACGAACATTCATGCAGTGAACCTCGGCAAAGGCAAAATTCCAAAGCAGAACCAGGGTTGCATGTGCTACACTGAGGATACCATGGCAATCAATGCATCTGACAGACAGCCCAGGCTCAGCCAGAAGGTGGGACCTTGACAGCATTCATATGCTCACTGCTATGATGACCTCTTCTTGGCCATGCACACATCCCTAGCTTTCATACTCTCAATGACAGAAGACGCTCAGAGGCCTCATACATGACCAACCCTACCTCTCTAGTGGCTTTCAGCCTCTGTGAACAACTAGTATGACACACTGTTGCCCCAGACTGTTCTTCCTGGTCAACTCCTACTCACCCTGATAGGCCTGGTGTGAAGGTCAAGCTCCCCTCTACCATCCCAGTGAAGGTGGGAGCCACACCAGCATGAAGAGTCCATGCCAAAGACAGACAAGACCCCACCCAATCCACAGATCCAAGTAGCAGGAAGGTCCATCACACTTTGGATACCAGTCACAGGCATGGGGCTGGCTTAGGTAAGCAGTCCTGAACTTCCTTAGTCTTCCCAACCCCTTCAAAACAAAGTGCAGACTGCTCAGTTCACCCACCCTCCTCCACCCATACACATGCAGAGAATAAACAGCCTCATTTTACCAAATGATGTCTTGCATCAACCCTAAGAATCAATGGCATTTAAACTGAACAGAATTGCAAGTATTTTTTAAACCAACCAAATAATTACTGGAGGTAGCTCTAGGAACATCTGCGGCTATCATCTCTACGTCTGCAGTACAGCTCTAGTTCCTAATCAGTTTCCTGTCAAAAAGCAGCAGACCTCGGAGTGAAAACAAAGATGAATCTGAAGCCCAGAGAACAGCATGTTAGTCTGCTTACAGGAGGAAAGTCTGAAGCAGAAAGACTTGACCTTCCCTTTTGACTCTTACAGGAAAGGAGGTATCAAACGACAGCTGCTGCTCTCTGCCCAGCAGGCTTCAGAGGACATCAACGAAGCTCCTTCTGCCAGACTGTGCTGTGTGCCAAGGCTCACACCAAGCAGAGAGTTCATAAACTAATGGCCCTGCTCTGCCAGGTCCTCCAGGCTCAGCTACCTCCTCCTAACAGCATGCCACAGTTGGCATCACCTCTGGGCTGTGCCTGCCCAGCTAATTTTACAGCCTGTCTTCACTCCACACCTGGAACCCCACGAGGAAGAGCTGGCTCTGCCCTGCTTATCTGTGCAGGACACAAATCACCAGGCATTCTGGAAATGGAACAAGGAGGGACACAGAAGTTACAGAAGTGGTGAGATTTCAGTCCAAAATCAAATTATGGGTTCCTGTAGTAACATGTTTTGCCCTGGAATCTTTTGTATCCTAACAGCACAAATAAAACAAGCTAAGGACCAGGTATCTTAGTCATTTTCAGATGGTCTGTTCTAGGGTAATGACTGTCTCAGGTCAAAGGAATCAAAGGTAGGAGGAAGTTCAAAACCAGAAGGTCTCAGACCATCTATCAGCTATCAGCTTACCTACAGGATGCCACCAGGGAAGGTCTGAGGCTCACATGTGGTCCCCCCCCCCAAAGGCATTTTTATCCTATAATGGGAACAGGTCAGAGGATGATCTCACAGCAATGTATTCTATACCTCTGGCTGCCAAGTGCCCTAGGAATAGAACATGGACACTCAGCTGAAGGTATTCTTGACCTTAATACCAGCAGATACCACACAGGGTTAAAATAGAGCTACTTTTAAAGGGACAAAAATGATTCATTTCCAAATCTGGTGTTAATACAAGAATGCCAACAGTAATAATACACAGAAGGAATCTAATGGAAAGAAAATGATGAGGCATGACCCGGTTAGGGCTAGGTGAGTAGACTTAACTCCATGGATGCCCATAGCTCCTAAGGAGCTACTCCCACAAGGAAGTGGCTAATGCACACTAGACCGTGCTTTCATGAGAACTATTCAACTATTTTTGCTCTCCATGTTGAGATGAACTAGAACCCACAGCAGAGAGAAATCAGGAAGCCTGTACTCCAGGGCTTCACTCTTGCTTTCCCAAGCTGCCAAGTAACTCCTATGTAAGCCGCTTTCCCGCCAGCCTCAGACTCTTAGGAGAAATATACCCTGCCTGCCTGGCTCTCTTAATATAAGTGGAAGGTCACTATCACTGCCTCTTGCAAAGAGGAACTCACCACTCACCATCACTGAGTACAGTCTCCTGAGAGCCTTCTTGGAGACTGCCTACGAATGAGCTGAGCATTTATCAGACCTTTGATAAACTACTACAGGAAGCTACTTAGCAGCAGAACAATAGCGATTTCTTTTAAGATGGAGGTTTTGCTCACATAGGGCAATGCTTATGAATGGGCTTTACACCTACTACCCAGTGCTATCATGCTCAGTCAGCCCGGAAGAGTAAGGGCTAAAACAAACGGGAAGCACAAGTTCACCTAAAAGCCCACCTACTACTCAGTGGCTAGGATAATCACTTTCCTCTAAAAACACTGTTCTGCTCTCTGCGAAGGAGAGCTTGTCACCTGGCTATGGGCCAGGTTGTCTTCACTCCTGGTGGTACAGGCTTTGTTTAATGAAAAGACATATGCTACAGAGGTAAGGTACTCCCACCACCACCCCACAGGTAGTGGCCACCTCACACACCATCTCCTGATGTCTATGCCTTTTACTGTCATGGGAAAGGAAAAGAAGAAGATGGCCTTCAAGGTCCACAAGTCAGTAGGAAGTAATACCAGAGCTTTGCCCAAGGACAGGAACAAGTGCCCATAGAGACATGGCCTGGAGAGGGATCCACTCTACAACCTGGGCTGAAAGATCAGTCCTGGTGCCTTCCCTTGGAGCTGTAAAGCCCTGCCCACTTCTGCTGCCATTGACTGGAACTTTGTGTTTAATACTGGAAATCAAAATTTGAGAAGTACAAAAAGAATGAAATTCTATGTATATAAAAAGGTCCCACACACATCTGTCTAGCAGAGACCAAAGCCAGGGATGCAGTTCAATGGTAGAATAACTACCTAGCTAAGGCCCTAGCTTCAATCTCTAGAACCATGGGAAATATTTAGCAGGGGGCTGGGGTGTGACAAAAAGACTTAACTACTGAAAATAGCTATTTTTCAGAAGTTTCTAAGATACAACTTAAGCATAATCTACCCATTTAAAATGGATGAAGTGATTTTTATGAAGCTTACCCACTTGTGTCAGCATCACCAGTCCATTTTTAGAACATTTCCATTACACCAAACATATCCCGTGGCCCTTAGCAGTCATGTCAATCCCCTCTACCCCCTAATAACTGCTCACTCAGGCTTGACCTCTCTTTACATTCATATTAAAGGAACCATACATGATGTGGTCTTGCTTCTTCACAAGCACGCCTGTGAAGTTTCATTCCTTTTTAATGTTAAATAACCTTCCATTGTATCAATACACTCAAATTTGTTTATGATTAGCAAGTTCTGCTCTTGATCTATTATGAAGAGTACTGTAATGAACACATGTACAGGTCTCTGTATAGCCCTACGTACATCTCCATTTCTCTAGAGCAGACATCTAGAAACTGCTAGGTTGTATTGAGAAATGGCTTCCCAAAGTCACACAGTTGACAACTGCACCATTTTGCATCATCAGTGGCATAGTGAGCTAGAACAGACAGAAGCAGAAGCACTCATGGGCATCTGCTAAACCAAGCGGCAAGAGCTGTCCCAGCCACAAGTACAAAGTCCTGCCTTTTCCGCTGTGTCCACCACTGAGGAAGCCTCAACTGGCAGCTGGAGGGTGCAGGGTCTCCTAGATCAACGTGGTCTCAGGGTCACTGTGTATTGGATGGACTGCACTCCCAGGCACCACACAGGAACATGTGGGAGAGTTGGGGGGGTGGTAAGAAACGCCAATATTTTTGTCATATTCAGCTCCTGAAAACTGGTACTGCTCACTAGTGAGGCATAACCTATACAGATGAAACACAACAAAACATGGGAAGAAGGATGAGGCTTCCTTGAAACAGGTTAATAACTTGTTGGGATGGAGCTATGGGAAACAGGAATATATTCTTACATTGCCAAAAAGCTTTATGGAAAAATCTGGAAATACAGAACAAGACTGGTAACAGTTACCAACTCTGACTCCGTAGTCCTACTCTGGGGAATACGCCCCAAGCAAATAAACACATAGGAAAAAATAGCTTGAACAAAATGTTCATCCCAGTAACATTTATAACAACAAAAACTGGAGACAAGTCAAATACTCAAAAGCTAAGAAAACAATAGTGAATTGACAGGACCGACACACACAGCCACCATAAAGGACAGGAGAATGTGGTTTTCATCTCAAACTGGGTATACATAGAACAGTAACATAGTAATACAGACTTGGGAGCAAGGACTGTGCATTTTCATCCTTGTCCCCTGTGCTTGGGATGATGAACACACTTAAATATTAGCCAACTACATGTCTGAATCAATAAATGAAGTCAGTGAGTGATAAGGGCTAGTGGAGACATGTGGGGAAAAAACTAAGGCTCCTTAGCCTGGGCCCTAGAAAATGACTCAAAGTGTGCCTTCAAGAGAAAGTAGAAACAATATTATTCCTTTGAATAAGAAAGCTGGGTACCTTTCCACAGAGAAATGTGCCTGTGGTTCATGAGGCTGGCAGGCTGCCTGTCAGTATCTCATAGGGAGGGAAAAACAGGGTGGGGCTCTGGGAGGTCTTTCTGTGGGTATCTGCTTTATTAATGTCAAGTATACCTCCCAGAATGTTGGATACACATAACACACATTCATCCCTCAGACTTAGCAGGCACTGTCTCAAACTCTCAGTGTTTGTTTCCAGAAAGTCCTGCTGACAGTCATTGGGCCTGCTTTTGTCACTGAAGAAGCAGGTTTTCTTCTTTTGAATTAATGTCCACATTCATGAGGAAGAGTCACCAGAAATTCAAAGGCTTGTGATGTGAACATTCTTTCATCAGACAGACCCTCCTCAGTGTTCTATGTTATGGCCCTGAACCAACCACATTTCTTCTCACTGATCCTGGGCTAACCACTGCCACGGTTTCACCCCCACGGTACAGCAGAAAGACTGCCATTTCCTTTATGCTCAGTTCTTTCTCACCGGCCTAGAGAAAAGCTACCAGTCCAGCTGCCAGCCTCTTGCCTCATTCTGACTAGCCTGCTGGCAACACTGGAGAACTGGGTCTCCAAGGACCCCCACTTCCCTGTGCACTGTCAACCAGCAGTCCAATCCACAATTCCTGCCTCTACGCTTCACCTCCACCCACCTCCCTTCTCTCTAGCTCTCACTCTCAACAGAAGACAAATAGCAATCAGAGGCTTTCTGCTCTTCCCACTTCTCACTGCCACCTTGTCAAGGCCCTGTCTCTCACAATACACTCTACCTGAGCAAATTCCTTCATTCCCACACATCAAACCACCTTCAACCTTGTGCCCCATATCTGTTCTTGGGCTCAAACCCACAAATCCAACCACCTTCTCGATACGGTCATTCAACCCTCCCATATTCCTGTAAACTCTGCTTCCCCACTCTGTTCCAGACAGTGGTCAGTCTGGAAATCCCACATCAGGAAATGGTCCCAGAACTTGTAGACTGCTCAAGCCAGAAGCTCCTCTTCCCACACCCACACTTTGCTGACACTTCTGTACAAGGTGAGATTAGGCTAGATAATAAGAGTTTCTGCAATTTTGATTGCTTTAAATATGGGAAAGTATCCGAGCTAAGGCACCAAATTCCAAATGCTATATTTTCTTAGCTTCAATGGAACATACTTGACTGATGGGGGGTTTCTACTCCAAACAGAAGTATCCTATACAAACAGCCCAAATAGCCACATTCAACAAAGGCTTGCTTCAGGCTTGAAGAACTGCTCACTGGCTTACTAACATATACACATAGCTATGTGACAATGTGAAAAATCAATGCCAAAAAATCATGGGGTGATATTGCAACAGTATTAGAATCCCTTCAGCAGCAGGCTAGAGAGATGGCTCAGAGGTAACAGCACTTGTTGCCCTTGCAAAGGACCCAGATTCAATTCCTGGGTGGCTCATAACCAAGGTAAACTCCAATTTCAGGGGATTCAACACATTCTTAGTATAGGTCCCAGGCATACCACGGTACACATGCATTCATGCACATAAAATGATAACTGTTAATCTGATTGATTGATTGATTGATTGATTGATTGATTGATTGATTGATTGGCAGGGCTCAATAGATGGTTCAGGGGTTAAGAGCACTTGCTGTTTTTCCAAAAGGACCTGAGTTTGGTTCATAGTACCTGCACTGGGTGTCTCATAACTGCCTTTAACTCCAGTTGGCCTTCAGGAACACCAGCATACATGAACCATTTAATATACACAGAAATAGAAATAGAAATAAGTCTGCTGGGCAGTGATGACACACACCTTTGATCCCAGCACTCAGGAGGCAGAAGCAGAAGGATCTCTGTGAGTTCAAGGCCAGCCTGGTCTACAAAGCAAATTCCAGGACAGCCAGGACTATTATACAAAGAAATCCTGTCTGGAAAAAAACAAAATAAAAATAGATCTTTTTATACAAAAGAAATCTTTCAACAGGGTGTGGTGGTGTATACTTTTAACCCCAGCACTCAGAGGCAAAGACAGGCAGATCTCTGTGAATTAATGGCCAGCAGGGTCTACAAAGTATGTTCTAGGACAACCAAGGCTATTCTAGAGAGAACCCTTATTGGGTGTGTGTGTGGGGGGGGAGAGGGGTCCTTTCACTAAGAAACACACCTGTGTGCATGTATGCCTATATGTTTGCTAAAGATCAGAGCTAGAGAGCACAAAAGATACATGCTCTGCATGACCCCCCTCTCACTTTAAGACATCTTGAGATCAGAATCAACAGTTTTGAACAAGTGATGACAGACGGCTACAGGTACACAAGAGAGATGTGTCACAAAGCAGTAGAGATCTAGGCTGTCAACAAGGGTACTGGTGTTTCAGAGTATTCTGTGTTCTACTCCTGTGATTCAGCTCTCCTCTGCTCCAGCCTCTGAGAGGCACTACCACAGCTCACTGTCAAGCCACATCAAACACTCCCCCAGAGACTCCAGTCCGGGGTGCCTGCTTAGTCAGTGACCTCTTCCTTACACTATCAGCTCCCACTCAAGGGCTACACTTCAGCTCCCAGAAAAGTCACATGGACCCAGATGAGTCAGAAGGACTCTTTTGGCCAAAGTGGGAGAAAAGTATAGAATGGGTCAGGAGGTTGTCCTTTATTCAGGGGGACAGAAAATAGGGACATTCACCAAGAGCTGGCATGAGGGGAAGAAGGATCGAGCAGGTTCCCAGGAGCAGACAAAGGGCATTATTAACAACACATGAGTCAGAATGTCCCAGGTCAGCCTCTCTAGCTCCTTCCAACCCCTCCACTTTGAGACAACCCTCTAGAAGCAGGACTTCCTGTCACACAAAGGGCCTCTGTGGGCCTGTGTCCACAGAGGAGTGGATGCTCTTCCTGTGCACCGGTGGCAGTTTCAGAGGCCCTGCCCCACAGAAAAGTCTGACAAAGGAGATGCCTCTAGGAGCTGCAGCTCTGACTGAGAAGTAACAGTCGCTTAGTGGAAAATTAGAAACAGCAAGAGAAGGATAATGCCACAACACACGACCAGGCGAGGTCTCTGAAATCTGTGACTTTGATTCTCCACAAGACCTACCTTCTGGTGGTCTGATCAGGTCAGGCAAAATACTTCTGAGGCCAGAGACAATGTTCATCTGAAAAATGGAATCTAGACTGCCTTGGAGGCTGTGTGGAACCAGCAGCATTCTGCTGGAGGAGACGGGGAAGTGCTTCCTGAGTGGTGGCAACTGGATAACCATGCTTGTGGCCAGGCCCCTAGCACCAGGGCTCTGTTCTTACAGAAATCATAATCACAGAAAGGACTTCTTTTAGCACTGTGGGCAACCTCTTCCAATGAAAAAAGGGCTGTGCAAAAACACCACGGGACACAGACAAGAGTATTCGGGGCAGGAATCTCACTGGGAGGTCACGGGCTGAAGGAATGGGTGGGCGTCCCAGAAAAAGGAACCTGTGTGACAACAAAAGTTGTACAACACACAGTTTAGCTGGTTTTTAAGCCTATTTGGTGGAGATGGCGTTATTATTTACAAATAGCAATGTACATGGGCCAGACACCAGCTTGAGCCCTCAAGCCACCAGAAGTGACTTACGTCCCATCTGCCTACCATGGACTTTCAACAGAAAACAGCACTTCGGGTTCAAAGCCCCCTCCACAGGAATGATAGAAAATGCCACAAAATCATGGCAATATCACACCTTTCAGAAGTTGTCTCCAGAAAGGAACTGCTCAAGTATTTCTCTAGCCACATACCTTTGAAGCTTGAGTCCACGCACATGTGTGTGCGCACACACACACACACACAGAGGAAAATTTGGTTTTTAAGTGTTAGGTAGGCATTGTCTGAATCCAACTACAATGCCATTTTCTCAAGAACCCATTCTGCAAATCAGCAAGTACCAACTGAAGCCCACAGCATCCCACCCCAGAGGTGAGTGCTGGGCCACTTTGCAGCTGGTACTTGCAACAGACTGAAACTGAAGGAGGGAGGGAGGGAGGCAGAGAGAAGAGAGAGAAAGAGGTAGGGACAGAGGAGAAAGGGAGGGGGAGGGGGAAGGAGGGAGGGAGGGAGGGAGGGAGGGAGGGAGGGAGGGAGGGAGGGAGGGAGGGAGGGAGGGACGGAGGGAGGGACGGAGGGAGGAAGGAACTTCATGTTGATTGTACTTAAAAAACCAGCAGTTTGGAACATTAGGAAACTCATGTATCAAGCAATAATCTGAAATGAGCCTAAGCAAAGCATAAATCAGTAGCAAAATCCCCTTTCCATGAGAAAAATGAAAAGAACTGGACTTTGAGTCCTGGCAACAGCAGTGATTCGGCAAAGTTTAACTTCCGGGTTTTGTTCCCATCTGTAAAATGGGGGGAGGGGGCTCTTTTCCATAGAGAAAGTTATAAATGTAAATGACAAATTAAGTGTGAATGCCTACATGAGGCCCTTCACAAATGCTGGCCTCTCATGCTCACAATCTGTTTATCCTTAGTATAACTGTCAGAGCCTTTGGTCATAGCCACCCTCAGGGCAGATGTCACTTTGCAAGCAGGACATAAACACTGTGCACAAGGTTCTCTGAAGAAGATATACCCACAGATCACTCTAAAGCTGGTGTAGACTGCTTCAATTTGGCTGGCTAGAGCACTGTGATTCTGATGAGATGCTATAGGAGGGCTCAGAGCTAACTTAGACCCTTTAGTCTAAGGGTTGTCTCTTTTAACTTTTGCATCTGACTTAACATATCTGATCAACAGATATACTTCTCAGAATGTACAGCTTAGCTAACCTTTAGCCTCCAAGCCTAAAGCTAAGGATGCTATGACATTTAGAACCTACAGAAGAGACTTCTCACCTTGACTGTGAGCTGCCTACCTAATGCTCCCACTGACATAACCAGCAATTGTACTGATGGTCCATTGTTCTGTGACTATACAAGCTCATTTACCCTTTTCCATGGTGGGACATGGCATCCAGCATAGGCCGGCTTCATTCCTGAGCCAGTGTCCCTTACAGGGGATTCTGAGTAGACTTTTCCTATCTTCTTTAAAGCACAGCTGTTGCTCAACACTGACAACACAATGACAACTCCAGGACACAAGACTTTCACCATCATTTCACATACTGTCTAGTAAACATTTTCCTCTCCCTGTCTCCTCCCTACTCATACTCCCATACTCAATAAAAAATGTATTGTTTTGGGGCTGGAGAGATGGCTCAGAGGTTAAAAGCACTGGCAGCTCTTCCAGAGGTCCTGAGTTCAATCCCCAGCAACCACATGGTGGCTTGCAAACATCAATAATGAGATCTGGTTCTGCAGGCATACATGCTGGCAGAACACGTACACATAATAAATAAATAAATCTTTTTAAAAAAGTGTATTGTTTTAAGAAATAGCCTGAGCCAGGCATGGTGGCACATGCCTTCAGTCCTGGCACTGGTGAGGAACAGCGGGCAACTCTACACATAGCGAGTTTCAGGACAGCCAGTGCTATGTAGAGAGACCCTGCCTCAAAAATAAATTTGATAGATAGATAGATAGATAGATAGATAGATAGATAGATAGATAGATAGATAGATATAGATAGACAGACAGAAATAGCCTGTGCCCCATTTTTTTTTACATATTTTCAATAAAAATTTTAATTTATTATGAAAGTCACAGAGACCCTCAAAAATGAAGGGGAAAAAGAGGGAATGATTAAAACTGAGTGGCAGAGAGTACTGGAGGTGAGCTGCTAGACACTAGTGTGGTAAGATATTCACTTCGACCACACCTGTGGCACTGACCACGCCCATTGGGGTGGGGACAGGGGCAGACATGACCTGGGGGAACTAGGTCTGGGGGAGGGGCCCAGGAGTGCTCTCTTGCTTGCAGAGCATCTGGGGGCATCCCTGGGACCAGGAACCTGCTGGTGTTCATCTGTCTCTGTTGAAAGTTACTTCTCCCCGAATAAACATCTATTCAGCCTATTTGTTTTTCCTGATCCTTATTAAACCACAATATACTAGGAGACAAAAGAAGCCCAAGAGCCTTAGGACTCTAGGCCTTCTTCAGAGCCAACCATGGGGATGAATGGACTAGATCTGAAGCCAACAGAGAAAACTTCTCTTAGACATAGTAAAGAACAATCCCCAGCCTCAGGACTTGGGTCATCCAACATGGCACTCAACAGCTCCAACACAGGTTGGTTCAAATAAGAAACTGACTTGACACTTTTAACATAAACAGACACAAAAGGCTAATAGTACAACAGATGGTAAAGCCTCAAAGAGAAACGAAGAACACAGAACTAGCTTAAGATGGAGAAAACTGCTCTGGGCCAAGTAAATAGGAGCTGGGTGCCCGAAGCGTGCACTAAACTCTAGAGCAGAGCTCCTCAACCTCCCCAAGGCTGCGACCCTTTAATATAGTCCCTCATGCTGTGGTGACCCCAGCCAAAAAATTTCTACTGCTACTTCATAACTTTAATTTTGCTATTGTTATGAATCGTAATGTAAATATTTTAGAGGTAGGGGTTTGCCACTGGGGTTGCAACCCACAGGTTGAGAACCACTACTCTAAAGTGTGGTGCATTAATTCTTTCTGATCTCCAAAATGTTCCCTCTGAGTCTGCTTCTGCCTGACAAACCCTCTCAACAAAACTCACCAATCTGTAGAATAAGGTTCTCCAAAAGACTCATTACCTGGCTGTTTACAAGTCTCTACTCCATTGGTCTGTGGCTTTTCTCAAACATTCAAGCCATGCATGGTGACACACACTTTCATACTCAGAAGAAAGGGGCAGGTGGATCTCTGTGAATTCAAGACCAGCCAGGCCTATATATAAAGTTCCAGACCAGTCAGGGCTACAGAGAACTCATCTCAAAACAAAACAAATTTAAAAAACCAACAACCGAGTTTCCAATATCTATGGATGCCATGGGTATAGCTCAGTACCTGCTGAAGCTTACCACAAGCCCAAATGGATAAATGAAATGAATAAGAGAGCAAGTGTTACTATAAACAAATAGATACAGGCAGCCAAAATCCAGGTGAACTGTCCCTCCAGGTATTGAACTAATAGATGGCTGGAAATGTGCACAGGACAACAAAAACATTGAGGAATGGGGACAATTACAGTTGATATAGCTTGATGTCACAGCTTTTCATCAGGCCATCTTTAACCCCCTCAAATTTAAACTTCAGCCATACCAGTGCACTGGATGTACTCAAAGAGTGAATTTAATGTCTTAAAGAGTTCACTGTCAAAACATGAACTTAATTCTTTAGTCATCTCTCTAGCCAAGAGACAGGGTCTTACTTCATAGCTCTGGCTGACCAGGAACTTAGACTGTAGATCATGTTGGCCTTGAAGTCACAGAGATCTATCTGCCTCTGCTTCCAAGTGATTAAAGGCATGGGACAACACATCCAGCAAGCACCTATATTTTTTTAAAATCCTAGGTCTGCAGTAACACAATGGTAGAGCACTTGGCTAATATGCCTGAGTTTATTCACCAACATACATGCATGTCATACACACATACACACACACACACACACACACACACACACCTCTACAAAAAGAGGAATAATGCAATTCATTAGCTCACTCATTCTTTCCTCCACATAATTGACTTTTTGTTTTTCCTGTTACTATCTGACATACAAGCATATTTCTCTTTGCCTTTTGTTAAAACCCAAGATGAGTAGCAAAGTTTCTGCTAAGTCTGAAAGGGCAGTCTGAGGCTATCACTGGAACAGTTTCAAGAAAGGCCCCATAACAAACATACAAGTGCAGAAGACCCAAATTTGTGCCAGAAGCACAAATTCTCAGTGATTTCTACAGAAGCAGCACTGCAGGAGCCTCACAGCCCCTCCCTTCTGCCTTTGACTCTCCTAGGACAAAGAGAGCAGAAGCTAGGAGCAGGAAGACTATCTGTCAGATAGTTCTAGATGACTCTAGCAAGAGATGAATCAATTACATTATTAGGAAAAGGGAGTCGGGTGAAATACTCTATACACACTAAACTACAAGAGCTGAGCAAGTGGTTCAAACATTAAGAGTACTAGCTGCTCTTGCAGAGGATCCAGGTTCAATTTGTAGCACTCACATGACAGCTCATTCAAATCATCTATCTCTAATACCAGGGGATCCATGCCTTCTTCTGGCCTTTGAAGACACCAGGTATGCATATGGTGTACAGATACACATGCAGGCAAAACACTGATACACATAAATAAATATACAAGCAAAGAAATCATAAATAAATTGCAAACCCTTGTGAAAATACGAGGTTAAGTCTAAAGTCCTGAGAAACAAAAGTCACCAATGTGAGAGCAGGGGAAGCACTGAGAAGCAGTCTGCTCCAGGCTCAGCCTAGCTTTCTAGGCCCAGGTGTTACCATCAGGCTCAGTCCAGAAGCAATAGCCTTTTCAGAGATACAAAGGGCGCCCATTACAATGGCAGGGGGAGTCACAGCTCTGTTCTGCAGCATGAGAATATCACTCATGGA
The DNA here is from genome assembly GCA_030556225.1 of Cricetiscus sungorus. Classification (NCBI taxonomy): domain Eukaryota; kingdom Metazoa; phylum Chordata; class Mammalia; order Rodentia; family Cricetidae; genus Cricetiscus; species Cricetiscus sungorus. The sequence continues at coordinate 19,248,384 of JANBXA010000031.1, read as the reverse complement.
ACTCACTTCATTCTTGGCTTTTATATATTACAGTAGGCATGCACTGATTAAACTTTAAGCACAAATAAGGTATCTATAAAGACATCCATTTTCAAGCTGAGCAGTGGTGGCACATGCCTTTGATCCTAGCACTCAGGAGGCAGAAGCAGGTGGATCTCTGTGAGTTCAAGGAAAGCATGGTCTACAAAGTGAGTTTCAGGACAGGCTCCAAAGCTATACAGAGAAACCATTCTTGAAAAACCAAAAAAGAAAAGACATCCATTTTCCTGGAGTGTACACATTTCAGAATGTTTTGTTTGTTTGAGCATGGTCTTGTCAGGCCCAAAGAAAACTCCAATTCAGTTTAGACTACCCAGACATAGCTCAACCTGGACTATAGAATTTCTGGAGGTTATATAAAGGCCAGCATTCCTCAGGAACTTACGAAGCCAGTTCTCCTCTACCAAAAGGAGTCATTTCCTTACCCCTGGCAGAAGGGACTGCGGCTACACATGGAGCCTATGGGCATATAGGCATATCATATCGAAGCTCATGCTGGCCTCCAGCCTTCCTCATTTCACAAGTATCTGTCACGCATTTCAAAGTCCATGCTACCACCTCCTCCCCTACCCCAAACTCCCTCCGGCTCTCAGGCTCCCCTCCCCTCCCAACACTCATTCTCCTTATAACCCTGCTGTTCTCCCTGTTTTCTCTCTGCTCTGCTCCTGTTTCTCTCCCTGTGTTTTCTTGTACTCTAGCCCCTGCTATTCTCCCCTCTATCACAGACAGCCCTGGCCAAATTCAGTCTATTTCTTTCTCTCTCTGATCTGAATTCTTCCAGATCTTCTGGCTGTTCTCTATCTACAGTAAAAGCCTTCCCCTTAACCATCAAGTTTATACAGACCTCACTGTGTAGCCCTGGCTGTCCTGGAACTCACTCTGTAGACCAGGCTGGCCTGGAACTCAAGCGATCCACCGGCTTGAAGAAACTCTGCTTCTTGAGTGCTGCGATTAACGGTGTGCACTACACCTAGCCTATTTCAGAAAAATTTAAAGGATTATACTCTAAACATTTTAGAAAATGAAAACACATGATATCTATAAACCTCCCCCAGGGTACTAGAAGTAGGCTTTAAACAGAAGCTGGACACCATAACCAGGTAGATGGAGTCATTCACTGTTCTCAGCCAGTCCATGCTTGAACCTGAATTTCAGGAGGGCTTGAACTCAGTTTTTACAGAGAACTTTGAGAAGGCTGGGTGCTAGAGATTGAACTCAGGGCTTCACACACTCTTGTCTACCCCAAGAAACTATGTTTCAAGATTCTGAAAAGCAGTGAATAAATTCTATTTAATAGTCTCTTTATTTACATTATAATTTTTTTTAAAGTCTCTCATGTTGCAAAACCTGTCTTAAGACATAAAAGCTACTAGTATTCCCATGCAGGAACTGAAACACGCAAATACTAAGAAACAGGAGCTTGTGTTTGGGGTTTTCCTGTCATGTTTCCTCTTTCAAAGAAGAACGAAGTACTTGTCTATTTCTTTTACTAAATGAGTTCTTAATGGGGTTGGCAGTCTCATCTACCCATAACATATAATGGGGCTCACTTGGCTGGGACCTAATTTAGGAGGCAGGAAAAACCATGAAATAGAAGACTATTTTTAAGAAATAGTATCTCTCAGAGGCAGAACTATTGGTGCCCTTTGTACTGATAATGACCTCATTATACATTATATCCTACATTAATCTACTTTATTCATTATGCATCTAAGCCAAACAGTACTCATCAAAAATTGTTATTTAATAAAAGCTGAGTGTTTGGAAATAAAAAGAAGGAAATAAACTCTTTGGGCCAGGGCTAAGGCTCCATGAGAGACTATTCCTGTCTTGCACTGATATGAGAGAAGAGGGGCTATCCAAGATATGATATTGAGAAAGCAGACACCTATCGTACAAAAGGAATGACCTAGAAAGTGGGCACCTTATTAAGCTTCCAGACTCAGCTAATCGGCTGTGTGACCTTGAGTGAGTCACTGCACTTCTCAAGTCTCAATTCCTTTGTCAAAATGAGAGGACACCACAGCCACTCCAAGAGCCCTCCAACTCTAAATGCCAAGTTCCTACCTTTGACACTAAGCCACCAAATAACTTAGCACGTGGATGAGCAAGAGCCAAATAAAAAGAAGTAACAACAAAGAAGTTGCAGGCTCACTGGTGGAGCGTTTGTACCTGCAAGACACGCTTGGCTTGAAGTTATGAAACCTCTTTGTTATTTTCACAAATGCAGCACTTAAAGAATATTCAGTAGAACATTCCATGATCCGGAAAGTTTGAGGAAAGAGCTGTTCAAAGCTACAAGAGCAAAAGTAAAACTGATGGGCTGATTACACTCTAAAAGACATATGTTATATACTGTGGAAGAGTTCCCTGTGACCCAAAAGGGCTAGACATATGCACGAATCACAGCAGGTTATACTCCAACAAGAAAGTGTGTTTGTGTGGTGGCACAGACTGCACCAGCAGAGCGCTTAAAACCATACCAGGCCACTGCTTGGTTCAATGTTCATGCAATAGGTAATCCAGTAAGAATAAGTCATGTAGGAAGGGCCACTTAAGCAGGTGGGGTTTTTTTGTTTTGTTTTGCTTTGTGTTTTTGTTTTAGACAATTACAGTACTACAAAAATAAAAATAAAAGGAGGAGGGAGTCCTAATTTTTCAGTTCCAGAATATGATTTTTGAGGTAAGAAATAATTTTAAATGTGTATGAGGCTGCTCAGTTTTTAAAATACAACATTTGCTGTTCAATAAAAAACATAGTTTCTAGCACTGGAGATAGGGCACAAGGTCTGAGAAATGAGAAAAGAGCTGACTCAGGCCAGGAGCGGGCAGAATGCTAATTCGGGTAGCCCTCCCAGCAATTACAGTCAACTGGAAAAGCTCTTTTGCTCGCTTTTCTCTCTGTGCCTATAGGTTAGCTCTGGCTTTTAAGAAAAGAAACAGCATACATAATAAATATACTATCTGAAAGTCAGGAAATAAGAGCCCTCTAGTAACAAACAGTTAACTCAGGTAACTCATTTAGCTAGGCAGTGAGAAAAAAAACCCTCTAGGGGTATGGAAGCTGGAGGAAACCATGCTGAAACAGTTCAAAGAGATCCACTGGAAAAAAAAAAAAAAAAACCATGTGTACATGTTCCCAGCCAGAGTCAAAGATTAGAAAGCAGTCTTCATTTTTCCTTCGGGTTAAAATCTAGCACAGGGGAATCAAGCACTTACTGTCATTTTCTCAGGGCATGCAGGACAAAACATTCCATGCTGGTTAATGTGGAACTGGCTGAATGCTTCCGTCAAGGACCTCTCAAACTAGGTAGGCTTCCTTACAAGGTGAGATTGCCGTTAATCATGTGGACAAAAAAAAAAGTATAGAAATTCTACTTCCAGACAGGTCTACCTTAAAGAGCACTCACGTTTCTGTCAGACGCTGGCTGCAACCGCCTAACTTTGCAGATCGACTCAGTACCTGCCTCCTTCCGACCCTGCTGGTAGGTCTGACCTCCCTCTCCCAGCCGAATTCTCCCAGCACATTTCATCATTTCCTGTTGGCTGCTGAGATAAGGTCATTCCTCACACTGCTGCATTCACAGCCCAAGCACCATGTTCTGACTGCCGCTGACTCCTGCCTGCCTGGGCCATCACACAACAGCTCTCTTTTCAGAAAGCGACCCCAGGAATCTCAGCATTCACTGAAAACCAGAGAAAGGAATGTCTGGCAACAAAGTCATACTGCTCCTCCAAACCAAAGTGTGTACCCCAACTTACATGACAGAGCCTTGTCTTTAGGATCCTACCACACAGGACAGAAAAAAGGCATGCTCTGTATCTCAGGGGCAGGTATAAAGTGACTGTGTTCCCCAGGTTTGTTTCAGTGGGTGTCTGAACATTAGCACTCTCCTATGCTGCACTACTCTCCAACACAAAGTAGCTTGTTAGTGGAAGACAATGGGATGTACAGGACAGGATGTGGACAGGTACTTTCTCCTAAGAAGAAAGTACATAAATAAACATGCAAGGTGAACAGAGCAATAACCAAAAGCCACCCCATTTCTTCTACTCTGACAAACAACTAAAAGTAAAAGGAAAAACAATGTTAAAATTTTGGGTACCTTATGTATACAAGAATGCATAGCCATGAGCCCCTTAGATAAAGCACAAGGATAATAAAGCCACCAAATTGGGCTGTGGGGACCAGGACAGGGAAGTGGACTTATGCAGAGGGCTTATGAATTTCTGGTTCTTTTTTTTTTTTCCCCCTTAGTACTTGAGACAGAACCAGGGCCTCACAAGGGACATGGACCCAGGCCTATTTTCTGAGTCTTGAACTAATTACAAACATACTGTGCATGTGAAAATCCATGTACTCTTATGTCTAAACACTTTTATGTACACATATTATTTGCCAATAAAGATTTTTTATATTTTATGCATGATGGCTCAGCAGGTGGGGAAAATGCCGCCCCATGCTTCTCTCCCACACAGTTCTATCTCTTCCAGACAGCCGGCTAGGACACTATGTCAGTGGCAGTGGCTTGAAAAGGATCACTTTAGGACAATTTCTACCTTAAAATATGAGCCAAGAAGAAGAATATACTAAAATTAAGGTAGGTGGCTGACAAAATAATACACTGCAAGGGAAAATGATTCACATGAACATCTGGTTATTTGTCAGTATTCCTGATGTCACTATTCACTCAATTATGTCATTCAAAAGTCACCTAGTCTTACCTTGTACAAATCAGTTAAGAGAGCGCTCTATCTCTTTGAAATCTTGTACTGGAAACCTTAATGAAAAACATTAGGAAAGGCTACATCAACAGATGTTATCACTCAACCTCAGAAGCAGAAGGGGAAGGGGAGGCAAGGATAACTGGCAGTCCCACCTTGACAAACTTCATATCCCCCATATATCTAGGTCCCTGAATTCAGCAAGCCCAAGACACAAAGCCAGGTAGTTCAGCTGGGCTAGTGGTAGAAGTCTATAAGAGCCCTCTGACTACAGGGCATTAACAATTGGCATTCAAATCACATCTACAGAAAGGAGACTACATTAATCCAGCTGCCCCAGCAGAGGCCACCAGGATATAGCTGTTCTAGAACAGTAGTTCTCAACCTGGGGGTCATTGCCCCTTCCACAAACCTCTATTTCCAAAAATAATTACATTACAATTTATAACAGTAGCAAAATTAGTTATAAAGTAGTAATAAAAATAATTTTATGGTTGGGGTCACCACAACATGAGGAGCTATATTAAAGGGTCAAAGTATTAAGAAGAACCACTACTCTAGAAGGACTGAGACTCATAGTCTTGTCTTTCTTTCCTTCTGTTCTTTCTTCTTCTTTCCTCCTCTATCTCATTTTCCTCCTCCTTCCTTCTTTTCCTTTAATGAGATACTGATTTGCATAGAACTGAGTGATCACTTAGTGGCACTGACAGAACATTTCTCCAGCCCACAAGTTCCCTGTGCCCTTTGCAGCATTCCCAGGCTTGGCAAACACTGATCTATGATTTTTAAAGAATAGTTTCTGTTGTTGGAACGTAATCTAGCCATACAGCCCAAACTGGACTCAAACTGGGATCCTCCTGCCTTGACACTGGTATCTGCCTTTTTGCAAATACATAGACTTACATAGTGTAAGTCTATGAAAGTAGGAGGCACTTCCTGGGTTTCTGTGTGGCTTCTGCCATCCAGAGGGGGCATAACCCCAGTAACAGAACTTCCCAGCCAGGCTACTTCTGCAGCACACTGAGATGACGCTGACCATAAACTGCATGACAAGGTGCTGGAGTCAAGGGAGAAACTTTGTAACATTTTGGCCTAAGTATATTTTACTGAGACTCAAACTTTAAGGTGACTGACTATTACACAACAAGAATTCATACACCAAATGGCCCACTTTGTAGCCAGCATCACTCAGCTTCTCTACGTTGTCACAAGAGTGCCTTGCAGTGACAGAATTCAGTGCCAGGTTCCATGGCTACTACGAAGGCAACAAAGAGATCTGTTCTTGTCTTCAAATACTAAGTAAATACTCAATTTCAGAAACTTACTATATTACTAAATAAAGTGATGTGGTATTAGAACATTTGGAGAGAGAAAGGTAGTGGCTAATTTCAAATCTTAGAATTACTCTTTCTTATTTTTCAGGAACAAGATCAAAATGAGTCATCTGGTTTTATTCCTCCTACATCTATGCCAGATTTCTAACCACCTTTATCAGAAAATGCACCAGAACAAAGCTGAACTATCTTTGGCAAAGTTTTTAAAAAAGGTAAAATCTCTTACATAAGCTTCTTTGCTTTTCTGGAAGTTGTCCAAACACAGAGAAGGAGAGGGAAGGGAGGAAGGAAGAAAATAGAAAAAGGAAGCAGCAACACCAAACTCATTAAAGCTGAAAGCCCAACTAAGCAAAGTTTCAAAGTACCAATGTGATGGAACGTGTTGCCCTCACCCTGTACAAAGATTATAAAACCCCAATGCCATCGAGAAGCAATACTTGGGTTTTAAGGGTATTGTACATATGCATACATGCACATAAGTTCAAATGTCTGCAAATACATGTATGTGTGCATGCATGTGTGAGGCCAACAGGCATTGTCTATTTTTTGAGACAAGGTCTCTCACTGTGTCACTTGGGCTAGCTTGGATCTCTCTATGCAGCCCAGGCTAGCCTTGAACTCACAGAGATCTGTTTGCCTCGGCATCCTGAGCGCTGGGATTAAATGTGGGTGCCACCATGTTTGACACTTCTTTTTTTGAGACACCAGCTCTTACTAGCCTGGAGCTTGCCTAGTAGGCTAGGGTAAGTAGTCAGTAAACCCTAGAGATCTGCCTGTCTCCATCTCACCAGCAATGAAATTACAAGCATGTACCATCACATCCAGATTTTCACATGGGTTCTGGGATCAAATTCAGGCTCTCAGCTTGCAAAGCAAGGACTATGCCAACTGAGCTATCATCTCATCCCAACATCTGCATTTCTAAACTAACATCTTTTGGGAGGTTAAGTTAAAAACAGAAAATGGAGTTGGTACCTCAAACTACCACATGCCCTCTAGTTTATTAAAAGCTTGTTTTAGAGCTGAGCAATGGTGATGCACACCTTTAATCCCAGCACTTAGGAGGCTGAGATGGGTGGATCTCTCAAGGCCAGCCTGGTCTACAGAGTTAGTTCCAGGACAGCCAGGACTACACAGAGAATCCCTTCCTTGAAACAAACAACATTTTTTAGGTTTCTGTTTTGGTTTTTTGATTTATTTGTTTTGTTTTTGTCTGTTTAGTTTTTTGTTTTGCCCTCAGACAGGGTTCCACCTAGTAAGTAGCTCTGACTGTCCTAAACGTCGCTATGTTGAATTTCGTCACTATGTTGAATTTATGGACAATCCCTCATACCTCTAGAGAGCTAGGATCACAGGAGTGTGCACCACACCCAGCTTTCAACTAAGGGAAGATGAACTGTGACCACTATGCACTGGGAACCCTGTAGCCACAGCCTCTTGGGAGAGATAGTGCTTAAGAAGTGCCTCCCCTCTGGTCTTTATGACCTATGGAGCATGCTCAGAATCACTAAGCCTACCAGCTGCTTTAAGCTGGTTAGGAATTCAGTCATGCTTTTAATTGAGTAGCCTTGGACATGTTTCTCACAAAGTACCTTCCTACATGTGAAATATTTGTTTTTTGTTTGTCTATGTGTTTTTGAGACAGAGATTTTCCTATGGAACAACCCTAGCTGTCCTAGAAGAACTATCTCTGTAAACCAGGCTGGCCTCAAACAGACATCTGCCTGCCTCTGCCTCTTGAGTGCTGGGATTAAAGGCAAACTTCACCACCACCTGGCATGATTTTTTTTTTTTTATGTGCATTTTTAAATTGGTGTTTCACTTGCATGTATGTCTGTGTGAGGGTGTTGGATCCCCTAGAACTGGCGTTACAGGCAGTTGTGAGCTGTCATGTGGGTGCTGGGAATTGAACCTGTGTCCTCTGGAAGAACAGCCAGTGAGTGATCTTAACCTCTGAGCCATCTGTCCAGCCTCCTAAGATCAACATTTTAATCAGCTGATTTCGGATTGCCCTCTCCAGTTTGGGCAGGCCTTAGTCAGCTGAAGGTCTGGGCAGAACAGAAACAATGAGGAGATCACAGTCTGCCCACTCTCAGGCTGGAACTGCTTTACTAGCTCTTCTTTACAGTGCACATGGGATCTTGCCTCCATAAATGTATGAGTACATTCTTTATAAATCCCATAAACATACATCTGTTTCACATGTGAGAATTCGTGCTTGCAGGCTTGTGGGATGACACACTCAAGTATACACACGATTAGTTCTGTGTCTACACAGAACATTAATACAAATGAATGCAAAAGACAATTACTTAGCAAGTAAGAATGAAGTAATCTGCAGCTCATTTGAGTCCTGCTTTATAAAGCACATAAGAACATTAAATATAGTAATCACACATATATACTTATATAGTATTCTCTAGAGAGAAAAAAGAAAGTCAAGAGAATGATGAAAGATCTAGGCCACATTTATCTCTAGCAGGATGCACCACCTTCCCTGAAGTATACACAGTGGTTTCCTTCTCAAGCTGGGAGGCTGACCTTCAGGAACTCACCAATATGCTTCAAAATCTAGCTATCAAGAACTATAAAAACAGCTCAATAGTAAGCATGCTTACCTAGCTCAACCCCTCTGAGTTGAACACATACACCTGAATGATAAAATAAATATACCTTGCAATACATCTTTCTTCTTTTAGATGGGTTTTAAATTGTATTAAACAAAATATTTCCAAACTGGGTGTGGTGGCACATACCTTTAGTCTAGGTACTCAGGAAACAGAGGCAGGCCAATCTTTGTGAATTTAAGGCCAGCCTGGTTTACAAAGAGTTCCAGGACAACCAGGCTGTTACATAGAGGAAACCCTGTCTTGAAAAATCAAAAAATAAAAGACACTTCTAAACTAGAGGTTTATTTTTATTTAGAAATGTCACAAGACAGACACAAAAAGAAAACCCTGCTTAGCAAATGCAGAACAGTGTTGAGATACCCCCACTTGCAAGGTTTTTGGGTCAATCTGACTATCCAATCTGTCCGAAGCCCTCTAATTTTTAGGCCTTCCTTCCTTCTTTCATTTAGAGAATATCCACCCTCTTGTGTGGAAGTCAGAAAACAGCCTACTTTCAGGTCTCTCTAATTCATTCATTTATTTATTTATTCATTTATTTATTGTGACCCACTGAATTTAATTAGGGTTGTTTACATGAGCATAGATGGTAGATCTTTGTTCTTGAGATCTTAAACTGAGATAGCCAAGTAAACTTCTGTGATGCCCACAGAAGTTTCCTCTTTAAGGAGGGTATGATGTGAGAACCTGCAAAAGAACTCTGCTACACAGTCAGCCTGGCTTGACTTACCACCTCCAACTTAATAAGTATAGTAACTTGTAACTAAAATCTAATAAGAAACACTAGGAATAGCCTTTGTTTACATGGGAAAAAAAAAAAAAAAAAGAACACAGGGACCACATCAGGTTGGTGGCTAAACTATGAGTATACTTTATCTTGCTGACACAAAACAGGGTTCCTGGCTCCCAGGTGATGACATTCCTCTGCCCTGAATTCACCCTCCCACACAGGGGAGAACTCAGGGAGGTTTCCTTGTGTGCACTGACAGTAAGTTCAGGAATGTAGTCTGGCTACATTTGTGGCATTCCTAAGGATGAGGTACTATGCTTCTGGCCTGAATTCTAGTATACTTTCCTGAGACATGGTACAAAAGTGGTTAGCATCCTGGAGACAGCCTGCCCTAGTCTGTTACATCTCCATTATGCAGGGGGCTCTATGACATTCCCCTATGTAGATCCATGCCCAGCACAAGTCCTCTTCCTCCTGGCAACAGCATTTCAGTTGGACTTTAGGGAATCCCCCACCCCTTGGAAACAATAGTCCCTCCTGGCTCCTTTTCAGGTTTCCTGCATCTGCAAGGCCACCACACCCCGTGTCTTCTAAGGACTAGCTTTATGCTCAGACTCTCTTAGGTCACAAAACTCTTACTAGCTTTCTGTATTCTGGCAGAGCAGAATTTTCAACCCTTTTGACCAATCCCCCTGCACTGGAGCTCAGACCACAGGCCTCTACCAAGAACTGAAATACAACAACTCCCAAAGCATCTGAAATGTCCTTGCCATTGTTCAATGCCCAAGAACAACAACATGTGCTTACATCTCTACCCAGGAAATGATATTCAATTAAATAAAAAGACAGTCAACTACACATAGTTATCAATGGCCCTGGCCTCCTTTACTCTTCTCTGTGACCCTTCCTGCTGGGAGTACATGAATTCACTTCAGGCAGTGGTTCTCAACCTCCTAATGCTGAGACACTTTAATACAGTCCCTGTGGTGACAATCATATACTGCTACATATACATTATTTTCACTGCTACTTCATAAATGTAATGTTGTTACTGATATAAATCATAACGTAAATATGTGTTTTCCAATGGTCTTAGATGACCTTTGTGAAAGGGTCCTTTGACATCACCCATCTGCTTAACAAACTTGTGGTATAGGAATTTAACTCCAGGCCCTGCTCATGAGGTATGGAACTTCCTGTCAGCAGAATCCCCTTAACCTATGGACTACATGGGACAACAAGATCTCCATCTTAGTGTAAATTTCCACATATAAATATATACACATATAGTGCAGCTGGGAGTGGACTCAGTGTGTGAGCATGCTTGCTATGCAAGCACGACTTGAGCTGGGATCCCAGCATCTAGATAGAAGTGTACACATAACACCGGCACTTGTGTGGAAGATGGGGAAGGGGATGGCAACAGGAAGATGGCTGGAGCTAGGTGACCAGACACTCTAGTAGAAAACAACCGAGTTCCAAGTTCAGTCAAAGACCTTATCTCAAAGGAATAAGGCAGAGAAGGACAGAGCAGAACACACACACATACACATTCTCATTTCAAATTGCACACACTGACCCGCCCTACCACCCCCTCTCTAGAACCACTGGTCACCTGGCTTCACTCTCATACCATCAGTGCACAATGCAAAGGGAACATCAAGGTCACCTTGCCTGAGCCCTGATCTTGTTTCCACCTTCTACCTGGCCCAACCTTCCCCACACCACCACCACCACCACCACCACCACCACCACCACCACCACCACCCCCCCACACACACACACAGAGTCTGCCCAATTGGAGGCTTTCATTTCAAGGTCAACAATCCCTTGCCCTGACGTCTCAGTCAAGCAACTTCTAGCTGGTTTCCATTTTCTGTGAATTACTACAGAAAGAGTGAGCATTAGATAAGGGGGGACATAAAAAAAGGAAGATGAGAAGCTACCCTAGAGATTATGAAAGAGGGAAATGATGGCTGCCAAAAAGAGTTTGCCCAACAAAAGAGGAAAAGGACCCAGGCTCAGTAAAGTAATGATAATGTTGAAAGTGGCCCTCTCTGGCACCATCCCAGTCCGTTTTTGAGAAAGTAGTGTTCACTCAACTGAAACAGCTACAAGTATGAGCCAAAGGCAACATTAATCTGGTCAAATGAAATTAAACACACTAAAATGTCCTTTCATTCCATGACCCTGGCTCCCACTCCTTGCAGCTCACGATCTCAGAGCTCACACCTGGGCTGCCCATTCACACCATGGACTCACAAGGGCTTAAATATCCAGAGAACAGAGGACATGAAAACAGACAGGATCTGTTTGCATGATGTGACCACCTGATGGAAGACTCAAGAAACACTAAAACCCAAGTGAGAACAGAAGTGACAAGGGAAGAAGTGTCAAGGCCCTGAGGAGGGGTACACCAGCCTGAAGGATGAGAGGATCCACCAGGTGAAGAATGAGACCTGTGCAGAGAATCTCAGAATAGGCAGAAGCCCCCTCACAGGCATCTGCCTCTGTAGCTCATCTCTATTCCTGCTGCAAATCCTGGAAAGACCTTCCTGAGGCTCAGGTCTAATATCACCCACTCTTGTGTTTAGAAAGTCTCAAGACTCCCATAGCCTAAACAACTAAGACACAGACAGTATGGGTTTCATAAATACAAATGCACAGCTATATATACATATAAATGCTAAATTTCCTCCACAAAAGCCCTGACTAACAAATTTCTCCCTTATGGCCCACAAAGGCTACCACATCCAATACTTAAGTCATAAGCAGGGGAATCCTGCTCATGAATTAAGAGATGCAATCCTAAATCTGCACACAACACACTGAGAGTAACCCACGTTTAAATCTTAACTCTGTCACTTACTAGACATGTAAATTAGCACTTACTTTTATTTATGTGTTCACATGTGTTTCTCTGCCACATGCATGAGGGTGCCCCTAAAGGCCAGTAAGTGTTGGATCTTCTGAAGCTGGAATTATAAGTGGTTGTAAGCAGGCCAATGTGGGTGCTGAGAATCAAGCTTGGGACCTCCGGAAGCGTAGTAAGGCTGTTGAGTTGTGTTTCTAGCCCCTGACCAGGTATGTATGACCTCTCTGAGGCCCCATTTTCTATGTACAATAAAAACACTGACCATGCAGAACTGCAGTGAGAATCAGAGCCCAAACATTCCTGGCTGCCTACAGGGTGCTCAGAGTCCCTTAGGAAGAAGTTCACCTCCTCAACACAGCTGCCTTTTCCCTCTGGAATTTCACTGGCTACTCATTCACCACAAGTAACTCAAAACAGACCACTTTTCATTCTAGAACAAACACTTCCCCCACCCCTGCCATTGTGTTCAGACAGTGGTAGTCACACCTTAAGATCTCCAAGAATGGTACCTTCCAAAGAACATGGGAGAGGGCAAGAAATATGGGTATGCCAAGAAGAGTAGAAATCCCTAGGATGTTTTTCTTTTCTTTTTCTTTTTTTTTTTTTTTACAACTATTTATTTATTCATTTGTTTGTTTATTTATTTATGGCTGGAAGTAGAATTGACAATGAAATAAATGTGAAGTCATATATATGCACCCCAACCTTCTTTGTCCCTCCACCCCTTTTCTGTGCCCCTAAAGCCCTTAGACTCCCCTCAAATACCAGGCAGTCAAATGAGATTGCCCAATCCTACCTCCTAGCAACGAAAAGAAGATACTACACAGAGTGAATTGAAATAATTTGGTTCAAAGGTCAGAACCCCAAGAGCCTGTAGGAGTGTGTCTCAGGTATGCAGACAGCCAAGCCATGCAGCTGTACCGATCCCAGCCAAAGTACGAAGCAGTGAGCTCCAGAGACACCAGTGTTGAGCCATGCTAATCAATTGTGATCCAGGCTCCATATTCCAAAAAAATACTACAAAAACTCAAATTAGTCTTTAAACTTACCATCAAAATTCCAATAGTAGACACATTTAGAAAAAGATGTTGAGCCAGTGAGATGGCTCAGTGGGTGAATCTACTGTTAGGAAGCTCTGACAACATGAGTTCAATCCCACATCCCACAAGGTGGCAGGAGAGAACCAACTCCCAAGAGTTGTCCTTTAACCTCCACAGGCAAACTGTGGCACACAAATTCCTGTACTCACACATAAACACAAAATAAATAATAAGTTTGTGTCAGAGATGCCAAATGTTTTAATTGTTATGAAAAAAAATATGTATAAACTTAAAAATGCATGATCTAAAAAAAAAAAACAAAAAAAACAAAAAAAAAACAAGGAGCTGGTCATAACTGTAATCCCAGTACTCAGGAGACAGAGGCCAGAGAACTGTCACAAGTGTGAACCCAGCCTGGTACACTGAGTGAGTTCCAGGAGTCAGACCTTATAATACAGTAAGACCCTGTCTCAATAACATGAAAGAGAGAAAGGCAAGTGGAAGGAAGAAAGAAAAAACAAAGACAAAGAAGACAGCTCAACCCAGACAACCACTTCTCATACAGTGAGATGGCTTCCAAGCCAAGGATCCTCACAGTGCCCATACATACATTTGTTGATTCCATAAACATCTGCTTATTCACTGCAGAGCTAAAAACTGGGTTCCATTTTTTAAAAAGACAGAACCTGCAGGCCTTCATCTTCCTCAGCTCCTCTGGAAAGTGAGGAGCACTACACTACAAGGTATCCTGGGAGGGGGAAATGATGTGAGGGCAAAGGGTGAAAGGTTAAGTGGAGGAAGGGAAAGAAGTCACCTCTTACCTGGAGGGAGAAATGCAGGGATGTGGCAAGAAATCACTCTTCTGAAGAGAATTACAGGAATAGCAAACCAATCAATGCTTGAAACTCTAACAGCCAAAAACATGCCTAAAGGCTTCTGACATATGGGCTCCTCCAAGCCTCAGTTTCCTTGTCATCTGCTCACAGGGCCATTGGAGGCTGACAGAGTGCTTAGAGCAGAAAAGTGGCTCTACACCACAGATGGTAGCACTGGCAGGACCATGGCCTATGGACCACACCACACAGATCAGGCAGACCTACCATTGGAATGGTGAGCCTAGAAACTGCTCAGAGCCTCTGTGACCAAGAACAAACATGAGGAACTTCACAGTCATCTAACTGGCAGAGAAATCAGACCATGAAAAAATCAGTTTCCTTCAGCCAACAGGTACCACTATTGGGCCTCTCCCACCCAAGGTAGCCTCCAAACAGGCAAAGCCACAGCCTAGGTGCCACCCTACCTACCCAGGCACAGAAGGCTTATTGTACCCTCACCTCTCTGTCCTGGCAGGCCTCCACAGTCACCTCTAGAAATGAGACACTGCCCAGAAGCCACCAACTGGGATATTCATAAGGCTTCTGTGTTCAGGGCTCTGTAACCCTGAGCAGGGAGAAAGGCCACAAACATCTGGTCAAGCATCAACCTATCCCTTTACAACTTGCTACACTATGACAGGAGTCAAATATACTCACAAAAGAAAAACACCCAGGCTACATGAAGCACAGAGACTAATAAGCAGACAACAGGAGAAAGACATTCAAGTGCCCAGAACCACAAATCCCAGACCAATTAGAAAATTCCCTCTTAAAATTTGGGGAATATTTTAGTAAATGGTGCTGAAAAACTAGATGTCTTGGGGTGGGGGAGCGCACAGGGAACCGTCTTTATATACCTCCAACTATATACAAAGGTGTTTCAAATCGATCACAAACCCAACTGTAAAACCCAGACCTGTAGGACCAGCAAGAGAGAATGTTTGTGACCCTGAATTAAGCAAAAATTTTACATGAAACTTAGCCCAAAACACACAAATATCTACTTCATCAAGTCCTAAGACCTGCATTTTAAGGCAAGGAGACAGGGTGATGGCTTCCTACCTGGGGAAGATAAGGGGAGGGATAAATGGAGGGGCTACAAAACAGGAGGAGGTTGCTAGTTTGTGGAAATGGAAACAGTGTATGCCCATGTCAAATTATATTAACCAGTGTACTTTAAAAACAGGCAACATAGGTTTGAATTTAGGGTGAGAACGCAAATCACTAACCTTTTATACTGTCATGTAACAACATTCTTCAAAAGCCAGCTCCTGAGCCAGGCATGGTGCCACACACCTGTAATCCCAACACTTGGGAGCTACAGGCAGGAGGATCAGGAGTTCAAGGTCATCCTCAGCTACACAAGTCCCAAACCAGCCTGAACTTGGTGAGACCCAATCTCAATAAAACAAACAACAAAAAACACTACCTGCTCAATTGCCAATGTTAAAAGGGCATTTTCAAATTAAAGGGAGGCAAGCAGTACTCTAGTTACTGTCCAGGCCAATGCCCACCTCCCCTCTTTGCATTGTACTTTTACTTTGCTTTCAATAAAGGAAAGAGAAGAGGGAAGGGAGAGAGAAATAAAGAATCCAAAAATACAATGGTTTCCATTTTCTACTCAAACAGAACCCTTCTAAGACACAATGAATGAAGATTCATTGTCATTTTCTCACATTGGGGAGGGCTCAATCTCTGACCACTTTCCATGACCTTGGGGCAAAAACACCACAATTCACCTTGCAAGGCCCAGAGCAAAGCTCACCTGGGTAACCCATCAATCTTTAACCCACAGTCCCTACTGGAAAGGTAAGCATCACAGATGACCACGTGGATTATAGGATACTGCTTCCCTCCCTACAGAAGACAAGAGCTGAGCAGTGATCAAATGTAAATATTTAAAGAACTCATAGCTGCTGATGCCAGCAGAGTAACAGCTTGCAAACTCCCAGTCAGAATGACTGTTATATCAAGGGCTGAGTCATGGTTGCAAATGCTGTTTCCTTCCATTCTTCACAGGGGAAAGGAGATTTTTAAAACCATTTTCAGAAAGTCATTATGCCCAGTCACAACAAGAAAACACTGGAGAAAAGCCAGTATGTACCCAAAGCTCTGCAGCCAAGAAAGGAGTAATACACCATCCACAAGGAATGCATACAGGACAAGAAAGAGAGTGTTCAAGTCTGTAAACAGAAAGTAGGTATATCTGCATCATCAAGTGGTGAGGTCTACCACATAAAGGACTGAAGCATGTCTCACACATTCCCTCTCTTTGATATGACAATTCCTTATTACAAAGAACAGAGCTGGTCCAGGACAAAACTAACACAGTGCACACTTGCTGGCATTTTTGATTCATCCTCAGGTTCATTCCAAGTTCTACAACAGTACTCAAATCTCAAGCATGTTCCACACTTCCAGATACTGGCACTTTGCCTAAACTCAGCTTCCTCACCTGTCCTGAGGATGAGTATAAGTGCACAAAAAGAAGCAGGGAGGTCTGGCACATCAGGCCCTGCAAACATTAAACTGAAAATAACTGTAGCAACCACAATGAAAATGAAAAGTGTGTCAAAGCTAGTGTGATGGTACACCCCCTACAATCTCAACACTCAGGAGACTGAAACTCGAGGACCACTCAAGACCAAGGTGATCTCTCAGGGAAAATGGGGGAGGGATGGGAGGGCAAGGAGACAGGGACCTTTAATGATCTAACCTGGGAATGTGGAGTTTGAACACTGCTAAGTTTTAGAAGAGGTTGAATCTCTCCCCAGGTTGGTAGGAGACCTGTCTGATCTTAGCTTGCAGGTAGATACACTTCCCCAGTCTACAACTTCAGGGACTGGGAGGGGTACACAAACAGTGGAGCATGGGATCTCAAGGCAGCCAGCCCCGGGCACTGTACCACCCTCCACCGTGAGGTAGGGACCCACATACCCATGTCACTGGACAGTGAGGTGGTATGGCTAATGACTTTTGCAAATGATATTTCTCAAAGCCTTAGGGACACTAAATTAAACAAAAATACAGCTAGCTTAAGAGGTACATCACATGGTCCAGGAAGCAACTTCATTCCCCACAGGTTCATCCTTCACTGGACAGAGGAGGCTAGCCCCAGGAATGATGGGGACTCCTTGAAGGTCACACAGCCTCTGAAGGGCAGAAGCTACTATGGAAGCTGCCTTATTTATTTATTTATTTATTTATTTATTTATTTATTTATTTATTTATTTATTTAAATGTGTTGTTTTGAGTATGTGTTTTTATGTGTTAGGCTACATTATTCTGTTATCTTCACCATGTGTAACATACAGCCCACAGCTGAGGGTTGGACACACCTGACACAATCTGTAATTGCTGAGCACAGCCCTGAGGAACTAAACCCTTGGCAGTCACTTAGCCACAGGGAGCCAGGACCACTAAGAACCACTACAGTACTGAGCTAGACTATGGGTCCCAAGAGTCAGGAAATGTCAGTACACCTGTGTGCTCCACTGTGGAATCACATTGCAGGCAGCGTGCTACATGAAGTGGGGTACAGCAGTCATTCACCCAACAATGTAAGCCAATCAGCACCCCGCCGTAAAGGTGAAGTGGGGGCTGGAGAGGTGGCTTAGCTGTTAAGAGAGCTTTCTGTTCTTTTTGGAGTTTGTTGTTGTTGTTGTTGTTGCTGTTGTTTCCAGACAGTTCTCTCTGTAACAGTTCTGGCTGTCCTAGAACTCACTTTATAGAATAGGCTGGCCTTGAACTCACAGAGATTAGCCTGCCTCTGCCTCTGCCTCTGCCTCCTGAGTGTTGGGATTAAAGATTTGCACCATCACCACCCAGCAAGCTTACTGAAGAGAGCCTGGGTTTGGTTTCCAACATTCACATCACACAGCTGACTCTTACTCCATTTCCAGGAGGCTCACAACCTTCCTCTGGCCTCCCTGGCCACCTGCACAAATGTCATGCACATAAACTCACACAGGTACACATAAATACAAATATACAAATAAGAAGTAGATCCCACACCAAATAGCAAAGCCAAGGTGAAGTCAGAGCAACCTAGCAGCACAGATCCTAATGAGACACCACACACTCTATACTCCAAAGCACCTGGCTGTGTCAAGACCCAAACTCAGAGGCAGCTATTACCTACTTGAAAACATGGCCCTCCTACAAAGTGAGCAACCTAGGCCCTCAATCAGGACCACACCCCCCCCCCAACAGCAGCAGTGTGCAGAGGGGTATGAATAAGATTTGCAGTCTTTGTAGGTCCAGGCAAGACTGGTAATTTGCCGACTCTATGCCAAAGAGGGAATCCCTACAGTTCCCAGGAGGCTGAGTTTGTACTCCCTGCAACTAATCACACTGTGAGCTTTCAAAAAGCAGAGTTATTAGAAGACCCTCCACACTCATAAGAAAGAGCACATACTATTTTAAATTATTTCTAAATGTCATGAACCTAAACATTCCCAGAAAAACTAGCAGAGCAGCTCAGGTCCAAAACAGTGATTCTGGAAATGAACACAAAGAAGTACTTTAGGGAAGGCATACTGGATTAAAGGTGATAGATAAATAGCTCTCGGCTCCTGCTCCCATCAAACAACTTCAGATCTACACCTAAAGAGCAAGAAAAAATTCAAAAGGAAATAAAAGCCACATTAATATAAAATAACAATGTTGTAAGTGAACTCAGCAGGTAAAGGCATTTGCTGTCAATCTTGATTTGAGTTGGGTCCCTAGCAAGAAATCAACCTACAGGTTATCCTGTGCCCTCCACATGTGAGCCCTGGCACACCTTCACACACACACACACACACACACACACACACACACACACACAATAAATGCAAAAACAAAACAAAAAAAAGGTTTTAAGGCCAAGATAACAAAGGATAATATTTATTACAGCAACCATTTCCCTTGGTCTTCTTAAAGAACACCTATCACAGACTCCTATGACCTCATCATACTTATTTCTGAATAATGTATGGTGCTCAGGCATACCCTTCTGGCCCTCTATGAGGCCATTTCCATGCCTTTTGGGCCCAGGTGTAAGACACACAAGCAACTTCATAGACTAGCAGGAGAAGCCATGACCCCAGTGCAAAGCAAAGCCTTCAGCCTCAGCAAAGAGCAAAGTGTGGGTTAGAAGCTGCTGGAGGACAGCCCTGTCCCATGCTACAGCCATGCTACTCTGCTAAGCTGGGGTGGCTCGGCAGGGATTTCTCAAGAAAATAAAATGGACTCTAGGGACAAACACAGGGAGTGCCATGGGGCTTGGTACTGATCATCTAATTTAGCTAAAAAGCTCCCACCCAGCCCTTGCCAGAGCCTTTGCCACACACAAGCAAAGTTCAGCCAGTTGCTAAGGCAACAGAGACTCAGACATGTTTAGGCATCTGTAGAAACCAAGCCAAAGTACAATTTCCACACTTGTGATAAAAACACAGGCTGCCAAGCACACAGCCAAGCATTACTCTAAAATTTGGTCTTATTGACAGAATAAACAGGGGTGGGGAAGCAGGAAGCTCCTAGTGCTTAGCAGAGCCAACAGTCAGGCTAGCCCCAGAGCGCTAAAAACCTGCTTGTGCCAGGGAACAAATGCCTCTTATGCCATGTGTTGTCTGAGAAGGTTTCCTCTCATTTCTACCTCTGTATGGAGTAGTCTTTTGCTTCAGTTCAGCTGGGAACACCAGCTTTTCTTAAAAGAGAAACTAAGATTGAGAGTTTTGTCCAAGGTAAAGCCAGATATATGAGGAGGAAACTGCCTCTGGGGGAGGGGTGGATGTGGGAGAGGCACAACTGTCCAATGTGAGAGCAGAGGTGGGCTAGCCTGGTCATAACCTCCATACCAGAAGCCTCCACCCTATCCATCCATGAAACACACACACACACACACACACACACACACACACACACACACACACACACCCTGTCCTTTGCAAACACTGAAAAACAGTACACAGGAAACTGCTTGATCTTCCACAGGACAGTAAAAGGTGAAAAAGTCAGTCAGCCAATGGGAAGTGACACAGTAGACTAGCAAAGGATGAACCAACAAACAAACAGTAACAACAGAAACAAGAATGGGTTATATCACTCTGATAGAGTGCCTGTCTGTAGCAATGAAGAGAAGCTGAAGCATCTATGAGAATGGCACCCCCTGTCACAGAGACAAAGTCAAAAACATTATGACACTAGGCTGCCATGACCTCCAAATGATTCCAGTGCCAACAGCCTTGCCCAGTCCTTGCCAGTTCACATATTGCAAATGTGGAGACACAAACCAGGACAAGCCCTATCAGCTACTGTGGTTCCAAGCAGTCTGACTACTCAGACTTCCCGCTCACCTAGCTGGTCACAAGTAGGAGGGGCAGTAGGATGACTTCCATTTTTTTTAGCGCTGGGAACTGAAGCCAGGGCCTGAGTATGCTCAGCACTGAGCTACAACTCAGCTCCCAGGAAGGCCCTGCTTTGTGTTCACAAAAGGAAAGCATACCCTACAAGGAGAATCCACCCAGATTAGGACAAAAGTGTGACTCATTCAAGAAACCCGCAGGAGAGTTTATCTCATAGATACTGCAAGTTCCAAAGACCAAGACACCTAACAGGAAAATTTCCCCAGGATTTTCTTTTGCCTAAAATTCTAGAAAAACAGACTTACAAGAATTAAAATAAATCTCAAAACACTCAAGTGTCCACAGCTTTAAAGCCATTCCTGGGAATTTCTCCTCAAGAACTAATTCCACAGATAGGAATGAAGGGAAGAAGGGAGGGAGGGAAAGAAGGAAGAAGGAAAAGAGGGAGGGAGTGAGGGAGGGGAGGAGGGAGGAAGGAAGGAAAGAAGGAAGCAAGCAAGCAAGCAAAATCAAATTGTCAACTACAAATTCATCTTAATAGCAAAAAAGTGGAAATAACCTAAAATGCCCAGCACCAGGGAATGTTTCAATCTCATACAGTCAACAAGACAACACTGGAAATCTTTTAAGGAGCTGGGGATGTAACTCAGTTGGCAGAATACTCATCTTGCATGTGCTAAGCCCTAGGTCTGACTCCCCAATTCTGCAGAGGAAGAAAGAACTTCAACAGAAATACTCAATGAGGATGTTTAGGCCAGACACAGTGACATGAGAAAAAAAACAAAAAACAAAACAAAACAAAAAAAAACCTCAAAAAGAAAAAAAAGAGGGGAGGGAGAGTCTAGACTCTAGATACTAGATAAGTTCAGTAAATAAGAGCACTTGTTCCCAAGCCTGAAAATAGGAATTTGAGCACCCAATACCCACACCATAAAAACAAAACAATTTCTGCAAGTGGCCCTCTGACCTTCACATGGCATACCATGGCACACACATGCAAAGGGGTGGGGGAATATAATTTTTTCTTATCCAGTTATTTGGCACCAACTAAAAAACAAAAAACAAAAACCCCCAGCAATTAGCCCAAGCATAATCACCAAGTACCTGAGACAAGTGTGATGGCACAGCCTGTCACCCCAGCATTTGGGGCTAAGCAGGATCTGGAGTCTGAGGCCAGCCTGGGCTACACAGTGAAACCGTGTCTACAAACAAAGCCATCCAGTCAGAACATCTGCTCTCAGGAATCCACCCAAATGATCTCCATCTAATGTCATAAGGCAACAAAGTGAGTTCTCCCTCAGCTGCCTCCTCAAGGCTACTGTGGAAGATGGAGTAACAGCACCCAGCAGACCTCTGGGACTGTGAGAGCCCTGCTCCTCCACCCTCTGACCTCATCAACTGGGAGAGAAGCATGTGGGTGACCTAGTCCCCCAGCTTGTGCCAGCTCCCTTGTTACCCTTATAAACTCCCTGGCTTTGTAAATGGCGAATTTATAGATTCTCTTAATTGGGTTAGTTGTGAACACAGTTCCTGCCTTAAACTAAAGACATATAATTTGCCCTGTTTCTATGTTCCTCAGAGGCAGGGAGGCAAAAGGAATTTTTAAAGATCTTTTTCACAATGACGGGCAAGTGATTCAGAATCTATTACTCAAGGTGGCAAAATAAAGGGACACTGGTGTGGGGTTCAGGGTCATTTCTGACAGCAACCCTCTGAAGGTCACTTCTCTAACCTTTGGGCTGATTACTCCTGGATGAAGTAGAATTATCACCAACTGGTTTTAAGAACTCAATTAAGTTAAAATGTAAAACGTCCATGGTCTCTCAGAAAATCCAGAACACAGTGTACCCCATGACCACTGGTTCTGCCACCAGCCATGCCAATCTTCCCATGGCACATGCCCAACCTCCTTATCTGATGATATATTTGCTGGTACAGAGGTCACAAGTGCTTAATTAAAAACATCATCACACTCAAGCTAACTGGGGCCCAGGCAAGCCAGCTTCAGCAAACCAGTGAGCTACAAAATCCACTAATAGCGGGCTTGGAGGTCTGCGTGGGAAGAGAGCTTGACCACAATTCACAATCTTGGCACACTCAGCTAGAGACAGCATAATTTGATATAATGAAACACAAATATAATTTGAAGTCTGAAAATGTTCACAAACTACAATTTGAGCATCGTTTTAAAATAATAAAATTTCATTTCATTCAAGAGACAACTTAGAAAACTAGCCACAGCTGATTCTAGACACCACAGACTACCCTGCAGGTCCAGGCAAAGGCCCTGTGACTACCTAGCCCTCATGTGGAGGTCTAGACCCTTCCTTCCAATTCTACCTCTTTTTGTCTTTCTTCTGAACCAAGAACAAGGGAAACCAACAACCAACAAAGCTGTTGTGAAAACAAAATGAAAGCTATAGGAAAGTTCATAGTCAACTACCAATACACCTGCACAGCCAAGTTGTATTGATACATAATCTAAATTATAAAGTCAATTAAAACTTAAATATTAATTCTGAAAGTGAAAGGGTAAGGGCACAGTTTGAAAAACCCTGATTCCACAGCTTGGGTTTTTGCTGCTTCATGTAAGTTTAACCCTATTTCCCCCATGGATCCCTGTACACACAGCTTAATCCATCTTAAGTTTTTTTACATTTTGGACGTGCCATTACCCTGTCACACGCTCCTTTCCCCCTAAATACTAGGCACAATCACAGCAACATTTCCCCATCACTTGGACAGGCCTATATGACCATCACATTAAACTTAAGCACAGCATCATCAAGCCAGGAGGCAGGGAAGGGCTGCCCTCAAACAGACAGGATGCGCCCACCCTTTATTTCCAGACAGGATTTCTCTGTGTGGTCTTGGCTGTCTTGGAACTTACTTTGTAGGCTATCCTCCAACTTAGAGATCTACCTGCCTCTGCCTCCTGAGTGCTGGGATTTAAGGCGTATGCCGCCACCACCTGGCTAGGATACAGATTCCTAGTCTCACCCATTAAGGGGACAGAAACAAACAAAACCTCAAAAGTAGTGCAAAAAGTGGGCATATGTCTTGCCAGGGGTATGAGATTCCACAAAGGGAATCACCCACACTAGTGACCCCCGACAGCATCTCTGTGACCTTTAGTCACCAAAGGAGGTCCTAATGAGTAGTACTCTGGCTGAAGAAAGAATAATACATTTGTAAAAGAACTGGATAAAATAAATCCAACATGAGTAGTTTAGGGTTTTGCTTAATTTACAAATTCACCTAATTATCATGCTGAGTGACACAAAATGACTAAGTATTATGTATGGATTGAGCTCTGGGTCTGTGACTGCACAGCACCTACCACAATCCAGAGTAAAGAACCCACTCCAAATTCCCATGTTCAAATCCTAGTGTCATGACATGCTATTAGGAGAAGGAGCCTTAGGACGCTAATTAGGACATGGAGGTGAAGTCCCCAAAAATGAGATTAGTACCCTTTCTTAAGAAAGAACTCAGAGAGCTCCCATACCCTCTTTTAACTGTGTAAGAGTACAACCAGAAGTTGGATCTGTAACCCAGAAGAGAGCCCAACACTACTGCGTCCTCACCTCAGGCTTTCAGACTCCAGAACTTTGAAGAAGATTTCTGTTCTTCATCAGCAAATGCCTAGAGCACTATGTTACAGCAGTTCAAATAAGACACCTGGTCTCTGAAATATTGAACCATTTGACCAAGCGTGGATACATGATTACCTGGTGGTAGACCTGGGACCCAGACACAGGGCTTTCTGGGTGCAAATCTATGCTTCTGACCTCTGGTTTGTTGCTGCTATATTGCCTTTTCTCATCGGCAGGAGCTAGCCATACAGACTTGTGATAATAAGCCAATCAAAACAAAAACAGGACACAGGCTATATGACAGCACCCTCCCCACTCCAACAGCATCAGTGAACATTTAGACAATGGAGCTCAATCAATGACCAAGGCCAGCTCTCCCTGGAAGCCCCATTCTTACAAAATTAAACGACTGCTTCCTATGAGCTGTCAAGGTAACCCTCAAGCCTTGAGGAGAATGGTGACCTTTATAAAAAGGAGCAATCAGAATCTCATCCACTCCCTGACTTCTCAACTGACATCTTAGTCCTGTCAAGATTGTCCTGCTCATAACCTGGAAGACTCCCCACTGAATTCATTCTCCAGAGGAAAGTTGAGACCCTAACCTTGGCCTACAAAGAGTTCACATCCTGAAGCTGCCCTCCCACCACACTCAACAACCCCACACTCCACATGCAACCACATTCTTGATGACTCTGGAGCTTACTTCTGGCAAAGGCCACTTCCCTGAAGTAAAGCTCTGCAGCATGCTGAGAGCAGCCAGACCAGTCCTCCTCTGTCTCTTTCGACAAGTGGACCCTTTTCTATCTGGTACTGCCGTGATGAAACACAATTATTTCTAGACCCAGCTGTTCTATAGAGCATGAGACGTTAATCTTGGAATCCTAGAACTATGAGCTGAACCAGGCAGGCACCAAGGTCTATACATAACAGTAGCCAGAACGCACCCTTTCAATCCACCTTGCCTATTCTTCCTTCACACACTGATGTCCTGACAACTGAGATAGTTTCCAAATGATCTCAGCCCAAGGAGAGCAGTCAAGTAAACCCCTATAATCTAAACTCTAAATGTGTTAAGACAAGAAGACAATGAGTTCAAAGCCAGCCAGGTTACATCTTCTCTTAAAAAACAGGGCTATTGAGACTGGAGAGATGGCTCAATGGTTAAGAGTACACACTGCTCTTTCAGAGGACCCATATGGCAGCTCACAACTGTGCAATTCCAGTTCCAGGAGACTTGACACTCTTGTCTGACCTCCTTGGACAACAATCAAACATAGGTACACATACATACATGCAAGCAAAACACTCACACATAAAATAAATAATTAAAACAAATAAAAATGGGATTATTAAAATGGCTCAGCGAAAAGGTACTTAAATACAACCCTGACAACCTGAATTTGATCACTGGATCACACTAGCTAATATGGAAAAAAAGACAAAAACGGGTTCCCAAGGTTTGTTCTCAGACTTTCTCAAATGCATGCCTGCAGGAAATCACACACACATTAAAAACACAAAGTAAGAGCTGGGCATGATGGTGCACACCTTTAATCCCAACATTCAGGAGGCAATGGCAGGCAGATCTGTGAGTTTGAGGCTAGCATGGTCTCAAAAGACCAAAAATAAATAAAGCAAAACAAAACAAAGAGCTAAGAGATAGTTTAGCAATTAACAAAGAGCATGTACTGCACTTCCAGAGGACCCAAGTTCAGTTCCCAACACCCAAATAGCAGCTCACAACCTCTTATTATATTATCACAACAATTTATTTTCTAGTTGCAGGGGACTTGACACCCTCTTCTGTTCTCTAGAAAAGCAGCAGTGCTCTTAACCACTGAGCCATCTCTCTAGTCCAAGAACAGATACTTTTTCCATGCCATAATCACAAACTGTGCTTGGCTGCCTCCCTACAAGCATTGGGATGACATGAAAGGACAAGGACTCCTCTACACTGACTGTCTGAGTGGTACTCTACTCAATGCAGTACTACAAAGGCCAATGCCTGAGTAACCAATACATCTGACCAGGTTAATCATTTTCAGAAATAAGCCAGTGAAAAGGTATCCTAGACACTGTTCTATTACTGTGAAGAGACAACATGACCAAAGCAACTCTTATTGTGGCTGGCTTTACAGTTTTAGAGGCTTATTATCATCATAGCAGGGAGCATGGTGACAGGCATGGTACTGGAGAAGTAACTTAGAGCTACATCGTAATCCACAAGCAGAGCCTGAGATTGGGCCTGGCATGGGCCATTGAAACCTTAAAGCCTACCCCTAGAGACACACTTCCTCCAACAAGGCCACACCTACTCCAACAACACCTCCTAAATCTTCTCAAATAGTGCCACTCCCTGATAAGTACACATCCAATTATATGAGCCTACGGAGGTCATTCTTATTCAAACCACCACAGATGGCTTGGCAAATTTTGGCAGGTAAATGCACTTGCTGTGCCCATGCAGACATATATACACATGCATACACAGAATAATATTTTTTAAAAAATAGGAAAAAATGTCATTTAACCTG
Source organism: Cricetiscus sungorus (assembly GCA_030556225.1). Lineage (NCBI taxonomy): Eukaryota > Metazoa > Chordata > Mammalia > Rodentia > Cricetidae > Cricetiscus > Cricetiscus sungorus. Next base: position 19,221,662 of record JANBXA010000031.1, on the reverse strand, counting down.
TGCAGTTTTTGAGTTTCTTGTCCTTTCTTAAACACTTGCTCTTTATACAGCTGAGACTCTCTATGCTACTAATAAACAGACAATTCATAAAACATTAGGAATTTGACAAGGTCACAAGAAGCCACTGTTGGTCATGGCCACTGTGGTTATTTGAATGAGAAGAGCACCCTTACACTCGTATGTTTAAATGCTTGATATCTAGTTTATGGAACTGCTTCAAAAGAATTAGGAGAGGTGTAGCCTTATAGGAAGAGGTATGCCACTGGAAGATGGCTTTGAGCTTACAAAAGCCCATGCCACCATTCCCAATGTGCATTCTCTCTCTCCTCTCTCCCTCTCTCTCTGCACCTCCTACTTTCTGATCAAGATGTGAGCTTTCAACTGCTCTATCACAGCAATAAAAAAATTAACTAAGACAGTCACCAACACAATTCATGTCCAACTTCAAATTACTGGTGGATTCTACTCAGGGAGTATCTCATTAATGAGGACATGCTTGGATAGGTCAACTCCAAGATTTGAGATTTTCTTTGTTTCAAGACAAGGTTTCACTCTGTTGTCTTGGTTGTCCTGGAATTCACTCTGTACACCAGGCTACCCTCCAACTCAAGATCCACCTGCCTCTGCTTCTGTCTCCCAAGTGCTGGAACTTAAAGGCATGCACCACTATGTCTGACTCAATTTCTAATTTCCACTTAAGATTTACTTCACAGCTTTCTCAAGTGCTAAGCAACTAAGTAATCATTTAAATACACTCTTTAATCAATAAACATTAAATAAATCTGCCCAAAATACTCACATCCTACAAATTTTCCCCTGTGAAAAAGACTAAAGAACAAAAACAAGGGTACTAGAGATGGTTCACCAGTTAAGAACACTGGTTACTCTCTCAGAGGACCTGGGTTCAATTCACAGCACTCACATGCCAGCTCATAACTGTCTGTAACTCCAGTTACAGGGGATCCAACACACACATGATGTATAGGCAGAATATTCATTCACATAAAATAAAAAATAAAGATTAAAAACCATTTAAAAACTAAAACAATTTTTTCATCGTCAAGACAGAAAGGTATTTAGGATTCAAATTCTAAAGGAAAAACAGTCCTTCAATGGACAAACAAAACTTCTTCCCCAAGTGACAATCTACTAGGAGATTTATGATGTCAACAACTCATCATGATAACCACCAAGGAAGCAGAACCTACAGAAAAACCCCAAGCTGGCATCCAAGTTCTAGATGCAGAATGAACTCTACAAAGCAATGGCCAGGCCTGACACCACTTCCTTTACCATAATTCATGTCATTCAAATGTTTGAGTACAAAATAATTAGGGGACAATCCTTCGGAATGTGTGTCCTCTATGTATGTAAGTCACCATTATAATTAGCTCCAAGATGACAGGGAAAATAGGATTAGATTCTCTGAGGTGAGAGGCAGCTTAGGAAGGTGTGTGCTTACCGCCCCACAACCATGTCAGTAGGGGAGACAGCTTAGGGCTAGAGTGTGGCCTTCCTTACCCAGGATGCTGGCCCCAAATTGTTCACATGTGTTCTTCTTTTCCTGGGGTGGGGAAGAGGGTATCTCACAACTTTCTCAGACCTTCTAAGCCCCTCACCTTACAAATATAAATACCGAGACCATAAGATCTGCATATCCTCCTAGACTCAGAGTTAGTGGGGGGAAGGCTAGAAAGAGCCCAGTGCTTCTGGTCCCCATCTATCTCCCACTCTACCATCTGGAGAAAACTTACAGCAAAGCAGATGTAAGGCTCAAGCCTGAAACATCAGCACTTGAAGGGGTGAGGCAGGAAGAGTGCCTTAATTCTGAGGCCAAGAACAGCCACACAATAAGTTCTGGCTCAGATCCTGCCTCAATGTTCAAAGCAAGGTTCTTTTGTAAGGCAGCTGCTGAAGACTCTGATAGCTGCTACCACTATATCCCACTGCTGTATCTCCTTTTCTATCTAGTTCAGTGTCTACACCCAAGAAATGAGTGAATTTTTAAGCTGAAATTTTTTAAGTGAGTTAGAGGCATAGCTTAGTGGTAGACTGCTTGTGTAGGATGTAGCACAAATAGTTCCATCCCCAGCACCAAGGGGGAGGAAAGCTGGGAAGGCAGACAAAGAAAAAATAAATAAATGCAGGGGTTAGGAGAAGGGAAAGATACCTGCCATCAACCCTTACAACCTGAGTCCAGGGCCCAGAACCCACAGGGTAGAAGGAGAGAACTGACTCCTACACTTGTCTTCTGACTGCAACATGTACACTATGGCATATGCATACATGCATACTAAATAAATGTGTTGTCTTTTTTTGTTTTGTTTGTTTTATAAGACTGGGTTTCTCTGTGTAATAGTCCCAGCTGTCCTGGAACTCACTGTGTAGACCAGGCTGGCCCTTAACTCACTGAGACCTGCCTGCTTCTGCCTTCTGAGGCATTATCTTTTTTAGAAATAAGTTTTTATTTTTAAATGAAAATTAAAAATCTGGACAGAGAGAAATGGCTCAGCAGGTAAAGACACTTGCTGCCAAGTCTGACAATCTAAGTTCCATCCCTGTTATCCACATGGTAGGAGAGAAAAAAAAAAAAAAAAACTACTGCAAGCTGTCCTCTGACCTCCACATGCACACCATGGCGTGTGCATATACGCATGTACACACATGCATACACACATACACATAATAAACAAATGAAATATCCTTTTTTTAAAAATGCAGACCAGCTGTCTCTCAAGTTGTTAGCAACCACACAAATGCAAAAAAAAAAAAAAAAAAAAATCCTGGTTGTGCAGAATATTTGGAGAACTATCCTTTGTTGAGATAAGGTCCCACTTCACAGTTAAGCTGGCCTCAGACTAGAGATTTCCCTACCTCAGTCTCTCAAGGGCAAGAGATCCCTGTGTGTGTGTGTGTGTGTGTGTGTGTGTGTGTGTGTGTGTGTGTGTGTGTAAATGCAGATCAGAGATTGATGTCAGGTACTTTCCTGGATCACTGTCCACTTTTTTTTTTTTTTTTAAGATTTTTTTTTTCCTTTCCATTCTTTTCTTTCTTTCTTCTTTTCTTTTTTTCCTTTGGCTTTTCAAGACAGGATTTCTCTCTGTAACAGTCCTGGCTGTCCTGGGAACTCACTTTGTAGACCAGGCTGATCTACAATTCACTATATCTGCCTGCCTCTGCCTCCCAAGTGCTGAGATTAAAGGCATGTGCCACCACTACCCAGCAGGATTTCTTAATTTTATGTGTATGAATGTTTGCTTGCATATACGTATGTGCATCATGTACATGCCTGGTGCCCTCAGAGGTCAGAAGAGGGTGTAGGATTCCCTGGAACTGGAGTTACAAATGGTTATGGTAACATGTGCGTGCTGAGAATTAAACCCAGGTCCTCTGTAAAAGTAAATGCTCTTAGCCACTAAGCCATCTCCCTGCCCCCACCTCATTTTTTTTGTTGGGGGGCTTGAACTCAGGTGTCAGGTGTTTGAACATTATGTGCTTTACTGACTGAACTATCCCCCAGTCCTAGGATACCTATTCTTTTCAGATGGTCTCTAATCAGCACAACCATCTGAATATTAAAAATCAGAAAAAACTCTCAATCAGCCATCCCCATCTCAGGGACCACCATTGAAAGCCATCAGGAGGAACAAGTTAAGACCCACTTATACCTTGCTCTCAGGCCTACTTTCAGATGTGAGGAGGATATGCAGAGATCATAAAGGACTCTGCCCCTAGCATGCAAATCAACTTAGGTAATGAAGCCCTGCCTCCCTCTGCTACCTTCAGGTATGCAGCTAAGGTTCCCAAACAACTGGAAAAAAACTGAGCAGGCACTACAGCTCCCGTGAACATGGTGATTACCTACATAATCTAAAGGGTGGCCTCCAGGAAGCCAAGTACAATGGGATGTAGATAAGGCAGGCCAGAGTCAGTCACCTGGGTTTCAGGTGAGCTTGGCCAGAGAGCACTTGGGTATGCTTCACAAGGTGCCATGACAGTAATTACTGCTACTATTTGATATTCCAGAGCATCCTATAAGGATGAGTGATGACCTCTTTGAGAAGCAGGAAGCCTAAGAATCAGATTTAACCCATCAACATGGACTTTGGGGTAAGAGAAAAGAATACAAAGATTAAGGGTGGCCAGGTATGGTGTTACATGCCTTTTATCTCTGTAAATTCCAAGCCTGCCTAGTCTACATAATGAGATCCTGTGTCTAAAAAACAAAACAAGCAAACACACAACCCACAAAACTAAGGTCAAATGTCCCCATGCTCTCCCAGAAATGCCTGGCCATCAAAAATCTGTGCTGACACTCTGGACCAAGGGAAAGCCTCTAGCGGGTAGGATGGAAACAGATGTTATATCTTGCATACACACACACTTTTGGATTAATTATTTTGTTCAGAAGTAAGAAGTTCTAGCTCCCAAAACAGCATGAACTAAAACACTATTTCTATTCCAATGATAGTTATTCTTTAAAAATCCTGCACAGTAGCAGGCCGGTGGTGGCACAGCCTTTAGCCCCAGCACTCTGAAGGCAGAGGCAGGTGGATCTCCGTGAGTTTGAGGCCAGCCTGGTCTACAGATCAAGTTCCAGGTTCCAGGACAGCCAGGGCTACTGAGAAATCCTGTCAGTATTTCTGTCAGGGGGATGGGGGGGGGTAGTGGAATCTGGCACAGAGAGAAGAGATATAATCAGTCTTCTACTCCTTTGTGCTCAGTTACTTTCCCAAATAATAAGTACCCATCAGCCTAATGGTCAGTTTCTTTAAAGCCTCCAGACCACAGGGAAAAGAAACACACATCACACAAGTTTTTTCATGTAGTGGCCTCATGGCTCAGAGAGCATAGCTTCACCAGGACACTGCCAAACTCAACAGTTAAGTGTAAATGCACAGACCAAAAGTGTTCCAAGTAAGTCAAAAGAATCCCAACTACACTGGCACTCATTCAGCGCTTCTGCTTTGAAAAGGTGACTTCAAATACCCTACGACGAAAAAGGGGGTCGAACACAGAATACTGCCCACCTGGATGATCCCTTTTCGAAGGGCTCCAAGCTGTAAAGCCAGGGGCACAAGAACAGAAAAACCTGCAGTCGGAGGTGTGAACTCACACGTACCAGTCAGGATTAAATAGATTTACATCAGAACAGAGCAGGAGTGTTTGTTAAACATCGTAATGAGAGACCGTCAGCAACCTACTCCCCTTAATCACAAAACCTCAGGACAACTGCGGTCAAGGAAAGTGGGGGAGGGGCAAGAGCCAGGAATGGTGTGCAAACCCCGGACCAAAGTCATCTTCCCTTGAGGACCCAACAAGAACGCAGCATCCCTGGGGCGTGTCTACTTTCAGTTCTAATCTCTAAGACCATGAGGTCCCCAGACAGCCCCTCTGATCCAATCCTGAAAAAAGAAAAGCGGACCTTCTCAGAGAGGGGCCCGCAAGTGGAGTCTTTAAGGAGAAAAGAACGCGGCTTTTGAGGCCCACGAGAGCAGAGAGGCAGTTGACACTTCGGATCCAACGAGTCTAGATAAACTATGAAAGTCAAAAGGACAGCATCCAGCCTTTCCTGTCTCGCCACACACCCCTAGGTCATGTTCACCAGGCAGGCTTGGCTCTCACCACCCAGGACACCAAGCGTGGGAAGGACGGAAATGCGACTCCGCAAAGCACCCCAGGAGTACGTCCGCGTGGGTAAGGCCCGCTCCGGCCGCTCCTCGGGTCTCCCCGGCTCCTCCCGCCGGTGCGTGGCCCCTTGCGCGCGGACTAGAAGTTTCGAGCGAGGCGGCCCCGCGCGCTCGGCCCCGACGCGGCCTGACATGGGTAGGCGCGGCCACAGACCCGCGTCCCAACCGTCGCGGCGCACCCCTCACCTCGACCGCCGCTCGCTTCGGTCCCGCTACGCACGCCGCCCCGGCCGGGCTGCGACTCCGACCCCTTTCCCGTTCCGCTCCAGTCGAGCTCGCTGCCCGGCCCTGCCCAGACCCGCTGCGGCCGCTTCTGCCGCCAGCCGAGACCGCACCGCCCCCGCCGCGCCCGCTGTGCTCGCCCCATTGGCTGCCGGGATCAAGACCCCGCCCCTCAGCCCCTTCGGCGCCCGGGATTGGGCAGACCAGAGCCGAGTCCGCACGCCCCCAAGCACGCTCAAGGGGACTACTCCGGGTAAGTATTAGCGGCTTCCCCTGTCAGTCAAACGAGGCTCGCCTACTTAAGCCGCTGAGAGGCCAGCATGGGTCACTCCCCGGGAGCCGCCCTGAGGCTGGGGTCTGCAGGACTGACTTCCTTAAGCGGCCCAGAGTTTTGTGGTTTTCCTAGCACCCAGGAGCATTGAGGTGCCTGACTAAAAATCCAGGTAAGGTGGACTTTCAAAAAGTTTCCTCGGATCTGGAGAGACTACTGCTTTTCCAGAAGACCCGGATTCTATTCCAAGCACCCATATGGCGACTCATCACGGTGACTTCAGTCCAGGGAATCTGACGCCCTCTTCTGTCCTTTCTGGGCACCAGGAACGCACGTGGTGAGGACATACATAGAAGCAAACATACACACAATTCCTTTTTTTATTTAAAAAGTTTCCTCCAAGCTAGGTAGCGCACGCATTTAATCCCAGCACAGAGGAGGCGGAGGCAAGCGGGTAACTGCGTTCGTGGCCACTGTGGTCTACATAGTGTTCCCAGGCTAGCTAAAGCTACATAGTGAGCCCTGTCTTATAAACAAAAAAGAAGAGGAAATGGAGTGGAGAAACTTCCTTCCAGAGAACAGGCCTTCAGGGCACCAGGCAAAGCACAGACATTTTGATTCTCACAGTAGGCCTGCCTGACAAGGCATTAGCCCTTGGAACAGAGGGAAATGATAATGAATCAAAATGGCTAATAACTTCCTACGCACTGTCTCACACTGTCAGAGATGCCCGAGTAAGGGTCTGAGAAATTGACTGCAGGTAACTTTTTGGATACTATGTGGAGTAAAGAGTAAACGGGACAGTTCTCAGATGTTTGGTGCACCTAGCAAAGACAAGGAAAAGACAACAATACTAAACACAGTAACATTTACTGCCCTCAAATGGGTAGAATATGACAAAGAGCAAAGGTGACATTTTACTGCCCCAAGATAGTGTAAATATGACAAAGAGCCTCCCAGAAAGCAGTAAGCCCTACACAGAGAAAGGAGTTCCTCTTGGCTGGAGCATTTCAGGCATGCAAGAAGCAAAGATGCATGGGTAGGGAGGAGGGTAGGGTAGCTTGGCAGCAAACAGCCACTCCACCCTGCAAGTTCCTTCCCTTCTTTGGGGCACAATTTTCTCAACTGTAAAACAGATAAATCCAGGAAAGCCAAGGCTAGTGAGTTTAAGCCTGCCTTGCTCTCAGGATGACCTGGTGTGGCCTGTGAGTACTGAATGTGTCCCATGATCACTACAGACTGTAAAACTCCCACTTTTATTTATTTTGTTTGACACAGGGTCTCACTATGTAGGCCAAGCTGGCTTCAAACTCACAGAGATCTGCCTCCTAAGTTCTGGGATTGAAAGGTATGCACTACCAAACTCCACTCAACTTTTAATGTTTTAAATTGGGATTGGTAGCAGGAGGAATGACTTGATGGGTAAAGTACTTAGGATGCAGAAACCATCTAAAAGTCAGAGGGAATAGTGTGTGATCCCAGCACTGGGAGAGGAGAGTTAAAAAGATTTCAATGAACTTTAAAGCCAGCCAGTTTAATTGAAAGAGCCCCAGATTCAGTGAGAGACTCTGTCTCAAATACATACACACACACACACACACACACACACACTACTTTACAAAGGTCAGAGTACTTGAATACACACATGGATGGGGATATACCACACACACACACACACACACACACACACACACACACACACACACACACACAGAGAAGATTGGAAAATGAGGCTGGCTCAGCCCACAAGAGTCTTGCTCCATCTCCAGCACCCACTAACCCATTGTTAAGATTTTGGAGACACCAAGAAATGTTAACTGTTGGGGCCATTCCTGGATCTACCCAGGAATGAAGCACATGGAATGAATGTGTCACTGATTAGGAGGTGGTTACCCACCCTCACTTGCTTAGATGTTTTGTTCTTTGGCCTATGACATAGACTCATACATAATTGACCAGGCAGGTACAGCACTCTACTCTCACGTGCTGTAGGCCACTTGCCCTAATCCACCCAAAGGGACACAGCACAGCCTATGAATGGGATTTCTTTAAGAAGGTGTGGCCAGCACATGATGTGCCAGTGTCATTCCACTTGCACACAATCCTCAATTGGTTCTTTTCTTTTTCTCCATTTACCTGTATGTTTATATGCATCCCACAGCATAACGTGACGGTCAGAGGACAGTCCACTAGAGAAAGTCTAGTCCTTCTACCTTGTAGGTCCTGGGGATGAAGCGCAGGCACTTTTACCTGCTGAGCCATGCCACTACCTTCTAAAGAACAACTGTCTCCGGTTTCCTAAACTGGTCAGAATGACCTTGAACTCCTGATCCTCCTGCCTCCATCTCCCAGAATTACAGAGAATTTTACAGGCATGCTTCTCAACTATTTCTCATGCCTCTGGCTACTTCAGGACATGGATCCTGATGGACACTCTTAACTTCTCCTAAGTGGAAAACCCACATGAAGAATCTCTACTACAGTATTACCATTTGTGCTAAATTAGACCAAGTAAAACTTGAAGACCCAACAAGGCCCAGAATTTACTTGATAAAAGATAAAAATATAAATTCCCTGGGGCACTAGTGCACACCTTAATCTGAGGACCACACAGGTGGAGGCAGGAGGAACAAGAGTTCAAAGCCATCCTGATCTCCTTAGCCTGACTCTACATCCCACAATAGCAGTCAAGTCCTAGTACTTGGGAGGCAGAGGCAAGAGGATCGAGAATTCAAGGTCACTCTCCACTAGAGTATCAAAGGATGGAGGGATGGCTCATCAGTTAAGAGTGATTCCTGCTCTTCTAGAGGACCTGAGTTCTATTCCTACCACCCTCATTAAGTAGCTCACAACTGCCTCTAAGTCCAACTCCATGAGATCCCACACCCTCTTTAAGGGCATCCAAACACACACACACATACACACACACACACACACACACACACACACACACACACACACACCTTAAAAAACAAAAATGTCAGCCAGGCTGTGGTGCTGTGGTGGCACCTGCCTTTGATCCCAGCACTTGGGAGACAGAGAAAGGTAGAGCTCCGTGAGAGCAAGTTCCAAGACAGGCTCCAAAACTAAAGAGAAATCCTGTCTCAGGGGGGAAAAAGTGTCTAGAACAATCTCCTCACATTCTTTTATGGCAATCGAAGATGCTCTTCAGGCCATCCGATATGGAGCCTGCAAGTGGTAAAATGACACTTGGGATTCAGAATGGAATCTGTGTTGGCGGGTCACCCTCCCTCTCTCATGTAGCTCCTTATCAATTGTCCCTGCCAACACTTTGATTTTAATCCTCCAGAACTGCAGAAGAGTCAATGTCATTTTTTTAAAGTCGCCCAGGTGTAGGCTGTGGTCCTTTGTCAGGCAGCTCCAGGTAACATTGCCACAGCATAGCAACAGGAGGAAGGCCATGTGTTTGTTCTCAAATCTCCTTTTTCGTTTTCCACATATTCTATAATGAGCAAGGACACCTTACAGAATGAAGAAGGCAGAAGGCAGGGAGGGGGAAGGAGAGGAATAAGAGAAAATTGTGCAATTAGCCCAGGCCCAATAGTTTAACTGACATTCTGGGACAATGATGAATTTCAAAGCCTCCCCCATCATTCCTCTTCTAAGCCAGGAGACTTTGGGCAAGTCTGTCACTCCTCGGCATCTGTAGACTTGTTTGATCAGGAGAATGAGCAAAGCCTAGCCTTCCTTCTCAGGGTGGCTGGTGAGTGCAGTTCTACATACATGGAAAGTACCTGCCTAGTACCATGCCTACCATGCAGTGAAGTCAGACCCACCAGTGCTGGGTGCCAGCTCTTGCCAGCATGCATCTGTGTCTCAGAGCCACCTCCTGGTCTGTACAGGGGCAAAGCAAGCAGCCAAGGTCCCTGCCTCCTTTTTCTCACCCACATTCCATGCCTCCTAAGAGTGGACAGAGCTGGCCTGGCTAAGCTAGCACCACCTGTTTGCTGTCTCTCCACCACAGAGAGATGACATCCATCTCTTCTTCCTACAGCTTGTCTGCCCTGCCCTGTCATCTGCATTCCCACTCTCACAGCTCTTTGTCCCTCCCAGCTCCTTTCCTCCCCATCTCATCTCCCTTTGGGAAACTCCACCCAGACTGAGACTACCCTTATTCCACCTCCAACAGCCCTGTGGGGGCAGCAAGCAAGTGAGGCCAACTCCACTTGAAGTTTAGGCTGTTTTGTTTTGTTCTGTTTTAGTTTTGATTTTTTGAGACAAGTTTTCTCTGCAACCTTGGCTGTCCTGGAAATTGCTCTGTGGATCAGGCTGGACTTGAACTCAGAGATCCACCTGCCTCTGCCTCCCAAATGCTGGGATTAAAGGTGTGTGCCACCACTGCCAGCTTCCATTCCAAATTTAAACAACTCTGCATGCATGAATGCCTGGTTATGACACCCACTTCTGTCTGGGGAAGATAATGGACCTGGGTCAGGTCAGGGAGATGGCTCAGTGAGTAAAATGTGTTGCTCCATAGGCCTGAAGACCTCAGTTTGATTTCCCAGAATCCACATACCAGCTGGACATAGTAAGGAACATCTGTAATCCCAGTGTTCCTATAGAAGGCAGATACAGGAGAATGCATAGACACTCTGGCCAGCTAGTGTGTGACACATACACAGCAGGAAATAACAAGCATACCTGTCTTAAGTAAGCTGGAAGACAAAGACTGATACCCATATTACTCACTTACACACACACACACACACACACACACACACTACATACATACATACAGATACACAGAAAGAAAGATTTCTGAGGCTGACGATGTGGCTCAGTAGAGTGTTTATCTAGTATACACAAAGCCTAAGTTCTAAACTCAGCACCATATAAACCAGGCATGATCTTCTTCCCATTCCTGTAATCCCATCATTTGAAAGGTGGAAGCAGGAAGATCACAAGTACAAAGTCATCCTTGGGTAAATATCAAATTTAAGGCCAGCCTGGGATACATGAAAACTACCTAACAAAAAGAAAAAAGAAAGGCTAAAAAGAGGAAGAGAGGACAAGAAGACACTGCTGATAAGGATAGTGGGCCCAAGCAGGATGGGATACTGATGGGTTTCAATCATATGACCTAGAGCTGTGCCCCATTCTGTGTGATCAGAATCAAGTGATGGTGGATTCTTCCCTTCCTCCTCAGGTGCAGGCACAGTGAGCGTGGCTCAGTGGTTAAGAGCACTTACTGCTTTTGCAGAAGTCTTGGGTTTGGTTCCCCAGTATCCACATGGTGGCTCACAACTATTTCGTAACTCAGTTCCAAGAAATCCAATACCCTCTTCTGATCTCTGAGGGTACCTGGCATCATACATGATGCACATGCATAGATGCAGGCAAAATACACAGATAAAAATAAATATATCTAAGCCAGGCATTGGTGGCACACGCCTTTGATCCCAGCACTTGGGAAGCAGAGGCAGGCAGATCTCTGTGAGTTCAAGGCTAGCCTGGTCTTCAAGAGCTAGTTCCAGGACAGGCAGATGGGGGTCTGATTGTCCTTCCAAGGTGAGGAAGTCAAGCCTGGGAAAATCAGGAGAGCTGCCCCACATCCTCCACCCAGTTGTCATGGACCCTTTCAAGTGTGCCCCCATCTCCCAAATTCTCCAATGTTCTCTCCCCTCTCTTCTTGTAATTGAATTCAGTAGACACATAAGGCCAGGTCCCTTGCTACGTGACGCACCTCCCAGTAGCCCCTGCAGGATGGGGCAACAGAAGGGAAGCTAGAGCAGGGCAGATTGGGTCCTGGGAGAAGCCAGAGATAAGCAGGATCTGGAAGGTGTCTGAGGGGCTAGAAATGGGAATATGAAAGGTTGGTGCTCCAGCACACGATCCTCCTGCCAGAGTAAGGCCAAGGCTGGGGCCCAAATCCAGTGTAAGCTAACCTCAGCAGCCCTCCTCTAGGCCTTTGGCTCCCAGAAGCTCCCAGGTGGCCTAGGGGGGCAGAAGAGCAGGCCAACACCAACACCCCCCCCATCCCAGCTGTCCCTTGGCAGACTCTGGATGTGCCCTTCCTGTTGTGACAGCTCTATTTTCTGTGCAACTGGTTCCAGCCGTGACTCTGGTTTCAGATTGCAGCACGTGCTCTCATTAAGGCAGATGGGAGTATCATGTGGGCACCAGGGAGAGCCAGCCGCTGCCAAGCCTGACCTGGCTAATCACAGGTCAGGGCATTCCTACAGTGTGCCCAGAGAGCTAACACCCAGTGCCAGACTCTGCCTAGGACTGCCCGAGGGACCCAGCACCCACATGGCAGCCCACACAGACAGAACTTCACACAAAGCAACTGACATTTCCTTAACAAAGCCCCACAAAAAAAAAAAAAAAAAAAAAAAAAATGAGACTGAATCTAGCCAGCACTGACCTGGCCTTAAAGAGCCCTTTATGCCACTGCTAAGCTTGACCAGTCTCCTAACCTAGCCCAGCATCCAAATGATGTTTTGAGAAGTTTGTTCCATGAGGGTATATATCATATCGCTCATGACCAACTTGCGTAGCACCTAAGAATTCCATAACAGGAGACTCAGCAAAAGCATATTCCTGTTATGGCTGAAGCCTCTGGGAAGGGAAGAAAGGGACTGTCAAGGGAACATGTTCTCAGAGGAAGAAAGACACAGGCATGGCTGGAACACACATTTCTCCATGCTGCATAAACAGGTGGTTTTTCTTTTATCACTGGACATTTTTTAAAAAATGATCTGGGCATTGGTGGCACATGCCTTTAATCCCAGCATTAGGGAGGCAGAGGTGGATCTCTGTGAGTTCAAGGCCAGCCCGATCTTCAGACTGAGTTCCAGGACAGGCTCCAAAGCAATACAGAGAAATCCTGTCTCAAAAAACAAAGACTTATAGATAGATGTGGTGGTCCATACCTGCAATCTCAGCATGTTGGAGGCAGAGACAAGCAGATCTCTGTGAGTTTGAGCCCAGTCCCTTTCATTAATTTTCTTTAATGAAATTAATGCTCTTTTAAAAGGCCCACTAACAGGGGGCTGGAGAGATAGCTCAGCAGTTAAGATCACTTGACTAGTCTTCCAGAGGTCTTGAGTTCAATTTCCAGCAACCACATGTTGCTTCACAACTATTTATAATGGAATCAGATTCTTTCTTCTGGTGTGCATGAAGACAGAGCACTCATATACATAAAATACATGAATAAAAAATGTTTTTTAAAAGGTCCCTCAAGGTGCTGGAAAGATGTCTTGGTGGTTAAGAGCATTTATTGTTTTCATAGAGGACCAGAATTTGGTTCCCAGGACACATGTCTGGCAGCTCACAAACATCTGTAACTCCAGCCAGGAGAGACTTTCTTCTGACCTTTGTAGCTACCAACACTCACATACATATACTACCTATACACGTAATTAAAAGTAAAATAAATCACTTTAAATTTTGGTTTTATTTTTTCTTTTGACACGGGGTCTTTCTACAAAGCCCTGGCTATACTGGAATTTACTATGGAGACTAGACTACCCTCCAACTCACAGATCTGCTGGAAGGATAGCTCTGTCAGTAGAGTGTTTGCCTTACACACACTAAGCCTTCAATTTACAGCATTACATAAATTGAGCATGTTGGCAAACATCTACAACCCTAGCACTCAGGAGGGAGAGGCAGGAGGAACAATTTCAAGGTCACCCTTGGTTATGTAGCAATAGCAAGTTCAGTCCCACCCCAGGCTACATGAGACCCTGTCTCTGATGAGGGTGGGAGGTTGTAGGGGGAGGGGAATATGATGGTGATTTCCCACAGGCCTGCATTCCTCTCCTCTTATCTTCCTTCAACCCCTATTGCCCCTATTGCTTAGCTCTTAGGTCAGTGGGCATAGTTGTTACAAATGACTGATCAGTACTAGTATTCGCTATTGACTAAAATGCACAGTACACATTAGGGATTGTTGTTCATATTGCTTTCCATGGAGTTTGACCAATTCATGAGTCTACCTTTACCTTATCTGACAGAGTCCTTCCACTACTCTAAAAATCTGTTCGCTGTGCTCACAACTATAGTCTCATCACTGGGGAGGCAGAGGCAAGAGGATTGAGAGTTCCAAGAGAGCCTGGGATACACAGTAAAAACTTTTTTCAACAACAGTTTTTAAAGTAAAACAGAATTTAAATGAAGGCATGTGGTAGTGCATGCCTCTAATCCTAACATTTGGGAGATAAAGGCAGGAAAGTAGGAGTTCAAAGTCATCCTTACCCACATAGTAAGTTCAAAACTACTTTGAGCTATGTAAGATCCTGTCTCCAAAACAAAACACCCAAAAAAACAAAAATCCTAAAATGGACTACTGAGATGGCTTAGTAGGTAACAGTTACTGTGTGTGCTGGTTAGTTTCATACTAATTTGACACATATTTAAATCATCAGAGGAGTGAACCTCAATTGAGAAAATACCTTCTTAAGATCAGGCTATATGCAAGCTTGTAGAGCATTTTTTTGAACTAATGATTGACATGGAAGAGTTCAGCCCATTGTGGGTGGGGGTGGTGTCATCTGGGCTGGTGGTTCTTAATTCTATAAAAAGCAAGCTGAGCAAGCCATGGTGAGCAAACTAATAAGCAGCACCCCTCCATGCACTCTGCACCAGCTCCTCCCTCCAAGTTCCTACCCTATTTGAGTTCCTGTCCTGACTTCCTTCAGTGATGAACAGTGATGTGGAAGCCTAAGCCAAATTAACCCTTTCCACCCCAACTTCCTTTTGGTCATGGTGTTTCATCACAGCAATAGAAACCCTAAGGCACTGTGCAAGCCCTGACATCCTGAATTCAATTTCAGAAAGACACAAAGAAGAACTAACATCGAAAATTGTCCATTGACCACACACTCGAGAGACCCCCCACAATAAATAGTATGTTTAAAAAATAATAACAATAATAATTAAAACAAAATTTAAAACGTTTCAAACTTGAGTAGGGAAAGATGGCTGATTTATTTGGCAGGAGGGAAAGGTGACAGAAAGACAAATCTGGCCTGGACACTGGCTTGCCAGGGGTTTCCATGGTCTGGAATGGTAAGGATGGGTAGGGACAACAGTGATGATGCTTTCACAGAAGATGGCTGAAAACCTCAGCAGCAAGGTGTGTTTTAATTGGTGTGTTTTAATTGGGTCTTAGGGTAGGGCAGGATTATGTAGGGGGAAGGGAAGAACATGCCTGGAAGAGGATCAGGTGGGCTGTGGCCCTGGGGCAGGGCATCAAGTGTGCTGGGGACATGTTACAAGAGCTGGCTGTATCTGCAACTGGGAAAGCCACTCCAGTTCAAATGACCAGCCAGGCCAGGTGTGGGCTGATGCCAAGCCAGGACAGCTGCTGGGCAAAAATTTCCACTTGTCTCCCTGTTTCCTGTAGCCCTCAAAGGCTTTCTGTTTGAGCTCCCTTGCTGGTGAGACGAGAGAGGCAGACAGCTCCCTTCAGGCCGGATGTGGGTATTTGGTGTCACCAGGACACACCCCCAGCTTTATGGCTATGACTCAGCCTTCACCCAGCTCAGGGCTCTCCCAGCAAGGACACACCCTCTCTTGGCTCATCCATACTGGCTATTCTCCTTAAGCCAAGGGCCGTGGGCAGGATCAAGAAAGTGCCTGCCCAGGGGACAATGGGAAGGGAGAGGACAGCCCCTACCAGCAGGTGTCATTTTCTCTGCTAAGAATAACAGTGAGGCAATAAACCCTGGACCCAGGCCCACATGTACAAGTGCAGCCAGTGCTCCTGCCCAAACAACTCTCATGTCACTGCCCCTCCTCAAGGAAATAGCTTCAAAGAACCCAGATTGACAAGGAGGCACACAGCAAGGTGGTGAAGATTCCTCCAGGGACTCTAATTTCAGGGTCCAGGCTTTGAAGTCACATCTATTGAACATCTATTACTATGTGCTGGTAATGGGGACCTAGCCTATCATGGGTGAGGCCACTGACACCGGCTTTGTTTTGGGCCATCAACCTGCTCCCAAATCATGACATGGAGACCTATTAGTTATGAATGCTTAGCCTTATCTTATGCTCATTTCTTGTTAGCTATTATAACTTAATTTAACCTGTTTCTCTTTATATATTGTCTCTGGGCTTTTTACCTTTCATTCTGTATGTCCTACTCCATGTCTGGCTAGCTGGCTGTTTGGCTGGCCCAGGAGTCTCTCTTTTTCCCTCATTTTCTCTCCATTCTCCCTCTCTCCAAAGCCTAGATTCCTCCTACTCATTCTCTCTACCCACCAGCCAGCCTATCCCTCTACTGCCTAGCAATTGGTTGTTCAGCTTTTTGTTAGGTAAATAGGGTAGTTAGTCAGGCAAGGGGAAACAGCAACACATCTTCACATAACTAAACAATGCAGCATAAACAAAAGCAACACACCTTTATATAGTTAAAGTAATATTCCTGAGTTCTATAAGAAAGCAGGTTGAGCAAGCCTTGAACAGCAAGCCAGTGAGCAGCACCCCTCCATGGCCTCTGCATCATCCTGCCTCCAGGTTCCTGCCCTGCATGATCAACTATAAGCTAGCTGTAAGACGAAATAAACCTACCTGACATCCTTGGGAGTGGGGTGTGGGGATGGAGTAACAGAAGGAGGCACTGATGGTCAAGATGAGGTCAGGGAGGTTCTGGGCAGCCAGGGTCCCGGTCACAGGCTCAGCAGCCTTCCTTCTAGAATGGACTAAGCTTTAACAACTCAGCCTGTGAGATCCAGGAACAGTAGGGAGCACATGTCCTTTCCAGACAGGGAGGAGTCACTGCACCCAGCAGCCAGCCTAGCCCACCTCACACAGTTTGTCACACCCTGAGCCCCCAGCAGAGGAATGGTCTCTTCCATACCCTCCTTCCTCTGAGCTGTTCCTTTCTCTCACCTGTTCCCTTGACCCTAGAGCCTGAGAAGCAAAGACCCAGCTGCTTATCTACAGCAGGGCCAAGTAGTGAATGACCCTTGCACCATGGTTGACAAAATGAAAACTAAAAAAAAAAAAAAAAAAAAAAAAAAAAGCCCATTCCTCTGCTTACTGGGGAAGAACTCTTACAAGCTGGGATTACTATAGACTGCTTTGTTCAAGTTTGTTATGTAGTTAAGGAAGAATGACTCTGAACTTCCTGTCTTCACTTCTGGAGGGCTGGGATCACCAGCATGTGCCAGCCACCAAGCTCAGCCTAAACCTCCTTTCAATTCACTCTGAAAGTATCGATTTCTTCTTAATTAGAAGACTTTGGGAACTGAGACCGGCTGGTGATTACCTCATCAATAGGTTGTTACCTTGAAACAGTATTATTTTATAACCGTGAGCAAACGACCTCACCACAGGAAGTCCTTTGGTGAAAATCATTTCTTTGAAGGTGCCAACCCCTTTTCCATGCCTGCCCTCTGCTGGCTACTTATCCCTGTTCTCTTCTGCATCCTCAGTCTCCCTGGGTGGAACTCCCTTCTCATACCCTCAGCTCCTGAGCTGTCTTCACTGATGGGTATCCTCAAGACTACTTCCCACAGCCTCACTCACTTCTCTAAGAATATCAATCATGCCAGTTGCCAGTCTTGTTCCTCCTCAATGGCTGCCTAGCACCTACAGAAAGGGTCCAAATTTTTACCCAGCATCTAGCATCTTCCATAATCTGAACCCCCCCCCCCCCGTCTTTATGAAATGCTCAGAAAGGATGGAACACTTTCACTCCTGCCACTTTGGCCTGGAGTCTGTTTTGTCCACAGATGTCTGGGAACTCTAGAAGGATGTGCAGTGGGGTCTTCAAAGGTTCAGGAAAAGGAAAAAGTTAACTGGGGCTGAGGACTGAACTCATTCAGTAGAGCACTTGCCATACAAACATATGACCTGAGTTTGAACCAGTGAACTCATGAAAAAACTGAAAGTACAGCATGGTGATATGTGCTTACAATCCCAGTTCTTGGGGGCTGGGTGGCAGAGGTGGAGACTGGCAGATCCCTGGGGCTTGCTAGCCAGCCAGACTAGCCTCACCAGTGATCCCCAGGTCCCAGTGAGAGACCCTGTCTCGAAAAAACAAGTTGGGACTAGTAAGATGGCTCTGCAGGCAAAGCTTAGTGCTAAATCTGACAAGCTGAGTCCAATTCACTGGTAGAAGGAGATAACTGACTGCCATACAAGCCACTTGGCATAAGCGTGTCCACACATACACACACAAAATACAGTGAATTAAAACAACAAAAACAAGGTAGGTGACTTCTGAGGAAGGACATCTGAAGTTGTCCGCACCTGTAGCACTGACCACGCCCACTGGGGTTGGGGACAGGGGCAGATGTGACCTGGGGGAACTAGATCTGGGGAAGCCCCCCCCTCCCACCCCACCCCTGAGTGCTCTCTCTTGCTTGCAGCACAGGGACAGAAGAGCATCCAGAGGCAACCTTGGGACCTAGAACCTGCTGGCATACATCTGTCTCTGTTGTAAGTTATCTCTCCCTGAATAAACATCTATTCAGCCTATCTGTTTTTCCTGATCCTTATTAAACCACAATACAGGTGGACCTGCCTCCTGCACCCAAGAAGCTGATTCAGGGTCAGGGCTGCACAGTCACAGGGCCACTGTCCTGGATACCATTGATGTCCTTCTGGGCTAGATCTTCACTCTGACCCCTAGAAACAAACACTGTTCAGAATTCACTGTCCCATAAAAGCTGTTAGAGGGCAACCTTGTGGGACTGGTTCCCTTCCGACTTTCGGTGGGTCATCAGGCTTACATGAGTGCCTTTATCTGCTGAGCCTCACCAGTTCTTAAAAAAAAAATTTTTTTTTCAGATTTTTAATTTTTTTTTCCTTGAGACAAGGTTTCTCTGTGTAGCCCTCACTTTTCTAGAACTCACTAAGTAGACCAGGCTGGCCTCAAGCTCAAAGTGAGCCTTCTGCTTCTGTCTCCCAAGCGCTAGGGTTAAAGGTGTGCACTGCTATGCCTGGTGATTTTTAATTGTTTTAGGTTTATTTTATGTGTACAAGTGTTTTGCTTGCATGTATACCACATGTGTGCCCGATGCCTGTGGAGATCAGAAGATGCTAGAGTTATAGTCATGAACCTTTGTGTGGGTGCTAGAAACTGAACCTGGGTCCTCTGGAAGAGTGAGTGCTCTTAAGCATTGAGCCATCTCTCCAGCTGTTTAAAAAGGTTTTGTTGTTGTTGTTGTTTTGTTTTGTTTTTGTTTTGAATTGACAAGGCATTTTTATATAAGAAAAATCAGCCAAGCATGGAAGCTCTCTCTTGTAATCCCAACACTTGGGAGGCTGAGACAGGAGGATTACTGCAAGTAATCTTTATTCAGTGACACATGGCTGTAATCCCACACTTGGGAGGTTAGGTAGACTAATGGTCATGCATTCAAAGTCAGCCTGAACTACATGGCTAGATCCTGTCTCAGATTCCTCAACTGCAGAATGAGGATCAGCTGTATTTTCCTCAAAAGTAACAAGGGCCACAGGCTATATATACCTGGATCACTTCCCTTGTGCTTTGGCTCCAACTTTTTCCTCTTCTGACATAGTAATTGCAAGGCTCTTGCCCCACCTCTGCCCCGCACATGGTAGTGAGCTGCTTCTCACTAAGCTTCACCAGTTGTGGGCCTGCTTGGTTCTTACAGTCCTGCTTCTCAGGAGGTCTGGAGCGGGTGAGTCCCTAGCTAGGCAAGCTGACAATGCTCAGCTGTTTTGAACATTTGATAGGCTATTTGTTGATGACTTAGTTGCTAGGTGCAAGTAAGGCCCTGCCAAATGGATTTGTGTCAAAGATCACCTGTTGTCATGGTGATATCACATTCTGGAGCAGATGTTTCCTCTGCACACTTCCAGAACACACACCAGGAGGAAGTGTGTGGAATCAGAGCAGGCCTTGAGGAACCATGAGATGGGAAACAGTGCTGTGTATCACCCACCCCATGGCTCAGGCACTCACCCCTTGGTAATGACTAACATACCAGGCCTTGGGTGTCAGATGTGTCTAAGAGAAAGAGGCTGTAGTGCAGGGCAGTGGTGGCCCACACCTTTAATCCCAGCACTCAAGGAGACAGAGGCAGGTGGATCTCTGAGTTTGAGGCCAGCCTGGTCTACAGGACAAGTTCCAGGACAGGGCAGCCAGGACTGTTACACAGAGAAAAACTGTCCTGGGGATGGGGGTGGGGTGAGGGAGAAGCTACATACATTGGGGGCAGGAGAGATGGCTTGAATTTACACCCACTTGTTGCTCTTGAAGAGGACCAGAGTTTGGTTCCCAGAATGGACTTGGGATCTTTGGATAGCCTGTAACTCCACCTCTGGGGAATCTGGTGCCCTCTTTTGTTTTCCTTGGGTGCTGCATGTGCGTGCATGCATGCATACACACACACACACACACACACACACACACACACACACACACACACACACTTTTGTTTTCCTTGGGTGCTGCATGTGCCTGCACACACACACACACACACACACACACACACACACACACACACACTTTTGTTTTCCTTGGGTGCTGCATGTGCGTGCATACACACACACACACACACACACACACACACACACACAAAGCTGGATGTGGTGGCACACATCTTTAATCCCAGCACTTGGGAGTCAGAGACAGGTAGAGCTCTCTTAGAGTTCTAAGCCAACCTGATCTACATAATAAGTTCCAGGCCAGCCAGGGATATCTATCTCAAAAAATAAAAATAATGAATCTTTAAAAAAGATTGGCACTGTCATTTTCATGAGCGTATATAATGACATGTACTCTTTCACTTTGCAGGTATCTTTATTTACCAGGGCTCAAAAAAGCACTCTAGAAAGAGAAAATTCCAAAATATGTATTGAGCAGAGTCCGCTGGAACAGCTGTAGAAAAGCTGGGGGTCTTTCTTCCCACTGCAGGTCACTTCCAGGTTGTGAGAACATTTCTCCCTGAATCTCTGGAGCGGCCTGCTCTGGGCCCCACTGGCTGGCCTGGGCGGCTTCTGAGCTCTCTGTCAGCCCCGTCACCCTGGGCCAGCTCCTCGTCGTACCTGAAACAGATCTCAGGAGAATCACGAGGAGGTCTTGTTCAGGGGTGGTGGTGACACAGAGTGCCCACTGGGCTGCTGCAGAATAAACATGTTACTGGAAAGAGTCACCTAGCTTCAGATTCTGAACAAGCTCCTCCCCTCTCCAGCCCATGGCCTACAAGAGACTCCACTGAACATAACACAAGATCACAGAGTCTGTGAGTGACACCAGTTAAAATGCCATCGTGGACAGTCTGCCCATCCTAGACAGATGTCATTTTCACAGGCCTCTGGGCAGAACATGGCATTAACCTCTGAGGAGTTGTGAATGAGAAACTAGTAAGCCAGCCCAGGGTGGGGAGGGAGAGAGCACCTGCCTGCAAACACTCCACATACCCCGTGGCAGAAGGCCTAATCCCATTTCAGACAGGGAACCAGTGTCAACAGACTGCCAGAAAGGGCTGGGTTGGGCTGGGACTCCTCCATCATGTCACTGTTCTGTCACTGTCCTCTCATGGCCTGTTTTTCAATTGATGTGTATACCTCGGCCCTGTGCAGTGCTGAGGGACAGGCTGGTTGTCGGTCACATCTGTAGAACTGGATAGACTTGGTGCCCATTAGCAGAGCTCTTTCATTTAGGCTCCTGAGAGTGGTGTTACCCAGAAGAGATTTCCTCTCCTCACCAGGACTTCTGCCACCCTCTGGCTCCAAATTCAGGCATGGCAGAGGTAGGATTAACGATGGGCCTCCTGATTCCCAATCCAAGGCCTCACCCTGCAGCTGAGCTTCGAGAAGAGCATTTTTGGACACTTAAATTTTATTAAATGTAGTTTATTTATTCATTGGGAGGGCTTTATTTATTATGTAAAGGTCAAGAGACGACTTGCAGGGTTTGGGTCTCTCCTACCACGTGGGTCCCGGAAACAGAACTTGGGTCATCAGGCTTGGTGGCGAGCACTTTACTTGCTGAGCCATCATTCTGGCCCTTACATTTTTTATTATGTGGACTGATGACTGATTGATTGAGGATATATATATATATATATATATATATATATATATATATATATATATGTATGTGCCCATGTATAGAGGTCATGGGGAAGTCTGTAGAAGACACATCTCTCCTTCTACCATGTAGGTTCCAGGAATCAAACTTAGGTTGTCAAACTTGGCAGCAAGTGCCTTTGCCTACTGTGGTGGTTAGAATGAAAATGGCCCCCATAGGGCCATACTATTAGGAGGTATGGCCTTGTTGGAGGAAGTGTGTCATTGGAGACAGGCTTTGATGTTTTAATGCTCAAGCCAGGCCTACTGTTCCACTCTTTTCCTGCTGCCTGGCTATGTGGATGTAAAACTCCCAGCTACCTCTCTAGTAACGTATCTACTTGCATGCTGCCATGTTTCCTACCATGATATCAATGGACTAAACCTCTGAACTGTAGGGCAGCCCTAATTAAATGTGTTCCTTTATAAGAGCTGCCATGGTCATGGTGTCTGTTCACAGCAATGGAAACCCTAAGACACCTGCTGAGCCATCTTGCTAGCCCTCTGTTTTGTTTGTTTTTGTTTTGTTTTTGAGACAGAGTCTCACTAGGTAGCCCTGGCTGTCATGGAACTTGCCATGTAGACCAGACTGACCTCAAACTTAAGAGATCCACCTGCCTCTGTCCCAAGTGTTGGGATTCACTATCATGTCTGACTTCTTTCTAGTCATTTTTAAATGCTTTCTAGCCAGGTGGTGGTAGTGCACACCTTTAATCCCAGAACTTGGGAGGCAGAGGCGGGAGAGGCGGGCAGATCTCTGAGTATCAAGAGAAACTGTTTTGAAAACCAAAAAATAAAGTGTTTTCTTAGGTATTGGCTTGCTGCTATTTTGCCTGAGAAATCTGAGTTCTATGCAGACATTTGCTCTTAAGCAAACAAGTACCAAGATGCTTTGCTGCTACAGAAGCTGAATTTTCCTGACTTTTGTGCTGAGCCAGACTCTGTGGGTAGTGTGGGGTCTGTGTTTAGGGACTCCTTTGGTGGATGTGGGGTCTGTGTTTAGGGACTCCTTTGGTGGATGAACACTCTCTGAATGAATGGTGCCTATGGTGGCAGAGACTGACACACAGGGAGGCCCTGGGTTAGTCTGCTGACAGCTTTCCTCAGCCGAGGAAACTGGCACTGGTGTGGACTGTCACAACTACATCATCACATGCATGTGTGTTGCAGGAGAATTGCTGGCACTGCCAATAAAACTGCCACTGGGCCAATAAAGCCACCTTGAATCAAAGACGGAGTCAGCGATTGGCTGGCTGGGATTAGCCATAGAGTGTTGGAGGACTGAGGAAGTTGGATAGAGAAAGACAGGAAGAGAGAAAGGAGGGGCTGAGGGATTTCCAGGGTTTTGGGGATCAGAAAGTAGGGTCAACTGATTCATCCCTCCACTGTTCCTTGGATTTATCAAGTTTTAATCTCAATTTCTGAATCCTGAGTTTTTATTAACACTAGAACAATTTAGGCAAATGCAATAGATGTGTCTCAGCATTAGCCCAACTATGGAGGCACAGCCAGTCCCTCCAATAGAAGAAAGCTGCATAGAGAGCGCCCCCAAGGCACAAGAGCTTCTGCTAAGGAGCAACTTGGGTCCTGCCTCCAGGAGCCATCCGTGTGCCATCACAGTCTGACCTGTACCGGGCTTCTGTCACAGACTGAGGGTGGAGTGACGTTGCCTGTCAGGCTTGGGGTTGCCCTGGTACTAGCTCAAGATGGGGAGGAACACACACACACACACACACACACAGAGCCTCCATGTGGCTCTGTGTGGCTTGAAATCAACAAAGAGGAACATGTGGCCGACAGCTGGCAGTGGGCTGTTCGGTTCTGGGGGAGCATCTTGTCTGTTAGGCAGCTAATGTAAACAGCCGAAAGGGAGTTCCTAAGGGCTCTCCTATTGGAACAGCTTCCCTTCTGGGTTCTGACAGTGGGATCTAGGCACTGAGTTCTAAACTGCATTTTTTGAAAAAGGCCAAGAGTTAACTGAGCCAGGATGAACAAAGGTGGCCATGATCGGAACACCAGGGCCACAGAGACAACATGGCATGATGGCGAGAGGACCATTTCTGGGCAGTATGATCCTGGGCACAAGAGCTGCAGTGTCAGCCCCCTTCTCTCCACACTGGTATACTCTGCAGGGATGCTATGAGCATGGATGAAATGCATTGCTCCTGTCAGTATACAGGGACAGGACAATACCTCCAATGATGTAAGCTCCATCCACCCCATCAGCAGCAACTCCTGACTACTGCCCCTGGGACCCAGCCTGGAGGGATCTGAAGCATCAGGGGCACCGAGACACATGGAAAAGAGCTTCCAGCTGCAAGTTCTAGCTCAAAGCCTTCTGTTCCCTTTAAGGAGTATGAGAGGATGGCTCAGGACTAGGGGTGAGGCTATAGCCTCTGCTTCTTAACCTGAAGATGAGCATCCGGCCTGCTCTGCAAATAGAGAGCCCCACAAATTCTCACTGGGCCACCCTCCTTGCCACATCCTACTACACTAAAGAGGGACCCACCAAGACCCTCACTGTTATAGCAAGACTCCCCCTCAGGAACAAACCCAAAGGCTCCCATTGCAGCTGACATGGCTCACTCTCATATTGCCCTTACTTTCCACACTACCAACCCCAAGTGGCTCAGAACAGGGCCCATCCCCATATGTGTGCTGCATTCTGGGGCTCTCTACTCATCATTAGAAACACCTGTGCCCTCTACCAGCCTTTGACTTATCTCCTTCACCTCCTATTGTATAAGAAGCCTGGCTCTCCCTGGAGCCCCATGGAGTGAGAACTGTTTCCTCTCTCTAAGACCCCTGGGTCTGGAGAGGCTTGCTCTCTTGACCCTCCCAGCCCCTTCCAAGGCAGGTCAGCAGAAATCATGTCTGGCCCCTTCCTTACCTATCAACTCTAGTCCTTCAGGGTCTTATTGTTGATTCCCTTGGCCATAGCCAGTTCTCTGACTTCAATCCTTGACACCAATCCATCTCAGTGCCATCCCCTTATAGTTCCAAGCCTCCATCTTGCCCTGGTCAGTGCCTGCATCCCCTGCAGCCTTGTGTACCACCCCTCAGTCTCTGACAGTTTCCTGAGCTCACCTCCCCAGTGCCTGACTGCCTCAGCCTGGATCCCCATCAGAGTTCCATCTGCTCTCCTCTTGCCTTCCTTGCCAGCTCCTACCTCTGGTCCCTTCCAATTTGGCTGCTGTCCCTATCTCAGGTTGCTGACCTCCAGAGGACAATCAGTCACACCCAATGGTTACTCTTGGGGCCACAACCACCACCCTCTAAGGCCCCGAGCCCTTTGGAAGCTCCACTTGGTTCCCTTTTGAGATTCCTTCTACTGCCCCTCCACCCCAGCTTCTGCAACTGTACACAGAAAGCTGGGAGGTGGTTACACAGGGACTCCAGAGTGCAGGCCTATGTTCAGATCCTTCACCAGCAGTGCACCTGAGACCTGTGGGTGAGAGCGCACATCACTAAATGTCCCCTCGTGCTTCAACTTTTTGTTGTTGGTTTTGGTTTTTCAATACAAGGTTTCTCTGTGTAGTCCTGACTGTCCTGGAACTCACTTTGTAGACTAGGCTGGCTTTGAACTCACAGAGATCCACCTGCCTCTGTCTCCTGAGTGCTGAGATCAAAGGTGTGTGCTGTCATTGCCTGGCCATGTATAAATGTTTTAAATTAGGTGCTTATGTGCAGGACTAGCTGAGGTGGTACACACCTTTAATGCCAGCACTTGAAAGGCAGAGGCAGGGGAATTTCTACAAATTCAAGGCCAGCCTGGTCTACACAGAGAGGCAGTATCTCAAAAAACAAAAACTGCTATGTGCACACAGGGGCTGTGGAGGTCACTGTCTATTTTGGAAGACTGAATCAATACCCTTTCCTGCAACTTAATTTTTCTCATGCAGCCTCCTAGCCCACAGTATACATGGCACTAGGCCAATCTCTTTAATGGCCATCTAGCCTCCTATGGTATGAACAGACTATACTTTGGTCAATTACTGTCCTCCTGACCCATTATATTTGTTTCTGATCCATGAGACAGAGCCAAGCTACTACTCCACTCGCAAGACACAGGGTAAAGGAACAGGATGGAGTGCCTACAGCACTGGCCACAGGTACTAGTACACGGGAAGCCCTGAGAGATGAGCCATAAGAATCACTTTCTCCTTCCCACCTCCTAAGGTGTTCGGACTGAGGCCCACAGAGTTACACTAAGCACCTCACTGTCACAAACCTACACAGGTAGAAATAGGAGATGAGCCCTGTGCTGTATGCATCCACAGCAACCTGCACAGGCGACATCAGTGGGGTTCATGCCTGGCCCAGCGCCTGGCATGTGGGGGGTGCTTGGAGGGTATCTGCTACACAGAACAGACCCAAACCCTTTTTCTGTCTGTCAACAGCCCTCACAGCATCAACAATAGACATGCTGCCCAAGAAAAGTGAGCTCACTCCTCTCCCTGTCACAACCTGAATAGTCAAAGGGCACCTCAATATGATTCTGGCTAGACACAGGACCCCTGCAGAGCCACACATAGACTTACAGGATTTCATAGTTGCCAAGAACTTCCTTGGGTGGAGACTTGTTCCATTTGCAGTCGGGAATCTCACCATTGGGGACCGCAATGTTGAGGGTGTCATTAATCAGGTTGTATTTAAGAATTCGATCATTGGCGGTGCTGGAGGTGAGAGATGGGGACGCGTTAACCTACAAGGAGAAAAACACATGTACTTCACTGCGGCACTTCCTCCTCTGGAATAAGAGGTGCAGGAGCCAGCATGGGCCATGTGCTCCAGGACGCTTGTCACCATTTAAATAGACATCTCACAGCTGCCAAGCACCTCATATAGAAAGCTCTCAGAGTTAGCTGTCAACTTGACATAACCCAGATTTGCCTGAAGAACTGATCAGATCAAAAGGGTCTGTGAGGTATTTTCTTCTCTTTCTACTCTTTTCTTTACACATTTACTTATTTTTGTGTGTGATGTGTGTGTATTTGGGTGGGCACACAGGTGTTACAGTGCACATGTGGCAGTCAATGGGCAACTTGTGGGAGTTGGTGCTGTGCATTCTGGAAATCAAACTCTGGTTGTCAGGCTTGGCAGTGTGTGCCTGGAAACCCACTGAGCCATCTTGTTGGCCCCGTGAGGCATCTTCTTCAGAGCCTGCTTATGTAGGGGAGCCCAGCCCATGGTGGGCAGGGCAGTCCCTAGGCAGGTGGGCCTGAGCTGTATAAGAAAGGTGGTTGAGTAAGCCAGGGAAGCAAGCCAGCAATCAGTGCTCCTTCATGGGCCTCTGTTCCAGTTCCTGCCTTGGCTTCCCTAGATCACAGACCATAGCCTATAAGCCAAGTAAACCCTCTCCTCCCCAATGTTGTGTACTTTTTTCTTTAAGGTTTATTTATGTTTTGTTATGAGTGTTTTGCATACGTTTATATTATCTACTACCTGTGTACAGTGCCCATGGAGGCCAGAAGAGGGTGTTGGATGCCCTGGAACTAGAGTTACAGATGGTTGTGAGCGATGTAGGTGTTGGGAATTGAACCCAGGTCCTCTGGAAGAGCAGCCAGGCTCTAACCACTGAACCATCTCTCCAGCCTCCTCCCAAGTTGCTTCTCCTCTGCTCCCGCAAGGCAGGGTTTCTCTGTGTAACAGTCCTGGAACTCACTTTGTAGATCAGGCTGGCCTTGAACTCACAGAGATCTGCCTGCCTCTGCTTCCCAAGTTGCTCTTGATAGTTTTGTTTTGGATTTTGGATTTTCAAGATAGAGTTTCTTTGTGTAGCCTTGCCTTGTCTAGCTCTGTAGACTAGGCTGGCCTCAAACTCACAGAGATCCGCCTGTCTCTGTCTCCCAAGTGCTGGGATTAAAGGTGTGCCACCACCCACCAGCTTATTATAACAGAGAAACAAACTAGGAGGAAAGCATCATGTTATCTGTTTCTACTGGGTGTTAGGTGAACTATGAATAATATTTAAAGACAGGATCGCAACTGCCTATTGACTCCACTCCAGGGGGATCTGATGCCCTCTTCTAGCCTCCGCAGGCACCTGCATTCATATGCACATCACCACCACACCACCACACACTTGAGACTCACACACAAGCAATTAAAAATAAAACAATAATAAAAATAAAATAAATAATAGCTGTAACTAGATTCTCAGTTCATCAAGGGAAGTGTGTCTTCCATTCAAGTTACTGTATTTAAGGTGCAGTAAGCCACCACCTCTAACCCCAATACCTAGAAGCCTGATATAGGAGGGTCATGAGTTCAAAACCCAGCTACACAAGCCCCCGTTCAAAAAAAAAAAAGGGGGGGGGATGGGGGAGGGAGGAAAATATTACATCTCCCCCTGCACCCCTCCTCCTGACTCTAGCATCATCATCGTGTTTCCATTATGGAGCCAGCTTGCTCTAGATAACTTGGTCACCACAAGCTCCTCACTGAGGTCCCCTCTGACTTTCCCTGTAGGGGGCCAAGCTCTACTCCTTGCACTTAAAGACTTCTAGGCTTTCTGGCTTGAAATGGAACTGAAGGGCCTGAGCTGTATGTTCCCAAGTGAGCTTGCTGAGAGGGCAGGTGTCCAGAGTGACACACGGAGAAAAATGACACAATGGGGGCTCCTGCATGCTTAAGGCATCTCCCGTCCTTGTCCTCCTGGCAACTGTGACCTCAGACAGGGGCACCAGTGCCCGCCTCTCTGAAAAGGCTGTGATAGTTAATCTCCACCATCCTGATGGGATTTGCAGTCACCTAGGAGACACACTCAGAGTAACTTTGGGAGTGTTTCCAGACTGGCTTAATTTAGGGAGGAAGATCCACCCTGGATGTGGGTGACACCATCCCATGGGTGGGGCTCTAGGCTGAAGGGAGAAGGAAGCCAGTGGTGTACCAGCATTCATCTCACTGTGCTCAACCCTGGGCGCGAATGTACCCCCACCACCAATGCACCCAATAAAACTCCCCTGAAGTTGTTTGTCAGGTATCTGATCACACTGGTGTACCAGCATTCATCTCACTGTGCTCAACCCTGGGCGTGAATGTACCCCCACCACCAATGCACCCAATAAAACTCCCCTGAAGTTGTTTGTCAGGTATCTGATCACACTGGTGTACCAGCATTCATCTCACTGTGCTCAACCCTGGGCGTGAATGTACCCCCACCACCAATGCACCCAATAAAACTCCCCTGAAGTTGTTTGTCAGGTATCTGATCACAGTGCTGAGAAAAGTAACCAACACAGTGGCTGTGTCCAGGAAAAAGCCCTGCTGGGGGCAGGGTGTGTCCATCCCTTCCTTTCTAGGTCTGTCACCACGACACCCTCTTCAACAGGCAGATGGATCCACATTCAAATTATGCCTTAATACACACACACTGTAGAACAGTAAGGATGTTCCCTTCCCCCGAGGCACTGCTGGCCAAGGCGACAGGGTTGAGTTACCTCGATCAGCCAGGGCTTCAGCTTGTCGTCGATGATGATGTCGTAGCCATAGCATTCAAAGCAGTGCTTGTCATTGTTCATCACTGGCTGTGGAGTGACCAACAGGTTATAAAGCCACATCCTGCTGGGCATGGTGGCCCACGCCTTTGATCCCAACACTCAGGGGGCAGACTGATCTCTGTGAGTTCGAGGCCAGCCTGGTCTATAGAGTGAGTTCCAGGACTGCCAGGGCTACACAGAGAAACCTTGTCTCAAAAAACAGACAAGTAAGTACATAAGTATAAAGATACATCCTCAGAAGTCATCTCCCATACTGCTGACTTCCCTCCCCCTCTCCCCCCTCTCTCTCTCTTACACACACACACACACACACACACACACACACACACACAGCAGGATGCCTTTCTTTCCTCCTAGCCTTGTGGAACCAGGTAAAAATAAGATTATAAACCTGGAACCCATGTCAGGCAGCTCATATCCATCTGTAACTTCAGCTTCAAGGGATCCAATGCTTCTGGCCTCTGTGGGTACCTGCACTCACATGAACATTCACACACACACACACACACACACACACACACACACACACACACACACACACACAGCTCTGTAAACATAAAACAAAACAAAAAACCCTACCTACTCAAAAGCTTGAGTTCACCGCACCCAGTCAGAGGGCCAGGAGAAGTACCCTTCTATGAGGCAAATGTGTACAAGGGACTCTTCTCGGGGAGGAAGATGCACACAACCTAGGAATTTTGCATCTCTCACATTTCCATGGGGACATAACACCAGTCTATGTCTCCAGGCCTGTGTCCTCAGGTTCTACACAAGTGGGTGGGTCTGTCAGGGGCCAGCTCAGTAGCAGGCTGGACTACACTGCCCTCAGAGGGTGAGCTGAGGAACTCTGTGTCCTACCAGTGACTTCAGCAGTGGGCTGACTGCCTCCCTGTTCCTCCTGAGAGAGGGCATGGGAGACAAGGAAACTGACTTTGGGTCAGGAACCTTTTCCTCTGTTCTCACTCTGGGGTCAGGTTCCCCATTTTCTTGTGAGTTATATGGGGAAGCAAAGATACCCCGGAGACACCATCTGTCAAGTCCCGAAAACAGGGGCCAGCACACCACTGCTTATTCTTATCACTCAAAAACAGAAGTGCACCTGCCTGAAAACTGCAATCCAGCAAGCAGATCAAAGACCCAAGGTTAGGAACAAAGAAGCAGTCTATTTCCAACCTCAAATAGCCATGAAACAGCAACATCAAGCTGCCTGAAGAGAAGGCTGCTGCAACCCCTACCCTGAGGAGTGTCAGCTCATGACAGAACACCCACCAAGAAGGGCTGATGGTGGAGAGACAGAGGCAGGCAACCTCTGTGAGTTACAGACCACCCCGGTAACATTCCCCAGGCCAACCCTGGCTACACTGTGAGTCCATGTCTCAATAAACAGGAAGAAAGGAAGGAAAGGAGATGATGTAAATGAAACTCTATACTTCTGCAGAGGCTTCTGGGTCTGTCCACATCAGAGGCTGACCAGGATATCCAGAGAGTGGTCCCAATCCCTTCCCAAAACTGTTTCAGGCCCTGGCTGGCACATGGGCAGGATGAGAGAGCAGAAGCACTCCAGGCTGTGTAACAGTTATTGAGAACCGCTGGTTAGGCCAGGGCCTCCCAATGGGCTTTCAGGGGCCACTTGCCCTGTCCCCAACCTGTCACTCACTGCCACAGCCTTGAGAGACTGCACGATGATCCAGTGGATTTCGTCAAACAGTTTGCTGGTCACCTCCCTGCCTCGAGTGCTCTCCAGGTAGAGTCGCAGGTTGTTGACAGTCCACTTGCCACCATGAATATGGTTGTAGTCCTCCTAGTGAGAGAGGAGGAGGGACAGTGGCCTTCAGGACACAGCCTGGAGGAACCCAGCCACTTACCCTCAAGAGCCTCTGGGTACAAAGAGCTACCCTGCAGTAAGACCGAGGGGACACATTGCTAGATGTTCAGCTCCCTACCAGTCTCACAAGCAACTATTTCCACTCACTCCACACTGGGAGGTGCCACCGGGGCCCCTTCCAGACAAGGTACTCGTTTCTTGCTCCCCAGAAGCTGCTCTAGGTTAATGATTTTGGCCATGGTGTTTCATCGAAGCAATGGTAACCCTCACTAGGACAAATGTGTATGCTAATAGTTCCAGCATTTGGGTGGCTGAGGCAGGAGGGCAACCTGGGCCACTTAGCAAGAGTCAATCTAGAAAAAAATAAAACAAAGCAGGCTGGGCATGGTAGTGTACTCCTGTAATCCCAGCACTCTGGAGGCAGAGGCAGGCAAATCTCCATGAGTTCCAGGACAGTCAAGACTACATAGAGAAACCCTGTCTTGAAAAACCAAACAAACAAAATTAATAATAATAATAATAATAATAATAATAATAATAAAACTCTAGCCTTGGCTACAGCATGAGTTCAAGGTTTGCCTGAGTAACTTAGTGATATATTGTTTCAAAGTAAAAAGTAAGAAGAGGCTAGGAGACTGGGAATACAGGTCAGTGGTAGAGGGATTACCCAACATGTACCAATGCATGAGACCCTCAGGCCAATTTCAGCACAATGACCAACAAACGCTTATCAGGACATTATCCTCCAGCATTGAGCCAACTTGTCCACGATCACAGAAGCAGAAAGGTGGGGCCTGAACTTAGAACTCCTGTTTCTCTAAGTACCCTCACCTCTATTCTAACCCTAAGCAGGCATTCAAGTAGTGTGCCTGGACAGTAATACCTGCTACTATGGGTCCTTTCAATGTCTGGGCCTGAGGCCATTGGGTTGTGAATGGCTCTCCTAGAAACAGCCTGGTCCCCTCTTGCAAATACACAGGAGAGAAAAATCCCACAAAGCCCGCCTACGTCCCAATGCCCAAAGAGGAACCACTCACCCCGTGCTTCTGGATGGCTACATTGGTAAGGTGGACGAACATGTTGTCCAGCTCGCTGGTGCTTGGGGTGTACTTTACTGTGCAGAAACGGCAGAAGCCAAGCTTGTACCTGGGAGGGAACTCAGCTTGAGACACAGAACACCAGAGAGAAAATACGCCAGTCTACTCAAGAGTGGCTGTTAGCTTCCAATGCTTTTGGTTTCACTATGTAACCCAGGCTGATCTCAAACTCATAACCTCTCCCATCTCCACCTCCTGAGTGCTGGGATTACAGCACATCACACCCCACTTGCTTCAAATGTCCAAAAAAAGTGGCATTCTTATTTGTAAGATTTACAGTAGCTTCTAGGTCACCTGCTCTTAAACAAGACCTATGTGCATTCCCCGTGTCACTGAGTCACAAAGCCTTGAAGTAACGCTATGAAGCAGGAGCAGACTCTTACATGTAGCAGCGCAGTGGGCGGTATGTAGACACCAGGACATACAGACGCAGGTCAAACTTCCTCCCACCGATCAGTAACGGATTATTGATATAGAGCGAGATCACATAAGCTTCTTTTGTGGACTGAGACACAAACCTACACATATCAGGGAAAGTCACAATTAGATTGTAAAAGATACTAGATTAAAGACACTTCTTACAAAGAGGTGATAACTTGCTGGCCACTGTGATGGCTTTTTTGTTTGTTTGTTTGTTGGAGCCTTGCCTGGAACTAACTCTGTAGACCAGGCTGGCCCTGAACTCACAGAGACCCACCTGCCTCTGCCTCCCAAGTGCTGGGATTAAAGGTGTACACCACTACTGCCCAGCGGTTTGCTTTCTTTTTTGATTAATTATTTAACGTGTATGGATGTTTTGTCTGAATGTGTTTCTGTGTACCATATGCATACAGTACCGTGGAGGGACTGGAGTTACAGCTGTGAACTGTCATGTGGCTGGGACTCAAACCTGGGTTCTCCAGAAAAACACAGTGTTCTTAAGAGCTAAGCCATCCCTCCTTTCTGTGTACCATGTGCCCACAGCGCCCATGGAGGTCAGAAGACGTATTAGATCCCCGCCAACTAGAGTTATTGCACACAGTTGTTAGCCACCACATTGGTTCTGGGAAACTAACCCAGGTTCTCTGCAAGTCTAGCAAGGCTCTTAACCACAGACAGCTGTGAGCAGCACCATTCCCTAGGCCAGGGATCATGAACTTCATGATGAAGAAGCTACTGAGCACAAGTAATTAAGAGGGCATGCATATATTAATTTCTCTCCACTTTCCACTGTGGGTGTGATGTCCCCTTTATTTCCGCGATTGAATGTAACCTGGAATTGAGAACTAAAATTGATTAGCTCCTCCTCCCGAGTTGCTTTTTGTAAGTGTGTTTCATTGCAGCAACAGAAATCAAACTGAGACAGCCATTAAAATTAGAAATCTGTGTATAGCTGGGTATGGCGATGCACCTCTTGGCATTCAGCCAAAGGAGGATCTGATCACACACACACACACACACACACACACACACACACACACACACACACACACGCCTGCAGAGCAATGCTTACACAGTCACTGTTGCCAGGACATGCCAGCAATCAAGGAGGCCTTCAGTAAGTGAGTGGGTAAACTGTCAGATAACAGAATGATTTATTCAGTGACAGAAAGAAATGAGTGAACAAGCCAGATAACATAATGTAATGTACGTCAAGTACTTAGGGAGATCCTTAAAAGTGACAGCAGTCAACCTGAAAAGGCTCCATACTGTGTGATTCTAGCCAGATGACATTCTGAAAAAGGAAAAACTAGGCAATCAGTAAGAAGGGTAGCCACTGCCAGAGGACGGGCTGGAAGTGGGAGAGGGAGGTGAGCAGAGGGGCAGCCTAGTGAAACTGCTTTGAATGACCCTGGGTGGGTAGAAACATCATCCTACACTGTCCAGTCACAGAATGGACAAGAGTAAGCCCTGACAAATATGATAAACTGTGTGTGCACCTCTCTTGGTATGGGACTGAGGGTGACAAAGGAACCATGGAGGCTATCTCAGCTAGAAGCCATGGCAAGAGCTGCAAGGACAGCCCCCTGGGAACCCACCCAAGCAGGATCCTGGAGCAAAGTGTGATCATTCTGAAGCATTCTATACAAGAAGGATCCTCTGCCACTCTGGGGACTCCTGATGGACAAGTCACCACTCCTGGGAAATTGTCATACTGAGGCACTCCAGCTAAGGACTCCTCAGACCCAGAAGAAAGCTGGTAAACCCAGGGCGAACTAGACTCCACCTGCCAACCAAGCTGCTGCCCGCTCGGGTGCCCCCGGCAGGACACTCTCTACTCTCCCCTGGGCTTTACCCTGGCAACCCTGCTCCACCAGGACTGCTGATGTTACTGTTCTCAGTAACAGACACAGACACAGACTCAGAGGCACCGACTGGGACCCGAGCTCTGAAGCTTGTGCCTCACTGTCACAACTGTGCCTGCCTCAACCAGCTTGGAGCCAAGTGGCCTACAAGGCCACTGCCTAGGACCTATCCCATGTCCCTCATAGCTTACCATGGGGAAATCT
Source organism: Cricetiscus sungorus (assembly GCA_030556225.1). NCBI lineage: Eukaryota > Metazoa > Chordata > Mammalia > Rodentia > Cricetidae > Cricetiscus > Cricetiscus sungorus. The sequence goes on along the minus strand of JANBXA010000031.1, from coordinate 19,186,546 downwards.
GTAGTTAATTACATGTTTTCAGCCATAGAGCCCAAGTGGGGTACCACATAACAAGTACACAGCTGGATTAGTGGACAAAGGCTGCCCAGCCCATCGTGACTGAGGCTACGGGACGGCAGGACGCAACTAACCAGAACCTTGCATGCAGTTCATGGTTTGTCAACTCACGAGGATGTCTTGCTGTCCCTCGACCACTTTTTGATCTGTGAGAGCTTGTTGATAAGGAAGATGCCCTTTCCCTGGGCTTTGCCACAAGGCTTCATGATCCAGGTGCTGGATGGGCTCTTCCGGAACTCTTCCACAAACAGGTTGTAGTCAGCAGGGAGCATGTAGGTGACCGGGACAAAGTCTGAAGTAAAAACACCATTGCCATAAGCAGCTGCCCGCCTGGGGTCGGGGGCAAGAAAACATCACCATAGTTCAGGGCTCCTCAGCACCCTGTCACCTCAACCCTGCTGCTGTCCTGTTTCTGTGTAGGAAGGGATCCTGTTGAGCTGTGTGCATGGACCTTTACAGATGTACATCACTTAAACTCCCAGCAAGCTGTCTGCTAGGCAGCTACCATTCCCACCTAGCTTGTGGGGAAACAGTCCAGGGAAGTTGGTGACAAAGTTCTGCCCAGGGCCTGGAAAGATGGCTCAGTAATTAAGAACACTGGCTGCCCTTGCAGAGGACCTGGGTTCAGTTCCCAGAATCCACATAAAGACTCACAACCATCTGTGACTCCAGTTCCACGTGATCCAATGCCCTCTTCTGGTTTCCATGGGCACAGCACACAGGTGGTATACAGACATACATGCAGGCAAAACACCCATATATATATATATATATATATATATATATATATATATATATATATATATATATATATCCCTAGGTAGACCAAGGACACACACCATCCCTGAGTGTGGCCTGAGAGAATAGTGGCACTGGGCACACCCTTGTCCATACTAAGTTTGTCTCTCAGTAACTCCATTCACAGAAACTCAAGAGTCCAAAGCAAGCTCAACCCTGCCCACCCACCAGGAGAAGACACACACACCCCACCCCAACCCATTCACCTTGCAAAGCCAGCTACCAATGCCTCGGTGCCTTGTGTTCCTGAAATGATGAACATCTTTTTTTTTTTAATTTATTTATTTTTATGTGCATTGTTTTTGTTTTTGTTTTTTGCCTGCATATATGCCTGTGTGAGGGTGTCAGTTCTTGGAGCTATAGACAGTTGTGAGCTATCATGTAGGTGCTGAGAATTGAACCAAGTACTTCTGGAAGAACAGTCAGTGCTCTTAACCACTGAGCCATCTCTCCATGGAAGAGAAAATCTTTTTTTGTTTGCTTGTTTGTTGTTGTTGTTATTGTTGTTTTTCAAGACAGGGTTTCTCTATGTAGCCCTGGCTGTCCTAGACCTAGCTCTGTAGACCAGGGTGACTTGGAACTCAGAGATTCTCCTTCCTCTGCATCCTGAGTGCTGAGATTAAAGTTATGTGCTACCACTGCCCCTGCTGGAAGAGGAAGCCTTAAGGAAATGCTCTCATTAGGTTAGCTTGAGGCAAATCTGTGGGCATTTTCTTGATTGATGGCAGACGTGGGAGGGCCCAGCCCACTGTAGGTGGTGCCATTCCTGGGCTGGTGGTCCTGGATCATATACGAAAGCAGGCTGAGCAGGTCATGGGGAGCAAGCCGGTAAGCAGTGCTCCTCCATGGCCTCTGCCTCAGCTTCTCCTCGAGTTCCTGTCCTGACTTCCCTTAATAATGCATTGTGACCCAAAAGTTGTAAACTGAAACACACCCTCACGTCCCTAAGATGATTTTGGTTACAATATGTATGTATGTATGTATGTATGTATGCATGTATGTATGTATGTAATGTAATGTATGTATGTATACATATACATATACGTGTGTGTGTGTGTGTGTGTGTGTGTGTGTGTGTGTGTGTGTGTGTGTGTGTTATGCTGCTGGAGAGAGGGCCTCAGCCTTTAAAGGCTAGGTTCACAACCAAAAATATAAAAAAAGTATGTATTTACTTTTTAATTATGTGTATGTATATGTGGGGGGGTATATGCACACGGGTGCAATGTTTAAGGCCAGAGGCCTCAGATTGTCTGAAGCTGGAGTTACCAGTTATTGTGAGCCACCTGACATGGGTGCTGGGAATTGAACTCAGGACCTCTGGAAGAACAGTGCCTGCTCTTAGCCACTGAGCCATCTCTCCAGCCCCTGGTTGTGATTTCTATCACGGAAACAGAAACGTTCACCAAGAGTCACTCAGCTACTGACTTAGGACCCAGAGCAAGCGGGAAGGCACCAACCCAGATAGAGGTATTTTCCATTCTCGTCTTTTTCTGCCAGAGGACTTCCTTCCTTCTCCAGTTCCTTCCTGTATCTTTTAATGTTCTTCACCATCAGGTCTTTGCGGGTCAGTTCATAGTGGTTGGGGAAGTGGTTGACAATCTGGTCATCAGAGAGACGGTACCCAGTTTCCACACTGAACACATTGCGAATGGTTTGCACACTCATCCTGAAACAGAGGCACAGAAGGGACAGGGGCTGAGAGCCGTGTCACCTCAGAGCATGCCTGCTCACAGCCCTGCCCGTTTCCAGGGAGTCCTTACTGGTTACCAGCATACCCCGAGGCTGTAGCATGGATGGGCTATGGCCAGCTGATGGAAAGGGTGGCCTTGACATTTGCCTCAGATCCCAAGTAGAGCCCATTCATTGCTCACTGGCTGGTGCCAGGCTCGTGTATGCATATACTGTGTGCTCAGACACCAGAGGAGGCACTGGATCCCCAGAACTGGAGTTCAGGTGGTTGTGAGTCACCACACGGATGCTGGGAATCAAACCCAGGTCCTAGGGAAGGGCTCCTGATCGTGAGCCACCTCTCCAGCCCCATCAGGCTATTTTAACACAGTTGACAGACCAGGTGAGACAGACCCTTTCAGAAGCTAATATCAGGAAACAAATTTGCATCCAAATTCAGGAGAAGCATTGAAACACTAAAATCAGCATGGAGACTCTAGGCCGAAAGTCAGCGTATCTTATTCTTGGACTCCCACAGGGAAGCAGCCAAAGTCATTCTTATTCTATTTTACACTGCAGCGGATTGAACCCTGGATTGTACATTCCAGCAAGTGCCCTACCTCTGAGCTCTGTCCCCAGCCTAGAAATGGATGCCTTTGGATCCTCTACCAAAGCCACTGCCTCCATCCAGCTCAGGGGACAGGGAAGACGAAAGAAGGAAGGTTAGTTGGCACCTATGAGGAAACCCCTGAACAGCAAGACAAAGCAGCTTGTCACCAGTCCCTAGCCCAGCCAGTGCCTCAGGAACTCCTTAGTTAACTGGTTTCAAGCACTGAGCTCGGGTTATTTACACAGAAACACAAAAGGTGGAGATGCTTCAATAGGCTCAACTGACAATACATTTTAAAAACTCAAACTTATTCAATTAAAAAAAAAAGGAAAACACTAAAGACAGCTTTTTACTCTCACCAGTAAAAATTCCAATCTTCATTCTCTGTCACTTGGATCCACCCTCTCTTCTCAAAGTTGTTGATTAGCACAGACTTCTCAATGTCGGTGACCCACTTCACCCTTCCTGCCATGATCCTGGAAGAGACCCAAGTCATTATACTTGGAAACTTCACCTAATCACCATACAAAGCAAATATACAACCCCCACCACACACACCTTCAAGCTCACATGGTGTTTCCAGACTGGGCTAATCCAGCCCTAGGGACTTATGGTGATGTCTAGAGACATCCTGGACAACACATATGGGAAAGGAGGAAATGCTTCAGGCATCTAGTATGAGGGGTGGGGGACACTGGTCAACATCCCACAGGCAGACAGGCCTCCATCCCTCCATAAATCCCCCTGCCCCTACGTCGACCAGGTCTAAGGGGGCTAGTTTAACACTCACTAACAAGCATCCAATGGCACCTGTGGGCAGGAGAGGCATGAAGGGTTACAGGGACAGGAGGGTCTCTGTTCAGAGCAGGTGAGGAAGGCTGTTCTGGGAAGTGGACCCCTAAGTAACTTCTGATGAAGTAGCAAGGGTTTGCACATCCACCCTGCTCTAGGCATCCTCATTCCCTGTCCCACACTGCCCATCTCCTTGCCTGTCCTTATCTTATTCATTCTAACCATGCTCAAGAAAGGAAGGGAGGGAGGAGAGAGAGAGAGAGAGAGAGAGAGAGAGAGACCAAGGAACTGGAGAGATGGCTCAGTGATTAAGAATACTGGCGGCTTCTCTAGGAGTCCTGCATTCAATTCCCAGAAACCACATGGTGGCTCAAAGCCATCTATAATGGGATCTGATGCCCTCTTCTGGCATGCAGACATATATGGAGACAGGGCACCATATAAATAAATAAATAAATAAACGAATGAATGAATGAATAAATAAATAAAACAAAAAAATCACTGTTGCCAGGTGACAGCAGTGCACACCTTTAACCCCATCTCTTGGGAGGTAGAGGAAGGCAAATCTCTTGAGTTCAAGGCCAGCCTGGTCTACACAGAGAGTTCCAGGACAGCCAAGAAAGACTACACAGAGAAACTCTGTGTCAAGAGGGAAAAGAAAAGCAAACAAACTTTGTTTTGAGATTTTATTCATTTTTATTTTATGTGTATGGGCATACATGGCCACTTATAGGACACCAGGTGCTGGTAGATGTGACACACATCCCCACTCTTATCCTGCTGGGCAGGAAGCAAGTCTAAGCATTAGGAGGACAGAGGTTCATTAGGCCACCCGGTTCTCCTCCCAGACATCTTCCACATGCACTCTGTCCCCAGCCGTGGGAGTGTTAGCACTTACCATAGGCCCTCCTGCAGTTCCTGGAGTGCTCACAATCTCTCAGCTTCACTGACAAAAACAGAAGGGACACAAAACTGAGCTACAGTTATGGAGCAAAATTTGACCAGACAAATAGGTACCCAGGATGGTATCTTGGTTAATCAATGTGCCCTGAACAGGCTTGTAAACGATAATGGTTTTGGAGTAGTCACCCATGGTGAGTTACATGTCATCCTAACATGTAGATGGAAGAAACAGGAAGATCCCATGCAAGTTGGAGGTTAGCCACATCTATAGTCAGGTCCAGGCCAGCCAGGGTTGTATAGTGAGACTCTGTCTCAAAAGGAAATATAGTCAGGCACCTTTAACCCCTGGACTCAGGAGTAAAAGGCAGGTGGATCACTATGAATTTGAGGCCAGCCTGGTAGTGAATTCCAGGATAGTTGGGCCAAGAAAGTGAGGCCCTATCTCAAAAAATAAACCAAAAAACAAACAAACAAAAGACAAAGAACCTTCATGATCACTATACACACATATACCCATATACTTTTAGAGGCACATACACACAAATAATAAAAGTTAAATCTTAAGACATTTGCACACTGTGAAAACTAGATCAAGACAAAGCCATCTGAAGTGACCAATCACAGCCTCCTGGGTGTTTACAGAAGACAATATGCCACCCCCCTGTCCCCGGTTTGGGTACATCCTTTGCAAGGACAACAAGGTTTCCTATGCCAACCCACAACCTAGCTTTTTTTAGTCATCCACTAGGCGATGACAGTCACTTGGCACAGAAGAGAGCTGAGATGGTCCAATCCCAGAGAAGGTGACCTACACATAAGGCAAGGTGCCTTAATAACACTGTGACGGAGCTCAGCTGTGATCCTGGGGGTAGCAAATCAGGTGTAAGCTGTATCCCAGCAGGCTCCCAAGTCCACACACGGATCTCCACAGCCCACAGCTCTGCTGGACAGACACAGCAGGCCTGATGGCCTCCTTGCTTCTGCCCCTGTTCTAGTGCAACCCAGCACTCTCTTTTTGGACACACATCAAGTGAAGTCCCTAGCTCCTAAGCCTAAAGCTTTTGGGCTGTGGTATTCAAAATAAAAGTAGGAGTCTGCTCATGTCCCACAAGGCCAGCCCAGTCCTACCTGAGCCATCACCTCCCAGCCCTATCACCCATCACCCCCTACTCCTCCCTCCCCAGCTCCTACCTTCTTTCATCCCATGTCCACCAAACTGAATGTGTGGAGCCTGTGTTGTTCCCACAGACCTGACCCCTTCTCCAGTGTCCTCTCCCAGGAGTATTTTTTCAGTCCTGTGACAGTGTCAAAATTACTTTACAGTGGTCCCCACACTGTCCACAAAGGATGCATTCCGAGACCTCGTTGATGCCCGAAACTATGGTGAGTACTGAGCAAGCCCTATGTAAACTGTTTCTTCCCATCCATGCACCTGTGACAAGCTTGTGCATCTTCACTTAAAGGAAGCACTTTCCAAACAGCCAGGATCATCCTCCTACATCGTGAGGCCCGTTACTATGAGCATAAGCACGGTGATAATTCAAAGGTCAATCTGGTCACTGAGGTGGCTACTATAGAGACTGACCACAGGGACAGGAGCATACATACAGTGACTACACTGGACTTAAGTTCCAGGCAGGACAGGGCACTACAGCACATTACTACATAACAATAATCAGAATAATGGACCATTCATAACTCAAACATCATATATTTTGGGGGCTGGAGAGATAGCTCAGTGGTTAAGAGCACTGGTAGCTCTTGTAGAGGACCCAGGTTTGGTTTCCAGCACCTGCACAACCACTCAAAACTGTCATTGTGTATCAGAGAATCTGACATCCTCGTCTGGCCTTCACAGCCACTGCATGCTCATGGTACACAAGACACACGTAAGCAAAAAACACCCATTAATTTCTTTAAAAAAAACACACACACAAAACAAAAACCTTCTGAACTGAAATAATGGAAGCTGAAACCACAGCTATGGGGAGTTTCTATACTTTCTATGTGACATGCATGTTGCACACTGGCTCAGTCTGGCTCTTACTCAGGGCATGACCTATGGGCCATGTACTAGCAGAATAGCATCACGTAGAACCAGTCAGAAAAATAGCCTCTTGAGGCTGAATGATACAGCACTTGCCTGCCATGCAGGAGATGCTGGAATTCATCCCCAGCACAAGGAATGGAAAGGAAAATGGGAAGCCACAGAGGAAGGGGCGAGGGAGTAAGACTGGTCTTTGCCTTCACCCACCAATGATGTACTGCTGCAGATTCTCTGGAGTAGGACCCAGGCTATATGCTATGCTCAAATTTGAAATCCATTTCTCTGTTCGTGTATATCTCTCCACACATGTGTCAGCACAGGACTACCACACCATGCCACACTTCCTACTGAATCTCCAGCCCCACAACAGTGTCTCGCAACAGTAGGTACTTAGTAAGTCAGGAAGGCACATAAAGTTGAGGACCAAGTCCACAAAGTTACCTCTGACGTCCACATGCATGTGGATACATACACAAGCATCATACACATGATAATGAATAGATGACAAATGATAAGAGAAGTAAGTAGAGTCAGGTATGGTGGCACAGGTTTGCAATCCTAGTATTTGGGAAGTAGAGGCAAGAGGATCAGAAGTTTAAGACCATCCTCAAGCATAGGGAGTTCCAGACCAGCCTAGGCCAACCCTGTCTCATAAAACTCAAAAATAAATCCCCCCTGTATAGGATCAAATAAGTGCTACTCAGGCCAATCAGTGAATGAGAGGAAGTCTAGCCATTGTGGGGGTGGATCTTTCTCCTATAGGGGTGTAAGACCAGCAACAATAGCCCATAAAGACTTGGCTTTCCAGAAACATGCAGAATGGTACAGGGTGACAGCCAGAACACTTGCCTGTTGGAGTACACCTACAGCCCAGGAGGACAGACACAGGCCAAAGGCCTTCACCACCTGCTGTGATCACAGGCCTAGACACAGGAGACAAGACAGCCTTCCTAGAAAAAGCAAGCAGAAGAGAGCTTACCAGTCTCATCACCCTCAGTGTCCCGCCTCAGAAAACAAGAACACTCTCTGCTTCCCACACTTGGACATTTTTACAAATTAGTGTTGGTTAAGTCCCCAGGATTCCCAGTTTCTAGATTCTTTCCCAACAAGCTTTCAATGAAAGGTAGAAAAGGCTATCTCTAAGAAAACAGAACCATGGGGCTGGAGAGATGGCTGTTCTGCAAAAGTGGGCACTGCTCTCGCAGAGGCTGTAAGTTTGGCTTTCAGCACCACATCAGGCAGCTCACAACCTCTTGTAACTCCAGCTCCATGGGCTCACATCCGCCCTCTTCTGGTCTCCACTGGTACTTGCACTCACGTGCACCACACACACACACACACACACACACACACACACACACACACACACACACACACATTAAAATTAAATAATGAAGCCAGGCATGATGGCTTTAATCCCAGCAATCAGGAGGTGAATCTCTGTGAGTTCAAAGCCAACCTGGCCTATAAAGCAAGTTCCAGAACAGTCTGGGCTTCCACATGGAGAAGCCCTATCTCAAAAAAATATTTTTAATAATAAAGAATATTTAAATAAAGAGAGTAGTCATGCACTCCCATGACCTGCAGCCCTCTCCATACCTCTGTTGGTTGCCAGTGCTATGCCTCAAAGTGGCCTCTACCAGCGTCTCCAGTTCCGTGAGAGCAGATCAGGGCCTCTCCTTTTGTGCTGTCACACACATGCCAGCACTGTAATATATTCATTAAACGTTTCCTGAACAAAGCCTGCTTTACCAACTCCAACTCGGTTTGCAACGCTATACTTCAGTTGAGGACGCAGGCCCTGCAAAGACCCTGCGACTCCACAGAGGGCCACCACTCCTGGACCCCTCTGGTAACAAAGACGGCAACACTTTGGCTGGATGCAGTCTCACAGAAGAGCCAATGGAGCCGCCCTGAGCTCCCGGCACAGGTGGCCCCCCCTTCCCCGGAACAGATGCCACCACCGCAAACAGCAAATACAGACTGCGGATGCACTGAAAGCCTGAAGCCCGCGAGCCTGGACTTGCCGGAAAGAAGGATAACAATGCAATTACAGCAATCGGAAGGCCCGGAAGAGGTATGCTAAGCGGTGCAGGCCGGGACTAGACAGCAGGAGCTAAACCGCCCTGCTCCTTCACCGTCTCGCCCGTCCGCGCGTGCGCAATCCCCACGCGCGGCCACGCCCACGGCGCACAGGACTCCGCCTAGTCCCTCTACTGCAACCAGTCAATCCATGCACTCCACTTCCGGAGATGTATCCTAGCAACCGAGGACGCGACTACACGTGGTGTGACTGCTTCCGGATCTGGCTTCCCCAGCTGGATGTCTGTGACTTAGAGCCTAGGAAGCTTAGGGCATCCTGTCTGCTTACCCTTCAGGGCGCATAAATGAGAGCTTCAAGGGCGTGGGCCAGCGGGTAAAGGCGCTGCCGCCAAGCCTTGTAACCTCAGTTCTATCTCTGGGACCTATCTGCGTGATGGAAGGAGAAAACAGACACCTACAAGTAGTGTTAGTGAATGCGCACACATACAATAAATGTAACTTTTAAAAATTAATGGGTCTGAATAAACGGCTCAAAGGTTAAGAATGTGCTATGCTTTTGCATAGGACCCGAGTTCAGTTCCCAGCACCCATGTCAGGCTGCTTACATCTCCAGCTCTACGAAATCAGAAGCCTGAAGCCAATGGCCTCCATGGGCACTTATACACATTGTGACACACACACACGCTCGCACACACACAAACAAATTGATAAATATAGCACTGGAGAGATAACTTGATAGTTAAGAACACTGACTGCTCTTCCAAAGAACCCTTCAATTCCCAGCTCAGACAAGGTGGCTCACACCCTTCTATTAACTTTGCATGTGGTGCACCAGCATATGTGTAGGCTAAACACATATACACATACAATAAGATTTAAAAATAAAAATTACATTTTAAAAAGGCAGGATTCAAGATGTCACACAGCCTGGAAACTGGAGGCCAAGTGAGTTTGAGGCAGGGTGTGCCATTCCTCTGTCTCCTTCTACTGTCTCTCTAGTGTCATTCATTTTACCATTCAGGGAGCAGAGATGAGCACTGACTCCTGTTTCTGAAGTTGTAGGATAATGTGAACATTGCACTCAGCATGTAGTGAGGAAAAGAGGCCACCTGCCCTCTCAGAGGACTGCAGAGCATTCCTCCAAAGAGTGAACGTTATGAGCTGTTATGTTTGTGTGTGCATGCATGTGGAGGCCAAAGGCCAACCTCGGGTACCTTTCCTCAAACACATCCCCATGGGTCTTGTTGTCGTGGCCCTCTTCCCTGAGCTGAAAGCTGCAATGTGGGGAGGGCGGCTAGCTAGCAAGCCTCAGGGATCTGCCTGGCTCTGCCTCCCCAACTGTGAGATCACAAGCACCTTGCCCTGCTTTTCTATGTGGGCTCCGGAGTGGAACCCAGGTCCTCCTGGTAGCACTGCAAGTACTTCACCAATTAAGCTACTAATTTGTTTGTGGCATTGGGGGGAGAAGTAGGTGCATGGTTTGAGAGCTATGTGTAGAGATCAGAAGAAACTTGACAAAATTAGTTTTTTTTTCCTTCTATCATGTGGGACCTGGGGATCAAACTTAGGTTGTCAGTCTCAGTAGCAACCACTTTTACCACTTGAGCCACCTCACTGGCTCCTCAACTGCACATTTTCAAATCCTTTTCTTGCCGGCATGGTGGTCCATGCTTTTAATCCCAGCACTCAGGCAATGAAAACAGGCTGAGCTCTTTAAGTGAGACCCAGTTTACATGGTGAGTCCTAGGATAGCCAGGGCTACATAGATCCTGTCTCAAAAACAAAACAAACAAACAAACACAAAAAACCAAGGGGCTAGAGCAGTAGTTCTCAACCTGTGGGTTGTGACCCCCTTGGGGTTTAATGACCTTTTCAAGGGGGTCACCTAAGACCATTGGAAAACATAGATATTCACAATTCGATTCATAACAATAGCAAAATTACAGTTATGAAGTAGCAATGAAAAGAATTTTATGGTTGGGGATCACCACAACGTGAGGAACTGTATTAAAGAGTTAAAGCATTAGGAAAGTTGAGAACTGCTGGGCTATAGAGACGGCTCAGTGAAGAAGAGCACTAGCTTCTCTTCCAATGGACCCAGGTTTGATTCCCAACACCCACACAGCAAGCATCACACAAGCATCTGTAATGCCATTTCCAAGAGATCTGGTGCCCTCTTCTGGCCCCTGTGAGTACCACAAACACATATGATATACATACATATATGAAGGCAAAACAGACACTTATTAAAAAATAAACATTTTCAAGACAGGGTTGCTCTGTGTAGCTCTGGCTGTCCTGGAACTCCCTCTGTAGACCAGGCTGGCTTCAAACTCACAGAGATCCATCTGCTTCTACCTCCCAAGTGCTGGCATCAAAGGCATGTGCCACCAAAGCCCAGCTCCTGGCAACAATTTTTTTGTTTTTGTTTTTGTTTTTTTTTGGTTTTTCAAGATAGGGTTTCTTTGTGGTTTTGGAGGCTGACCTGGAACTAGCTCTTGTAGATCAGGCTGGTCTCGAACTCACAGAGATCTGCCTGCTCCTGCCTCCTGAGTGCTGGGATTAAAGGCAAGCACCACCACTGCCTGGCTCAACAAATTCTTAATTAAATAATAAAAGTTACTTAAAAAACAGAACAATTCCTCCCTTTAGGAAGAGATAGCCCACCAGTAAAAAAATGAACAGATCCACATCAGCTCTGAAAACCATGTGGTTTAAATGGGTCACTTCACTTTTCCGAGCCTCAGTTTTCTTGTCAGTAAATTGGAAATGACAGTTTTTACATGGAAGGTTTTGGGGGCTGGGCCTAATGACTGGGGCAGGAGGATTACTCGAGTTTAGGAGTTCTGGACTAAAGTGTCCTATACCAATCAAGTATCTTCAGTAAGTTTGGTATCAGCAGTTTAATGGAGGTAAACTAGTCCAGGTTGGACATGAAGGGCATTGGAAAGATTCTTGAAAAGAAAAATAAGTAAGTAAATAAACAAATAAGCTATAGTTGGTTGAAAGCCTGCCTGTGATGTTAGCATTGGAGAAGTGAGACAGAAGATGGGGGAAATCCTGTCTAGCCTAGGCTACATAGCAAGACCTTATCCAAATAGAGAGAGCTGTGTCCTTGGCATGGCACATGGTAGCTTGCTAGATTAGTTCATAATAAAGAAACTATATGTTTACTCAGCCATGCCTCCCCTATGAAAGAGTATGCTAGAGGCAGCAGGAAAAGCTGAATCCCCAGGCTTGCATCTCAGCTCTGATAGCCGATGGGCAAAGTGCTGCCTCCCAATTACAATGTCCTCACTTCAAAATGGGTGGTACAGAAAAAATGTTTAAGCCCCTTGTGAAGAGCACCTAGAAAGGTGCCTGGCAGGTTTGACCAGGTCCTTTGCATGGAGCCTACAGGGCCTCACTGAACTCACCTGAAGCCAAAATATACAGGTGAGCACAGACAGGGAGGAGGGAGGGAGAAAGGAAGGAAGGAGGGAGGAAGGGAGGAGGAGACTGCTCAGAGAAAGAGTAATGGGAGGGACAGTTACGCCAATGTGGAGCATTTGCTGGGAGTTTCATGTCTCTATAAGGAAAAGACCAGGAAAGACAGACTGCTTCTTAGTGCTGATCTAATTATGTAAATTTAGTTTTTAAAAAAGCTTCATGGAATTTGAGACCAGATGAGGCAGCATGGGGAGACCTATCTAAAACAAAATCAAAGCATATACATATACTATAATACATACACAATACACAAAGGTCAGTACTATTACTACTACTAATAATAATAATAATAATGATAACAATAATAAATAGGCAACTGGACCTGCAAGATGAGTCAGTGGGTAAAGGTGCTTGTTGCCAAACTTGATGACTGAGTTCACCAGGATCCACATGGTGGAGGAAGTTACCCTCTGCCCTTCACACAAGCTGACACACACACACACACACACACACACACACACACACACACACACATGAAAGACACTTTTTTTCAATAGGCAGAGGGGTTGAGAGATGGATCCATGGTTAAGAACACTGGCTGCTCTACTGTAACTCCAGGTCCAGCAGATCTGACACCCTCTCTGCCTTCCATGCTCACCACACAATGTGCTACACACACATAAATGTAGGCAAAACACTCATACACATTAAAGAAAAATAAATCTTTAGATAGCAAAACAAAACAAACAAAACAAAACAAACCCTAAGCCCATATCTACTATTTGAGCCAAAATCTGATAACTCTCTCTGTGGGTCTTATTCTCCTTCCTTCTCTTTTTCTTTCCCTTCCTTCTCACTCATAAAATAACAGTTGTCTACGATATGTGTGGTGGTTTGAATAAGAATGGCTCCCATTGGCGCCTGGTGGTGGTGGCACATGCCTTTGATCCCAGCACTCAGGAAGCAGGGGCAGGCAGATCTCTGTGAGTTTGAGACCAGCCTGGTCTACAAGAGCTAGTTCTAGGACAGCCTCCAAAACCACAGAGAAAACCTGTCTCGCAAAAAAAAAAAAAAAAAAACCAAAACAAAAACAAAAAAAGAAAGAAAGAATGGCCCCCATCGGCTTGGGTATTTGGATATTTGAATGTTTAGTCACCAGGGAGTGGCACTATTTGAAAGGACTAGAAGGTCTAAGTGGTGTGGCCTTGTTGAAGGAAGTATGTTACTGGGGGTGGGCTGGCTATGAGGTTTCAAATATCCAAGCCAGGCCCAGGCTCTTTTTCTGCTTACAGATAAGGATGTAAAACTTTCAGCAACTTCTCCAGCACCATGTCTGCCTGCATGCCTCCATGCTCCCCTTCATGAGAATGAACTAATTATTGAAACTGTAAGCCAGCCCCCCCCTTAACTGCTTTGTTTTATGAGTTGGCCCAGTCATAGTGTCTCTTCATAGCAACAGAATAGTGACTAAGACAATGTATGAGGCCCTGAGTGAGTAAGGGCCCAGTAATGGTGATAATAATAACATTGTGCTGGACACAATGGCTCACACACACTGGCCTGAGCAACCCTGACAAATAAATAAATAAATAAACAAACTGAAAGTGTGGTCCAGTGGGTAGAGCATTCACCTAGTATGATGCCCCAGGTTTAATACCTAGTAACAGACAAGATGGAACATAGTGGTTCACACATGCTTCTAACCCCAGCATATGAGAAGCTAGAAGTTTAAGGTTATCTTTGGCTATTTACTGAGTTTGAGGTTAGCCTGGGCTACATGAGACCCTCTCTCAAAAACCACAAACAAGGACAGAAGAGATTGTTCAGGCTCTCGCTTTTAAAACTACAGGCAAGCAAATAAGTATTGTGTTAATATCTTAATTAACTATGTTTTTTGAGACAAGATCTCGCCATGTCGCTCTGGCTGGCCTGGAGTTGTCTGTGGAGATGAACTCGCAGTGCTCTAACTGTCTGTGTCTCCCAAGTGCTGGGATTAAAGGCATGTGGCACCACATTTGGCTAAATGTACCTGATTTTTAAAAAATGATCTGAATTTTTTTTAGTTTTTAGAGACAGGGCTTCTCTGTAGGTTTGGGGCCTACCCTAGAACTCACGCTGTAAACCAAGCTGCCCTTGAACTCATAGATATCCTCCTGCCACTGCCTCCCAAGCGATAGGATTCAAGGTATGCGCTACCATTGCCTGGCAAGATCTAAACCGTTACTCATATTTTTAAAGCTATTTTGAAGAACACAGCTCTCTTTCACTGTTAAAATGTCTAAACCAAAGAACTAGTCTTATTCAAGGACAGATCCACTTTTGGATCTGGCTTTCTGCCCAAGAGACCATCTGCTTTAAGTCTGTGCCATGACTAGAAAGCTAGACAATGTTCCCAACAAACAAAAACACCAAGAAATTCTCAGAGGATTAAAAAACAGATGAGTATGGAAATCCCAATTTTAAAAGGAGTACAGGATATGCAGTGGTGGTGCACACCTTTAATCCCAGCACTCGGGAGGCAGAGGCAGGCAGATCTCTGTGAGTTTGAGGCCAACAAAGTGAGTTCCAGGACAGCCAGTGTTGTAATTCAGAGAAACCTTGTCTTGAAAATAAAAATCAAATCAAAACAAAAAACCGTGAGTATAAATACTCAAGAAAAATGTGAGGTTTCTTAGCAAGCTCTTGGAATTAACCCTGCAGGATGTGTGGAAAGGGCCCCCAGAAGGCAGTTAGGTGGAGAGTCACACTGCTGAGGGAACAATGGGTATGTTTGATTCTCAGACTGAAGCCATCAGAGATTAGTAGCCTTCCCAAGCCTTTAATGTAGTGGTTTGCAACTTTCCTGATGCTATAACCCTCATGATGACCCCCCAACCATTAAATTATTTCGTTACGACTTCATAACTATAATTTTGCTGCTGTTATGAGTTGTAATGTAAATATCTGATAAGCAATCTCTGTGAAGGGGTTGTTCAAACTCTTGGGGCTGCCACCCACAAGTTGACAACTACAGTTTTAAGGAAAGCCGGCAATTTTGAGAAATGCACAAAACTCAGCAAAAGAATTGAGGGGGAGCAGTGAGTGCAATCAACACTCTGGACAGGATCAATTCTCCTGCCAAAGCTAGCCTGCCGCCGGCTTTCCCACCGCTCAGAGAACCTCTTGCAGTTTTTTAATACAGAAATGCAATGATTTTAGTGCCAGTTAACCGAATGGGCCCCCTCCTTCCTGGTCCAGTTTCATTTCTGTTGTGATAAAATACCCACACCAAAGGCTACTTAAGGCAAGAAAGGGTTTATTTAGCTTATACTCAATCCCCTGTCACTGTCCATCATTAGGGAAGCAACACAGAAATCACATCATGTCATCCCCACTGTCCGCAATAGGGAAACAGTAGTTGTTTTGTTGTTTTTTCGTGCTTTCTCTCTCACCTAGATGTTTCCAGTCTTATCCAGTTCAGGACCCTAGCGAGGGAATGGTGCTGCCTACAATGAACTAGGTCGTTTTACATTGGTTAACAACAAGACAGACCTCCACAAATAATCTCACAGGCCAAACTCTCCAAGGCTCTTAAATCTCAGGTGATTTTAGGGTCGTGGCTAGTTGATGATCCAAAAAACGGGTCAGCAGGTTTCCCTAAAACTATTTTATTCTTGTGATGGGTTACAGCCAGGAAGGTAAACAACGCAAAATAGCTTTAGAAAGTCCCTGAAACTGATCAGACTCACTATACCCCTTCCTGCCAGAGTAAACAATAAAAGCTGAGCATACCACACAGACTAGGAAAACCAAGCTGCAAAGAGACTGCGAGACCAGACCAGCTGCCAGGAAAAAACAGAAACCTGCTGAGCTGCCTGCAAAAGGCTTAGATCAACCAGGAAAGGACACTCTCCAATATGTTGAGCTTCCCGTGGGCTGTGCAATGTGCCCAGCTTTGTGAGCTGTCACCTATGCTGGGGTGGGCTTTGGTGATGCAGCTGTCTTTGAGTCATTTCTACTCCTATAAGTAACCCCTCACCCATATTCATGTAAGTAACCCCAATAAAACTCATGGCTTACGAAGTTTGGACTTTGGTGATATTCATACTTTGACCTGTCATGGGCTCCCTATATGGGGTGAGTAGACCTATGTGTACCATCTACCCCCCCCAGAAAGTTTTATCAAACAACACATGTATATGCGAGGTGCAGAGCTTAGTCTTTGGAGGACCTGTGGTGTGTGTGGTGGGGGGCGGGGAGGGTTCAGTTATCTCACTGCAAATCTGTATGATCTACGTTTTGTATTCAATCACTATTCTATTTTCATTTTCACAGATAAGAAGGTTGAGAAAAACAGGCTCAGCCGTTAAAAGTATTTACTGCTCTTGCAGAGGATGGGCATTCAGTTCCCAGCATCCTCATGGCAACTCACAACCATCTATAACTGCAGTTCTAGGGAATCAAATGCCCCCTTCTGGCATGGCACCGACATACACGCTACACGCGGACAAAAAACACCCACATACATAAAATAAAAATAAATCTTTTAGAAAAAAAAAAAGGAAGTTGTAGAAGTGCACAACATTTGTCAACAGAAGCGCCTGGATCTGAAGCACTAAAATCTGACCATTCATGCTACATAACTTTCTGTCAAAAACAAACAAAAAAGTATCTCACCTCAACCCGCCTCCAGGCACCAGTGCCTTTTCCGTTCCTAACCGTTTAACTTTAGCACCATCTAGTGGAACGATGTAATATAATCAGCTCCTGCTGTCGTGAGGCCCAGAAGAAACGTCTCTTTTAGTGAGGCTTTTGCTTTTGTGCTTGTATCTCTGGGCAGGGTGGAGGGAGGAGACTGCAATCACACTCGCCGGCCTTGCCCTGCTATAGCTGGCAGATGCTGGGCATGCCCTCGAGAGCGGTGTCAGCGTGAAGGCGCTATCCTAGGACAGTCTGAAGTTCGGAAGTGTACCTGGCCCACAGACAGCCAGAGAGGCTCAGAATACTACTGTGGTCCTGATGGTGAGGCTGGCAGGTGGGGGACCCGTCCCTGGGAATAAATCTGTCAGGGATGAATGAATGCATAAGTGCAGACCCCATCTCCACCACCCAATTCTTCACCTGCAGCTCACGAACCTTATAGAGGCAGGGTGAGCTCCCCAGGGCTGAGGGATCAAGAGCACATTTCGACCACGAAAGCACTGTTGTATCGTTGTATCACCACTGTTTTGGGAGTGGGCAGGTCCTCGCCTGGCAGTCTTCCAGGAACAGCAGCTGACAGGGCTGCTCCCTGGTGGGTGCCTGGCTGTCTATTCCCTCCTTCTCTCTTTACTCCCTTTCTTGTTGATGTCTGCCCCTCTAGGGGCTCCACCCTTGTGTTCTCACACTGGGTTAGCCCCATTTCTTTCCAGGTAAAGATAAGTGGGTGTTCAGTCTGTGAGGAGGAAAGAATGAAAACGGGATGGATTTTTTTTTCTTTTTTTCTTTTATTTCCAGACTGCATCTCTCTATGGCTTTGGAGGCTGTCCTGGAACTCACTCTGTAGACCAGTCTAGGCTTGAACTCACAGAGATCCACTTGCCTCTGCCTCCCAAGTACTGGGATTAAAGGCCCTTCTACACACCATTCATTGTTAATGCAAAAGTTACCTCAATTATAGACCACTGTCCAGAGCATGTCTCTTCATTTAAGAGCAAGACCAAGGTTCAAGGTTCAGGTTCCCTATTGAGTGGAGATGGGGCAAAGGGTTGGAATGGGAGAACCTAGAGCCCAGATCTTCCTATCAGACTGGGAAACCTGACCTAACTCCTCACAGTTTAGTTCCCTCACCACACCCACCCCAGCACATTGCCTTCAGTATAGCTAGTAGGAGCCAGCTGTGAGAGATGAAGCAGATCTTCCCAAAAGCCTGGCGCTGCTCCCCACCTCACCTACAGCCCAGGCCTCCTGTTCTGACTTTTTTCCCTCCCATATTGACTGTAGTTGGACTGCTGCAAGCCAAGAGATCCAGCAGGTACCAGAGCAAATTTAAGCCTGGACTGTACAGGCTCCATGTTTGATGTGCTTTCTTCTATAGAAGGTGGAGGCAAGCGGGCTGTGGATGGTTAAAAGAGGAGGTGCGGTGGCTGAGTGGGGAATGCAGACCACGGAGGCACTGGAAGTCTAGGTATCACCAAGCCTGTCATCTGGAGCCAGCCTGTCCCATGTTTGTCCCCCCAGCCTGCCCAAGGCTGATCATCTGTGTCCTCGAGAGGTACAATAGAAGACTGTGAAGGTCCAAGGAAGGCTGGCTTCCTGGAAGGGGTGTGCAGGGATACCACCCAACCCTCTTCTCTCAGTCCCATGGTCCCACCCAGGATGTAGTGAGACCCTCTCTGAATCCAAGGATCCTGAGTTTTGGGCTGTCTTAGGGAAGGAGTTTTACATCTGGCCGTGTGTGCTGTGGAGCAGTCAGACTTTTACCACTACAAGCCATGTGAAGCATATGGTCCTGGCCTGTGACAAGCCTTGTCCTCTGCTCAGCACCTTCACTTTTCACATCTTGTGCCTGCAGACAGCACCCAAAGCCCTTACAGACCAGAAGCTGGGCAGGTGATCTTTGCCATCTTGCCATCGAGTAAGCCATGAGGTCTGGGAAGCAAGTGTGAGACAAGAGCTGAGTCCTCTCCACAGGACCTCCCCATGGCACTCCAAGCTCCATGCCCCAGCCCTGTGGAACATGGAGGAACCACCCAGTGTTGGGAGGTTGGGTCAGGCCCCAGCTCCCCAGAGCCCCACATGATTAGTCTCAGGGCCCATGGGAAACTTTGGCTAGGGGTTCCAGTTAAGGTGTCTTCTATTTAACAGGCTGCATCTCCATTTTGTTCCTTCTCTAGTCCAGCCCCAAAGGAAGAAAAAACAAATAAACAGAACACAGGAGGCTGGCTCAGTGGGTAAGAGCTCTTGTTGCCCTTACAGAGGACCCAGGGTCGGTTCCCAGCACCTACATGGCAGCTCCCAACCACCTGTAATTGCAGCTCCAGGGAATGCAACGTCCTGTTCTGACCTCTGCGGGCACCAGGCACACATACATACTTACAGACATAAAATAAATCTAAAAGTAAAGCAAAAAGGACCATGGCCCCGATACTGGTTGGTGAACTTTTTTTTTTTCTTTTTTTTTTTTTCTTTTTTTTACCAGTTGTAATTGCTCCTCTAGATCAGGATTTCCCTGGGCATAAGAGAGGTAGGTTTTTCATGTGTCCCCAGAGTCACACTGAGAAGGTGGAGGGAGCTTTGAGGATGCTCTCCAGTGAGGGACCTAGATGTTGGAAGTCACAAACTGATTAATTCAGATGAGGGCTGTGTAAGAAAGCTGAACTCCTCTGACATCAACTTCCTCATCTCGGAAATTAGGCTGTGACATGACTTAAGGCCAGGTATGGAGATGGAGAAAGAAATGTAACACCATCAGGCTTTGCAACTGAACTCAGCACCTGAAGGCAGAAGTCCGGGCAGGCTGGCAACTTCAAGCCTGTTGGGGCCTGAGTTAGTTAGGGTTTCTATTGCTGTGATTAGAGAGAGGGGGGAGGGAGGGAGGGAGGGAGGGAGGGAGAGAGAGAGAGAGAGAGAGAGAGAGAGAGAGAGAGAGAGACAGAGACAGAGAGAGACAGAGACAGAGAGAGAGAGACAGAGAGAGACAGAGAGGGGGGGGCAGGCCAAAGTCTGGGGAGGAAATGGTTTATTTTAACTTACTAAACCCATCATCCATGGAAGTCAGGGCAGGAGCTCAAGCCAAACCTGGAGGCAGGAGCTGATGCAGAGGCTATGGAGGAGTGCTGCTTACTGGCTTGTTCTTTATGGCTTGCTCTGCCTGCTTTCTTATAGGACCCAGGACCACTAGCCCAAGGATGAACTGGCTGCTCCCACATTAATTGTCAATCAAGAAAATGCACCATAGGCTTGCCCACAAGACATTCTGATAGAGTCTTCCAAAATGACTCTAGCTTGTATCTAGCTGATATAAAACCAGCCAGCACAGGATCCAACACAAGCCTCCTTAGGACTATCCTGCCAGAGCCCCCAACGCCACATGTTCATGCTGACCCAGGCCTCGCCATGGATAGACAGTACTGTGCTTGACAGTGGCTTCCATCTCAGGCAAATTACCAAGTCATCCTTTTCTTTCTTTCTTTAAAAAATATATTCAAGCAGGGAGATGGTGCACACCTTTAATGTCAGCCCTCAGGACACAGAGGCACACAGATCTCTTTGGTCTACAGAGTGAGTTCCAGGACAGCCAAGGCTACACAGAGAAACCCTGTCTTGGAACACCCTCCCATCCCCCCCATGTGTGTGTGCGCCTGTGTGTGTGTGTGTGTGTGTGTGTGTGTGTGTGTGTGTGTGTGAATGTATTCTCATAGGCCAGAAAAGAACACCAGATTCCCTGAAGCTGGGGTATAGGTAGTTGGGAACCAGGTGGTGAGAACCAAACTCAGATCCTCTGCAAGGGCAGCAGTTCTAACTGCTTCATCTACTCTCCAGGCTTGAGATTAGCATTCCCTGAGGAGTGCCTGCCCACACTTGGGAGTTCTAACATTCTTCTCCTTGCTCACATGACTTCTTTCCAAGTCTCTACCTGAAATGTCTAGTCTGATAGCATTAAATGTCAGTTTTACAGGATTGACAATCCCCTGGAAGATGGGTCCCTGGGCATGCCTGTTGGGCATTATCTTAAGTAGATCTATGGGGGTGGCATCACTCCCAAGCTGGGGTCCTGGGCTGTATAAATGGAGCTGGACAGCAAAACAGTCTTCACTGTAGTCCCTTCCTGAGTGCAGATGCTGGAGGAGCCATCTTCCTGCTCTTGCCACCTTGCCTTCCCTGCCTGCTGCCATGTCCCTGTGCCCCCACCCAACTCTGTTCCTCTGTAATTGTGAGCAACTTTTGTCCCTTAAGTAGGCAGAGACAGGCAGAGTTTGGGGCCAGCTTGGTCTACAGAGCGAGTTCCAGGACAGCCAGGGCTACACAGAGAAACCCTGTCTCAAAAAACAAAACAAAACAAACAAACAAACAAACAAAAAACTCACAAACATTCCAACATTCTAGCTGTTTCAGATGATCTCTGAATACCCAAGCTAAAGGTGGCACCCGCATCCTCTTAGAAAACAGGCTGTGGCTGTGCCCTGCCTTGCCCATCCTGTGTCATCCACACTGGCTGGCACCACTCCTGCCTTTTTACATTGCTTTGGGCTGGGGAGATGCTCAGTAAGTAAGAGCACTTGCTGTGCAGGCATGAAGGCCCGAGTTCAGACCCCAGTGCCATATGGAGAGTTGGACACAGTCACCCATGCGCCTGTAGCCCTGGTGCTGTGGTGAGTGGAGACAGGAGCATTCCTGGGGCTTGCTGGTCACTAGCCCCTGGTTCGGTGAGAGTCCTTGATTCAAAGGAATAAGGCAGAGTGATTGAACAGGACACGTGAAATCCCACTCTGGTTTCTATGCACACTGGCCTGCACATATGCACACACTCAAAATATATAATAATGTTCTATCTACATTTCTTTCCAAAGTCAGGGGAACACAGTAACATATAAACTTCCCCAGAGGAAAAGACACACTTGCCAGAACTTAAGAGACAAATAGATGATTTCCCATGAGAGGAAAAGTCCAGAAATGTTTCCATTCCTCTCGGTCTTCGTTCTTTGAGGCAGGAGAAGCAGCAACTGAGAGAGGCTGAGAAAGGGAGGCCCATGGCCTAGGCCTGGTTCCTGCCTCCTGTGAGCTTGTGGATGACCTGCCTGATCTGGTCTTCCTCCATGACACAGGGATAGCAGAGCTGTGAGGATGGGAGTCTCTCATCATGAGACAGATCTCTGCCTAGAGCCTTTTGTGGATGCAGGAAAGCAAACATTTATTCTCAGGCCCTGCCTGACTAGGCAGAGGGGAGGGGATCTTGGCCAGAAGAGGCCTGTTTCAGGGGTGCCCTGAGTGCAAACATGTGGACAGCCCTTACTCCCCACGCTTTCTGAAGGTGCATGGTGAATTTCTGGGGCTGCAATTGTTTTGAGAAAACCTCCTATCATGTCGATAAGCTGCCTGTCAAAGGATGTTATTTCTGGATGGGAGGAGATTCCGCAGGGCTGGGGCTCCTTCCTGTCTGCACCATATGGGTACACTGCCTCCTACCAGACCTGACTTGAATGATAACCAGGGGGCATCCACAGCCTGTTGCTCAAGGCCTCCACAATGCTGCTGGGCCAGCTATCACAGGACCCTGGATTCCTGGAATTGTCTGTCAGAGCAGAGGCCTGTTCTCCATCCCCTGACAGGCTATGCACGCCAAAACAGGTTATTTCGGTCACTCCAGCCACTGGATTTTGGTTTGATGCATATCTATATTAAATTGATATTAAGTAGCCATGGCTGAGCAAGCCACAATGCCTATTTTGCTTAGACTGTTTTCAGTTGTGATGTTCTTTTTGTCATCAGTGAATCTAGACTTGCCTGAACTACCATGAACTCAGCTGGCTGAGTCTCCCTGGCAGCTATCAATCTGGATCTTGGTGGAAAATCCTCATTTTTTAACATATTTGAGTATGAGCTATTGTCCTTTGTGGGCTTGGCTTCTATCGAGTATTGGCTTTTCATTTCCCTACCAAAACACGTACAATGATAAACGTTTGACTCGGTGTATGGCGGGCTGTGTGTGTGCGGTACAGCCTCACCTATGTCACCTAAGAAGTACTCTTGTACGCTCTTTTCACCAATTCCTGTCTCTGTTATTTTCCCCTCTGTCCATAGGTGAGCTTTGCTTTGCTACAAGTTTCATGTAAGAGCAACCACAGGTCTAGGGAGACAGCTCAGTTGGAAAAGATATTGCTGGGTTCAATCCCAGCATCTATCTAAAGATCTGGGTGTGTCAGTGCTGGCTTGATCCCAGTGTTGGGAACACAGAGTCAGAGGGATCCCTGGCTAGCCATTCTATCCCTATTGGTGAATGGCAGGTCCAGTAAAAGGCAACACCCAACACCTATTTTTGTTGTTGTTTTTTGAGGCAGGATCTCACTATGTAGCCCAGGCTAGCCTGAAACTCTCAATCCTTCTGTCTCAATTTGTAGAATGTGGACTGCAGGTGCCTCTGCACTAGACATACTACCAGCATTTGTTAATCAAAGGATCCAAAGTCAGCTCAAGGCCAAAACTTGTTCTGAAGTCAGTGCGTTTCCAATGAGTGTCAGCTGGGCTCCCAATCCTTGCATGGATACAAGTGGTCATGGGCAGCTGGGTGGTGGTGGCACACACTTTTAATTCCAGCACTCAGGAGGCAGAGGCAGGCAGATGTCTGTAAGTTCGACCAACCTGGTCTACAGAGCGAGTTCCAGGACAGACTCCAAAGTTACAGAGAAACCCTGTCTTGAGGGGGGAAAAGAAAAAGACAAGTGGTCATGGGCACAGAAGGCAGCCGGATTGATGGATTGATTATGAGGTCCCAGAGGCCACCACAGGCAGCACCTCTGAATCAAGGCTCTTAGAGAAGAAAGGGTGAGTCCCTGAGTTATGGTTTCTCTCAGGTCATAGGATGCATAGGCTAGTGGCCCCAGGACAGAACATGGACCTACATGGTGAAGGATAGAATTGACTCCTGAGGGTCATCCCCTGACCTCCACATGCTTAGTCCCCTCCCCAACAAAATAAAAAAGTGTTTCAAAAGAATATGGATGGTAAGAAGGGAAGTGCTGAACCCTGTGAACACTGTGGCTGTGGCAGCCTCCATCATGATCACTTTTATTATTCCTTGCAGATAGCCCAGGGCCTTTGGGGCACTAACAGGAAGCCACATTCCCCCCCCCCTCCTACATTTTTTGAGACAGGGTTTCTCTGTGTAGCCCTGGCTTTCCAGGGACTTGCTCTGTAGTTCAGGCTGGCCTGGAACTCAGAGAGATCCACCTGTCTCTGCTTCCTGAGTGCTGGGAGCTACACTCATAAGGAGTTTGGCCTCATTTTCCTTCATTTGTCTCCTTCTTTTCTTTTTAAAATTCATCTTAGACAGGGTTTCATGTATCCCAGGCTGACCTGGGAACTCACCATATAACTGAGGATGGTCTTGAACTCCTTGACCCTCCTGCTTCCACTTTCCAAGTCCTGGGATTACAGGTACATATCAACACAGCCAGCTTTTCTTTCTAACTTAAGAAATGGTTTCTCATTGTATTGTTCAGAATCCACCCAACTTCCCGATGGCAGAGTGTGCAGGGATGAGCCAGTGCACCTGCCTACCCTCTCTGCTTGACCAGTATGTTGTCTTGCAGATCTTGCAGGCTAAATGTGTTCTAAATATTTTCACTCACCCCTCCCCTGAGCCCGTAAGTCCCCATCTGACCTCAAACTGGCCTCCTTTCTCCATCTCCTCTGCTAATGTTTACAGAACACTTACTATGTCCTGGCATTGTGCCTCCAGATGCCCCTGCACTCATTTTCAAACATTATCAGGCCTTTATGGCATGGAAGACCTTTTGTCATTTCCTCCCTTCTCAGGGTCTCAGTCTGCTCATCTGAAAAATGCAGTGGCAGAGAGAGGCCTCAATGTTTCCTACCCTCGACCCTCACCCCCACCCCACTCCAGGCTGTGGCAATCCCTGGTGACTATAAGCAAAGGTCAGTGTTAAATTCATTTCTGAGTTTGGAGGTGATGGAAGAAAGACAGAGCTGAAAGGGTCAGAGTGGCAGGTTAAGAAAGCCTCTGAGATTAAAGTCTGCCTGGGGCCCTCTAAATATGGTGGGGGCTGTTGTCCCATGTCAGGAGAACATTTAGGGGGCCCCAAGTATCACCTCTGTCCTGAGAAGAGGCAGACGAGCCAAGCCAACAGCTTTGTGAACCACCCAGTAGGAAGCACCTGCCACAGACCCTGACCTCTGCTACCCCAGAAGAGCTGACCTAGGGTAAACAAGCTTTGTTGTTGTCTAGATAATGGTTACTTTGTAATTCGGTCAACACACCTTGGCACTCCGGGTCTAGGGAACTGAAGACTCAACTCCTCCCACCGTATGTAATTCTAGATTTCTCCTCCCAGTGATCCTCTTTCATCCTAAACCAGTGCTGGGAAACCATGGGCTTCATGGCTGGTTTCTGGAAAGAACTTTTGACATTCGTGAAGATTTAAAGACACCTAATTCCCAAGTGTGGGCAACCTAAAGAGCTCAGAGTTTTAAAGACTGGCTTCACACTTGTTTATCAATCAAGCTGTCATCTGTTCTGAGCCTCGGTTTCTATTTGGGTAAGAGGTCAGGGTAAAAAGCACCGAGGCACTAGGAGTACTGTGAAGACCGAGCAGGCAGCCCTTGCTAGTGCTTGGATGATACCTGGCCAGCGGCAGTGTATGTGGATACTCTGGGACTGAGCGCGCGCTAGCAAACGCACTGGCTTGGACACCGTGGCAGGTCCATAGGCGCTGGTGGGGCGTCTGCAAGCTAACGGTGCTTTTACTTTTTCAGTGGTTCTGTATGCCACTTGGTGGGGTTGGGGATCCCGAGTCAGGTCGGGAGGGAAGAGGGGCGGGGCGGGCACGGCCACCTATCAGGGCCCAGCCCGCCGCTCACATTAGCCCGCCTCCGGCCGGCGCCCCCGACTCTGCCGCCGCGGTCCGGACTGAGAGGTGTTCGGGCAGCTCGCCCGCCGCTACGCCAGCGCAGCCGGGCAGGTAAGCGCCAGGCAGTCCCAGACTAAGCGGCTGGAAGGTTGGGGACCGGTGTCCCGATCCCTCGGTGGCCCCGGCTCCGAAATGTCCCTTCCCTGGCTGCCACCACAGAAAGTGCTAGCCGCATCCGCGTGCCTCGCGGCGCGTCTGTGCAATGGGGTGGGTCCCAGTATCTCAGCCCTAGAACAAGGTGAGCAAGTGTCCATCGCCGTTGTTGCTCCCTGAATGTCGAAACCTAGGGGGGAGCGAATCGGGGCTCTGCACTGTGCGGCCACGATCTGGGCGCGGCACTGCCAGTGTAGGGCGGCCAGGCTCAGCCCGGGCCTCAGGCGGAAGATGGCGTCGGCACCTGTCCCTGCGAGGACCTGGGAGTTCGCATCTGTCCCTCCCTCGGGGATCTTGTGATTCGCACCGTCCCAACGGCGACCTGTTGGTTCACACCTGTCCCCGACAGAATTCAGGCTTCGCATCTGCCGCCGCTGGGACCCGTGGACGCACGTCTTCGAGGGGGAGACAGAATGGTCTTCCTAGGCTACTCAGTGCAAACCAGCACTTCCCCAAGCTCCTCATCACCTGCCCACGCCCAGGCGCAGGGGCTGGGCGGGCTGGATACCGCTGAGGCTCCTGCCTTGCTCTGTGCATTGGGAGGTGGTAGTGGGGGGGTTTTAAGGAAGGTCGCCTGTGCACTTGCCTGGGTCACAAGCCACAACCAGCATTGGGGATTCAGCTCTTGTATCACTTTTGCTGTCCTCTCCAGTCTTGTGGTTTTGTAGATGCATGTAGCTTTGCAAATTGTTAATTGCTGCTGTGAAGTGCACTGAGCCACTGTTCAAGGAGTTGTTGTTTGTTGTTGTTGTCACTGTGCTTCGAAACACTGTTACTGTGGCCTGGAGCCAGCTGCAGCTTCCTAGAAGGCCAGTCTCATTCCTATTTTGGGAAGAGGACAGTTGCTCTAGGCTGAAGAATCACGTAATCTCTGGGGAGCAGGAGGTCTCATTTCAGATAGAGTAACTGAGGTTTGTGTCCCACTGGTCACTTCCTGGCTGTGTGGCTTCCCACACCATTCTGCACTTCAGTTTGTTGAGTTTGTGAAATGAATTCCCATCCAGCCTGGTGGGAGGGAACCCCACCCGAGAGGCTGCTGAGCTACTCAGCAATGCTGCTGCTACCTTGATTTCCACTCCATTTGGGCATGTTTTGGAAGAGGCTATCCAGTAGGCTTTCTGTATGTTTATTGTTGCTGTTTTACAAGTATCCACTGAAGGGTCATCTGGGGCAGTGGGCTGGCTTCGGATGTAGCGTCCTGCATGGGGCAGGTGTGTACTTATGACCTCCATTGTGCTCCTTCCTACCTTCTGGCTTTTCCCTACTTCCCTATTCCCCCCCCCCTCTATTATCTAGATTTGAGGCATTCTTTTTTGTTCCTTGAGTCAGTGTCTCATGAGCTCATTGTGTAGCCAAGGATGGTCTTGAACACCTGATTCTCTTACCCTCATCTCCTGAATCCTAGGATTCCAGGTGTAGTCAGTGTGTCCAGTTTATTTGGAACTAGGGGTGGAACTCAGGGCTCTGTGCATACTAGGCCAGCCCTACTAACTGAATCCCTTATTTATTTTTTATTTTCCTAGACAGGGTTTCTCTGTGTAGCCCTGGCTGTCCTGGAACTAGCTCTGTAGACCAGACTGGCCTCAAACTCACAGAGATCCACCTACCTCTGCCTCCCCAAGTGCTGAGATTAAAGGTGTGTGCCACTATCAAACATCTTTCTTAATTTAGGCCTCACTATGTAGTAGAGGCTAGCCTTGCATTTTTAATCCTCCAGCCTCTGCCTCTTGAGTGTTTACCCTTAGTCTGTTTTCTGTTACTAATAACACAATGCCTCAGATGGAGACAGAATTACAAAGAAATAAAATTTCTTTTGACTCATATTCTGGGTTCATGTGGGGTTGAGGAGTCACATTAGCTGCCACCTCTAAATACCACAGTGAGGTCGAGTGGGGATTAATTTTAACACTACAGGCTTCGGGGACCCTCAGGCTACACCTAACCACAGCACCTTTACCTTCTGAGCTTCAAGGACACAGGGCTGACGCTGACTTGGTTGTTGTTTCTTCAGTTAGGTTTTAAAGATTGTCTTTCGTTTTGCTTTTTTATATTTTGGAGACAGGGTCCCATACTTTATAGTCCAGGCTATCTTTGAACTCTCGATTCTCCTGCCTCTGAGGTGCTGAGGTTATGGACCTATGGCACCATTATTTTTTATTTTTCTTAACTCAAAATGTGTACCTTGCCAGAGGATGCTGGCTTCCAGCCCAAACTTGAAAATGCAGAGTGTCATTTTCCAACTTGGTAACAAGCTCATTTAACTAATCTAAGCTGCCCCCTAGTTAGTATTTAAAGTTTCCTTTTGTTTTGTTTATAGTCCTGGGGCTGGGACCCCAAGCTTTGTGTGTTTTAAGTAACACAGAGATACACCTGCCTCTGCCTTCTAAGTGCTGGCACTAAAGGCATACCCCTCCACTACTGCCCAACCACTGGGAGGTTTATAAAAGATCATCAGTCCCTGTGGGTGTCTAGCTAGATCTCCATTTTTGACACCTCTGAGAAGTCTCCATGCCTATCCTTCCTGTCAACTCACTGGCTAGTGGCTCTGTCCTAAACCCTTGACTGTCTGAAATGACCTAATGTATTTGTGTCCTGACTTATGGTAGCCTGCAGGCTCTGTGAAACAAGGAACATCAAAGTTCCTGGTGCCTGTTGTAGCCTGGGCACTTGGAATAAGTAACTCTGAATGGAGGGGTTGGCTGCAGGCTGGTCACTGTAAGGAGGTTGACATACAGTAATGAAATTACTGCTGGATTCATTGAAAACAAAGAAACCAAACACTGTGGACTGGAGATGTACCTCAGTTGGTAGTGTGGCTGGATGACACACAGATTCCTGGGGTCAACTCCCAGCGCTGAGTAAAGCTGGGATAACAGTGAACATCTGTAATGCTAGCATCCTGGAACTCACTCCGTACACCAGGCTGGCCTGGAACATACAGAGCTGCCTGCCTCTGCCTCCCGAGTGCTGGGATTATAGGTGTGAACCACCACCACCAGCTATGCTAGGCTTGCACTTAGAAGAAACAGGAGGGGGCAGAGTTCAGGGTCATTCATTCTTGGCTGCATATTAAGTTGGAGGTCTCCTGGAATACAGGAGACCCTGTTTTGTTTTGAAAGAAGAGAAACAGTACAGCTAGCCATCCTGTCTTATGTTCTCTTCCCATCACCTCTGTCTTAATGGCAGGGAGGGGATAGTTGGGAGGACTTATTGACCTGTGAGACTTCAAGCTGTCCCTGCCACAGACAGTATTTCCTCCTCTCCCTGGAAAGCATCCTGTTTTTAGTGAGTCAATTGCATTCATGGACAATTGATGGCTCTTGCTTCCCCGGCGGCTGACGGAGTGGATCCCACGAGAGAGTCACTGTTTTGCTGTCTGCCTAGAACAATTCAGAAACTGTTTGAAGGAAGTTCTGAACGATGCCCGGCTTTTGTTGGTAGTGGCTACCAGGAAGCCAGCAGTGGGCCTGGACTGGATATGTGTGGCTGCTTCCTTTGTCCTACACTTGGTTAGCTGAAGCCAAGCCTTGAGGGAATGGTATCAGCAAATACATTCCTGGCTCATTTCTTGTTGGCCTCCAGGCAGGCAGGAGAAGGGCGGGCAAGGTGGCCAGTGCATGGGGTGGCACAGAGAGGGCAGCTGATTTACCTAGTGTCAACATTAGGTTGTGACAATACAAAACACCCTCTGGGCACTGCCAAGCAAACCTGTTTTTCTGGAGATGGGCGAAAACTTAGTGGCCAGTTACTCCGCCCGAAAGGAGGCTTACCATTCGGGGAAGGGCAGAGAAGAACCCACCTGACTATTCGGTGAAAGGCTGTGTGCTGGAGACGGCGCAATTTGGGGTGTTGATCAAGTGTTTTTTTTTTCCCTCCAGAAGAGGAAACATTCATGAGGAGGGGACTGGAATGGAGCAGCACCCTTATGGGGATCAGGGCAAGGCCAGCTATGCATTGAGATGGCCAAATCAGTCCTTAGGTGTGGACAAATGATGCATGGTAACTAGGCCCAGTTGGCAGGAGGCTGTCAGTATGGACAGGACATTCCTCCTGTGGGCCATTAATGAGTGCATACTCCTTCTTAGGGCACAACTCCAGTGAGGGCTCCTCCTGTCCTGACAGGTGACCCATGACCCAGCATGGGTGTATGTCTGCTCTAGGGTCCTCCACACAAGGGCAACCGTCTGCCCTGTCCCTGTGTACTACTCATTCTCCCTGTTTTGCAGAGAACTTTCCCTGCTGCCACATGTTGTCATGTTTCTCCCTGGGCAGACAGACAGGTAGACATTTATTGCAGCCATAGAGGGCCAAGTGCCCAATCCAGACTAGCTGACCCAAGGTGCTGGGACAGCAGGGTGAGAAGTTGAATTCTGTCCTGGACATGGGAAGGCTGAGGAGCAAGTGGGTTTCCTGGCCTACCGGGAGCATGAGATACTGAAGGCTTAGGAAAAAGGGCCTGGGTAAGAGCCCAACAGCCATCAGAAGGAAGGAGGAGAATGGTGTCTGCCCCCCAGAGGAGCCCAGCAGGGTCTGGTGCTTCATGCTCGGGCTTGAACATTCCAAAACATATAAAGAATTTAGAAGCTGAAGGGGGAGGTGGTAACTTGTCACTCTGTCCTTCTCTAATGGAGACAGGGAAGCATAGAATTCTGGGTTGGTTGTGTGTGTGTGTGTGTGTGTGTGTGTGTGTGTGTGTGTGTGTGTGTGTGTGTGTGTTTTGCTGATTCCAGACTCTGTCAGGAGAATTGTTATGTTGTCATAGTTCCTCTGCCAGTTGGAGTACGTTTTAGAATTCTTCTGTGGTGGAGCTGGGGGTGGAACTCAGGGCCTTGCCTGTCCTGGCCCAGGTGCTCCACCATGGGGTTGGAGCCTCAGACTGTTGGAGCCTCAGACTGCAGTCTTCTAAGGGAGGGTTAACCAGGCAAACATGCCTGAGCCTCTCTTTCTCCCCTAATGAAGAATTGGGGGTCCAAGAGGCCTAAAGAATCTGTCCAAAGTCACACAGAGCCCGGGGGTCCAGAGGGCCAGCCCAGTTGTGACAAGGGAGTTTCCACCAGAGAAACACATGTTAAACAGAACACTTGTGGGTCACCTGTCACGTGCTCGGCAAGAAGGATAAAGAAGGAAACAGAACCCAGGTGGGCATTTCCCCCTATACACAGCCTGATTTTCCTTCTTGCACTTCTCAGGGGCAAATTAAAGATCTGAGAGCTGGGGTCGGGTGATATGCAGTTGTTAAACATTTAAACTTGGGGCTGGGGATGTGGCTCATCTGGTAGAGTGCTTGCTTAGCATCTGTGAAGATGGCTTCTTTTCCTAGTACTGAATCAAACTGGACATAGTAGGGTGTGTCTGGAATCCAGCACCCAGGAGGCAGAGAACCAGAAGTTCAAAGTCATCCTAAGTTGTCTGTATAAGCTCCAGACTGCTCCCCATCCCCTGCCAATCACATTGCCTTCTTCTAATGTTTGCTTCTAGATATTTCTTCCATGTGATTTCATTTACAGATAATGATGAACATCTCTGTGATCTGTGAAATGTGAATATCTGTATCCATGGCAGGCAACTCACAAATACCTGTAACTGCAGTTCCGGGTGGGGGGCAACGCCCTCTTCTGGCCTACAAGGACGTTGCACCTGCAGGGTGCACATACATGCAGGCAAAACACACAGACTAAAATAAATCTAACAGCGTCTTTGCTCAGGGATAATGCTGAGGTTGGTAGCAATATGTGCAGGCGAGACCAGGACTGGACCTGCAGGGTTACTTCCAGGCCACCACTTTCCAAGTTGTTGGACAACACCCACAGACATAAATGTCCCTTTTTATGTCTCTTCCTTTCTCTCCCCTGTCTTCCTTCCTTTTTCCACTGTTTCTCTGTCACCACTGGGAAGGGAGCCCAGCCCAGCCCCCCCAAGCTGTTTTGGACATCTGCAGGTTCCTGGGAAAAGGGGGTCCTGTGGCTTCCCCTACGGAGGATTGGGGGTTTGCACTGATGTCCTTGAAAAAAATCTTTAAGACAAACATCTCTATTTTCTACCAGTTTGAGCCATTAACAAGAGTTTTTGTTTTTCTTTGAGTTGGTGTTGCCAGCTACAGGCATGGAGTCAGAATGCAAGATGACAGACACATCTGTGGTTTAAAAAAAAGTGCCATGTCCCTCCTATGACTACACTGCTCTCCCATCCTGCTATCCCTCCTCTTTTGAGAGAGGAGTTTGTGCTAGTAGTTGTTTGGGTTGTGCTGGGTATGTATGTGAATGGGCGGGTGTGTGGAGGTCAGTCATTCCCTATAGTTTCAGGGATGCAGGCTTTCACTGAGCATGGAGTTCACCAGTTTGGCTAGACTAGCTGGGCAGTGAGCCCCAGGGATCCTCCTGTCTCTGTCAAGACAGAGTTATACTAAGCACCATCATACAAGGCTTTTGTATGGATGCTGAGCATTGGAATTCATTGCCCACTCAGTTTCCCTGGGGCTGCTGGGTGCTTCCAGGATCACATAGCACACATACTCACAATTCAGAAAGTGCGTGTGCAACTTTGGTAGCTGTCGACTGATTCCTCCTGAGAGAGGGACCATGCCTGTTCAGAGAGTATGGGGGCTCTGGCCATTCACTGGCTATGTTCTAGCTGCCTGATGAGTCTGCCAATTCAATAGCCCAGTTTAATGGAGGCCCTGCATGGTGACAAAGTGGGCAACAGTGTGTGTGTCATCTTATGTTCTTCGTGGCCCTGGGGTGATCCTGGTGTCAGCTGGGTCCAGAGAGTTTAGGTGACTGGTCTGCAGTCACAAAACAGGGCCAGAGTAGAAACTGGAGCCTGGGTCTGTCTGTCCATAAGTTCAGGACTTTTCCCAAGCTGGGTATGCTACTGACACTTGGTGACATTACAGCTTCATGGTTCAGGGCTGGAGCAGTGTCTGGGAGCTCTGATGGTGAAGACCAGGGATGCCCAGCTGGTCCCACCCAGCCTGCTTGGTGTCAGGGGCACTAGAGAAGCTATTGCATGGGATTCTCTGCCAGAACTGAAGCCCCAATGCCTGCAGGCCACTCTGGCCATATCTGTCTTTGCTTCTGGGAGGGAGAGAATATCCCATTTCTCAGATGAGCCTGCGGTCACACAGTTGAGGGCACAGGGGGTCACCGAACACAGACTGGCCCATGAAGTTCTTTATCCATCTAAGCTGTGGCATGACATGGTCAGAACTTAAATTTGCATCCTGACATATTCATGGCAGAAGTTTCTTCTACTCTGAGTGTGTAGTAAGATCATTGTGGGCTACAGCTTGGGTGGGGACATAGATGGGTGTGTTCTCCTTTCACAAAAGGATTCCAGTACTCACCTGTAAATTTGTTGGGAGAAAAAAGCAAGCAAATAAACGACCTAGGTGATAAAAACTGGTGCAGTTTCCTGGGGTCCCACTGGGTCTTCTGGGAATACCTGGCCTTCATTTATTCACTCAACAAACACCTGCTCCCTGCCAGGTCCGGTGTTGGAAGTGGGACACAGAAATTAACAGCAGTCTTGTTTTTCAGCTGCTCATCCTCTGTCAGGTCCATCAGCATGGACTGTATCACTGGCCCCCACAACAGTATCTCCAGTCTAGAAAAGAGAAGACACAAGACTCAGACAAGTTTACTAGTCTGCCCAAGGACTTCCAGCAGCCCAGCCCCATGATCTAAACTACCAAGGAAACAGCAATATCCAGTACAGTTGGGTGGATGTAAAGGGAGGCTGTGAACTCCGAGGGCTCCTAGTGTCTGGGACTGTGATGCCTGGGCTGAGCTCTTCAGGACCCATAGGAATGGTCAGTTTCCTGAGAATTCCCAGGTGATGGGCACTGCCTTTGCATAGGTCATAGCATGTCTCAGTTTGTGGTTTCTGGGTATGTCAGAAAAGGGTCTGGAAAAAGGCCCTCTGGTGGTTGCAGCATGGCACTCAGGGTCTGGGGATCTGCACAGTTGTGGCAGGTCAGCCCTGAAGCTTCTGCTTGGTAGAGGTCTACTAGAGACATTGTGGCCAGGATAGGAATGGGGCTGGCAGAATGACTGACAGCCAGGCATTGACACTGCAAGGATCCTCCCAGGGGACTCTACTCAGCCCCAGAGCCACATGTGTTTACCCTCTCCATTTTGATTCTTGACCTTAGGTAGACATGGAGGCTCATGGGAAAGGCTTAGATGGGCAGATTTCTGATGCTGGTGGAAGGGTTACACTAGACACAGAGGAAGCTAATCTGCACACAAAACTAAGCCTAGCTTACACACCTGTCAATTTCTAACAGGGGCAAGCTGTGGGACTCTTGGTTGAATAAGGAGCCCCAGCAGTGTGGCTGCATTATCTCCACTCAATGGCAGGTGGGGAAACTGAGTCTCAGGAATGGGAAAGATGAATGTTGGGGTTAAATGGTAACCTGAGATAAGAGTGGGGTCTGTCCCAGGCCCATCAAGATGGAAGAACAGTGGAGTCCAAGAGGGTTCTAAGGAAGACAGATGGGTGCCTGACCCTCCAGCAGGGCCTACCCTCTCAGGCCTCTGGTGTCAGCAGCCATCCAGTGCCGGGGATATTGAGAATTCAGGCTTTCAGAACCAAGGATCAAGGCGAAGGCCAGTGTCCAGCTTCCAGGCTGAAGTTCCATCCCACTGTGGCCCTGGCCTGGGAGTGGCTTGGGAACAGGGTCTGCTCTGAGGTGGTAAAAGCTCAGTATGGAGGTGAAAGTGGAGAGGTTGAGGTTGGGTTTGGGGAGACAAGGAAGAGGAGGGGAGAGATGCAAATGAGGGCCTGGTCTGTTTTCCCAGGGAAATGGCTTTGCATGCTGAGTCACCCCTGGCGGAGCCTCTGGGCAGCAGAGGAGAGATTCTGGACACAATTTTATAAGGACCACCTAATATGCATGTGTGTGCATGCCCGCTCACATGAGCACACACACACACACTCACGCACGCACGCACGCGCACACACACACACACACACACACACACACACACACACACACACACGTGCACATGCATACTGCTTTTAGTTTGTACCATGCCAAGACATCTTGGCTCTAAGAAAGTTCGTGTCTCTCTCTATCTGCACCCTTAATGTTGTTTATTATTTTATTTTTAGTGTTTTGAGATGGAGCCTCAGGTAGCTCACAGTGTTCTTTAACTTGCTGTGTAGACCAGGCTGGCCTTCAACTCTTGATCGTCCTGCCTCCCCCTCCTGAGTCGGGGGATCACAACTTGTGTCATCACCCTGCTGCTTCTTTCACATCCTTTAGGTAGGAGTTTTAGGGATTCTCTTTGAAGCTTTTACAAGGATAACTTGTCCTGAAACTTTCTTTTTAAAAATATTTATTTATTTATTTATTTATTTATTTATTTATTTATTTACTTTGGTTGTTGTTACTGTAGAAATGTTCTCATGCTTAACTGTATTATTTATTTGTTTGTTTATTTACTTATTTATTTATTTTGAGACAAGATCTCACTTTGTAGCCCTGGCTGCCTGGGACTCACTATATAGAACCGGCTGGCCAGACTCAACTCACAGAGATCTTCCTACCTCTGCCTCCTGAGAGCTGGGATTAAAGGTGAATGCCACCATGGTCAGTGACATCATTTTTGCCTGGTGTGTGGAGCTAGTGACTTTTGTGTGTGACCTCTGTCTGTCCACTCTGACATTCCACAATACCATGAGTGGGTGTCTTGTGATGTTGCATAGACACACATACTTGCTGACTTGTTGGAGGAAGCTTAGGGGGAAGGAAGGTGCCCCCTGGATGTTCATGCTGAGCATTGCCCTTGCGTCAGAGACCTCAGTGTAGGACATCTGTGGCTTCTGCATCCTCCCTTCTGTGTGAGCCCTGTATTCTCCTCTCTGCTTCTCAGTAAACTGGCAATACATTGACATGGTCCGTGAAGTCAGGCTGCCCCTAGGAGATGGTGGCATTGCTGGCTGCTGGCCAGTGTTGGGAATGGCTCCTATGAAATGCAAGTTCAGGCTGGGAAAGGGCCTGTTGTGACCCATCCTGGCTGAGTGACTTCCAGGCAAGCTGGCTAAAGACCTATTGGTATCTCTATATTGCAAATCCTTGATCTCCCTTTTTGTTTTTTAACTGCTGCCAAGCACTCCTTGGGACAAATATGTCAAGAGTTTTTAGGAGTCTGTGTGAGCACACGGGTGACGCCAGGTGACTCTGTGGCTTCTTCACCAGGTAATAGCCTGCAGGGTGGGGGGCTGCAGGGTGGGGGGCTGCAGGGTGGGGGGCGCTTGCTCCCACCTTACAGCTTTGCAGCTCTGCCTGCAGGTGCGCTGAGCAGGTGGAACCCCCTTCCCTCCCGCTGCAGCCCACAGCTTCTGGCTCCAGGCAAAGGTGTTGCCTGGCAGGTGCGGCTGCTGTGGCTATGTTTATGCTTCTCACCCTTGCAGCCCGGCTCCTGTGAGACTTGAGCTGTCTTTGTTGGGAACAGATGTCAACCTCCCCTGTGCCTTCCTCTTCGGAGGGGAGACAGCCACCTCTTTGTTGAGACAGAAACTCTGGATGGGTATTCTTTTTCCGCTTCTGAAGGAAGAACAATGCTGTCCTTATATGGCTTCGCACAACCTGGCACTCACCACACCCCCATGCCTCCTGTGGTAGCTGATGATGTCACCACGTGTGCACTCGGCTCCTTGATCATGACCATTTGGGGTGCATTGCTGACAGTCATGTGTCCCAAGTCAGCCCTGAGACACCTGGAGGGTTCCAGCTTATGTTCTAATCCCCCGAGTGCCTAGGCTAGCAGCCATCTCTGTTTAGCACAGGGAGTGGTCAGTGGGACGCTTCAGTGTTTAGCCTTGGGTGTCCTGGGGGGGGGGATGGCTTTGTGCAGTGTACCTGCAGTCAGTGGTCATTTGACAATGATCACTGATCTGTCTCGCCCTAGGAATGGGAAATCTTGGGTCACTGTCCATTCTTAGCTCAGGCATGAGCTTTTCCAAAACTTGGTGTCCTCTTTGAACAGAAAATCACGTCTAGGTTGGTTCTTGTGTGTCAATGTGTGTTGTTAGAGATGAAAGCAGGGTCTTGTGCATGCCAGACAAGTGCCCTGCCTGCCACCTAGTTGTTGGGAGGTGAAATAAAGGCATCTACACACACTCTGAACATAGCCTAGTGCAGTGTAGGGAAGCAGGCTCAAGCCAGCATGACCTTTGCACAGTCTCAGGATGGGTGCCAGAGTGTTCTGGATTTGAGATACCATCTGCTTATATATAATAAAATACATGGAGGGCTGGGGTTTGGAAGATGGCTGTTGTTATCTTTAACACTGACACAGAAAGTCAAGCTGGCTGTGCTTGTTTGCAACCATAGCCAAGGGGCAGCTGAGACAGGAGGCTCTCTGGAACTTACTGTCCGGTCAGGCTAGCAGAAATGACTCCAGGTCTAAATGAAGGACCCTGTTTTAAAAACACAAGGTAGAGGACAATCAAGGAAGTCACCAACATTGACCTCTGATCTTTTCATGAACACTTGTGTACACACACACACACACACACACACACACACACACACACACACACACACTGTCTTGGAGATGAGGTCAGACTCTACTCCTGAAATTCAGGTATCTCTCCTATGCCCTTTCACATATGAGGTGAAGCTAATTTACATGGACTATTAAGTGAAAGTTTCTATACTCTGAACTATCACACATGTGGTGTGATGTTTGGGCTCAAAGTTTTGAATTTTGGCTTCTTATGTGGAGCTGCTCAATGCTACCCACTTTTTTGTGGATTTTCAAGACAGGGTTTCTCTATGTAGTCTTTGTTGTCTTGGAACTCACGCTGTAGACCAGGCTGACCTCAAACTCGCAGAGATCCACCTGCCTCTGCCTCCAAGTGTTGGGATTAAAGGTGGGCTACTACCAACCAGCGTTTTTTAAAAAATAAGGTCTCTGTGTCACACTAAGGTTTGGCTGCATTGGAACTTGCTGTATCTCCTAGACTGGCCTTGAACTCCTGCTTGTACAGCAGCAATGGAGTTGGGCTGTTAGTCCAGATCTACACTATCATTGCCTTGGTGCCATGAACCCAAGACGACCTGGTCCCGTGTGGGGTTCACTATGGTGAGTCAGTCAGGGTCCCACCTAGCCTGCCTCAGTGGAGATAGAACCATCATTGAAGTGTGAGTCATCACTGTGAGGGTTCCAGAAGCTTCTGACTACAGGAATTGGAAACTCTGGGAATGTGAACCCTAGGCAAGTCGTGACTTCCAGTCCTGTAGTTGCTCCACGGGCCAGGCTTTCTCTACTGCCTGTCTACTGTCTCTGCTACTGCAGCTTGGGCCCTCACTCCTACATTCATGACAGTCAACAGGGGAGGTGCCCTGTCCTGGACTGTTCCTTTTTTATTTGTTTCTTGTTTGAATTGTCACTTTATTGTAAGATGGTATTAACTGCTTACAAGTTAATAACTTGTTCATTTTAGGCAAGCAACAGAAGTTGCTGCAAATTTCATATTCAAAAGTGATCACCAGACAATTTCAGATGCACCTGCTGACAGGATCAGCGACACCTGCTGACCGGTCAGTGGGTTTAAGCCTCTAAATAAACCGTGATCACTTCTTAGGAAGGGTACACTGTAATTGCAATAGACAGCATACAGGAAGAATTATCACACAGACTCGTTCTCCTGTAGTTAACGCTCCCTGCCTCAATTAAGATAGATATATATGTTCACATAAATGGCTGAGCTTGAGCCTTCTTTTCAAGTGGCTTTAGATCCATAATGCACAGAGATGCTCTGCAACACATGCTTCGCCACCCAATTTATCATGTGCTCTTGCCCCTTGTAACATGTCCTGTGCAGAGATATGATAGTCCAGTTGATTCTACCTCCTTACACATTCTATGTAGCTGTTCCCGGTAAGTGATTTCCAAGGCCCTGGCAATATTACTCCTCTGAATGTCAAAGAGATAATGGAGCTTCAGAAGCAGTGCCTGGTGTGCCTTCTCCATGTAAACTGCATCTGGGATTTGTTTGATGGTCGACTGCTTTACTTCTAGTTGAGCAATTTTTTGCTCATTAAGTTTATCAACAAGCCAGGTGGTAGTGGCGTACGCCTTTAATTCCGGCACCCAGGAGGCAGAGGCAGGCGGATCTGTGTGAATTCAAGACCAGCCTGGTCTACAGAGTGAAGCCCAAGGGAGCCTCCTATTTCCAGCTCCCCAGCACTGGGTTCTAGGCATGTGGCACTGTGCCCAGCCTTGAGTTCTGGAGAACCTAAGTCAGGTCCTTGCAAACTTTCTCCCACTTCTTGAAGAATCTGGGTTTGATGCACAGGTCTGGTGACTGAGCAGTGTGTGCAGAGCTGTGGTTAGACATACTTGGGTGGGGGCAGTGAGGAGTCTGTTTAGATTCTTTGAGCTTCCTGATCTTCAAGGGACAAGGACGGAGGGACTAGAAGCTTTATGGCTTGCTTTGGGAGAGGTAGTCCAGCTTGTGTGAATGGCCTTGGTGATGGCAGCTCTGGTTTCTGTGACCCATCTGAGGGCAGAGGAGGACCAGGAACATTGAAATTTTAAGTCCTTGCAGTCCCCATGAGCTCCGTTGTACTCTCCATGCCAAGTACCTATTTTGGCCTGGTGTTCTGAGCCCCAGTAGCTCCCACTGCATGGTTCTGAGCAATCTAGTCACACTGAGCCTGTTTTATCCCACAGAGGACATGTCAGAGGCAAGACTCATGGCCAGAGACCTCATCAAGACTGTCCTGCATGACCAGGTCCCCCAACCTCCAGTGGCTCCTGGGGCTCCCAGCATGAAGGAGCCTGTGGAAGAAGAAAACATTAGTCCCGTGAGAGACTTGGACCTCGTGGAGTGCCTGGAGGCCAGGTAGGGACGCTGACCAGTTCCCTCCTCTGGACATGGGTTGAAACAGCACCTTCTATATAAAGCTGGAGTGGGGTGGGGGTTGAGGAGGTTCGGCACCCCACAGAGTTCCTGACAGTGATTCCTGAGTTCAGGACCAGCATACTGCAATCTGGGACATCTAGTTTCACTAGTAGACGGCATGTTTGTTGTTGCCACTGTGTCCAGATAGAGAAGGCAACGTCCCTTCCTGCTCAGGCCGTGGGACCACACTCACCTGCCAGCAGAAAAAGAGCAGCCATACTGGCCATGGCGAGTCCTGCACACAGGCACATCAGCAGAGTCTGTCCATGTGTATTCTCAGCTTCCAGGTTCTCTGTCACTCTGAAAAGATGAAGCTGTTTGGATGCCTGATTCCTCACTTCCTACTCCAATCCTGAGTGAGGTGAAACCTGGGACAGTGTTTTCCTGGGGTCTCCCAGGGTATAGGTGGGACCAAAACTTCCCAACCCGGTTGCTCTTCGCATTCTTGTCACTGTTAGAATCAGGAATAGACCTGGGACACTGGGTCAGTGGTGCAGGTGGCCAGGGCTGGGCTGGGCAGGGCCAGATAGCCCGAGATCCCCTCTGCAGGGACTTTCCAGTGAGCTACTGAGTCACTGGTGTGGAATGTTCAGGCCAACTCCAGAAAGGGCTTAATCTGGCTGGTTTCAGTGTGTCTGTGTCTTTGGAAGGGTTTCTAATGTTGCGGCAAAGCACCATGACCAAAGAGTAAGTTAGGGAAGAAAGGGTTTATCAGGCTCACACTTCCATACTGTTGTTCACCACTGAAGGAAGTTAGGAGAGGATCTCAAACAGGGCAGGAGGAGCTGGCAGCAGGGGCTGATGCAGAGGCCATGGAGCGGTGCAGCTTACTGGCTTGCTTCCCCTCTCCCCACCTCCAGCTTGCTCAGCCTGCATTCTCATAGAACTCAGGACCAGCAACCCAAGCATGGCACCACCCACCATGGGCTGGGTCCTCTCCCATGGATCACTAATTGAGTAAATGCCTTACAGCTGGATCTCATGGAGACATTTCCTCAACTGAGGCTCCTTCCTCTCTGATGACTCTAGCTTGTGTCAAGTTGACACACAAAAGCAGCCAGTCCAGTGTACATGGTTCGTTCACCACACAAGTGTGTCTCTCATTTCGCTGGAGAATTTCTACATTTTTAAAGATTTGTTTTATGTTCCTGAGCGCTTGACTGCAGGTATGTCTGTGCACTACGTACATACCTAGTGTCTGCAGAACTCAGAAGAAGGTGTTGTATCTCCTGGAACTGGAGTTACAGATGGTTGTAAACAACCACTTGGGTCTTTTTTGAGGGCAACAAGTGCCATTTATTAACTGCTGAGCCATGTCCAGTTTCTGAGATCTTCTATAAATTGAAGGCATGCACCACCATGCCTAGCTTACGTGGGAATTGGGTTTGTCAAGTGTGGCTAGACAAGGACCTGCTAGCCTCTCTCTATCTAGAGAGGGTAAAGATACAAGTGTTTCAGGGGTCAGCTCTTGGAGCCAGAAGGTAAGTGGAGAGCCTGTAGGAAGCCAACTGAAGGGGGCTCAGAGCATCTCCAGTGCTCCTCCTTACCATCCATTGTTGCCACCATGTAGCCCTCTCCCCCAGGTCCTCTGGGGAAGGCCAGGTGATGGTCTTTCTGAGCTACGTTGTCCCTGGTCTCCAGGCAGGTTCATGAGACACTCCTAGCATTAATGCGTGTCTGAGTTCCACAAGAGGTGGACATGTGGTACAGGCTGGGGTACAGAGTCGGCCCCTCTGCCTGATGTCTTAGTAGTCTGTGGCCTGTCCTGTAGGGGCACATTTGAAGTGGTCTTTACTCAAACGTGTACTCATGGATGAGAGAGACACCAAGGTTTGCTGCTGGCCCCAGTGTTCCACTGTCTCTCTGTCTGGGCTGTGGGTCCCACAGGATTTGAGCTGGGCTGGGTGGATGGCATGACCCCTCGGCACAACCCCATCAACTTCCTGGTGTCTTCCTGCAGAGACCAGGTGGCCCTGAGGCTGGCTTACATCGGTGATGAGATGGACCTGTGTCTTCGGGGCCCCCGCCTGGCCCAGCTGCCTGGGATTGCCATGCACAGGTAACCAGATGCCCAGGTAGACAGGTGGAGCCAGAACCAGTATAAGGCTGGGCTCTCAGGGCACACTTGAGAAGAAGTGTGGATGTTCCCAGGCAAGCTGGGTCCCCAAACCTTCCCTCTGGCCTTAGCAGTAGATCAAACGTCAGCCAGGGTCCTTCTGCTGCCCTTCATCAAGCTGGACAGCCCTGAGAGGTCCCGACTGCCAGGGCAGTGTGGGCTTGGCCCCAGAGGCAGCCCCTCACTCGGTCTCCCAGGAAGACAGATGCAGGTAGCGACCTACTCAGGGGCCTTCAGAGTGGATATTCTTTGTGGCCTGCTCCGGGCAGAGACCCAGAAGGCGGTCTGGGAAGAGATGGCTTTCTTAGTGGAGAGAGCAGGGTGTCCAAGGGGCACAGAGGCTCTGTGCACCACGCTGTAACGAGTCACACGTTGTAGGTGTCCATTGTCTACTGCTACAGTAACCACCCTGCCCATCCCATATCTTACAGACTCGCTGTCACCTACAGCCAGGTGGGCGTCAGGGGTATTTTCAGAAGCCTGATTGGAGGCCTCACCAACCTCAGAGAAAACATCTGGTCCTGGAGAGCCCTGACTCCTGGCACCTGGGTAAGAGCCTTGACACCTCTAGTGTGTATTATCCTGCCCATGGGGCAGCCAGCATCTCCTTAGCTGTGCTGTCCGGTTTGCCACAGTCTCCACCCCTCTCTATAGCATCTTCCCCACCTCTTCCCACTTCTGCCCCATCCAGAAGCCTCAGTGTGTGCAACAACCACTTGACTGGCCCGTGAACTAAACAAGGTTCAAGTACACACACAATCTGTCTTCTGGTCTCTGCTGCAGAGACTGTCCTCTGGCAGGCAGAACCCCCTCTCAGGCATGGCTTCAGGACCGCCTCCCAGCGCATCCCCACTGGCTGAATGCCATGTTCACCTGTGTCCCAGGTCCCCCACTTGTGCATAGGGGTTTGTCCCCAGTCCCCAGGAGCTGTCTCCTCACCCCAGGTGGTCCCGGGCCTTACTCTCTTCCCTCTTGGTCTCACAGGTGTCACCTGACCAGGCCCCAGGACAGCTGTTTCC
Source organism: Cricetiscus sungorus (assembly GCA_030556225.1). Taxonomy (NCBI): domain Eukaryota; kingdom Metazoa; phylum Chordata; class Mammalia; order Rodentia; family Cricetidae; genus Cricetiscus; species Cricetiscus sungorus. The sequence continues at coordinate 19,143,387 of JANBXA010000031.1, read as the reverse complement.
CATGGTGCTGTTGGTCCTCTTGCTGCTGGGGGAGGCCTTACATTTGCAGCTTCAGTGAAGCCCAGCAGGGTCAGGGCCGGTCCCTGCCCCTCAACCATCCCCTAGAGGTGCCGGCACCCTAACTGTGGTGTTTTCTAACTGTCCCTTTTTTATATTTAACTCAGGATAGTGCTAAGACTTCATACAGGTTTTCTGGTTTTTTGTAAGGCAAATGAATTCACTATAGCTCGGGGGCTTTACTGGCTAAATGCCCCTGAGGCCTGGCTGGCCCCTCTCTTGACCCCTGCCTGCCTTCCTCTCTGCAGGCTGGTCCTGTGGCCACCAGTGGGGGGAGTGCTGGCCACACCCCTGTTTGTGAAGCCTTGAGGCACAGAATCTACTGGATTAGATTCCTTGGGGTGCAGAGTTCAATAAAGTGAATCAAGTGTTGTTTTCAGGAGCATTCAATAAAGTGTTGTTTGCAGCCAGCCTCCACTTAGGTCCTCTGGGGGCTGTCACAACACTGGACGTAGATGGGGGAGGGAGAGGGGTGGCCTCTGCCCCAGTCCTGTGCAACCTGCCTACACCCAAGGGCCATAAGCATCCCATCCCCATTAGGTTTCTCTGTGTAGCTCTGCCTGTCCTGGAACTCACTATGTAGATCAGGCTGGCCTCGAACTCAGAGCTCTGCCTGCCCCTGCCTCTGTGCCATCATGCCCAGCTCCACAGCACCATCTTGTCCCCTTCTGCCTGTAATCCTAATGGGGAAGTTTGCCCACCTCCTATGTGTACAGAGAGGCGTGTGTGTGTGTGTGGGGGGGTGCATGTCACAAAAAGCTGTGGTGTTGGGGGTGTGCTGCACAAGGAGCATAGAGGGGGAGGGCCAGACCCCCGCCATGGGTTAGCACCTCCCCCTGGCCTGGCCCATTCTCTTTCTAGATCAGCCAGCGCCTCTGCCTGGAACTTTACCTGTTCTCATCAGACACCAAACAGTGGCTGTGACTTCAGGGGGCTTGAGCTGTCCCAAATTTTCCAGGTCTGGGTGGGGTGCTTTTTGAGTCCCTCTGCAGTCTTGTGTGCTTGTTACCATCTTGGCCTTACCTAGAAGCCTCAGTGTCCTTCCATGGAGTACAGGACCACAGAGCAAAACCTTCCTGGGAAGTCAGTATGGGGGATGGGGCAACCTGGGGTCCAGACCAAGGGTCAGGGAACTGGCTGGTGGGATCTCAGCCCACAGGGCAGTGACCATGCAGGGGTGGCTGTCAGGGCTGGCTTATTGCCAGGACAGGGGCTAACTCTATGTGGCTGGGAGTCCCCCAGCAGGGTTGGAGAGATGGCAGCAGCAGGAATGAGCTCTGCTCTAGACCCGGGAGGAAAGCGCCTTCCTGGTCTGGGCAAAGGTGGCGGACACCACAAAGTGCCAGTTCCTGCCAGGTTTCCCACAGACTACTTACGCTCCGTGGGCCTCAGTGAGCCTCTTGTCTGTGGCCACAGGTTCTAGGCCCTCTCTTCAGCAAGGCAGTTATGATCCTCAAGCTGGAACCTCACTCCAGGCAGTGGTAACCTGAGGCCACACCCAGAACAAGCTCACTCCCTTCTCAGGATGCAGACCAAAGCTAGCTTCTCTGGACTTCCCTCAGCTCCAAAGCCTTGGTTATTTCTGTGAGTTGGCATCAGCCCAGTAAGTGTCACCTCCCATCCTGTCACATTGCCCCGGGCCTCATAAGGTGTCTACAAATGTTGCTCAGAGAACAAAGGACACTTACTTTGGGTACTCCTCTTTCAAGACACAAAACTACACACCAGAGCCAAACCCCAAGCTGCGCTGCCAGGTTCAGTCTTCAGTGAAATCAGTCCTAGTTAACAGCAGAACGAGGATTGCCCCTCAGTGCTCAAGAGTGGGGTCAGACACTTGTCATATTTGCCACAGCCGCTTCGGCCTGAGAATCTTCACATGCCACTCCCCTGCAGCAGGCCCAAGGAGGGATGGAGGGTTCCCTCAGGTGGCAAGGCTGTGGGAGCATCTGGGGCCTGTCATGTGACTACACAGGATGGGACTGACCACTCCCCCTGTGTCATATGGGATGCCCCGGTTCAGGTTGACCTCATGCTGGGCTTGGGAAAGGTGACACCTGCCCTGAAGACAGGCAAACCACAGTGCTGGGGCCCAAAGAGGTAACCACAGGAGCCAACCCCCTGCAAGCAAATGTTGACAGCTTCCCAGAATCCTCCTCATTCACAGACGGGCTATTCTGCCTACTTGATGTCAAAACTCAGGAGCTAAAGTGTCAGCTAGGATAGATGTGCTCACTCAGGGTGGTGAAACTACAACTGCACTCATGTTGAAATCCACAGGCCATCTAGGTCACAAGGCCTGCAAGGACCAGTGGCCAGGACCAAGGACAGTTGCACAAGAATGGGACAGTTGGGCAATAGGACAGTCCTGTCCAGAGTCTGACAGAGGCCTGCTGAGAAAGCTACCCAGATTAGATGCAGGTCTTCCCAATGACAAAACAGGTTCATGGCCTCCATTCCCAAGATTCCCCAGCATCAGTGAATGAGAAAGCCAGCCAGCAGCTTAGAAAGGCTCACATTTATTTCATGTCCTCTCAGGAGCTTCTCTCCACTCCTGCTGTGGAGCAGCTGTGCTGTGAGGGAAACCATAGACACAGCTGATTCTGCAGTCATCACTGCCCCATGGATGACTTGGTGGTGGGGGTTTCTCCATGGATGAACTGGGCTAGACTGGTGCAGTCAGGGTCCCAGGCCGCCCTTCTTGCCCAGATACATCCCATACCTTACACCATACTCCAAGTTTCTTCTATGAGGGACCACCTACTCTAGGGCATATAGGAGGCACTTAGTAAGTGCTTCTTGGATATCTACAGTGTACACCACTCACTCTCCCAGCTGGCTAGTGAGGAGAGGACAAAGAAGCTATGATCTCGGCCCTGGATGAACAGCAGGACATAGGGGGAGGATGATAAGCCCCTCTGGCACCAGGCCTGGTTTAAAGCCAAGCAGTGTGTCCACAGCACCAACAGGGCAAGTCTAAGGTTGCCCCAGGCTAGCCTTTCCTGGATTCGCTGAAGGGCATGGTTGTGTGCAGAGGCAGGTCATCTGAATAGGAATTCTTTCCCCCAGCAGCATACATTGTCAGGTGTAGAGATGGGTTTAGTCATGTGATGTGGCACTCAAGGGCGATCCTCTGAGGGAAGCCTTAGCCACAGCTGAGACCGCAGTGACCACTGTCCTTCAGTCCGAGGAAAAGGGACAGGTACAGAGGCTCACCCTTCCACCATTCCATTCAAGGCCCTCAGTGGTCAGGATCCGTGCTGGTCTGCATCACATCCACGTGGCTGTAGGACTTCCATGCCTGCCCGTTGCAGCTCTTCAGGATGCTTCCCAGCTGCCGCCCAGGACCCACCTCAAAGGTGCTGGGGAACTCGGTGCCCTTCTTCCGCTTGTAGATAGAGTGCATCGTCTGTTCCCACTTCACTGGAGATACCATCTGCTGCCCCAGCAGCCTTCGGATGTGTTGGGGATCCTTGTATTTATGCCCACTGACGTTGGAGTGGACAGCAACCAGTGGCTTCTTGATGTTAATGGTGCCTAGAATTTTCACCAGGGGCTCCATGGCTGGCTCCATGAGGCAAGTATGGAAGCCACCACTCACCGGCAACATCTTGGTGCGCCTGAAGTAATACTTAGCAGAATTCTTCCGGAGAAAGTGCAGGGCCTGATGGGAAAAATAGGAGGCATCTTACAGATGCAAAGGTTCCAGCTGTTGCTGGTATCCTGTGTGTGTGTGTGTGGGGGGGGCAGGGGGTATGCTGGAATGGAACCCAAGGATCTATGTGTGTCAAGCAAGACTTCTACCACAGAGTTTCACTCTCAGCCCTTGCCTGGCTTTTGAGACAAGGCCATTGTACAGAGGTCAGGCTAGCTTTGTACTCAATAATCCTCCTAAGCTTCCTGAGTGCCAAGATTACAAATGTGCCTTACTACACAAGATGTGGCCCTCAAACCCTTCAGCTCCAACTTTAGTCTGCTTTTTCAGTTCTAGTTAATTTGGTTATAGAGTAAATGCCCCAGAAGTCTGTCCTTTTTTAAGATTTACTTAATTTTTGTGTACACCAGTGTTTTGCCTGCATGTATGTCACACACATGCCTGGTGCTTGAGGACAACAGAAGAGGATGCCTAATCCCCTGGAACTGGAGTTAGGGATAGTGGTAACTATCATATGGGTTCTGAAAACCAAACATAGGTCCTCTGCAGGAACAAGAGCTCCTAACCTTTGCACCACCATCTCCCAGTCCTAACGGTCTTTCTGTAGGGAGTTAACACTTCAGGGGTGGCATCTGAAGACACCTAGCAAAGGTGACCTGGATAATGGAAGGAAACCACCAGAGTGAGAACTATGTGTGTGCAGTTTTGTTTTTTTGGATCAGGGTCTTACCATGTAGCCCTGGCTGTCCTGGAACTCACTCTGTAGACCAGACTGGCCTTGAACTCAGAGATCCTCCTGCCTCTGCTTCCTGAGTGCTGGGATTAAAGATGGGAATCATCACTCCTGCTTATATGTTGTTATTTTTGAGACAGGGTTGTAGGTAGTTCAGGCTGGTCTTGAACTCATTCTGTGGCCACACCCTTTTGCCTTCAGCCCAGGTACTAGGGCTCAAATTTGGCCTTCAGTGGCACATGCTTGAGGCAGCATTGATTGTGAGTTCAAGAGCAGCACAGGCTACAAAGAAAGACTCTCAAACTTCCGGCTCTTGTTTTCCCATCCCAGCTTCCTTTTCTGTGAAATGGGAAAAAGACGCCTTCTAGATGGTGGACTGGCAGTGAGGAGTTAGACACAGGAAGGCTTCTAGTTGTACTTTCTTAGCATCTCAAGGTAGCACTGGTCCCAACTGCCACTTCCACAGGGCTCCTGCCCCTTCACTTAGTGCCTGACCTGCCCCTTACTGTGTCCCTGGACTGGTGTCACCTTGTCACACTGCTCCTCCTTTGACAACAGGAACTCTAAAGGGTATTGTGTCCCTAGTGCTAGTACACAGAATAGCTTGGTAGTCGACACCTGGAGAAGCAGCAGACAGCAGAGGACAGAATACTTGAATGCAAAACTCAGACACTTAACAAAAAGGCAGGTGCCCGTGCACATGTAGTGGTGGCACCCTTTAATCCCAGCACTCGGGAAGCAGAGGCAGGTGGATCTCTGGGAGTTTAAGGCTAGTCTGGTCTACAGAGTGAGTTTCAGGACAGCCTGGGCTGTTACACAGAAAAACCCTGTCTCAAAAATCCAATAAATAAATAGGTAAACAAATAAATGAAAACACCAGGTAAAAAAAGCCAGACAAAGCCACAGAAAACTGCTCCTCTTTCAAAGCAAGCAGCCAGATTGCAGGCATAGCATGGAAAGGCCTGGACATGGCGTGGTCTTGTCCTTTGACCTGACCCATGAGCCAGGCAACTGGTTCAGAAACAAGCAGGTGATAGCCTGGCTTCTGTTCCCCTCTGCAGCACTCACGCCCTCAGCCCTTGGCCATTTTCTCCAACCCATGCTCAGCAAGGCACTGCTCTTCCACTGGGATCTCAGAGGTATGCAGACTCCCTGGTCCACAGCAGACTGGAGTCTGAGGGTAGCTCCCACCAACACTAACCTCAAGGTTTCCTGAGATGACCCTGCAGTCAGGAAAGAGGTAGTTGGACACCTGGCACACCGGGTTCTCTATGCCTAAGGATCTGCAGTGCTCCTGGGCTTCCATGCAGGCAAGGGAGAAGTTGGACTGACGCTGGCCAAGGACAGACAGCATCCCACTGGGGACAGCTTCAGATGCTTCTTGCATAGCTTCAGCTCGGACCTTCACTGCATACAAACCTATCCAGATAGAAGTGTGTTTGGAAATCTAACTGAAGTGGAGGGTGAGCCATCATCAAGGGAAATAATAAGTGGTGCTGACTGCCGATCCCAGGGCCACAGTTCTAATCATCTTTATCTGCTGTGCTGAGTACTCACATCCAGCACAGAAGAGCACTTACTGCACAGGACTGACCTGAGTTCAAATCCCTCACACCCACATGAAGTCAAGTATGGTTATGTAAGCTTATAACCCAGCATAGTGGGAGGATCAGACAGAGGCAGAGACTGCCAGCTGGGCTCTAGGTTCAGGGAGAGACCCTGACTCAGAGAAATGAGTGATAAGGAACACATTGTTCTTCTCTATCCTGTTAGTGCATGCACATAGGTCTGCATACCTGCACACACATGTGCACACAACCACAGGATGGAGGAGGAAACAATGGAAAAGCAGCATGCCCACTGTATTAACATAAATAACTCGGGCTGGAAAAATGGCTCAGCAGTTAAGAGTGCTTATGCTTTTGCATAGGGTTAGGGTTCCATCCCCATCCCCCACAGCAGGCATCTCACAACAGCCTGCACCTCCAGTCCCAGGGAATCTAGTGCCCTGGGTGCTGCATACACATGGTGCACACAGACTCATGCAAGCACACACACAAAAAAATAGATAGAAATATCTTTAACTCCAGGAGGAGTTGTCACAACTGTGAGAGATTCTACAGACAGTGATGGGCAGACCAGGGGTCTTGCTGTAAGTACACTACAATTCTCAAGAAAGCCCCTAAAATCTCCTGGTATCAAACATCAATGTGGTTGCTTTAGAGTCCATGGAGGGGGACAAGAACAGACTTGGAATCACTCAGTGTCAGGCAAGTCACACCTTCAGGTTCAACTTTCTGCTAGCAAACCAGGACAATAACATCCACTCTGTCTGGGCTGTTACAGAAAATGAAAGCTGTTTAAGAAAAACTGAAAAGGAACAGTAACGAAGACCATCAGACACACAGGTGGCTATGCAACTACAAAAAGTACATTAATTTCATGAAACATGACTGTCATAAACCAGGCACGAATAATTCAGTGTTGAGCCCAAGAACTCAACACTGCCAAGGCAGGAGAATAGAAATGGGCTCAGGGTAAAGTGATGACAGGGCTGCACCCAAGCATGCTGCTCTAAGACTGAGACAGAGAGGAAGGGCTATGACAGCACCTCTGTCCACTCCCAATGTCTGTTCCTTAGGCTAACCAGAATGAGGAGAGACACAGGAACTGCCAAGGGCTTGACACAAGACAGAGGGCCCATGGGGCCAGTGTCACACCCTTCTCTGCGCTCACTCAGGAATGGGTATATGTGCGTGAGATTTACAGCTCCATGGCCCTGGGTAAACTGTCAGGCACACATATAGAACTGCTGATGGGAAGCAGGAGAAAAGACAAAGCAAGGCGAGGGCAAGTGTTAACACCTCACTCCCGTGTGCGGTAAAGTAGTAACTGTGGTAGATGCCACACAAAGACATTTAGCGTGCACCTGTGAATGTGGTGTCACTCTGTAAACTGCACAAACCACAAAGCTGGTACTTTCAGTAGGATCTGGAAATATCGCCATCCCTTTCATAATAGTAATATGCTTCTAAAACCGCATCGGGAAGCCAGGTGGTGGCGTAATCCCAGCACTTGGGAGGCAGAGGCAGATGAATTTCTTGAATTAAAGGCCAGCCCGGTCTACAGAGTGAGTTCCAGGACATCCAGAGATACACAGAAAAATGCTGTCTCAAAACCAAAACAAAAGCCAGCATTGGGGATGGAGATGTAGCTCAATGGCAGACTGCTTGCCTAACATGATCGAAGCCATAGGCTCATTGCCCAGCATCACTCCCTCAAGAACACCTCATTCCCGTTTTTTCCTCCTCCAACCCCAGTAGCATCTGCCCCTTCTACCAACTGGATTCATGTATTATGGACACGCTATTATAATTTAACTACACAGTGGCTGTACTGTTTACATTCCCAGAAGCTGGAACCTGGGCTGATTTCTGTACATCTTCAACCCTCCTCTCCCATAGGGTATGAAATGCTATTCACGTGAGCTGACTTGAGTTTCTTTGATGACCACTGTTGTTAAATGTGCTTGTTGGCCATCTGGGTCTCATCTCTCAAGAAATGAGCATTCAAGTCCCTTCCCTGTATTGACCTATAAATCAGACTTGAAAATCAATGAACTGATCAGTCAGGCACTTGTGTGTGCTCTTGCTCTCTTGCTCTGTGTGTCTGTGTCTCTGTCTGTCTGCCTGTCTGCCTCCCTGCCTGCCTGTCTCTCCTTCCCTTTTTGAGACAGGGTCTCACTATGCAGCCCTGGTGGGTCTGGAACTTGATATGTAGACCAGGCTGACTTTGAACTCACATAGATCCATCTACCTCTTCATAATTTTCAAGTGCTGGGATTAAGGGCACAAGCTCCAAACTCAGCTCAAGAGATCTTGCCACAACCTCTAGAGTAGCCAAACTACAAACACATGCTACTGTGTCAGATTCAGCAAAAAGAAAAAAAAGAAAAAAAAAAAAATAAGGAAAAAGTCTAGAAAGAAGGATCATCAGTTAAGATGACCACTCTTGTAGAGAATCCAAGTTCAGTTCCCTGCAGTCTGGATGCTGGCAATGGGCTTTGCATAATACACTAGGCAATAATCAAGTATTTATTGACTCTTTCATATAACATCTACTGAGCGCCTTCCAGGTGTGACAGGCAGAGAGTGAATGCCTTAAGGATGCAAAGGGAGAGCCAGCAAGAGGGTTCAGTGGGTAAAGGGAGCTACAGCCAAACCTAATAACCCGAGTTCAACCCTAAAAATGCACATGTTGGAAGTGAGAATAGACTACTTCCTAAAAATTGTCCTCTGACTGCCTCACTGACACTGTGGCATGTGCATGCGTACGTACACATATACATACACATGCACAATTTTATGTAATTTAAAAAGGAATGCTGAGGGCAGTGAGGGAAGGTGACCATGGGAACAGACTTCATGAGGTGATACAGGAAACCTGCATTGAGATCTTTAGACTTTAGAGAGGATCAACAGAATCTGGTCCTTGAGCTCCAGGGTCCTCTGCAGCCCTGTGCTCCCTTCCCGACAATCTTGGAGTGGGTCCAGCAACACTGTCCAGAGTCCCCTGGCCCCACTGAACCCACCAAGAACACACTCTGCACAAGCCAAACTCCTGTGTACCTTCAGAAAATTCCATGGCTCCAGCAAAAACGAGGGCTGCAAACTCTCCCACGCTGAATCCAGCTGCAGCAACACAGTTCTCAATGACCTGGGGTGACAGAGCAGGACATGAGGCTGAACCCTTGGGTACCGAGCATTCAGTCCTAGGATATGCACCTGGGAATTGGCAAGGCAGTTAAGTGTCACCATGAGCTGATTCTATTGGCCTGGTACTCCAGCTAGAAGAGAGCACACAGAGCTAGGCCAGCAACCCCTGAGTTTAGCCCTTTCCTGATGAGGGCCTTCCTTAGAAAAGTAGGCTAGCACCAATCCTAGTCACACCATGACCCAGAGCTCTGGATCCTCTTGCCTCTGCCCAGAGCAGTTTCTTGGGCATATGGGGCCCAGAAGTTACATGCACACTGCCTAAGACAACTCATGGCTATAATCACTGCCCTGGGAGGAGACTGAAGCTAGAGGATTTTGAGTTCAACAACAACACAAATACATTACAGTTCATCCTTCCCATGCTCCCAACCAAAACAAAAGTACAGCCCACAGGGAACTGGATTTTAGCCCGCCAGACCTACAGGTAAGTAGGTAATGCTAATCTCTATAAAAATCTCAGCATATGCTTGGCCCAAAGTAAGCACTTAGTAAATGTGCCATAGGACCATACTCATTCCTGTCATTCCATCTTACAAGGTGGCTGTGAAGGTAAAACAGAGGGTCTCAGCACCAGTTAACATGTATTGTCCTGGGATCACTCTATTCAACAGCAAGTGAAGTCACATGCTATAGTACCTGCCATGCCATTTTCTGTCTTTTTTAGACAGGGTCTCACTATGTAGCCCTGATTGACTATGCTATGCAGCCCAAGCTGGTCAGACCCCTGGAACTGGAGTTAGTTATGATCTGCCATGTGGGTGCTGGGAATTGAACGCAGCTTCTGGAAGAGCAGTTAGTGTTCTTAACCACAGAGCCATCTCTTCAGACCCTCAATAAATAAATAAATTTTAAAAAGATTTATGTGTATGAATGTTTTGCTTGCTTGAATGTTCTGTGCACGTGATACACATACTTGGTACCCGCAGAAGCCATAAAACGGTGTTGGACCTCATGGAACTGGAATTATGGATGATTGTGACCCGCCACATGAGTGCTGGGAACCTAGCCCAGGTCCTCTTAACTTCAGAGCCATCTCTCCAGCCCAACACATTCATCTTTAATGTACTATATTAACTCGGTGCATTAAGTGTGAACTGTGTCTCTTCTAAGATGCAAACACCCTTGGAGCAGGGATCCTTGTTTCGTGCAGGAGGTCTAGAATACTATCAATGATGACCAGAATGGCGACCAATAAGAACCACACTGAGGACCCCGCAGACTCTCCTCGGCTCACCGCCGGTTGCAGGTGATGAAGCTTCTCTACGGCGGCCAGCGAGGCCACGAAGACGGCGGGTTGGCAGTGCACGGTGCGGTCCAGGTCCTCCTGAGGCCCGCGCAGGCACAGCTCCAGCAGATCGTAGCCCAGCACCCGGTGAGCCGCTTCGTAGAGCTGGCGCACGCGCGGGAAGCCGAGCAGGCCGCCACCCATGCCGACCATCTGGCTGCCCTGGCCGGGAAAGAGCAGCACTGAGCAGCGTGAGGGCGGCCGCCGCGCCACCGCCTCCTGGGCCCCCTCCTCGGCCGAGCTGGCGTTTTGCAGCAGCTCCGCCACGTCCACGGCATCCGGCGGCGGCTCCCGGAGGCTCGAGGCGGCGCGGCGTCCCCAGGACCTCCAGGCCCATCCGGCCCGAGTTAACCGAGCGCTCATAGCGAGACACACAGGGGTTTTCTTTATCGCGGCGACGGAGGAGCACTGCGGCTGCGCAGCGGCACGGTCCTACGCGCATTTCCGGTCGGGTCGCCCAGGCAGACAGCAAAAAAAAAAAAAAAATTCCTGTTACTGATCCACCCCAGCTCTCAAACATTTGCAATTGTGCCTCGGTCTGTGAGTTTCCTTAAACTTCTCCATCCAGGAACCACAGACATCATTCCACGGTGATCCAGTAGAACGTGAAAGAGTACGGTGAAACCCCTCCCCTCTTTTTAGCCCATGATTCTGTTAAGTGTACTAAGCAAGCAGTTCCATGTTTCCTACAAGACACAACTAGGTGCCCAGCTCATAATAAGCGGCCAATACATCTTCGTGTCGTGGAACCAAGTCCAGGATCCTTTTCAGGTTCGCTTTTCAAAATTTCTCAGGTAACAAACGAGGAAACAAATGTTTTAAAGATTGAGTGCTGCATGGTTAGTGACAGAACAGGGGACTGGAAGCTGTATTTATGCAGTCTCTGAGATTTTTTTTTTTATGAGTCTCCTACATTCCATTTTTGGAACTCTGATCTGTTCTCATTTCCTGCCAGTCTCTGCTAAGGCACCCAGGACACGCACGCGCACACACACACACACACACACACACACACACACACACACACACACACACCACAGTATTTCACAATGAGAAGATCTATGTGAAGGTATGTTTCAGTACTGTGACTGGCATATCAATGCCACAGACTTCAGGGCCTAAATAATAGAAATTATATCTCAGAATTCTGAAGGCTGAGAAATCCAGGGTCAAGCAAGACACTTGCAGATACAGTGTCTGGAAAGTCTGCTTTCCGGTTTTCAGACTAGCTTTTCCTATCCCCACACGAAAGATGGGGAGATAGATGGGGAGTATCTTCTTTGAAGGGTAATAATCTAATTTATGAAGGTTCTACCTCATGACTTAATCACTCCAACCCTCCAGTGTCCTATCTCTAAATACCATCGCACTGGGGTTAAGGATCAATATAGGAATTTTGAGGGGATGTATCACTCAGTCCACATCTGACCATCTATTTCACGGGGTTTGAAGAAACTCAAATGAGCATTTCAGGGTGTTCATCTTGTTTTGTTATTTTATGTTTCATATATATGAGATAGAGATAGAGTTAGTGAGATAGATAGATAGATAGATAGATAGATAGATAGATAGATAGATAGATAACCTCACTATGTAGCTGGCCTGTAACTCACTATGTAGACTAGGCTAGCCTCTAACTCACAGAGATCTGCCTTTGACTCCTAGGTGCTGGGACTGAAGGTGTGTGCCACTGCACTTAGCTATTTTTTAATTTTAATTATCTGTATACAAGTGTGGCTGCTTATGAAGCCCAGAAGAAGGTGTTGAGTCATTTGGAGCTAGTTATAGGTAGTTGTGAGCCACTTGAGAGGGTGCTCTTCGAGAGCAATATGTACTCTTAATTGCTGAGCCACCTTTCTCTAACCCTGAAGGCTTGCTTTTGCCTATGAAAAGTTTTGTGGTGGTTTAAATAAAAAATGGCCCCCATAAGCCCATAGGAAGTGGCACATTACAAGGTATGGCCTTATTGGAGGGAGTGTGCCACTAGGGGCAGGCTTTGACATCTCAGATGCTCAAGCCATATCCAGTATGATATTCCTTCCTGCTGACTACAGATCCAGATATAGAACCCTCAGCTCCTTCTCCAGCACCATGTCTGACTGCATGCCACCATGCTTCCTATCATGATGATAATGGACTAAACCTCTGAAACTGTAAGCCAGCCCCAAATAAATGTTTTCCCTTATAAGAGTTGCCATGGTCATGTCTCTTCACAGCAATAGAAACTATAACTAAGACAAGTGCATATCCCACTAGAGGGAATTTGCCAGGTGACACATAACCAGTGTATCCAGTGGTGTGGTCATAAATGGGGCAGTGCGCTTCAACACAGGACCCAGAAACATACAGCAAAGGAATGCTTTGTTTGCGCATGTACTTGGTATGTGTATGATTGAGTGGAATCTCTGTGCACATGTGGGTATGTGTACACCATGCATGTATGTATGTATATATATATATATATATATATATATATATATATATATATATATAAGCAAGGAGTCAGTATTGGTTGTCTTCTATCAGTCTTGAGATGGCTACTCTTGGTTATCAACTTGACTATATCTGGAACGACAGTCCGGAAATGCAGGACACACCTGTGAGAGATTTTCTGCTTAGTTTGAAGTGAGTGAATCTGTTTCTAACCTGGACCTTTGAGGTAGGAAGACACACCTCTGATCTGGATCTTGAGGTGGGAAGACACACCTTAATATGGGCTACATCTTTTGCTGGTAGCCTATATAAGAACATAGAAGAATGAAGCTTCTGTTCTTTGCCTGCTTGCCCTTGCCTTGCTAGTACATCCATTCCTTCATTGGAGCATACTTCTTCAGGATTCTAGCACATACAGAAGACCAGCTGAGACACGCAGCCTTGTGGGACTGAGCAACTACTGATTCTTGGACTTTCTATTCACAACTAGCCATTGTTGGATTAGTTAGAGTGCAACCTGTAAGTCATTACAGTTATATGCTGGCCATTCCAAAAGGAAAATCCTGAAGTCATTGATAGTGAAGGAATACTGAACCTAAACTAACAAACTGCCACCCACAGACGTCTTCCTTCCTTCCTTCCTTCCTTCCTTCCTTCCTTCCTTCCTTCCTTCCTTCCTCCCCCCTCTCTCTCTCTACCTTTTTCTCTCATTTTTTTTCAAAACAGGGTTTCTCTCTGTAACAGTCCTGGTTATTCTGGAACTCACTCTGTAGACCAGGCTGGCCTTGAACTCACAGAGATCTGCCTGCCTCTGTCTCTTGAGTACTGGGATTAAAGGCATGTGCCACCACTGTCCAGTCTTGTTCATTTCTTCTGTTGTGAGGAGACATCCAGTGATTCCTGGGCATCCAAGGAAAGCCTGTTATGGATAGAAAAGAAAGCCAACATATAGAATTTGGAAACTGAGGATAGAAGAAAACAATTGTTTTTTTTAAAAATTAACTTGGTGGCCAGTGAGATGGCTCAGTGGATAAGAATGCTTGCTACAAAGCCTAAAGAACTGAGTTTGGTCCCTAGAACCCACATGATAAAAAAAAGAAAACCAATTTTTGCAAGTTCTGCACAGACCTCACATACAAAATAAATATACGTAAAAAAAATTTTAAAAAGAAAATTGTCATTGACCTTTTCAGGAGGCAAGACAGTATGCTTATAAGACAAATGGGCAATGATATAATCGTGTAAAGGGAAAAAAATAGCAAAGCAGAACTGAAACACTCAGAAGAAACCACTGTCTCAGAAGTGAGGGTGGTACCAAACAAATAAAACAAGGACTAAAGCAAGACCAGGGAGTGAGGAGTCAGCACAGGAAGTCCAGAGCCCCGAGTGACAGGTGTTCCAGAAAGAGAAGTGAGGAAACAGGGCAGGAAACCATCAGGCAGCAGTGAGCAATTCATTTCTGACAAGTAATGACCAGGCCTTTCCACAATGACAGGGGCTGTTGAGACCCAGGCCTGGTGGTGCACATGAGGAGCCCCAGCACTTGAGAGGCCAGGATGGAGGACCATGAGTTCAAGGCCTGCTTGGATTACACAGGAGACACCAAAATAAAGATTAAAAGATGAGCCAGGAAGTGGTGACACACATCTTTAATCCCAGCAGTCAGGAGGAAGCAGAGGCAGGTGGATCTCTGTAAGTTTGAGGCCAGCCTGATCTACAGAGTGAGTTCCAGGACAGCCAAGGCTACATAGAAAAAACCCTGTCTCAAAAAAAAAATCAAAATAAATAAATAAATAAATAAATAAATAAATAAATAAATAAATAAATGGGGCTGGAGAGATGGTGCAGAGGTTAAGAGCACTGGCTGCTCTTCCAGAGGACCTGGGTTTAATTTTCAGCAACCACATGGAGGCTCACAACCAGCTGTTAGCTCCAGTGCCAGGTGTCCAATGCCCTCTTCTGGCCTCTGTAGGCACCAGGCATGACATGATAAACAAGCATACACACAGTAAGATACCCATACACATAAAATTTTTAAAAAAGCACTTGGGAGGCAGAAGCAGGTAGATCTCTGTGAGTTGGAGGCCAGCCTGGTCTACAGAGGGAGTTCCAGGACAGCCAAGGCTACACAGAGAAACACTGCCTTGAAAAACCAATAAGTAAGCAAATAAATAAATAAATAAATAAATAAATAAATAAATAAATAAAACAAAAGTAAGAAAGAGCAGACCCTTTGGGTGATGGCTCAGTGTGTTATATTTATACTCATATAGAAGGTTGCATTTGCAAAATTCCAAAACTTTGTAGCTTTCCAAGAAAGAACCATATAGTTTGCATCCAAAGCCTATAACAAGGTGGCATCAATAGGTGAGCAGACCAGCAACCTGTACAGTTGCAGACTGGACAGTGGCCTTCTTAGTGAGGTGTCAGTCCACAACAGGGAAGAGAGATTTATAAGGTCACCTTGCAAGTACACCGGAAGAGGTCTAGGAGGGCTGGCTCAACCCAGACAAAGAGGGGCCCCTCAGGGAGAAGATGGTTTGTTTGGTCTGTTTTCTGTTGCTATCCTTGAATACCACACACTGAGTCATTTATAAAAAGTAGAATTTTATTCCACTTACAGTCCTCAAGTTGGAAAATTCAAGGTCATAGGCTGTGTCTGACAAGGGCCTCCTTACTGGTCCAGACTCTGCAGACTCGATGTAGGGAAATCATCTGGCAAGAGGGGCCACACACATCTAAGAACCAGCAGCAGCTGGCTTAGATAACAGACCCACACTAGGGATAATGGATCTATTCCTGCGCCAGTCACTACTGGATGGGGCCCCACAGTGAGTCCGTGGGACTAAATCCCCTATTCAAGGCCCATCTGATCCCACCTTTTGATTCTTCACTAGGGGGACTAAACTTCCGCAAGAGATTTCCCCCAGGGGACATTAATTCCTTGGCAAGCACACAGTAGGACGTGAAACCCACCCAGGAGGGAGACAAGGGTATCCCAGAGGGACACAGAAAAACTGAAAGGTGATGGGCATGCGCGAGGCATGTACAGCCATTGCCACAGAGATTGGCAAGAGAACAGAGGTGTGCTGGAAGATGTCCCAACCACCCCTTCTATTGTGCTGCTGTATATGAACAAGAGGCCCGGGACTGGGACGATGCTTTAGTGGGTCACATGCTCACCTTGTAACCACCTGAATCTGAGAACCTGTGTTTAAATCGCTGGTACACAGTTATAATCCCAGGGCCCAGAAGGTTAAACAGGCGGATCCGGGTGGAGCTCCTAGGCCAGCCAGCCTACGCTAAATGACTCACCGGAAGAGGTTGAGGGCTGCCGGCGAGTGGGTGTGGCCAGGCATAATGCCTAGGGCCTTACTACCACAAGGGGCAGAAAGTGGTTTGTTTTGTTTTGGATGCTGCTAGGGATTGAATGAAAGGGCCAGTGCATGCAAAGAAAGCACTCCACCACAGAACTGTATCCCCAGTTCCTCATTAAAAAATCAGAGTAAGGTGATAGGTAGAATTCAGCCAGGCACAGTCGAAAAAGAATAAATCATAATATGCAGCCCAGACTGGCTGCGAGCTCACTGTCCATGCTCCTGTCTGAGCCTCCGGTGGTGGGATTACAAATACGAGCCACCACACCCTGACTTTCGTTATTTGCAGAACAACGGCCTGCCTGAGATGCTCAGAGAAGGGATCTCTCCCCTCTGTGTCCGGCCCACTATGGGGTGAGAAAAAGAGAGGGATGCCTGGCAGAGGGCGGGCATGGGAAGCCAGGGTGCCCTCCGGGTGCGGCGCGGCGCTGCGCGGGGCGGGGCGGGGCGGGGCGGGGCGGGGCGGGAGGGGCGGGATTAGCAGCCACCACCTCTGTGCGCAGTGTCCTTCGCCGAGCAGCCAGCAACTGCGTGAGTGGGGCTACGGATGGGTGAGACCCCGACAGCGGGGAGACAAAAGGGAAACTGAGGTTGGCACTGAGCGGGAGGAACTCCTGAGAGAGTGTGCAGCTCCGGGTGGTTGGCAGCCTGGGGACAGCAGCCAAAGTCCTGCACCTCGGTGGGGACCCGGTAGGTTGCTGCTGGTGGCATCTGGGCGCAGGAGGGAGGGGGTCTCTGGCTGCTGGCAATCCTGCCTCCCTTGCAGGGGAACGCTGGGATCCGTTGGAAACTGAAGTTGTGCCAAGCAAGGTTCACACCGGCAATGTGTGGGAGACAGGACTTGCGCCTCGGTTCTGACGCCAAAGCCTCCTTCCCCTACACACA
Organism: Cricetiscus sungorus; assembly: GCA_030556225.1. Taxonomy (NCBI): domain Eukaryota; kingdom Metazoa; phylum Chordata; class Mammalia; order Rodentia; family Cricetidae; genus Cricetiscus; species Cricetiscus sungorus. The sequence continues at coordinate 19,126,190 of JANBXA010000031.1, read as the reverse complement.
TGGTGTGGCCGCCTCTCCTGCGCAGTGATGTGTGCACTCGGGCACTGCGTTTGCCCACCTGTGCCTGGCCGTGGCTGAACTGAGACCCGCTGGGGTTCAGAAACTCCTGACAGTGGATTCCTGAGGGGTGGGACAAACAGACATCAGGCTTGCTTTTTACTTTATCCTTCCGTTTTTCCCTGATTGGACTTTTCGGCTTCTTCTGTTCGCGGTCCCCTTGTTAGGGGTTGTGCAAGCAGCGCCTAAAAAGCCTGCTTTGTTTGAAAAAGTTGCCACTCGGCAACGCCATTTCCCAACACCTCACGCCTCAAGATGACCAGTTTGTGCCGGTCCTAACCGACCCGCTCCTGGCACTGTGGTTACTTTCACAACGAGAAAGGCTGGTAAAAGGTATAATGAGGATTTCCGGGTTCGCTAAGAATAAAAAGCCCTAAAACTCCTTGGGACAGCAATGGATGGCTGGAAGGAAAGCTCAGGGATGGGGAGGAGCTTCAGGCAGTGGAAGGAAGAGCGCTGGCTCCTTTCTGTTTCTGGGTCACAAGTTTCTCGGGAGGCCCCAGAGCAACAGGTGCCCCAGAGCCACTGGCCCTGTCCTAGCTTCACAGACTGGGACACTGATGCCCCTGAGTAGAAGGTCTGGGGTTGCCTAGCCAGAAGTGAAACACTGCGGAGGCTGCTGACTCCAGCCTCAGTGCCAGAGGGCTCAGGCATCCTATTTGGCTGTCCTACCGAGAGTTGGTGCTCCATGGAGTGATGATACCAAGGTTAGAGAGGGTGGAGCTGGTGGGCCGAGACCTTTCTGACACTGGGAAGAGAGTAGTGTCAGCCTGTGGGCGTGATCCTTGCCCAGGGCGCAACATTCCAAGCAGAGCTATCTCAGAGTGGCTGTGTGTCCTTGTGGCTTTTAGGGACACAGACCTGGAATGGTCTACAATCTCTTGGGCCTCAGTTTCTTCACCTGGAAAGTGGTACTATGAGCCCCCACTGGGTACTGAGCAGGTTGTGTGGATCAAAGAGAGGTGGCTGACCCCTGCTTTATGGCCACTGTGAGGAATACAGACCTTTGACAGGATAAAGGAAGAGCCCTGGGCTCTTGAGTGATGACTTGAGCGATGACATGAGTGATGACTTGGTTCCTTCCCAGGAGTTCTGGAGTAATGAAAGTGGAGAAGGCTTACAACCATGGTCTGTTCTCGATTGTCCTCTGTCCAAGGTGTTCTTCAGAAGTGGAGAGGTGGCTATCTCCTCCCCAAGAGGAAGAAATTGACAGCCACAGACATGTGTGGAGTTTTCTGGGGAGATCTTGGTGTCCTGTCTCCCCCCACCCCGTCTTCCTTCCTGGAACATCCCAAGGCTCCCTAGCAAGCTGATGACAGGGTGAAGCTTTGGATGTTTTATGTCCTCTGGAAGAGACTGAAATAAAGGGTTGAGCAGACCCTCTGTCCACTCTGAGTGTTCCTGCCCTGGTCCTCTATACCCTCTAGCACTTCACCATGGGCAGATCTCCTACCCAGCTCAGCCTAGCCCAGGGTGACTCAGCTTCGTGGGCCCCACCCGTCTGCCACCCCTCCAGGCGGGTGACTCAGGAACTGGGCAGTCTCCAAGAGGCCCCTGGAAGGTCCCTGGCCCAAATTTCTCCTGCAGCTTCAAGAGGGGTGGGCGACTGCCCTGTTTTGTGACCTTGGATGGGAATGGGGGTCCTCTCGATCTCAGCGCAGCAGAGTATAAACACTGCCTGGCCTTTTGGGGACAGTTAAAGGGTGGGAGCAGGAGACCAGGGTTCAGTGTTCAGTGTTCTGTCCCCAGATCTTGTCCTCATGGTATGTCCTTGGGATAGCCACCGCCCTTTTCTATATAATGGACAAATAATGGGAGACTTGACGGACTCTGAAACCCATCAATAGAGACACTGGCTGATCCTGTTTGGGGACTTCCTGGGTACAGAGTATGGACCTGCCTTCGTCCCCTACTCCCACTGGGCGCTGTGACAGGAGCACTTTTGCCTGCAGAGAGAGAGAAAGGAAGGGAGAGGTGCTGCTGCAGGGGTGGGGTGGGATGGGGTGGGGTGTTAAGGCTGGCAAACCTATAAGGTGGGGCAGGCAGGGTATCAGGAAGGAAGCCAACTACACAGACTCTGACTTGGTAGGAAATGTTCATAGAAGGCGCTGGGGGACCTAAGGGGGGTTCCTGATTGTGGGGTTGGGCAGGGCTGGCTTGGAACAAGGAGTGACTGCCAGCAGGAGTTGATTTCTTTATGGGAGAGGGACATGTTTGGAACTTGGTGTTGGCCGGGCAGATTGACAGTTTAAATTTGGGGAGTTTCACCCCAGCTAATGAGACATGCTGCTGCTGCTGCTGGTGGTACTTGCCTGTAGTCTAACTAAGCGATTGGGAAGTTGAGGCAGGAGGACTACTGTCAGTCTGAGGGTAGTCTGGGCTACACAGTATCTTCGTACACCTAAAAAGAGAGTCCCTGGCTTGGATCCCTGGCACTTATAAACAATGAACAAATGAAAGTCCCTGAAGCTTGATGGGGGGACTGCTTGAGACTCCCCCCGCCCGTTGTTGGGCACAGTACTAGCTACTCTTCTGTTGCTGTGATAAAACACCATCTCCAAGGCAAGTTATTTGGCTTCTAAGAGTGGTAAGAGTCCATCCTGGTGGGGTGGGGTGGCACGGCAGCAGGCTGGCATGGTGGAAGGAGCAGGAAGCTGAGGGCTCACATCATCGAACGCAAGCACGGGGCAGAGAAAACACACTGAAGTAGGAGAGGCTTTGGGTGATGTACTTCCTCCAGCAAGGCCACATCTCTGAAGCCTCCCCAAATAGCACCACCAACGGGAGCCAAATATTCAAATATCTAAGCCTATGAGGGTATTCTCATTAAAACCACTTCAGTCTACCTACCACTGAGCTGTATCTCCAGCTAGAAGTGTCTACCCCCCCCCCCTGTGTGTGTGTGTGTGTGTGTGTGTGTGTGTGTGTGTGTGTGTGTGTGTGTGACACATGTTTGTGTATGGGAGTGAGGCCAGAGGTTGACAATGTCTTCCTCAATAGCTGTACACTTGATTTGTTGAGGTACAATCTTTTGCTGAACATAGAGGTTGCCAATTCCAGCAAGTCTGGCTGCCTTGTTCTGGGGATCCTATCTCTACTTCCACAGCACTGGAATTATGGGTAGATCACCATACCCAGAATTCATATGGCTATCAGGGATCTAGACTCCACTTTTCACACTTGCACAGCAAATGCTTGATCGACTGAAACATTTCCCCAGCATGGCTTATTTAATGCAAGCAGACACCCCTGATTCTCCAGCTACTGTCAGTGTTGAATGTTCTTGGGAACCATTTTTTGATGGGGAAACTGAGTCTGAATCAGGGTACCAACTGCTTAGTACTCCCATAGCAAGCAGAGGCAGAGTGGACCCTGGATGTTCACAGTGGGGCTCTCATTTTCTAGCTCACAGGGTCTTGACTCTAGCCTAGAGATTGGCTGCAGAGGGCCTGAGACCAGCAGGAAGACATGGACCAAGCCATAAACTTTTTCTTAAGCGTTCATGTGAGCATAGCTTTGTGAGCAGGGCAGAGCCTGGCCTAGAGTGCCAGGGTATGAATGTGGAGTGGACTCTGCACTCCTGTCTCTCCCATCAGGAACAGGTGGGCACCTGATCCTGGAGTACAGGACTTCGGAGATGCTGAAGGCAATGCTTTAGAACTTCTCTCATCTGCCCTGTGTTCTCTTTCAGATCGTTCCAGAACAGCAGTTGCAGTAGCTATGACTCCATCCTGGGTGCCTGCCGTGGGTCTCACTCTTGTACCCAGCCTGGGGGGCTTCATGGGCTCCTACTTTGTGCGTGGTGAGGGCCTCCGCTGGTATGCTACACTCCGGAAACCTTCCTGGCATCCACCTCGCTGGACACTGGCTCCTATCTGGGGCACGCTGTATTCGGCCATGGGGTAGGTGGTTGCAGGCACCACCTTGCAGTGTCCTGTTCCTCATGGAATCAGGGTAGGCATTGAGCACCCAAGCAGAGGGAGGCCCCAGCACAGAGTAGCATCATTTCCCTCTTGGGAAAGGAAGGGTGGCAAGGCTGCCAACCTACCTATTGCAAGATTGAACTTTTTCCTGCTTGCCTCTGGGAACCCCGCCTGGTTTCACACTGCTGAGGCTGCCCCATGTATAAAGGTCAGTGTGGACAACAGCAACTCATGCCAAGAAAAACAGGTGGCAGCTACATCCTTTGGTTTGCCTGTGCAACACCAGAGCCTGGTGTGGTTCATTCCCAGAAGCCCTGTGCAGTCATTGCCTCATGGCCCCAAGAGCCTGCATGACCAAGCTGCCACTTGCTTGTCGCCTTACCTCCAGCCTTCATCCTGTAACCACACACTGACTCAGGGTCTCAATTCAAATCTCCACAGCAATCTTAGAAGAAACCAAGGTCCAGAGAGGGCAAACAGCATCCCTGAGATCACACAGCAGTCAGTGGCAGGGCATACTTGAGCTATCACTGAGTGGTCTTGGGAGGGTAGCACTCTTGGCCTTGGCCTTGCCCTGTGACCTATTGTCTGTTTCAGGTATGGCTCCTACATGATCTGGAAAGAGCTGGGAGGCTTCACAGAAGAGGCTGTGGTTCCCTTGGGTCTCTACACTGGTCAGCTGGCTCTGAACTGGGCATGGCCGCCCATCTTCTTTGGTGCCCGGCAGATGGGCTGGGTAAGTATGGGTCATTGGTGATAGCCCTGGAAGAGCAGGTAAAATTCAATCCCAGGTGGCGGGGGAGGCCTGTGGCTTGTAGCCCCTTTAGAAGTTCCATGAGTCAGGTGCAGTGGGGTCCCTGGAGTCCCAGCTCTCTGGAGTTGAAGTGAGAGGATCAGTTGAGCCCAGGAAAGGGGTAGGCCAGCCTAGGTGGCAGTGACCTGTGTACTAACACGGCCTCAATCCATCTTTCCTCCATGAAGAAAGTTCGGAAGGCCAGTTTGAAGTGGGTGGGGCTGTGATCTTAGGTATAGAAGCCATGATGTGAGCATTACATCTGGGGCTGTGCATGCTGACATGGGGACAAAACTTCTTAAAAATGTTCTTGTTCAGGATTTGTGATACATGCCTAGCAGAGGCTAGAGGATTGCTTTAAGTCTGGCAACCTGGTTTACAAAGCTAATTCAATGTCAGCTAAGACCACATAGTGAGACCATCTTGGAAAAAGTTATTGCTGAGCTGGGGTGTGCACACTACAGCAGCTTAACCCCTCACACTGGCCTATTGCATCAACACTTGACAATGTTGTATCTTCAGGTCTGAGGCCTTCCAGTTGCTGCTTTACTCGTCAACAGCCTTGGGGCTGTCTCCATACATGGCACAGTTAGGCAGGGGCTTGCAGACAAGGAAGCTGAGGCTGAGAACAGAAAGCAGATGAGCCATCACACCTCAGGGGTGCACTAGGGCTAATTGAGACTTTCAACTTCTAGATCCTGCAGGGCCTTAGTTCCCCCCACTTTCTGTCTCTGCAGGCCTTGGCAGACCTTCTACTTGTCAGTGGGGTAGCAACAGCCACAACCCTAGCCTGGCACCGAGTGAGCCCGCCAGCTGCCCGCCTGCTCTACCCCTACCTGGCCTGGCTGGCCTTTGCCACCATGCTCAACTACTATGTGTGGCGTGATAACCCTGGCCAGAGAGGTGGCTCACGGTTCCCAGAGTGATCGCACCCTGTCCATCAGGATACAGCACTGCCAGCCAGGCACCATGGATGGTGGCCATCATGCTTTCATGACCATTGGGCCTGCTGGTCTACCTGGGTCTTGGCCCAGGGAACCACCAGACTGGTCAAGGTGGTCAGTGCCAAGTCCCATCCAGGGACAGTCGTACCTGCCTTTCTGCACTGCTCCAGGCATGCCCTATGGACATGGGGCTTTTAAAGCTAAATAAAGTCTTTAAACTTCATGTGTAGCAGACTGTGTACATAGGGGAACACCTGGTCTGTGGGACAGCAGAGGCTATGGCCACGCAGAACGGCTCTGCTGCTGAGGCTGGGCCTGTCTGGGCTGTATCACCCAGCTCTTACACCTAGGGTAGCTCTCACTTACAGCCACCTGGCAGAAGAGGGTGTTGAGTCCTAGGACCAGCAGACAGAGTCATCTTGCCGGTCCACACCAGGAACTGTCACCTACCCATACCCAGGGCTCCATTTGGGAGACCTATAACCTCTTCAGGCAGAAGTTGGGAGACAGGACAAGGTCCTTTCGCAAGGCAGTGCCTCAGCCCCTCTCATGGGTATATATGGTCCCCGCAGGGCACTGTGCCAGACACTTTTAGGGACAATGTCCCTGAGATGAAGGGGCTCCTTGGCAGTGCTTTCATTGTCATGCATGCAGGTCATACAGCCCCAGCAGTGCTCCACAGCAAGGTACCTGCCAGCCACAAAGCAATTCTGCTCAAATGGGGGTCATCTGCCACCTACATAGGTGCTTCCTCTGTCCACAAGAGGTACCCTCTCTTCTATGCTGTCATCAGCTGTCACCACAGTAGCTCTCTGCACCCTTTAATAAGGACTGCATCTACTGGTTTAAATCACTCTCTGATCTGTATTCCTTCCTGCAGTAGAGGCCTCAAAACTTCTCGCTTATGTCCCCTGCCACCTGACGAGAGGGGGCCTGGTGGGAAGCCAAGCCGATGTAGGATAAGAGAGGCTGGCAGACTTCGGTTTGTGGTTAGCAACTGGCATCTCCCTGGAGCCTGAGCAAGGCCTCCAGAGTTCCTGTTTCCTTCATCTGCAGCACTGTTGTGGCTGCCTGGGCTTCCTAGCCAACTTCACATGCCATTAATCAGAGTGCTCAGGGTGTGGATGTCTCTACAGCTGGTTGATGGTCAAGCCTGAGTGTTGCTGTGCCAACTGGAGCATTTGGGGAGAGAACCCTTTTGCTTTAGAAAATTCTTAAATTATATTTTTGTGTGTACATACATGCCTGCATGCCTACACACATGTACCATGGTATACACATGGAGGCCAGAAGACAAACTGTGGGAGTTGGTTCTTTCCATCATGTAGGTCCTAGAGAGGTCTTCAGGCTTGGCAACAGGTGCTTTTACCTGGCTGGTCCTCTATTCAATGCCATCTCTGTAAGACTGCTCAACAACTGTTCTGGCATCTCAAGCATTTGTCCTTAAGGGCAGATGACACCTTGTAGGGTGGCTTCTCAGAAGCAGTGTGCCCTTGGATCTGGGCTCAGTCTTATTCTTGGGACAGCTCTGACTTATGCATTTTAATGTGGTGCCACTCAGTAGGGCCTGTGTCCTTCACTAGTCCCCATACCCTCTTGACCGTCCATGAGTTTGGGCCTCTCATTCCCATCCCAGAACAAGTAGACAACACAGAGAAAAATGCCATTTTCCAAGACCACCAGTTGGGGCCAAGCCTCAGGACCCATGAACCCCAAAACTCCCAAGGATCAGAAGTGAAGACAGCACAAGTCACAGCTTTTCTACAGCTTGGAACTGGGACTATCACTAGATGTCAAACTGGGTTAGGGAGCCTGGAGGTCTGTTGGCTTTCTCTGTCTTCTCCCATTTCTCAAAAGCACACATGGTGACATGTTGGGCTCTGCCCATACCGTGGGGAAAACACCTGCCATACCAGTCCAGGCCTCTAAGGCCCCAAAGAGAAAAGACCAGGTAAAAAGGAGGCATATTTTATTGCAGTAAAAAAGGGCAGGGAGGCCAGCAGCTTTTCAGAGACAAAACCACAAGTGTCTGTCCTACCCCCGGCAGTGGCTAGACCCAATACAGATGGTCAGACTCACTAGTAGGTGGGCCACATGCCCAGAGACAGGCAGGAAGAACCATACCCAGTCATGCTAAGAGGGTCACTTTTATCTTCAAAAGTCCAACAGCTACCACAGTGCTCCACCCTCCTGAGCAGCAGATCACCCTGGAAGCAGCTCCCAGCCACTCTAACCAGACCCACTTACTAGTGGGCTGGAGCCAGGCGCCCAGCACTTAGAGAAACAATGGCAACTGACTTCAAATTCCAGCATTCCAGCAACAAAATTTAAGAACCAGATTTTACATTTTCTTTCTGTAGGTTAACACACCCACAGCCTCCATCTCTCTCAACATTTTGACTCTAGGCAGCCTGACTTGCACATGAAGTTCTCCCCAGAGCCATAGCCATGTTAGCAGCCTCGGCATTTCCACTGTCACCTCTGCCCGGACTCTGCCAGGGAGCCTCACAACACCAGAGTCCCCTGAGTACCTCAAGAGGACAGTGCAACTCAGTGAAATGCCAGCTTGCAGGGCAGAGACCATGGGGCTCTAACAGTCCAGCTTCCCAGAAGGGAAACATCAAGGGCAGGCATGGCTGGGAAGTTTGCTGGTGGAGGATGCCTAGGTATAAGGCTGGGTTGGCAAATGTTTTCCCCTAGCTGTTCTGGGGCCAGTGTTACAACACAGGGTGCTGACACCAGGATTACACCAGCCATGGGAAAGACTCTCTGGCCCTGCTGGATACAGGGTTCCCAAACACTTCCCTGGGGAACCCTGTTTCTAGGGGAACACCTCTTCCTCTGTACAAACTCTCTGGATGCCAGGAGTAAAAGCCCTTGGCTGAGCTGGAGGCTCCTCAGAGGACAGAGAGTGTTAGAAGGTGTGCAGAGTGTCTGGGGCAGTACCCAGCCTTGGGTACACCACTTAACTGTTCAGCTCTGCCACACGGTGTGGACCTGATGTCCTACATATGACGCAGGAACATGGCTCAGGAGGGCAGAGCCTAACTTAGGCCAAGGGGAGGGGGCGGACGAGAGGGGAGGAGGGAGAAGGCTGGGACTTGGGAACCAGCTATGAGCACAGGCAGGAGGGCTTTGTGCACCTAGATGATGCGGGTGACGTGACAGCCGTTGGTCTCGTCCAGAAACAAGGTGCTGAAGACATCATTAAAGAATGTGGGGTGGTATCTGCAGGCTCGCTCACAGTCAGGGTTAAAGTTCACCTCCAGGATCTGAGGCTGCATCACCCGCTTTCCTGGTGGCAAAACCGAGAGGTAGGAAGACTGTGATGGCAGCAAGGTCAGGGTACACATCTGTCTTGGGAAAACTGTGGCATGGGGACTGTGAAGTGGGGCACAGACTTAGGCCCCAGTTCTCCGTGTGTGGGTACAGGGTGTGGTTTAGAATATGGATTTCCTGGCTCGACACCTGTTCCCTAGAGAAAGACTTGAGCTGCCCCTAACCTCAGTATTCTTAGGGCAGAGAGGACACATGGCTTCAAGCTTCAATGACCAGTTTGGTCAGAGGGAGCAGCATGCAGGGCTGGGAGGGCGGCTCCAGCTCTCCTGTCCTATGAGCTCTTGGGGCCACCCTGCCCTTGCACTCTGATGCAGGTGTTCCCTTTATCAGTGGACCAGGCCAGGATACCCAAGCTGGACCACCTGAGAAGCCGTTCTGAGAAAAGACAGCCACGGGGCTGGAGAGATGGGTCAGCAGTTAAGAGTACCTGATGTTTTTGCAGAAGACCTGGATTCAGTTTCTAGAATCTGAATGGTGGTCCCCAGGGATCCTGTATCCTCTGACCCCTGGGGATACCAGGCAGGCACACAGTGCACACAAGCATGCAACCCAAACCCCACGCATTCCTGGGTGCTGCTGGCAGGGCTGGGCTTAGGTGGAGTGGGTGGAGGTTTTGGCATGGAGAGCCCCCTTACCATCAGGATGGCTATCCCATTTGAGCATGAGGTCAACAGCATATACAGCCCGAGATGAGGGGTAGTCGCAGAGTCCCATGGGCGGTGGCTTGGCACATGCCACTTGGAACAGTTCTGTGAAGGCCTTGAAGATCTCAGCCTGGGGACAGAGAATGCTCCATCACAGGATGTACTCAGCCCTGACTTTGGGACTAACAAAGTCCACTATCCTTGCCTGAGCCCCCTCATCCAGGTTATCCAGCCTATATTCTTTATGTCTCTAGACTTGGTGAGACAGCCATGTCGGCCTGTCCCTACACTCCTGGAGTCCATTTCTGCTTTGCATTAAGAAAGGGACCCAGAGCTTCATGCACTCTAGATAAGCACTCATCACCAAGCCATGCCCCAATGCAGGACTCTATCTCAGGCACATTTACTGATTTCCTATTCTATGACTAGGCCCCCTGCCCTTCCCTGTGGCCCCAAGGGCTTGGATTTCTGGAGCTGGTGGAGACTATTGGTCTTGGGCTGCCTCAGGATGCCCCAAATTTCCTCCCTCCTGCTGAGGAACATGCTAAAGAACTTCCAAAGCACTGTACACAGGTCCAGCGTACACAGGCCCGAATGGCCCAGCCATCTCTACCTCACTGAGAGGGTGATTCCGCTATCTATAAGGAAAGGGAGTGGCTTTCACAGCCCCAGCCTGGCAGAGCCCAAGACTCACTTGGACACCACTCCAAGGAAACTCTGGGTACTGCTTCTCGAACTGAGGGATGAACTCATCATAGTGCACCTGCAACAGATGAGAGCCAGTTACGGAGGCTGCAGCCGTCTCTAGGCTGAAGCAGGACATCAGTTTCAGAGGACAGGGTTTAGTCCAGCTCTGGCCCTCAGGATACACATGAGGCCAGGAGACCAAGGTTAGGCACCAGGCAGGCAGAATAACTGCTCTGAGCTCCAGTTAATTCTATGAAAAGATGACACTCTCTGCTCAGGCCACTGACTTTGCAGGGCTGCTGAGTTCCATCGAGGAACAGAGGGTGAGGGGCTCAAGAGTCTGTCAGGCACGGCTGTCATAGCCAGCTCAGCTCAGCCCACTGGCAGCAGAGCCCAGCCTCATTCTTCAGGGTCCCCCTTCTGAAGCACCCTAGGACAAGATCTCTAGACCAAGAGTGCACCCCAAACATCTGAATGAAGAGTCTCAGATTTCTCCCCAGGACAAGCCAGCATGTCCCTGCACAAAGGGCTTCTCAGGTAACACAATCATGAGGCAGAGGTAAAGAGCCCAGCGTCCTCAGGGCTGGCTTCCAACAGTGCCTTCATGGGCAATCTGGGTCCTGGCTTTCAACCCAAACAAAGGCAAAAGGGCCAGGAAACAACAGGGCCAGTTAGGGTCGAGTCAGCACAGGCATTCTGCTGTGGCAGCTCCTTTTTCACAAACCCACTTAGAAGATGGGTGGCCAGGCATGGAGGCACCTGAGAGCCGTTTGCAGTGAGACCCTGGTTACTATGAATCCACCAGCCTCTGAACCCAGGACTCACATGTGATTCTGAGGCAGGGAAACTGAGAGTTCAAGGCCAGCCCAGGATACATGAGACCATGTCTCAAAAACACCAAAAAACCAAGTAACTGGAAATAAATACAAAAGAATCAAGGTGTGTCTGCAAAAGAAAATCACATATTCCAGGAAGGGAGGGAATTGAGGTTCAGTACAGGGTTTCCCGGTCTCCTGTCGGACAGGGTCAGGGGCTATGAGGTTACACTCCTTAGCCAGTCACCAGGTCAGAGAGGTCCCAGATGTAACAAATCCAGCAGTCTATCTCCCTTTCTTCCCCACACTCAGAGTTAGGAGCTGGTGTCAACACCCTACTGTCCCAGGCACACTCCTGCCTACTCTGTCTGCCCCAATGCCTTCAGCCTTGGCATGCCGATGGCACCGTCTCCCCATTGTGCCCGCTGTGTGGCAGGCAGAGCCCTTGGAGACCTCACTCCACTGACTAGTCTCAGGACCAGGAGACCCTGCTCCTCCATCTTCTGCTCCGGGTGCTCTTTAGCACCGTGCGAAAGAGAGGACACAGGACCTGACTGTGATAGCCAGAACCGAGACTTGCTCTTGGGCCCTACCTGCTTCAGCACCACATCCGGGTCATAGTTCATGACGGTGAAATGCTTCTCATAGTCGTCTAGGTCATTGAGTGCAAAAGGCCTGTGAAACAAGTGGACAGATAAGCTCCCTGGAGAGCAGCTACACACTGCTGGCTAGGGCACAGTACATTGCTCCCCTTGTCTGTGGGCTGGGACAGCCTCTCAGCCCAAGTTGAGAGTCAAGACCAGGAGTGTGCTGTGGAGATTCACTGTAAGCCACATATGTCATCATGACTCTGTGTTAATGTCCAGCTCACCGGAGTGTCACATTCATTATAGCAATGAAGTCCCTGAACACTTGAGAAGCTGTGGGCTACTTGATGTGGTGGATGGAGTCCAGTGCAAGCTCTCAGGTGCATAGTGAAGGAGGGGTTTCCTTGTCTAGCTCCTTCCCCACCCTGCCCCCAGCACCTTGGCCCTTGCCTGTCCCACTTACCTATTGGAGAAGCGCAGCCAGAACACGTCATACACAAACAAGCTCAGTGGCTTCACTGAGCGCAGCAGTACAACATAGCGGATGTCAAACTTGACGTTCCCCACATCTTCTCGAAGAAACAAGACTGGACTTTCAATGTACTTGGACACAACCTGGAGGACAGATGTGCACTTTGCCAGTAGCTCCCACCTCACCCGGGCACTCCTGCACTCGGAGTTCCATGATGGGGGAGTGTCCCTCACCTATGTCCACAGGAGTCTGCACACAACATCAACATGGCCAGCCACGGCCGTCCTCTGTTTCCGCATTGTCAAACTCTAGCTAAGGCACAGCAAATTCTTTATGTTCATCCCTACTTTAAAAGACGTATTTATTTTTCTGTGTAAGAGTGCTTGTTTGGATGTATGTGTGTGTAGCACACACAAGCAGCATCCAGAGGCCAGGAGACTGTTAGATGTTCGGAACTGGTGTTACAGACAGCTGTGAGCCACTTTGTGAGTTCTGGGAACAAAACCTGGGTCTTCTGCTAGAGTAGCATGTGTTCTTAGCCATCTTTCTTGCTCCATCTTTCTAATCCCTACCCTTCTATTTAAAGAAAAAAACCATCCCATTAAGTTTCAGCGTGTGTGTGTGTGTGTGTGTGTGTGTGTGTGTGTGTGTTAGAGCCCAACCTTGGCTACCATTCCTCAAGTGTTATCTATATTGATATTTATTTATTTATTTATTTATTTATTTATTTATTTATTTATTTATTATTTTTATTTTATAATGCTTTGTTTTTTCCAGACACGGTTTCTTTGTGGCTTTGGAGCCTGTCCTGGAACCAGCTCTGTAGACCAAGCTAGTCTTGAACTCGCAGAGATCTGCCTTCCTCTGCCTCCTCAGAGCTGAATCAAAGGTGTGCGCTACCACCACCTGGCCCACATTGATACCTTTTTTTTTTTAAAGACAGGGTCTCTCCTTGGCCTAGAGTATGACAAGCAGGCTAGACTGACCATGCTTGGCTCTTTTTGAGCTCCGTCCCATTTCCGGTTCTTTACCCACTGAGCCATCTTCTTAGCCCTAGTATCCAGGTTTTAAAAGGAGTAATTCTCACCAATAATTCCATTCACTCCCACCTACTGCCTCAAGTCTCCACAATGACAAAGTTCATTTCCTTCCAGCTTGTGAGATGAATGTGTCCCACCACTGTAGCCATGGCCCAAGAAAACCTTGCGTCTGAGGCAGCTCTCTCTCCCACACAGTAACTGGGTGGCTCATCCCTATAGGATCACTACCAGACCCAGGGTTTCCATGGGTGATCAGCTGCCTTGGCATGTTCTGAACCCCACAAGCTGGGCGACCCTGAGTCATGGCCAACTCTTCCAATCTTGGACCCAACCCGAGGTCTACTCTCTTTGGTGTCTCTGCCTGTGCTTGGAGCAACTAGGTAGGGGGAGCTGTAAACCCACCTTGGGGGTGCTCTCTCGGTGCCGAATGATGCTGTGCAGGTTGTTGGTAACATGAGTGTCCAGGCTGCGGGCCAGGTTCCAGGGCTTGCAGATCCAGTGGTTGTCTTCACCCCTGGGGGAGGTATTAGTTGAGCCATATCTACTTTTTAGATAATGTGTCCCACAGATGTAGAGGTAGACTGGCTAGCTAATGTCTCTTAGGAAGCCCAGTGGTGTCACAGAGCACTGGAGTAATCAGCAGTTTGTTGGAAACTAAGAAATGGAATTGGGTGAAGCTGCACTCTCCACTCCCACCCCTACCCACACAGAAGCAACAAGAGAGGTAGTAGGTTAAGGATGGGGATAAGGATGGAGCAGATCTGCAGCATTATAACAGAAGTGCCCAGGAGTGCCAGCCCTGTCTTGAGTCTAGCGAACTTACCGTCTCTCCCGGTGTTGAAAATAGCTGACAAACTGGGGCAGCTCAGTGCGCAGGTTGAAGGTTCGGGGCAGCCAAGGGGGACCCTCAGGACCCCCAGCCCGGCGAGCAATGGAGGCCAGGCAGTCCTTTACGGTCAGCAGGTTCTCACAGGGGAATTGGTTGAGTAGCACCTGTGGCCTCTCCTGGCTGAGCGCCCTGTGGGTGGAGGCGGGTATGGCCAACTCAGAGGTCAGCTTAGTGCCCCCAAGAGGGGTGTGGGGAGTTAAGAGGAAGGCTTGAGGTCCTGGGGAGAGTGGCAGGCAGTCAGAGACACCGGGTACCAGGCTCTGCGGGCTGCAAGGTACCTACCTGTAGTCCTTGAAGTGTGAGAAGTGGTAGAGGATGTCGGCGTCAGCCTCGCTTTCAGTGAAGACGAAACGTGGGTGGGTGAGGTGGCCGAGCACCTGCTGCATGTCGGAGTGGACTCTGTGGAGAGACCTGAGTGAGCAGCGGCCCAACTGCAGGCTGGAGCTCCAGCCCACCCTGGCTCTGTGTCAGCAAGTCCCTGAGAATCCCTGGTGTTGGCAGTCTGGGTCTAGTCCCCTGCCCAGATGTAGAAAGAACTTATGCCCCCAGGGTCCCCATAGAAGATAAGACCATAGAGCCTGCTTTACATCTGCCATCAAGACAACAGGATGGCTTAAGTGTCCCATAGACACTGGTTTCTTAGGAAAATGGGATATGAGGCAGGCCAGCATAGGAAGAGCTTGGTATCCTGGGACTTGGCTTGGCCCCGGCTACATTCCCCTACTCTGAACAATGGCTGATGGAGCAAATTTCTCCTCCCCATAATGACACCAAACCTGGATAGTTTCTATCCAGAAATACATCCTGGGAGGGTCAATCTGGCCTGAATGGGTTTAGGGCACATGGGCAATAAGCCAAAACTTTCCTCAACTTTTAGGTAGACTCTTTCATTTACCACTGTATGCCCACCCATGATTTGGCAACATGTAAATCAAGGTTGGATGCATTATGGGAACAGACATGCACATTGAGGAAAGAATAATCTAAGCCTCTTAGTCAAAATGGAGAAGCTGGGCAGTGGTGGTCCACATCTCTAATTCCAGCTCTCAGAGGCAGAGGTAGGCTGATCTAAATTCAAGGCCAGTTTGGTGTATAGATCAGGTTCTAGGACAATCAGGGTCAGACAGAGAAACCCTGTCTCAAAACCAAAAACAAAACAAAAAAAACCCCCAAAAAACAACAACAACAACAAAAAAAAACAAAAACAAAAACAATAAAAAACAAAGGGAGACAATACAAGTTATACCCCTAGAAACTTTCTCTTGAACCCCAAATAATAACTGGGACCCTTGAGTATCTTTAGTCTGTGGCCCATTCCAGTATGTTCCTTTCTAATCTCTACTTTCAATTTGTTTTAAATGTTTCCTTGATACTCTATAGCCTCTGTGAACTTCCCTTCTTATATTTATTTATTTGTGCATGTACAGAGGTCAGAAAACAACCTGTGATAGGGAGTTGGTTCTCTCCCTCTACCATTTGGGTCCCAAGAATTGATTTTAGGTTGACAGACATGGAAGCAGGTGTCTTTACCGGCCAAGCTTTCTCACTGACCTCTGACCTCTTCTCACTGACGTCTTGAATAAGAGGTAAAAACCTGGAAACACCTCAGTTGCTGCCATTAGACAGATAGCACCAACCTCCCAATCTCCCTTGATCTCAGCCCGTGAGGAGAGCTCGTGTCCCCAGAGGGCTCTCCTGAATCTGCAGGCTTCCTGTGGGTGTGTTGTTAAGACAAGTGTCTGGGAACAGGTCGTACGCCATACTTCAACCCAGCACAGAAGTGAGGATGGGGCCCACAGGTGGCTGTATTTCTGAAGGAACAGAGTGTGAAGGCAACGAGGACACAGTTATAAGGGTGACGTCGGTGGCAGCTGGGGGAGGATGCTGCAGTGGGAGGGCTCAAAGTGAGACACTAGCTTTCTGAGATGGGGCTGGCACCCGGCAGGTAAACCAGCCTGAGCCAGGAGAGCAGTGTGAAGGATGGCCCCAAGGGTCACTCTGACTGGGTCCCTTATCTAGTCCATTCCAGAGAGGGTAGAGCTGTGGTAGGAGTGGGGTTCACAGCCACATCTGTGTCTCAGGACACCCCCTTTGCTTGGGCTCTGGCTCTGGCTTCAGGCAAGGAGGGGAGGACCCAGTATAGAGAGGCCATCTTTAGGACCTGGCAGAAGTGGCAGAATGGAGTTCACTAGCTGAACCAACTTTAAGCAGCCATGGTTATGGCATTGGGGCCTGGAGTGAGGGCTCCCAGGAAGGCAGAGGCCCTGTTCAGTTAGCACTAGCTGGGCTCTGATCTGTATCCAGGCCCTGTGGTATGAAGTACAGTGGTGTCTTCTCCCCATCACTGCTCTTACCCTCAGACTCCTTGGACAGGATCTCCTGAAAGTTGGCGTGCCTTTGACACGGGGCTTCTCTTTGTAACAGCCCTGGCTGTCCTGGAAGTCACTCTGTAGACCAAGCTGGCCTTGAACTCACAGAGATCCGACTGCCTCTGCCTCCCAAGTGCTGGGATTAAAAGTGTGCACTACCACTGTCTGGCAACCTTTTTCTTTTTTTGAGATAGGGTTCCACTCTGTAGCCTAGCAAGGCCAGGAACTTGTGGTAATCCTCCTGCTTCCATCTCTCATGTTGAGATTATAGGAATGTGCCACTGTGCCTGGCCTTTTCTAATTTCTCAAGGCAAACTCAACAGCTGCCTCTCTGGGCAAGCCCACCTGCCCTCTCACTTTCCTCAGTGGTTCTCAGAACTCCATATCCAGTACCATCACCAACACGCCTGGATTCCAAGGCCTGTCTGGGCCACTGACTTGCTCTGGGACGTGGGAATGGCAGTGATTAAAGATAACTCTCAGTGAGAGCACAGAACAAGGGCTATGTACCTGAAGATGTGGCCCTGGGGACGTGCCACTGGGCTAATGGTGAGCGGCAGTTTCTCCTTGTTTTCCTCCAAAATGGCCTAGAATCAGAGGCAGAAACAGACTTCAATGAAGGCAGAAGATGACGAGTTTCCCCAGCCCTACAGGTCAGGCCACACCCTTCACATCCTTAACTCTGAGAGGCAGCCCTAACTTGAGGCTCTAGATTCAGGCCTCCCAAGTCCACAAGAGACTAGGCTTGGCAAAAGAAACAATGCACATTGTTCTCATTCTCCATGCTTCGTTCCAGACTCAGGTGGTGAGAGGTGCCAAACCTGTGCTGGGAGGGGCCGCTTGGTCTGAGAGGAGCCCCCGAGGGCTTCTGGACTAGGCTGGCTAACAGTTTAAAACATGTCCACAGACTCTGACACTCACTTGAAAGGCAAGGAGCTACTTGTAATGAGCAGCAGAGATGACATGACAATGCTGCTTCTGAGCCCAGATCACAGGCCCCTCAACTCCCTCCTTCTTGCTCCTGGATCACTCTCGTGAAGAGAAGCTAGCTGCCATGCCTTTGGAACACTCAGGAGCCCACAGAGAGGCACCTGTATGGGCAGACTGACACCTGTGACAGACAGCTTGACTCGCCAAGCCTGAGTGATACACAAGAACATCTCAGCTTCAGGAAGACTTACTCCTTAGCTTTGGGGGACAGTGTGTGTGCCCAGGAAACCCTGAACCAAAAGCACCTGCTGAGCACTGTTTCCAGTTCCTGTCCCCCATAAACTGTAGGAGGCAATAAGTGTCTGCTGTTCTAAGCTGTTGGAGTCATTTGTCATCTGCACTGGTCATCCCAAGGCCAGATTGAAGCCTGGGAGCATGGTCTTATGCAAACAAGGTTTCAGGTTAAGGAGTGACTGGATTCCTGGCCCTCTTTTTCCTGTCTGCAGCAGCTTCCCAAGGAGCATGCCAATTCTTCATGGTCCATTGGCAGACAGCCTGAGGCCAGTGGGTCCTTCCCTAACCCTCAAATCTCACTTACAGCACCCAATTCCATGTTCACCAAACCCTGACTGGATACAAGCACTTAGGAGACTGTGAACCCAACTCTGAACTCCCAGCACACAGGATGGCATCCCCTTCTCTGTCATGCTGGGTTCAGCAAGGTGCCCAGAGATCATGACTGTGGTCTGCTTCTGCCAATCAGCAACTCACAGAGCTTCCATTACAACCCAAGCTAATGTGCTTAATCCTTCTTCAACCCTCACAGGCATTCAGTGGTATCAGATGTCTTCATGCCAGAGTAGACTCAGACACAGCAGGGCAAGGTTTTTGGCCTCTGTTGAGTCCCTGTGGTTCCTCGGCTTTGGACTCTACCTCTCTACTCCCCACCGTGTTTACCATCAACAGAACCATGAACAGAACCATGAACACTAGGCACAGGCTCCTGTATGTACAGACTGGAGGACAAGGGAGACGTTCTTGTAGGGGCCGAGTTTCAGCCCCATCCCCCTCTCAAAGATTTTTTATTTTATGTGCATGGAGTGTTTACCTGCACATGCATTTGTGCATCACACATGTGCAGTGCCCATAGAGGCCAGAGGAAGGTGTTGGATTCCGTGGAACTTGAATTATAAATGGTGTGAAACTGTCTGACCTGGGTGCTGGGCACCAAATACAGGACCACTGTCATAGCGGCCAGTGCTTTTTACCACTTAAGCTCTCTCTAGCTGCTAGGTGTTGTGTTCCTGATTGGTATTGGGCCTCTGTGTGGACTCACCATAGCCAGGCCTTAAGCCATCTCTCTAGCTGCTAGGAGCTGTGTTCCTGATTTGCGTTGGACCTCTGCATGGACTCATCATAGCCAGGCATTTCTGAGTGAACCCACAGGATCCTAACTTATAGGATGCCCAGCGACAGCAAGAATTTCTTGAGAGCCTATTGTGTTGTGAAATGTACTATATACAGACGGCTCTCAGAGCCTATGGGCTCCGGTATTTCAGATTCAACCAACAGTAGGTCAAAAGTGCTTTCTGGGGAAAAAGCCCTCTAGTCAATGTGTACAGACATCTGTGTCATCATTCCCAAACCACATGACTGTCTACAGAGCACTGCTACTGCACGGAGAATTATAAACAATGCAGAAGCGATAAGGATTTTGGGGGTAGTGCTGGCAATTCTGTGACACACCTGAGAACCCACAGATTTTAGTATCCATGTGGCCCTGAAAACCATTGCCATGGACACCAAGAAACAACTAGTGTCTTCCTGTACCCTGTGAGGGAGCATCATGAGAAGGGAGAGTAGTGTGTACCGCCAGATCTAGCTGCTAGGTCATCCCTTCCCAAACCCAGGCTACCTGGGATCGACAGCAGGCCATATGGCAAACTGTGTGGCTCAGGCAGGCGAGCATCAAGCCCCTTATCTCTCAGGTGTTCCCCAAATGATTCCCCCATCCCAGTCGCTGGTTTGGAGCCTGGAGTCCAGCCGACATTAACATTTGGCGAATGGATAGAGAGCAGCACAGGAAGCACCAAACTCTAGGCCCAGGGTTGCAGGCGCAGGGCCACACCTGATAGTACTTAGCAGGAGGCTCAGGCGTGGAGGAGCTGAGGTCCAGCATGTCGGCAGGGGCCCAGGGCAGCAGCATGCATTTCCGGATCACAGGGTCTGCCTCTCCGTAGGCAAAGTCCCGGGTCACCTCCTCTGCGCCAAGACACGCATGCCCATCAGTGGGGGTGGCAGGAGGCCCACCCAAGGCCCATCCTTTGGGGTATGTGGGCACCTGACTTACCGCCTGTGTCTAGGTCCCTTAGGGGCCACAGCAGTGTGTAGGCCACCTGCTGGGGCATGTAGAAGAAGGGAGCGGTGGCAAAGCTCGGCACATCTGCATGCTGGATCCTCGAGCCAAACTCATCCATGACGTACCACACTGGTACTTTTTCTTCGGCTGTCTGTGGGTAGGATACAACAGTCCTCGGCCACATGTCCACCCACCTGCTCTCTCCCCCATCTGTGCACCCAACATCAACCACTGTTCACTTCTGCCTACTTCTGACCTCGGAGGTTCCCCCAACCCCATTAACCAGCCCAGGCCTGTGGAAACGAGGTACGAGGCACAGTAATGGCAGGAACAAGACCCATGTGCTATGCTGGAGTGGGGAGGCTCAAGGAGTTAGACTGTAAGACACAGCATGGCTTTCCCCAAGCTGAGACCAAGGAGGGGCCTGAGCCAGGAGGATGAGCCTGGAAGGGTGACAGGGTGGCGGATGAAGCCTGAGGTGTGTCAAGGGTTCTGCTCTCCTATCAAGGGTGGCGAGAGCCATGGAGGCAACATGTTTGGAAGCAGCAGCTGAGACGCCAGAGCCCAGTTTTAGAGGACTGAGGGGGGACCTGTGTCCTTTATGTGCAAAAGCAGAAGAGGTACCTCAGTCCCCAGCCTTGGTTGGTCCCAGGTACCAAGACAAAATCTTGTATGTAGCCCTGGCTGGCCTACAATTAGCTAGACCAGGCTGGCCTTGAACTCCCACCTGCCTCTTCCCTGCAAGGACTGGGAATAAAAGGGTCTTCTTCCATACTCGGCTGTAACTTGACTGCTTTGCTTTACTGGTAACATACTTCTGGTAAAGGGAAGGGACCAAGCAGGGCTTCTACCAGTCCTGGGAGAAAGTGAATTTACTCACCCCGTGGGCCAGCTGATAGGTCTGGTTGAACTTCCACATCTCCTCCAGTACCAGGGCCACAGCTTCTGGGCTGGGCACCTCACCATGGAACTCGATGCCCATCAGGTTAGCCATACGGTGCAAGAGTCCAGGTACCTGCTGCAGCTGTTTACGTGCATGCTCCACATGGCATGTCCAGGCGTGGTCGATGAGGAAGATGCTGCAGGTACAAACCTCACATGAGTCACTAAGGCTTGGTTCTCACCCTTCTTAATACTGCGACCCTTTAATACACCTCTTCATGTGTGGTGACCCCAGACATAAAATTACTTTCACTGCACCTTCTGAACTATAATTTTGCTACAGTTATGAATCGTAATGCAGATTTCTGTGTTTTCTAATGGTCTTAGATGAGCCCTGTGAAAGGGTCATTCACCATACCACCCCTGCCCCTGGCACCCAAAGGTGTCATGATCTATATAGGGTGAGAACTGTTGCACTAAGCAGTCGGGGCAAGAAGGAAAGGGGGAAAAGGAGCAGAAGGTAGAAAAGGCCCAGGCTCTGATACCCAGTCCTACTGAGACCCGCTTTCCACTGCATCTCAGTTATGGACATGAGCATCACATGGAACAAATGTGGTCAGGCTCACTGTAGCCACTCAAGTAAATGTCAGAGCCTGGCTGCAGGTATGGGCAAAGGTTCATGCTGCCTCCCTGTTCCCTGCAGATCTAGCAGTGATGGACATTCAACACAACCAAAGGCTCTACACACTGGGAGTGGCAGTAGGCAAGTGACAGAGCTACAGCAGGGCACATGTACATGCATGCATGTGTACCCCAGGACCTAAGGGCACCAAGAGCCTCCTATGGGAGAGGCCAGGCCTGCCTTTCTTTTCAACACAGGATTTCTCTGTGTAGTCCTGGCTGTCCTGGAACACCTCACAGAAATCTGGCTGCCTCTGCCTCCCAAGTTCTGGGATTAAAGTCATGTGTCATCACCACCGCCTGACCAGGCCTGTCTTTCTAACCCTGGCCCCAGCTTTGCTGGATTAGAGGAATCCACATATACAGGTACCCAATGAACAAGGCAGCTCCTCACTGGGCCCTCCTCCTGAACACACAGTCCCTATAAAATGAAAGGAATGTTCCGAGTCACGTTGGAGACCTCAAGTTCAGGAATATTTTACTATGCCCTTAGTCTCCCAGTCTGTTTGCATATCCTCAAAGGCTGGTTTGATCCTGAACAATGCAGTGAGGGGTACAGAACCATGCCTCAGAGTGTACACATGGGTTACCATGAAGTGTGACAACAGTCATACTCAGGTAGGTGTGGGGCACAGAGGACAGAGAACCGGGGCCTGGCAAATGTGGACTACTCAAAGGACAATGTCCTTAAAGCAGAGGAGACTGAAATGGACACTTGTGCTCTGTGAAGGCCGGAGCTGTCAACTTGACAGAATATAGAGTTACCCGGGACACAGGCCTCTGGGTAGCTTGTGAGAGGCTGTCTCGATTATGTCAATGGATGTGGGAAGACATATTTTAATTGTAGGAAGGGCCATTCTCTGGGAAAGGGATCTTGGACTTCATAAAATGCAGAAAGCCCGACTAAGACAGGTTCCAAACAGTTTGTGGGGGTGGTGGTCCATCCCCAGCTACTTCCTAGGTACTGAGGTGTGGGACAGCACTGGGCTGAGTGAGGCTTCAGCTATGGGTAGTCCTGGCCCTAAGCAATTTGTAGGTAGATCTGAGTGCCAGGTGGGGGGTACTACTCTGTCATCAGTGGAGTGGCCCCTATGGCTCACTTGGGGGCTAGTGAAGGAGAAGACTAAAGGTTGATACAAGACACCAGATGCCAAGGAAAATTCACGACGTTCCTTAAGGTTCTGACAAAGCTTCTAGTAGAGTAGTCCACAGGCCTACCCAGGTTCCCTGGGAGATGGGAAATCCTGACTCTAGATTTGGCTCTGGACAACACCAGGCTTGGTTAGGTCTTTCTGCTTTTTGGGAACCTTCCCAGGATTGAGTCAGCTGGCTTTGGGGAGAGAGGACGAGGGCCCTAAGCAAAGCCAGGCTCAGTTAGGTTTAGCTGGGTTCAGCAGCCACATCTTTAATTAACTGGATAAACTCATGCAAGGTCTTCCCCTGAGTCTGCTTGCCCTCTGCAGAACCAGGAGCCAGAGCAGCCTGTGGTGAGGCTTCTGGGATGTTCTTTCTAGGTGCATACAGCATGGTCAACAGCACAGGTTCACACACTACCCCCAAAGCCTGTGGGAACACCACTGGCCACATATGACACAGGGAAAAAGAGTCTGGGTGAAATCTCTCAAAATGAAGCCAGGAACTTAAAAAAACCAATGTCCAGACTGGGGTCCTACCTGTTGGGGTCATCAGCCCGGACGCCGTTCTCACTGGTCACAATGACCTTGTAGCACAGCTCGCTCCCAGGGTTGGGCTGCTTCCTCTGAGCCTCCCTGGAAGTCTCGTCCTCAGCCTCCTCCACCTCCTCCACTTGCATTATCCCAAACATGTCCCCGGCATCGAAAACCTAGGGTCAGAGCACAATGAATCAGGGGTGTGGGTAGGAGACTACACCTCGAACCTGTCACCTCCAAGGAGCAAGCCCTATTTACTACACAGCGTCTTAGCAATATGGGACAGAACTGAGACCTCCCAGGATGTCATTTAAGCCACCATCTCCCATGCTACCAACCATAGAACAGCACTTTGAAAAAGGCATAAGATATCTATGGCAGAATTTTCTTAGTCTACACCCCTTGCTTTACAAGGGAAACGAGGCCCCAAAGGTAGAGGATGGCTCTTGGAGGCAGATGAGGGGGGATCAGGATGATGGTTGGCAGAGAGTAAGTACCCTGACTTCCTTTTCACCAGAGCTATTCTGATAACAGGACAGCTGCAGCAGCCCACAGGCACCTCATCAGACTAGCACAGCAGAAAGTGTGGCCTGAGGGTGCTGAGGCAACTCACAGGGCAGAGTGGGAACTGTAGGATGTGAGCTAGGCTTGGATTTCCCAGGCCAGGAACAATTGGGAGTCAAGGACAGCTGGAGAAGCAACAAGCTGGCCTCTTCTCCCACGCTCTCCCAGTTCCCATCGAGAAGGCATCTCAGGCCTTCTTCCTTCATAAGCCAGAAAGTGGGGGTGGGAGGACCTTTGGAATCTGAGACCCACTTGTGAGATCTAAGTCTTTGCTTGTCACATCTTATATATGTAATCCTGGAAAAGTTAACTCAACCCCTCTGTGACTCAGTTTCCCCATCTGATTGGTGGGAAAGTCTGGGTCTGTTGGGATGTTTAAATTACTAGCACAAGAAGGCACAGACTGGGGCCTGGGCCATGGCAAAGGCTCTTACAGGCCAGGCTCCACTATTACACTTCTTAGACCCCAGTTTCCTCACTTGTGAAAGGGTTTATCGCCCACTTTATAGGACAGCAGCAAGAACCGATGAAATGGGACTCAACAGTGAGCTTGTCCCTCACATCTTGACCACTCTGGGTCACAAACCTGCTCAGGCATAGACAAGTTTTGTGAGCCCAGAAGAGAAGGGGCTCTCTGCTGGGGACATGAGGGCTAGACTCTAAAAACTCCTCGGGAGCTGGGAAGCTATGGGTAGGAGCATAGAATCTTGGGGAAAAGATTCAGGCCTGCAGTTCTAGAGTGTGGAGGGAAGTAACCATAGGCTGGGAAGGGAAAGAGAGGCACAGGGGTAAGGGTGGGGAATGCCTCTGGTGAGACAGCTCACAGGGTAAAGGTGATTGTGACCAAGCTTGATGACCTGAAAACCGCCCTCTGATTTCCACACATACACATGTGTGCATGCACGCACACACATATACAGAGCTCACACATACAAAATAAATCAATGTATGAAAGCGTGTGGGGAACAGAAGATTACCATAATCCAGAGTGGAGACTGGCAGGACAATCACTAAGGGGAGCTCTAGGTGGAGAACAAGGATAGTCTCAACCAAGTCCTTTTTTGATCCCTGAAGCTGCCTTGGGCTTGGGGAGGCTTGCCTTCATTGAAGACTTGTGGGCTGGAACCCACAACTCAAGTATCAATTGGTTTGACAACCTCTAGCTTTTCACCCCAGACCTTCCTGTGCTGGGTATGGAGGGGGCAGCCCTGCTCTGTTTAGCTGTAACCCTAGGGAGGCATGGGCAGTGATGTTCCTCCAGGTGGGAGGGAGAGTCTCTTCTGTGGAACTGATCAAGTAAGGAACCAGGGCTGACTGCCTGGTGGGGGAGGGTGGCTTTCTGCAGCCAGGTACATAGTCCTGCTGAGGCTGAGCTGAGCCTCCTTCTGGGCTTGGTGGCACTGTGATGACTCAGCTTTGTCTGGAATGGCTCAGAAGGGCCTGGGGGGATGGGGGCAGTGGAGATAGCTGTTCGTGGCTAGGCCATAGTAGCCTAAGTGAGAAGGGACAGGACACATGCATAAGTTCTTTTTTCCTGCCATCATCTCCTTCCAGGGAGCCAGGTGCCTGTGTTTCTCCCTGCTTTCCAAATCAGAGTGCCCTGGGAGGCTGGCCGAGTTGGACCAGGATATTCCAACCCCCCCCCCAACAAAAAAACAAACAAACAAGAAACTATCCTTTCACTAACAGATAGGGTCTGGGACTCTAACTCAGCATTGGCCTGGGATTAAGGCAAGTCTGCAGAAAGTGGCTGAACAGGGGAGGGCCCCACCACATAAGTAGAGGGAACCCAGTTATACAAAGTACCATTCTGTAAGGAGGTACTTCTGACAATGAGCCTCGATCTACCATGCGGTAATGCCTGAAACCACACTGAAAGTGGAAACACTCACTGCTGTCTGGGTTGCCTAGGAGCTACAGCCTCAGGACATCTCTCAGGACCGTCTACATTGTATCGCTAGTCCATTGAATGCGCCTCAGCACCTCCCTTCCTAACCCATAGGGCTAGGGATGGTGCTCACTCCACTCCCCTCAAGGCTGGGTGAGCACTCTACATAGAGAGCTGCACCACAGCCCTTGTACAGGCTTTAAGAAGAAAATATCTGGCTCATACATAGTGTTGCAACTGGATCAAAGAGGGTGAGTTGGTTCTAGAGCAAGGCTCAGGGGATTCCTAGTTCTAGGCTTCTCCTAGTCACCTGAAGTCTTGGTGGGTCTCAGTTGGAAGGCCGTGTCCTGAAATGAAACCAAGCTCTAGCTTCGGAAAAGACCCTTTGCCCAGCCAGCAGAAGCTGCGCACCGGAGGCCCAGCTCAGGTGAAAGATGATGTGCACCTTTCACACCCTTTAAGTGCCTTCTCCATCTCCTCGGGCCTCCATTCTCCTTAACCTCCAAAAGGTGTGACCGGCGACTCAAGCCGTGGGAAGCAACTCTTACTCTCTACACCGAAGCCGAAGTGCTGGGATGCTGAGAGCCATCCAAGTGCAAGTCAGTTTGCAGATCCCAGTTCATCCTTGGCAGAGCCCTGTTCCTGCAGGAACTGGCACAGCTCTCGGCCGGTCTCCTATGATTCCCAGAGACACCCATTCCTGAGCTTGTAAGTGGCTCCCCTTTGGACCCATTGAGCTGCGATCCCCACTCGTCCGCTTAGCCAGCTCGCAGCCAACGCCATCCCGTACCTCGTGCTCCAGCTTGTGCAGGAGGCGACCCCACAGACGCTCTGGGACGCCCGAGGCGCGCAGCGCGGGACCGTGCAGCGCCACGAACTCGTCCAGCATCCGCTCGCTCAGCCTCTCGGCGCGGCCCGGGCTACCTCGCAGCTCCGCAGGTTGGCCCTCCATGGTGAACGGATGTGCACGGTGCCGCCCACCGTCGGATTTATGCGTACGGTGCGCACGCGCCTGCGTTTGGAGCTAGGAGGTCCCGAGTGTGCGCACGCGCACTAGGGGAGTGTTTTCCCATTCATCCCAGGACTGCCGCGGGGGATGCTGGGAGTGCTGCTTAGAGCGCCCCACGTGGTCAGAACCGGAAGAGCTAGTCCTCAAGGGGCAGGTGAGGCTGGAATCGGAGAGGAGGTCGGACAGTCCTAGTGCTGGTTACAATTTTATTTTGCTAGAGGCTTTTTTTTTCTTTGTTTTTTAAATTTTAGTTTTAAAAAATATTTTAAAAAAATTTTATGTGTTTGAGTGCTTACTTGCATGCATGTATATGCACATATCGTGGAGGCCGGAAAAGGGCGTCAGGTCCCTCAGAACTGGAATTACACATGGGGTGCTGGGATCTGAACTCGGGCCTTCTGTAAGATAACTACTAAGCCATTTCTCCAGCTTTGTTTTGTTTTATTTTATTTTGGTGTGTGTGTGTGTGTGTGTGTGTGTGTGTGTGTGTGTGTGTGTGTGTGTAAGAGACAGAGATATATAGAGACAGGCAGAGACTGAGAGACAGTGCTCTTGTGGAGATCAAAGAACAAAACATCACGGAATCTCTTCTCTTTCCATTTTTATGTAGGTCCCAGGGATCAACCTCAAATCATCAAGATTGCATGGCAAGCCATCTCACAGGTCTTGGTTATCATCATTGTCATCATTTACCACAGGGTCTCATGCAGCTCAGACTGGCCAACAAACTCACTTTGAAGTGGAGGCTTGCCTTGAACCCTTGATGCTCCTGCCCCCACCTACTGTGTGGGAGGCACCACCAAGCTGGGATCCTAGCCATTTCTTCAAGGCTTACAGACCTTTCCAGGGGCAGGGGGAAGCTTCTCGCTCTTTGGAATGCTTCACTGAAGTCAAAGGCTGTGATATCTTGGGGTGATAACTGGGTGTGCCATCAAAAGAGACATTCCACAAGCACAGAGGTTTGCAAATGCAATTAAGGACCCAGCAAGATGCCTCTGAGGATGAACTCCCTTGCCTTCTTCTACCTCCCAAGTGTTGGGATGAGAGGTGTGAGCCACCAGACCCAGCTCCCCTGGTCTGAGGGAAGTGGAGACAGTAGATTGCTGGGGCTTTCTGGCTTCTGGTCCAGCCAAGTAAATGGGAGCTCCAGGTCCTGAGAAAGATGACTCCTCAAGGAGTTAGTAGAGAATAGCAGTTGAGGTTACTCAGTGCCTTCTTCCAGCCTCCACATGCACATGGGTGCATACCTGCTACCTGTGTGCGTAGACTCATATCCATGTGCCCCCAATAACCAACCAACTAGTCATTCCATTGAAAGAAAGAACAGGAAAAAGTGGCTGCCCCTTGCTGGAAGGGTAAGACTGAGCTCTGGAATGATAGACTGCATTTGTTGTGTCCTTCCACCCCCCAAATAATTTGCTGGATGCAGATGAGACACAAGGTAGCTCAAAATCTTTTCAATGGATTTATTTTTGTGTATGAATGTTTTGCCTGCCCATATGTATATATACCCTGTGTGTGCCTGGCGCTTGTGGTATATCAGGCCCTCAGACCTTACACAACTAACACCATGTTAGAGGCAGGCCCTAAAACCCACATGGGAACAAAGACCTAATTAATCAAATACTTGATCCATAGTACCAGGATCCAGGAAAGTCCCCAAATGTCCTAACCTTGATTTCTGGTTCCTGTAATTCTGCTTCTTACTAACTGAAGTGTGCTGAACAAGATGTGATTTTTGTGCTTAAAGGAGACAAAGGCCTGTGAAGATTGGGGCTTCATGATTTGGGCAAGTTCCCTGTGCAGTGCCAAGCATACAGACTGTTGGCTCAACTTTAAGAGTGTCTGTGTGAGTCTGGAGAGAGAGCTTAAAGGTTAAGAGCAGTAGCTGCTCTTCTAGAGGATCCTACTCCAATTCCTAGCACCCACACGGCAGCTCACAAACTGTCTGTAATCCCAGTTCTAGGGGACCCAACACCCACACACAGATAAAACACCAATGCACATAGAAAATAATAAAAATGGATCATTAAGAAATTGAAAAAGAGTGTCTGGTGGAATTACCTCAGGACAGTGAAGGTCAGAAGAAAGTGTAGGAGTCCCTGGAACTGGAGTTATGGATGTTTATGAACCATGATGTGGGTGCTGGGAACTGAACTCCTGTCCTCTGTGACAGCAGCTGGAGCCCTTAAACACTGAGCCACATCTCCAGCCCCCAACCCTATTCAGCCTCATTTAAGGTGTTAATCCATGGTCTTCTCTGATTTCTGACTTTGTGAATAAAGCACAATTTAGAAGATTTGATCCCTGTGCCTGGTGATTGGCAGGTATCAATCACTAAGTGTGGTACTCCAGTTACCTAGCCTAGTGTTGGCTGTCTATAACCCCCTCCAGAGGTGGAGAGGGGAGCTGGGCTGGGAAACAGCAGTCACTTTTTTCTGGCTCCCAGGGTATTCTGGCTTAAAGTTTGTTTGGACTCCTCCCTCCCCCACAGGGTTTCACTATATAGCTCTGGCTGTCTTGGAACTCATTATATAGACTGAATTAGCATGAAACTCACCTCTGCCTCATGAGTGTTGGGATTAATGTCATACTATGGTTTCTTTCTTTTTTATATCTATCTATCTATCTATCTATCTATCTATCTATCTATCTATCTAAGGCATGTACCACAACAGCCTGGCTCTGTTGTGCACTCTTTTAATCCCAGCACTTGGGAGACAGACCAGGTGGATCTCTACGAGTTCGAGGCCAGCATGATCTACAAAGTGAGTTCCAGGACAGCCAAGAGCTGTAACACAGGGAAACCCTGTCTTGAATAACAAACAAACAAAAAACGACAAACAAAAAAGAATAGTTAGCCAGAAGCATAACTACAGAAGCCAAACAGCAAGGTTAGTATATGAAGAAACTTTCCCAGAGCTATGGACTTTGATGGATTAGGTCTTTGCTTCTGTTTTGGCTGGTGGTGGCTGTCTATATGCTGAGGTTTATGGCCTGAATGGTACTTCCATCATGGAGTCAGCTGTGCTAAGGTCTGGGGGCCTTAATTGGCCTCTGATTTAAAAGTTACTTTCTGTTTTGTTCTATCCTGTCAGATCTCTGACTGAGAGAGGAGGTGCTACAACTTCTGTTCCCATTAACAGTCCCTTGGGCCTGTTCTGGCAAATCTGCCTAACTGTCCTTGTATCTCTATGAACAAAACAGAGTAGCCCCTTAAGTCTCTTCTTTCTTCAGGGAGGCAATGCCTTTTGTAACATATATGCATGTTTGTCTCTATATTTCCTCCCCCTGCTTTCTTGCCTTGTACAAGATGGTTTGCTGACCAAGGTCATTGGAAATTGTTACCTTGGCCAGCTCTCCATGCTGTGTAACACTGAAACATTCAGAAATTTGTGAGACAAAGAGTAGAATGTATAAAATGTTTCTTTTAAAATTCTAGCAACAGTAAAGTGTGCCTAAGATCTGCCACAGACAGTAAGCTTATTTAGCAATATGTGCACCTATGATCTTAATTCCTTATGTTACGAATGTGATTTGTGTTCAACTGACTCATAATCAATTGCTGAGTTTATTCTGCTGCTATTGTGTATTATTGTATATGATATATATAATACATATAATTTTATCTATGGTTGGCCAAATGGAAAGTAAAGATGAGAACAAAATTAGGACCTAAGTATGTCACATAAAGTCTAAGCAAAACCTTATTTATTTTGGTTCATAGTTACAATGATTTCAGACCATGGTCTCTTGGCTCTGCTGCTTTGGGCCTGTGTTGGGAACTCTTGTTGGTGTGAAGGATGTTGCACAATAGCCTCAGGTCATGTGGAATTGAATCATGCTGCTTTAGGCTTTAGCCCCTAGCCATAAAGAATTGCTACAGCCTGACTGTTCTACTCCACCTGCAGAAATACTATACCTACATATCAAAAAATAACCTGCCTTGCTCCTAGTCAAACCACAATAATAGCTGTAGCTTCCTGGTAGTCACACACACACACACACACACACACACACACACACACACACACACACACACTTAAAAGTAAAATAAAACCTTTGTTTCTCTGTATAGCTTTGGAGCCTGTCCTGGAACTTGCTCTGTAGATCAGGCTGGCCTTGAACTCACAGAGATCCTCCTGCCTCTGCCTCCTGAGTACTGGGATTAAAGGTGTGTACCACCATAGCCTGGCATAAAATCTTTACAAAAGATAACTAAGAAATCTTTTCCATCACAAGTCCAGATATATATATTCTTTTGGAACTTGTTTTTTGGGATGGAGTCTGAAGGTAGGAGCTTCAAAAATTCAAGGCCCTCATTTCTTGCTTGCTTTTCTGGGTTCCAGTGACCTTTCCCATAATTCTAAAGAAAATGAGAAATGGATGGTACTTAGGCTCATTTCCTGTTTATTATTAAAGTGATTTCCACAAGTGTTTAATTACATGCATGGGGGGAAACATGGTAGAGAAAAGCTTGGAATATCTGAGGCAGCTGGAAGGCAAATGCGGTTACATGGATATTGGTCAGTGTGTCTTAGGACCCAGTGCCTGGACAGATGGCCTATGTTTGGAGGCCAGGGCAAAGGCTGGGGCAGAGAAGTGCATCCTTCTCTAGAGCAGTGTGGATGGCTTCTGGGTGCACATGTCTTTGACCTTGGCAAAGCTTGTGGTTTCTTACAGATCTATTTGAGAGCCTGGCTGCTTCCTTGTCTGTGCTGACATGCACTGGGCCTCTCTCATGTGCAAAGCCCAGGGCCCCTGGGTCAGTGCAAGCATTGTAAGTGGTGTTGACAGTTCATGTCTGAATGGTGAGGACACTGACTGCTACCCAAGAAAAGCCAAGTTCATCCTTTCTTCGAGTCTGTGTAAAGAAGGAAGGGATGCCACCAGAGTCAACACTAACTCTTCTAGCTCCTCACCCTTCATTTAGGTCACTTCACTTGGTCTCTCAGAGTCAAATACTAGGCCTGAACCGTGGGTTCATCCACCCACTCTTGTTACAGGAATGGGGGTCCTGGAAAGAGAGGGTTCAGCTGGCTCGAGACCGAAGGCCTGGGAATTTGCCTGGCCTCCATTGCTCCCTGTTGAGTCATAGGAGTGCAGACACTCGGAGCTTCCATCCAGGCCTATGTGCTGGCACAGCTGGGTGCAGGCTAGAGAAACTGTTGGGAGCTGCCTAAACTGAGTGCTGGGGAAAGCACAGGCTACGCCACATTGCCCAGGCCCTGAAGAGCCCCTGCACTGGTACCTTGACAGAAGTTCTGACAGGTTGAGTGGGCTGGAGCTCACCCAGTGCTGTCATGTCCTGGAGAGGAGCGATCTGTGCTGCATCTGTGTTTGACAGTTGTATTTGCTCACAAGTCATTCAGCCTCAGTTCAAATGGCATCAGCCAGGTGTTGCTTGCTTGAGCAGAAGGGTTGAGCTCTGCATCTTTGGTGAAAGCAAAGCTGTACAGTGCTTGCCAGGTCAGTCACACTTTCCAGGCAAGTCCCAGGGCGAAAGGAAAACACTGCCCCTCCCGGCCTCCAGGTAATGTGGCAGATGAGCAGGCATGGGGCAGGGCTGCTGTCCTGGGTAGGTTGTTGTGTTCATGTTGTTCCCCAGCCAGTCCTCCTAGAAGTCTGGCGCACAGTAGACACCCAGTAAATGTTTGCTGAATGACCCATCTCATTTTAGGTCCTTGTTTTTCTGCTGAGGGGTGGGACGGGAGGAGGCTGTGGAAGACATTCAGCTTCCAGGTGTCAGTTTAGGGCCCACCCCAAGCCTGACCAGCCAGGACCTCCTTTCTGTAGAAGGCAGAGTTGGGTGAGTGGGCTCCCTAGTAAAGCTCTTGAACCAGGATTTGGGGCTTATATTTTGGTTCTATGTCATCTGTGTGTCCAAACTAAAAGTTGTCAGGAGGGAAAGGTGGTCAAGCTCCCCATGTTGGGCTGGCCCTTGAATATCTATGACCACTCAATGTGAGAAGGAGCTAGGAAAGACTGCCCTGGGGGAGCCAGAGTTTGGGAAAGCGGTCACCACCAGCAGCCACTGTGACACTCTGCTCTCTCATTGGGGGCCACA
Organism: Cricetiscus sungorus; assembly: GCA_030556225.1. Classification (NCBI taxonomy): domain Eukaryota; kingdom Metazoa; phylum Chordata; class Mammalia; order Rodentia; family Cricetidae; genus Cricetiscus; species Cricetiscus sungorus. The sequence goes on along the minus strand of JANBXA010000031.1, from coordinate 19,093,581 downwards.
GGTGCCTCCTGATTGTGCTGCTTGAGAGTTGGGGAAGGAGCCAGGGTGAGAAGGGTGTTGTAGCCACAGCCCTGAGTCTCCCTAAGCAGTACAAATGACTGGGACAATTAAAATGCCCTTTCTTGAGACTCAGCTATTGCTGTCCTTGAGTGGAGGGCTGGGCTGGGCTGACAGTTGACCCTCAGGGCAGGTTGCTGTCCTTCCTCAGGAGAGTGCTGCTAAGTGCTGGGAGGTGCCAGGAAAACAAGTTAGGAAGGCTTTGGGGTTGTCCTGCTCGGGTGTCCTCAATTCCAGGTCTCACACAGTGACCATCTCCTGGCACCAGGGACAACTTGGTTTTCCTCACACCTCCACAGAGGTTATCAGGTTGCCTCGGGTGTGAAGCTCTACCAGGAGCGACACCAAACACAAATGAAGCTGGAGAGACACCAGTTTTCTCTGCCTTTGCCAGGTGTCAGGGCTTTGGGGGCTTTTTTTTTTTTTTTTTTTTTTTTTTTGGGGAGAATGAGAGCTACAAAAGGAAGGGCTTGACCATGAGAATGAGGGACCTGGCCTGCACTGTATATGCTCCAACTCAGGGGACACTGGGCATGATATGGCCACAGTGGGGGTGGTCACTCCGGAGAGAGGTGTGTTGGGTGTGTTGATGGGCATAGAGGTAGCAACTGCCAAAAGTCACTCAGGAGTTATAGGCAGGCCTCAAGAGACCCTGAGAACTCTGATGTTTTCTGGGTTTTGAGAAGATTAAAAACTTAACCTGAAGCCCTTAAGTGGTTAATTTGATATGTCAACTTAACCTGGCAGGGCTGAGTCCCCAAATGCTTCATATGGCATGGCAGGGCAATGATGGTGGTACTCTGGAAAAGGTTAATTAGCATATGAATCAGGAGCTAAAGAAAAGCCCCTTCCTCACCTAAGCTGGTGGCATCCTTCAGTGGAGGGAGGGCAAATTTATTGGACCTGGGACACCCAACCCACACAGTGCTCCTGGTTCAGATGCCGGTTCCAGGCATCTCTGGTTTAAACACTGTCAGCTGTCCTGGCTCTCCAGTTTGCAGATAACAGCTTGAAGAACTTCTTGGGTGCCATCATTTTCTGAACTGTTTTTCATTAATTCCCTCCTAGTGAGTCTCCATGCATGTCCTTGTTTGCTTCATTTCCCTGGAGAGGGTGAGTGTTGCTGGGTTCATTCTGGGGGACGTTGGTCCCTCTGGGGATGACCAGTGGCCCAACAGAGAGACTGGAAGCTTCTCCCTAGTACAGCTAGGCTTCAGGAATTGTGAACTCCAGAAAGGCAGTGGGCCCCAACCCTGACCTACCACCAAATGTGGGAAGTCCGTCCATCTGCTGCTCTCCACAAGAGAGTGATGGCCACTGGTGATCTCTTCTGCTTTGTTGACCCGTGTGGTGACAATACCTTGTCCCTGAGTTCCAAGGGAATTCACATGTGCTTGTTGTACCTTGTCATCGAGCTGTGGTTCTCCAGGCCTGTCTCACCTGCTCACACATCACCTGCCCATACACCTCCAATCTTCAATGAGCCACACGTGTTTTCTGAAACAGCTCACTTATGTCATTATTGTAGGACAAGGACCCGGAAACCTTGGAGTTCATTTTGAGATTTTTTTTCCATGTTCCTCCAAGTTATGACATCTGTTAATTTGAAAAATACAGACTAGTTTCTATGTGTATCTGACAGCTGGCAGCAAGCAGTCTGAGGCACGGGCAGATCTCTGTGTGAGGGGGTGACTCCCTAGCCAGCAGGATGCCATTCTGCTCAGCCACACAGGGGCTCCTCTCTTTAAGAGACTTGAGAAGCATCAGGGAGGCCTCCTCTCTCCTGGCCTTGCTTTTTCTCCCATTGCAGTAGTGAGTGGGAGCTGCTCTGTGAGCACAGCCTGCAAATCCCTGAGGAAGGCCTTGTTTCTGGTGACCTGCAGGCACATGCAGAGTCAGTGAGTGCCAGTACCCGAGGAGGGAGAGAGATGATGGCTGCTTTCCACTGTGTTCTGTTGAGGGCAGTGATGTTGCTTGTAAAGCCCCCTCCCCCACAGTCAATGCTTCACCACAACACTTAGTCCAACCCCTAAGAAGTCACATTCCACAGCATGTTCAAGGATGTCTGTGTTCTCCCCAGGCCAGAGGGAGCGGGCACTTGGCCTCCCCCACACAGAGGTGGCAAGTGCTGAGAGGTGCCATCCAATCACTGGGGGAGGCCAGCAACAGTGGTTAATGTTTCAGCTGCTGAAGAGAACTCTTCTAAAGTACCTGGCCACACAGAGAAGTATATATATATTTAATATTTATATATTTAGAGAGAACTTCATTAGATGTTCTATTAAGGCTAAGCACAAGCTCATGGATCCCTCTCCTGGAGGACCTTTTCCATCTCTCGCAGAGTGCCTTGAGCCCCATGACCTGGCTTGGTGTCCTGTGCCTGTGGCTGAAGGAGTTGGCAGGGTGTGGTGGTTCCACAGGCACTGACACGAGCTTATCAATCCCCCTCAGATGGCACCTCCACACACCCCTCCTAGCCTGGCCTGGCCCTGTGTGGGTGACAATGGCCCAGGCTTTCCAGAGCCTGCAGGGAGTTGGCTGTACTTCTCTCTCCCAACATGTCAGGCCAAGGGCACAGTAGTCCTGTTCTCCACATGGTGGGTACAGTATGTCCTGGCCTAGGTAGGCCCACTGGGCTGGTTTAGGAGAGAATGCTCTAGGTGTCCTGGGAAATCAAGGCAAAGGGTGGAGGAAGGCTGTCTGAAGTAGTGTTTCCACACAGGAGTGGCAGACCCACCCAAGGGGTCTGGGTTGGGTTTAGGCCTTCCACAGACTGGTACAGGCTGGATGGCTTTGCCAGAGGCAGGTGTCATGGGTTTCCCAAGGCAACCTGGAGGCCCATGGAGCCCCCTTTTCAGCTCCTGCTGTAGAGGGAAGGCTCACTTCCCTCCCCCCTGGTTCCCACTATCCCCAAGCAGGACAGCTGGCTGGCTATTTGTAGGGCCGCAGAAATCGAGACACTTTGGAACGTAGCAGTTTGATAAAGGACCGGGGGAACATCTCCTTGGACTCCTGAGCTGTGTATTTGAAGTAGTTTTGTGGGTGTGCCAACACGTCGAAGAGGGCCTTGATCAGCTTCTTGTCCTGTAAGACATGGGGGACACCATGGGACAGAAGGCAGGCCAGGAATCTGGTTTCTACCTAAATCAAGCGGCACCTCCAGGAGGAACCAGGAGCTTGAGGGCAGCTGGTCAGCCTTGTGCCTGGCAAACCATCTCTGCACCCCAGCACCACCTGGTGGAATAGAAGGTATGGTGACAGTTGAGCAGGGGTGGGCCAGGGGGGATGTGGCCCAATTCCTCCTGTTCTCATCCTCCTAGGCCGAGGGAACTACCATCAAGACTGAGCCAGGGCCCAAGACTGATTCCATTCCATGAGAGCCATATTCTCCAGGTTTTGGGCTAGTGCCTATGTGTGTGTGTGTGTGTGTGTGTGTGTGTGTGTGTGTGTGTGAGAGAGAGAGAGAGAGAGAGAGAGAGAGAGAGAGAGAGAGAGAGAGAGAGAGAGAGAGAGAGAGAGAGAGAGAGAGAGAGAGAGAGAGAGAGAGAGAGAGAGAGAGAGAGAGAGAGAGAGAGAGAGAGGGAGAGAGAGGGAGAGAGAGGGAGAGAGGGAGAGAGAGGGAGAGAGAGGGAGAGAGAGAGAGAGAGAGAGAGAGAGAGAGAGAGAGAGAGAGAGAGAGAGAGAGAGAGAGAGAGAAGGCAGGATGAGAAGGAAGGAGTCCAAGCCCAATGTCAGTGGATCAACAGACAGAAATGTGAGTTCCAGGACTTCTGTGAAAGCACGTTAGGTCCTGGTCCCCATCTCCCTGACAACCAGCTTGTCTCAAGTCTTGTGGACTGGGAGTGGTAGTAGTGACAGCAGACAGTCTAGATCCAGTCTGATGTCAGGGCCCTTGACCCAACACCCTCCCCCAGGAGTCAGAGCAAGGGCTGGGATGGCCCCAACCATTCCCCGAGTCACAGGGGTTGCTTTTCAAAAAACTTACTTTCAAAATCTCTTGATGGTTCTCCGATGCGTACAAGCGCCCATCACGCACGATGTCTTCTATTAGCTGCTGGTAGTCCTCTGGGAGCCGGCCAGCAGGGAGAGGGAAGGGGGGGGGGCTTGAGACCTTACACCTCCCTTCTCTGCCCTCCCCAGCTCCCTGGACCCGCCTTGGACAGCTGGTGGTGGCTGGATGTAGTGCTATCTCTTGGCCTTTGCTTCTGGGGTCCCCTCTACCTGCTTTGTCCTCCTGGTGGCTTAGGTGACCCTATTTAACCTTGCAAACCCTGGTGGGGCAGGACCATCTGTGAAGCCCACAGACAGCACCAAAGGTTTCCTTTCTTTCTTACCCCGCAGCACTTGGGTTTCCATATTGCCTAGCCCTTAGTTCTGTCTCTGGGCTTGTGTCCTGTCAGAGTCAGGGATATGCAACTCATTTCTGAGTCCCCTTGGCTGGCACAGAGGAGGCTGTGACAGGACGGCGGTGTCTTACCATCATAGGTGACATAGGGCACTTGAAACCCTTTGCCGCTGTTGGCTTCATTGGATTTGAACTGGATCCAGAGTTTTCGGGAGCGGGAGGTAAAGGCAATGGGCCGCTCGTAGGTCTGGCATGTCTCATAGGTGGTGACTGACGTGGGTGAGGCTGCAGGGATGCAGGGCTTTTCAGTGCTGCCCCAGGCCAGCCCCCCGCCCCCGCCCCACATCAGCCTCTAGCACGACAACACCCAGCTCCTTTGTTCCATCCTGCGCTTGACATTGTTCTGTTAGCCTCAGCCTTCAGAGACCTGTTCCCACACCCTGCCCATAATGTCCCTGCTGCTTTTTGCCTCCCGCCATGTTCCTGTTACTCTTTTGAGTCCCCCTTTATGGTCTCTCTGTCTCCCTCAGGCTCATGGCTCCTCCATGACATAGACAGGAGACCAGGTCAGGAGATGAGTCAGCATGAACCAAGACCACTGGAAGCTCAGGTTTAGACAGTCCTCTCACCTGGGGCTGAGTGACAGGGGTAAACTCTGGGCTGCCTCCCCAGTGCTCACAGAGAGTTGCCTGTGGGTGATCACTGGCTAGTGATGCGAATGGATAGAGGAGAGTTCCAGGCTGGGTTCTGACCGGCTGGGTGGGCCTCTCACTCCTGGCTACAACCCTCCATTTGTACACTGGGGCTTTCTGGCCTATCAGCCAAGCAGCAAGGAGTATATGCACAAGGCAACACAGGCACACAGGACCAATAGCAGAGCTATCCCCTTTTCCTCCCACCTGCCTTCTATCTACAGATAGTCTAGCTCTAGACCACTGGTGTAGTTTTGTGCCTGTTTGGGTCTCTGACCTTCTCCTTTAACATTCTGGCTTGCAGCTCACTCTTAAGGGTACACCCAATGACCCAAAGTTTCAAAATGCCGAGGACAGAGCCATGTTCCTGCAGAGTGCTCAGTTACTTCCCCAGCTTCCTCTTTCACTGTGGTTCCTGTAGGACAGGCACTTCCTCCATCCTGCTAAAGGTCTGTTCAATTTATCCCTTCCCATCGTCCTCTTACCCATCAGGTGCATAGCTAGGGCTCCAGGAAGGGCTAGTCCAGGCATCTCTATGTGTGCCTGGATGGCCTTTGACTTCTCTAAGCCCCCAAGGGAGGTCAGAAGCCTATAGAATAGAAGGAAACTCCCAGCATCTCATTGGAGGTATGAAATGGGGAGGAGACACTGCAGCTGCCCGTACAACTGGAAGAGACTGGCTAATAGCAAGGTTGAGACCAGAACTGGACTAGGTCCCATCTCAGGGTAGCCCTAAGCCTTCATGACTTTTCTCTAGAATTCTATATGGCCTAGTTCTTAGGCCTGGCTCAAGTGGACTTCTATCCTGCCTCATGGGGGCCTTGGACTCACCTGCTTTCTGAGTCCTCCCCCTTCCACCAGGTGGCGCTGAACCAATCTGGAGAAGGGCATGGGCACGTGGGCTGTTTGGTCTTGTTTTCCCAGCCCCAAACCCAGAACATACCACTCTTCCTCATGACCAGGACATCACCACATTCGTCCTCGATGGGTAGGAAGATCTCGGGGACCACAATGAGGATCCTGCGCTTGGGGGGAGGTGCGATGTGCCACACACATTCAGCATTGGCTGGGTAGTCTCCAGGGTAGTTGGGGGACTCGATGTAGCCTGTGTAGTCACCGAGCTCGCCACCACAGTGCTGGTCTGTGGGTACAAGTGAAGGGACTTGTCAGGCAGTAGAGGTGCAGGGCAGGGCCAGCAGGTGGTTTCATGCTAGCTAGTCAGGCCTTGTGCTGCCTCACAGGGGATAGGCAGGGGCCCTGACTGGATTGCTGCTGTCCAACCAGAGGCCAGGTCCTCAGCTGACACTACTGGGCTTCCTGACACCCAGCCCAGGCTTTCCCTTCTTATGGGCATCCCTCACCCAACACAGGCCTGTCTGTGTCTTTGTGTCTTGACTTTTGTCACTGTCAGTGTTGTGCAGGCAGTCTGCTCCTAGATAGCTTCACATCCCAGCTGTGTCTCAGGTTGAAAGGTCAAATGAAGCCTCACTTTGTATTTCTTGACATTTACTACTCAGCCCCACTGAATTCCTCCAGGCACTGGGCATAGCCGCCTCGCCTACCAGAGGCTTGGCAGTGCAGGGGTGAATGTGCAGAAAGAAAGCAGGTGGCTACACAGAGAGCAACAGTAGCCCCGACCTTCCCATCATTCTTCCACCACTGTTTGTTTGTTTGAGGACAGGGTCATTTGTAGTACAGTTTGGCTTCAAACTTGATATGTAGCCAAGGATAGCCTTGAATTCTGGTCTTCCTGCCTCCACCTTCTAAATGCTAGGATTACAGATGTGTGCCACTAACCTAGTCTATGTGGTGATGGGGATGGAACCTAGGGATTCTACCAACTGAGCTAGGCCCCCAGCCTCCTCATTTTAAATTAGAACATTTGTTTGCTCATTGTGTGTGTGTGTGTGTGTGTGTGTGTGTGTGTGTGTGTGTGTGTGTGTGTCCCAGTCTTCTGAGTGCTTGCTTGGGTTACAGGTGTGTGCCACCCGCCCAGCTTCTTTATTTTCTTTCCAACTACACTGTTTATCTAGAAAGGCCTCTGTGTAACTGTGCTGGTTGTCCTGGAACTTTCTCTGTAGACCAGGTTGGCCTGGAACTCACAGAAATCCACCTGCTTCTATCTCCCAAGTGCTGGGATTAAAGACATGTGCTACCATGTCCCGCTGTGATATAACATTTTATGAGCCAAATGGTTCCTAGTTTTAAACTCACCACTTTAGTTCTTCAAAGGGAATTGAATATAAATAGTAAATATTGGTAAATTTCCTGTGCATTTTCACTGCCAAGTTTCTGAGAGTTGGGTGTGGTGGCACACACCTTTAACCCCAACATTCAGGAGGGGGAGGCAGGTGGATCTCTTTGAATTCTAGGTCAGCCTGGTCTACATACTGAGATCCACTCTAAACTAAGTTTCTGAGAAACAGTTCTGCCTCCGGTAGTCTAGAATCTCCCATCACATCTGGCTTCCCCATCTTTACTCATTAAAACATTAAGTTAATCTTTTTCAGTTAAATATAATATTTAATTAATCCTTAAAACAGTGCGTCTGAGGGTGCCTCCTCTGTATTTGACAGATACTGCAGGGGGTAACATGGCAAGGTTGGGGACAGTCCTAGACAAAGGACTGACCAATCCATCAACCTTTTTAAGCTTCCTGGTGGTTCCAGATGTGACTAGCAGCCAGGGATAGGGGGTGGGGGGACGATGACTAAGAACTTATTGGGGGAAGAGTGAAACTAGAAACTCAGAAATGTACAGGCATGATGGCACACACCTTTAATTACAGCACTCAGAAAGCAGAGGCAGGTGGATCTTTGTGAGTTCGAGGACAGCTCAGTCTACATAGCTTGTTCCAGGCCAGCCAGGGTTAAATAGAGAGACTCTGAATAAAGACACCCTCAAAACAAAACAAACAACATCAGTAACAAATACTCTCTCAAAAACAAACAGTAACAGCAACAAATACTCTCAGAAATGATGTAAAAGCCCTAATTTAGCACCCTGTTATACCCAAAGACTGCCAAGAGCTGAGGGCTGGTAGATAAAGACCAAGCTATCTGCACCATATTTTCCTTTGGAACCCAAGTCTCTCAGATACCCACAAGGCCTGTCAGGTCCTCCTCCAGCCCTTCCACACTGGCCCATGCTCAGTTTCCTGTTTTCCATTGCTTTCAGGCATTTGTATGGAGTCAGGTGGTGGCTTAGGTGATGTGTGCCTTGCATAGCTGAAGGCCTGGCACTTGGTAGCTGCCTCACACCCTACCACCTGCAGGCACAGAGTTCGCTTTCTTTTTCTGGATACCCAGAAACTAGAGCAGGGTCTGGCCTGGGTTAAGGCTCAGGTATGTCAGGCATGCATGAGGAATTATGAACGGTGGTGCAATCATTTTTACTGTAGAGTGTGCAGAGCATGGGCTACCCCACCTTGCCAGGGGCCAGCGGTCTCCTCTCAGAAAGCATGTCTCACTTGCCCCATCCCCATTCATTACCCAGAATTCCCAGCCCCCCTCCCCACACCGGCCAGGAACGTCACTTACTTTTGCAGTGTGTGACATTGGTGGACCCATCAAAATCGGTGCTGGTGTTGCCTGGACAGGTGATGCAATGGTTCTGCCCAAACTCAGGTTGATAGGTGCCCACGGGACAGCGAATGCACCGATGGGTGGTGGTATTGTAGTGGTGGCCCGGAGAACAATGCACTGCAGGGGACATGTGGGTGGGGAGCTGATGGGCAAGGGCAGGAGAACCCTTGTGCTCCTAGGACCCTCCTCTCCAAAATACCTTAGTTTTTTCCACCATTATAGAGTAAGTGAGGCCAAGCTGTATGCCTCATGGTGAGAGTGAGGAAGAGCTAGTGGGCGTGCTGTCCACACCAAGGATGTGTGGGGCCCTAGCCACGTAGCAACCATGTAAGGAACGAACTTTCTTGAGGGGTGCAGTGGGGTGTCAGTGTGACTGGAGGGGGTCGGAGCAGGAAGGGAGGCAAAGTGGAGAGCTACAGCAGATTTTCTACAAAGTGAGTGGGCAATGGAGCTCTGTGGCCGCAGAGCTCTGCTCCTGGAATTGAGTTGGAGATGACACAGTACAGCCTGTGTGTCAGGGGACCCTCTGCCCATGGCAGGCTCTGTGGCACTGAGGGGCCCGCCAGCTGGCCTTGGCTAGAGGTACAGGGTCACACAGGGCCAGTAGGGCAGGGGAGTGGAGGGGAAGGTCAGTGAGTGAGGAGGGGATGGCCTGGGTGCAGAGGAGAGGGGAAGCCTGGAGGGTGGCTGAGGCCGCTATTTCTGCTCTTGGGGCCCCTCTGCTATGCTGCCCTGCCTATACCCCTGTCCTTTTCTCCCATCATCCTCTTTTCCTATTGTCTAACTCTCCTTCCCCTTTAAACAGCCCACATACCCCTTTGAAGTGCTGGTACCCCCCTCCCCGGACATTCCCAGTACTCAGCAGGCTTGAGTCTAGCTGCTGTCTCTTTTTGGTGTGTGACATGGTACTGGTCACCCATGTCCAGACTCCACACTGCTGGATCAGGGAATGTGTCTCTGAGTAGCTGGCCCCCTACCTTTGGCCTCACAGTCCTGGAAAGAGGCAGCCCCTGTGTGCTTGGTGAGCAGCCCACCTCCACAGGGGAAGCAGCTGGTACGTCCAGGCTCAGGCTGGTATGTGCCCACAGGGCAGGCCTGGCAAGGCTTGAAACCATCCACCGAGTAGTAGCCTGGCGAGCACTGGCCTGGAAGTCAGAAGTCATGGCTCAGGTAGGGGAGGGGTGCTGTGGCTATGAGAGGTTGTCCCCGTTCTCCCTGGAAAATGTCCCCCAGGGTGGGTGGGAACAAAGAATGGGCAACTTGGGTTGGGGACATTAGGTCTTGAGGCTGACAGATTACTGTGTGGCCTCACCAGCCTGACTTCCCATCTCTCACCAGCAGCACTGGCTGGAGGTAAGTAAGGAGTGAGGAGCCTTGCTGTCAAGCTGGGCTACAGAGGGGGAGGGGTGTTTGGGGGTTCATGCCCCAGCTTCCCAGGGGTACATCTCAGACACTCACAGAAAGAATAGCTCAGGGCTCTAGGCTAGGCTGCCTTCTCTGTCAGCAGGACAGGCCAGAAGGGGGTGGGAGAGGGAGGAGAGGAGGAGGGTCTGTGAGAACCAAGGGCCTGACCAGGACAAAGAAGGACCACAGAGAGCCATCCTGAGCTAAGTATTCCCTCAGAAATGTGGGCACAGGTGTTCTAAAATGGAGTGGGTTTAATATCCTCTTGATCTAGGTCCTGAGATTGTCACCTTCTATCAAAGTAGAGATCTGACCCTCTCATGGCTTCCCTGGGCCTTAATAGCCACCATTTTCTGGGGATCACCTTCCTTGGGGGCCCAAAGGATCAAGGAGTATCTGGCAGCCACAGGGGCTCTGTTGGGCCCTGGACTCTTGTGTTCTGGAGAAGGCTTGGAGGTCTGCTTTCCTTCAGGGCTCTACTCATCCACCTTCCCAACAATATGCCTTCCCAGGGCTGAGCCCTTGGTGCATGTTCTCTAGAGGGAGCCTGGCATGCCTTAGCAGGAGGGGCCAACGGGGAACTCTGACCCACGTTGTAGAGGGGGCTGAGTGGGGAGTAAATGGCAGGGCCTCTGGTAATTTGAAAACTGGCTTCTCAGATACCAACAGGGCAAACAACACGTTTCATTAAGATCTTTATGCACAAGAAGTTCTGGCTGAAGTTGATCTCCTGGCATGAGTGAGTGTTACTTAAGTATTTGTGTGCTCTGTTACAAGCCACACCTTGGTCTGTTCATGACTGTGTGCATACTGCAAGGCCTTTCTTATGAGTGCTGACTATGTGGGAACTGTGTGGCTTTGGAAGGGGAAGAGCTTCAGACAAGGTCACAGTTTATGACTATACATGGCATTTGCTTTCTCTCTGGGAGCCTCATGAGGGGCTGCAGGGCTCTGCCCAGAACCTGTCCCCACTCAGTCCTCCCCCTGCAGGTGAGCCACACTCGCCTCCACATTCAGATACATTGCGGGCACCAGCCAGACCCAGCCCTTCACTACTGGGGCACGGTGTGCAGCTGAGCTGGCCCTCCATGTCCTGGTAGGTTCCTGACACACATGGCACACACTGGCCCGGCTCGCCGTTGAAATAGGTTCCAGGCGCACAGGGTACTGCAGAGACAAAGTGAGAGACGGTGGTCAGGGGCTGTCTCCCTGTGCGGTTAGGACATAGCCCTTATCCCTGTGCAGTTAGGACATAGCCCTTATCCCTGTGCGGTTAGGACATAGCCCTTATCCCTGTGCGGTTAGGACATAGCCCTTATCCCTGTGCGGTTAGGACATAGCCCTTATCCCTGTGCGGTTAGGACATAGCCCTTATCCCTGTGCGGTTAGGACATAGCCCTTATCCCTGTGCGGTTAGGACATAGCCCTTATCCCTGTGCGGTTAGGACATAGCCCTTATCCCTGTGCGGTTAGGACATAGCCCTTATCCCCGGGGCCTTAACAATCTATCCAAATGAGTGGAGATTTGGCACCACTCAGGTGGCAGCCATCTGTGAGGACCCTATAGGCTGGGCCCTGCTGCTCCTTCTTAGGGTGGTTCACACAAGGGCTTCACCACAGCTGGTGTCTGGGCTCCATCAGGACTCCTGTGGCCCTCTGCTCTACATCCTGCCCTCAGTCTGACTTTCTGGTCTTTTACCAACATCTCTGTCCCCTACATGTCTCTATCAGACCCCCAATCCCAAACCACCTCTTCCTTTCCTGCCTGTTTGGGTGAGCTGGCACCCAAGGATACAGCACAGTACAGAAGCTGGAGACCAGTAGAAGGGTCTGATGGTAACGGACACTTGTGAAGTACCACAGAGATGCAGCGCAGTGAAGAACTGGGGTGATGGGCTGCAGAGAGCCACTGAAGACATCCACAAGGAAAGGGCTAACCCAGGGCAGAGGGAGCCACGCTCCTCACTGCCAGAGGTGAGTACAGATGTGTAAGGAGGCTGAGGAAGACCACCCAGATGAACCCATGGGTAGGGACTACATTTTCATCTCAGATACACAGACGTAGACAGGCAGACAAACAGAGACATATGTGCGTGCACGCGTGTGTGCATGCACGCACGCACACACACACACACACACACACACATACACACAAAGACATACAGACACAGATGAGAGAGAGGAGAGAGGGAAAGGGAGGAGAGGAGGGAGGGAGAGGGAGAGAGAGACAGAGAGAGATGGAGAGAGAGAGGGGGGAGAGAGGAAGAGAGAGAGGAAGAGAGAGAGGGAGAGAGAGAGGAAGAGAGAGAGGGAGAGAGAGAGGAAGAGAGAGAGGGAGAGAGAGAGAGAGAGGGAGAGAGAGAGAGAGAGAGAGAGAGAGAGAGAGAGAGAGAGAGAGAGAGAGAGAGAGAGAGAGAGAGAGAGAGAGAGAGAGAGAGAGAGGAAGAGAGAGAGGGAGAGAGAGAGGTACAGGGAGCAGATGCTGCATAGTGTCCGTAGCTGGAATAAACCCATTGTTTTGTTTTGTGTGACTGGGTTTCTGAAAACTGGCAATGATTCCCAGATAAGGAAGACAATGTTGTCACCAAGCCCCTCACTGTCCCTCATGGGACTTCTGCACATGTGCAGATCATGTTCTTTGTATGCAGCCCCTGATGGTGTTTCTCCAGGCCAGTTCTGCACCTCCCTGGGAAGTCTCTGCATGTCCCTCAGGCCCCTCCCTCTTCTTTGACTTCCTGGATCAGTGGATGAGTCCAGCCTTGAGTGGCCATACCCTTGAAGCCCTTGTCCCTCCAAAACATCTCTCTAGACACCCGTCTCTTCTCCTGATGGTGAGGCCCCTGCTTCCAGGCATCTCCGTCCCACACTCAAGGAGACAGAGTACATAGTGAGGCTCACTCACATAGAGCATGTAGGACTTAGAATCACACCTGTGGCTGCAAGGCTGTGTCCTTTCTGCTTCATCTTGCCTCTGTGTACACTCGCTCATCCCCTGAGGGCCAAGACTGTCTGGAGGGCCACTACCGAAGCCTTGTGCTGGCCCTGAATCTGTTCCTTCTCACAGGCCATTTCCACGGGAGACTGCCTGGGTCTGGCTGTGGTTATTGTCTCCAGCCTTTCTCCTACAGCTTTCTGGGCTTGGTCTCCTGCTTCTTAGGTGGTACCTTGGCTCAGCCTCCCAGGTCCTCAGCCTGAGGGTTGAGATCACACACCTCCTTCTGAACACACTGCAGAGTAGAGCTGGCCTATTCTGGTCTCTGGGAACTTATACCTCACTTCTGTGGCTCTGCTGTTCTGTCCTGTTCCCTCTTCTCAGGGCTATGGTGAGGATCACATGCCAGGTCCATCACCAGAAGAGAGGAAGTGTGCTCTAAATGGCAATGACAACAACGGATATGTTGTCCTCCTTGACAGGCCAGTCCCTCTGTCCTTGCCACATGTCTGTTTTCCCTGTATGCTCACTGCTGTTTACTAAGTTACAGTGTCAGTGTGTGGGGCCAGGAGCAGGGAGACTCACCACACTTGCCATCCTGTAGTATTTGGCCTACGCCGCATTTCCCTGTCCCCTCCAGTGTCTTGGCTGGCCGCTGGGCCACTTCATACTCAGTGCCCGAGACCTGGATGTAGAACTGGTGGCGGCTAATGGCCTTCCGCAGAGTTTTGATGGCTGCCTGCAGGTTCTGCTCAGCACGCTTCCGCATGCAGTCTGCTTCACAGGTGTCTGCAGGGGTGAAAGGGACCCATCGAGAGTAACTAACATGCGAATGGATGCCTTATTTGCTGAGGGCTCCCCCAAGCCAGGTCCTGTGCTGGGCTTCTGTTTAAACCAGCTCAGTACATTCTCACATTGACCTGGGCTGGTTTGGGGTAGGCAGCTTTAGAAGTGTCTCACAGAAACAAAACTAAGAGGCACAGCCTATCCAAGGCTACAAAGAAGACCTGAGTCTGAGAAAGGCCTTTGCCCATTCTTAAGGACTGCCACTGTCCCTAAGGTAGTGTACAGCTCTGATATGGCTAGATATACAGTGTCCTCCAGGACGCGGGATATGACTCAGTTGGTAAAGTGCTTGCTGACATGCAATCATGAGGACCTGAGTTCTGACACTGCCCCCATCCCTAGTACCCACATAAAAACCAGGTGATATGCTGGGTGGTGGTAGAGCACGCCTTTAATCCAAGCACTCGGGAGGCAGAGGCAGGCGGATCTCTGTGAGGTCAAGGCCAGCCTAGTCTACAGAGTGAGTTCCAGGGCAGCCATGGCTACACAATGAAACCCTGTCTCAAAAAGCAAAACCAAAACAACAACAAAACACCCAAACTCGGTGATGGGTAACCCCAGCCCTTGGGGTAGGTAGATAAGTGGATGTCCAGAGCTCTTTGGCCAGCCAGCCTATTGAGGCAAGGAACTCAACCCTGTCAGGTGTGGCTACTCCTCTTTAATCCTAGAGCTCAGGAAGCAGAGGATGTTTGTTGAGTTTTGTCTACATAGCAAGTTCTAGGCCAGCCAGGGCTAACTATTGAGACCTGTTCTCAAAAGGCGGTGTACTGACCCTTGGCCTCCACATGCTTGTCCTCAATGTGCACCAGCACCCAGTATCTTCCCCACAAAGGTACCTGTACTGAAGCTGTGCCCCTCCTTGTCAGTGCTATCTTGAGAGGTTCTGGAAACTGCAGGTGTTATGGCTTAGCTAGAGGAAGTAGGCCATGGAGGCTGATCCTGGAGGGGACTTGGGTCCCTCTCTGCTTCCTGTTTGCCTCTGTTCCTCTTCCTCACCACTCCCTGGGCGCATCCTCTTCTCTGACCTGGGTGCCTTTTCCATTCCTCTCCCTGAACCCCATTCCCGACACTTCTACCATATTAACCTTGACTTCAGTCTCATTTAGAAGGGTTTCAGAGCTGGCAGTGGTGCCCACCTTTAGTCCCAGCACTCAGGAGTCCGAGGCAGGCAGATCTCTGAGTTTGAGACCAGCCTGAGCTACACAGCCAGGGCTACACAGAAAAACCCTGTCTTGAACTCCCAATCCTCCCAGAAAAGAAGGCTTCCAGTTCCTGCCCTGTCAGACCATGGCTCTGTCCTTCATATTCACATAGCCCTTCCATCTATTTCACACCACAGATGAGTTCCACAATCTGCTTCTAGGGCAGGGGCTATGGCCACAAAGCCCATGGCCCAGACCAGGCATGTACCACTAAACACAACTGCCAACAGCAGTCAGCTCTGTCACTGTCTACCGCTGGAGCCAGGTAGGGTGGGTTCATGCCTGCAATCCTAGCATTCAAGACGTGGAGGCAGGAGGATCAAGAGTTGAAGATTATTCTCAGCTGCATATCAGGTTTGAGGGAAGTCTGAGTTACATGCTTGGGAGGCTGAGACAGGAGGATCTCAGTGAGTTTACTAGCCTGGTCTACATAGAGAATTCCAAGACAGCCAAGGCTGTATAATACAGAGAAACTGCCTCAAAAGGACATAATAATAATAATAATAATAATAATAATAATAATAATAATAATAATAAGCAAAACAACTTGTCACCCGTCACTCAGAAGTTAAGTGGGATAGCTAAGAAGGATTGCTTGTATGGAACACAATCCTGTATTACAAACGCCCCCGCTGGCTGGGAAGAGGGTCTGGCTCAATCACTATGGGGATGCTCTGCCATAGTCCTTCCTGCCCCAGTGGGGACATAGAGTTGGGGTCCTCATGCCGTCTCTGCCCCTTAGCTGTCCTCCACTCCTGCACTAGGGGCTACAGAGCTTGGCCTGCAGTGTGTAGCATTCCCCACAAGCCTCTACTTCCCTGTGGCTCATTCAGCCTCGTGTCTACTAGACTCCCAGTCCCCAAGAACCCTTCACCTACCTGAGGCCTGATCCATCTTCATCTCCACTTCAAACTCTGCCGTGATATGGGACACCTCCTTGGATGGGGACTTGCGGCCTCGGCGCCTCTTCTTGGAGGAGTCACACTTGAGGGTCACTAAAGTCACGTGGCAGTTGTCTGAACAGAGAAGAGTACACTGGTGTTGTGGAAGAGGATTTTAACTAGGCAAAGATGTGATACATTTGTTTCTGCTGCATTTGTTTAATTATGTAAAGGTGTGTTACATTTATTTCACCTTGCCTGCCTAGGGCACCTGATTGATCTAATAAAAAGCTGCACAGCCAATAGCTAGGCAGAAGAGGGACAGTCAGGGCTGCTGGGTAAAGAAAATAGATAGGAGAAGAAATCTAGGCTCGGGAAGAATGAGAGAAGAGGAAAGAGAAAGAGAGGGTCATGCCTGGGGCAGACAGCCATGGAAGAAACAGAAAAAGTAGGACTTACAGAAAGAAGAGGTAAAAAGCCTGAGGCAAAATGTAGATAAAGACAGATAGGTTAATTTAAGTTAAAGGAGAAAAAAAAAATGAGCCTACACTATGTAGGCTGAGCATTCATAACTAATAAGAAGTCTCCATGTCATGATTTGGGATCTGGTTGGTGGCCCAAAAGAAAAAGCCAGCACACTGTGGCAAAGGTAATCTGAGTCAGAAGGACTGACTGTTCTTCCTAGCCCCACATGCAAACTCCCATGGGCAAGGTCCCTCTATGCCCAGGGGGCAATGGAACAAATAGGGACACTGAGGCTGCAGAAGATCAGAGCTACTCAGGATCCTGCAGGGACTGGGGGCTGAAGTGAGTCTCAGGCCCAGCCTTGAGTGACATACCACCACATATGGAGGTACCCATAATCTTACTGAGGAGGCCGTGTGTCCACTCAGCACCTGCTGAAGGCTACACGGCAGGTAAAGCCTGTTGAGAGCTGAGTTTTGCAGATCTATGGGAGGATCTCAAGGGACCAGAGATGGAAGTTTCCTTCCTCTGCCTCTTACCATGCTGTTACCTGCTTTTCTCCTACCCAAGGCCTGAAATCTTTTCCATCAGAGCTCCACCCGGCCACAGAGAAGCTAGCGAGAGAGTGTGTGTGTGTGTGTGTGTGTGTGTGTGTGTGTGAGTGAGTGTGTGTGTGTGTGTGTGTGTGTGTGTGTGATTTAATCCTGTGTGAGGCTGTGACAGTGGCCTTCTAGGTGCTGCAGTACTGTTTCCCACTCATGACCATTGCTTGAAGTGCTGGCCAGACATGGCTCGGAGGGTTTAGGGGCCCTGGTGGAGGACAGACAGGAGCTTATGCTTGGCAACCAACCCAGCAGGGCTGAGGACTTTGCCTCTGCCCCCTGGGTAAGCAGGGTGGAGGATCCACTTACCCAGAAGGGGGTGCCTCAGGGTGTCCTTTGCTCGCTCCTGGCTGCGGGGCCGGAGATGGCACTTGGCATCCCTGATCTTGAAGCGGGCCTTCTGCCTGATGGGGGTGGTGGGGGCATCTGGGGAAAGCCAAAATTCCCCCAGGTGGCGGCCTCTCCTGTGGGCAAGGAGGTAGTGGGGGACGGGGGCTGCCAGAGGACAGGTCCTTCTGGAGCTGTGTGGGGCTTGGTGTGGGCCATTCTGCCCCAGCAGCCCTCCCGGATGGAGGAACCTTCCCTGCCTTACTTATTTCCCCCCCATAAGGCCTAAAACATGTGCAGCCATGGCTGGTGGGGTCAAACTCAAGGCCAGGAGCCAGGTAGAGTCTTCTATCGGCAGGGAAGAACACTGTTCACCCTGTCTTTCATGGCCAAAGTCACACACATGGCTGTGGTTTTAGGAAAGAGGACAGAGAAGGGCAAGGGCTTCAAACCCTCGGTCAGCTAGAACCATAGACATCTCCAAAGCAGACCCCAACAACAAGGACTAGAGTCCTATGACCCCCAATGTTCATGAGCTCACCCTGGGATGTGTTAGGCACAACATCCCAGCATTCATTCTGTGCTGTCCTGGGAGGTGGCTTGGTTCTGAGAGGCAGGGGCTCACTCTGAGTGTCTCTTGAATGCAGTGCTCAATCTGTGGGCTAAATTCAAGGCTATCCTTTGCTACATAGCTTGTTCAGGGCCAGCCTGGGCTCTGTATGAGACTGTGTCAAACAATGGCAGTAACAAGAGGTCTGTGGGATCACACATTTTGTAGTTACTGAATCACTCTACTACTGTGACCTCAGTCAGAAAGGCCTCTTGTGGCTCTCTGTGGGCTGGACCTTAGCTTCCAGCCTCCAGCTTTTAAGTCCTGTCTCTGTCATATCTCCAGAATCCCAAGCCATGACAGGCAGGGCCCAGAATGAAAAGTGCTTCCCTGGGTGATCCCCCTCCCTTTTCTAAATCATGCACTGGATGAAAGATAAAAGGGTCATTTAGACAGGCCCAAGGTTACCTGAGCAGCTGGGCCCTGCACCAGAGCTGGTGCCATTGCGCTTCGGTAATGTCTTGCCCTGTAGACCTGGAACACCGCAGCTCAGGATGTAGCTGTTTTCTGAGTCTGTGGAGAGGCCAGTGGGTCAGATTGGCTAGGGCGTATCTCCCTCCTAGGGCCCCAGATTCCTGAGGTCTCCAAGGGTTTGCTGAATGGTTTGAAGATCAAGACTGGTTCCTGTGGAAGCTGTCCAGGTCCACAGAGAGCCCGGCAGCTAGCTGTCTGGGAGTACTCTGTGACTGGAAGCCCTGCATTGGGCTCTGTTTGCTGAGCAGTAGGAAGCAGGTGTGTTCCCCAGGAAGCAACACACTGACCCATCCCATCCCACAGGGCCAGGGGTTACCTGGCATGAAGAGACTGTGGCCCAGGCAGGTCAGGAAGCAGTTCTCCACTCCACCCACCTTGCCACAGGACAGCTGGGCCTGGGCAGAGGCCTTGGACCGAGACAGGCACTCGTTCATCTCTGAGGAGAAGAGAGAGACAGAGAGGCCGTGAGTGCTAGCAAGGGCCTTGGATATGGATCACAGAGCCAGACTATAGCAGGAAGATGCAAGTCTATTTGGCAGTGGGCCAGCTGGCCACTGACAGATTATTCGCCCCCTACAATGCTGTTCTTGACTATTTGAGGAAAGGTCCTTCGTATCCTCAGGTAAGAGCTCTTGAAGGGAGGTGTGTCCTTAGAGCAGGCGCTGGGACCTGTCTGGGGTCAGAGGTAGCTGCATAAGGACATGGGCATCTGGGCAGAGACAAATTTCAGGGTATAGGGAGGGGCAGCACCCCCCTTCCAGGAAGCACTTGAAAATGTCCAAAGCAGCTTTTTAGAACATCTCCCATGGTTATTGTTAGAAGATTGAAAACATTGTATGTGTATGGGCGTTTTAGCTGTAAGCATGATTGTGTGCCCAAGTGTGTGCCTGGTGTGCATAAAGGCAAAAAGAGGGTGTTGGATCCCTTGAACTGGAGTTCCAGATGGTTGTGAGCTATCATGTAGGTGCTGAGAATTGACCTTGGGTCCTCTGGAAGAGCAGCCAATGCTCTTAAGTTCTGGGCTAGCTCTGTAGCCCCTTCTGACTTCTTTTTGAAAAAATCCATTGTTTCCTTGGTGCTGAGCTCTGTACTTCATTATACAGAATTCCATTAAAATCATTTGTCCATGGTGCTAGAGAGATTGCTTAGCTCTTCCAGAGGATCTGGGTTCAAATCCCAGTACCCACATGGCAGCTCACAACTGTCTGTAACTCCAGTTCAAGGGGACCCAACACTCTCACAAAGACATACATGCAGGCATAACACTAATGCACATAAGATGAATGCATTATTAAAAAAATCATTTGTCTAGGGTAGGGGGATAACTCAGCAGATTAAGTCCTTGCCGCACAAGCATGAGGGTCCAAGTTTGATTACTAGAATGCACATAAAAGAAGCTGGGTGTGATGTCACAGGCTTGTAATCCCAGTGCTGGGGAGGCAGAGGCAGGCTAATTGGCAAGCTTACTTGGTGAGTGACAGAGGAAGACATCTGATACCCTGCTTGGGGTGAGTGTCCATGTAGTCATGTAGTGGTCCATGTAACTTGGTTGAAAGTACTAACCCCCCCCCCCCCCCCCCCCGAACTATATACTAAATTGCAATCACAGGGGCCTGGAACTTCCTCAGAAGGAATAGGACCTGATGGAGATAGGGGTCAACAATCTACCTCTTTCAGCTTCCAGTAGGGTTCCAGGCCCAAAGTACTGGCTACACAGATCTCCTGCTCTGTGGTCCATCTTGTCACCTCAAGGCCCCATTCCTGTGTCCCTGGCTGACACTAGGCTTGCCTGGCCTCCAATATCAAGCTGTTTCCCATTAGCCAACCCCAGTGACAAGAGAATCCTTCTAACCCAGGACCCAAGAGTCCGTTCCCCCCCCCTGCAGTCACTGTCTCCTGCATCCCCCTCCCCTCACACAGAGGGCAGGGCCCACAGGTGGTCGCTCTCCACTCACCTATGCAGTCCTTCCGGTTCCAATGCAGCCTCCTCCCGGGTGGGCAGACACACTCGTAGCTGCCCTTGGTGTTGACACAGCCCTGTTCACAGCTGCCGTTGTTTACACTGCACTCGTCCATGTCTGGAAACACAGGCATGAGAGTGAGGGCAGGAGGGGGTGGGAACCACCAGCCCAGGCCACACCCTGGAAGGGCAGGGGGCACCCAGGACCAGAGACCAGAAAGCTCCTGACCCCAGCACAGCCTGTAAGAAGTCCTTGGAATCACGAATGTCTCATCTCTCCAGGGAAAGCATCAGCTCCTTTCCTGCCTTAGTTTCCCCCTCTGCACCAGGGTGAAAGGAGCCACCTGAGACCCCTCCTCTGATCAAAAGCCTCCTTTAGGCAAGGGCTAGCTCTTCCAGCTCCAGGCCACCCAGCTGCCAGCTCACAAGTGTCCTGGCAGTCCGGGAAGAGGCACAGCATCAGTATCTAACAGCTACTCCATCCCTGTTGTCAGGGTTACCTGGTCCTCTCAAGCTTCATGCTATCCTCAGGTCACAGGGAAAGAAGAGAGATTGTGACTCTTCTCCCCCACTCCCATCTACACCAGCCACATCGGCCTGAGGCTCTTTGGCTCAGTTTATGCTCAGGTTCCTTTTGGTGCTGGGCACGGAATCCAGGGCCCTAGGCAAGAATCTCCCCAGGCTTGATGGCTCCTGAATCTTCCCTCCATCCCTGGCCTCTGCCACTGCCCACACCCTCACCATAGGGGCACAAGGTCTCAGGCCATGGGCCATCTTCCTCTTGGGCTGCCACACTCCCTTCCTTCACAGCCAGAGCCCTTTGTCACACACCTATGACCATACTGCACACTGACTGCTTCAAGTCTTCCTGCTTTTGTGTGTGACACTAAAAATCCCTTAAGCATCCTCCAGGCTCATGCAGCCATGTATATCCTGGGCATGCATCCCCCCAGGGGATATTACCCTGTTTCCCTCCATTTGTGGGCTCATTCCTGTAATCCTCTACCTCTGGGACTTTGCACATACCATTCCCTCTGGATTGTTTTCGCATCCTGACCTAAACATTCCTCTTTTAGGGTTCTCATTGTTTCACCATCCTTTCTCTAGAGTGCACTTTCTGGAATTTCTGTGCACTGGTCATTCCCTTCTGGATTGGTGCACCCCAGGAAATGAGGTTCTGGGCTAATGCTTCCAAGTTGGCTAAGGTACCCTGTGGTGCCTCCCATGCTCTGCCCCCACCCCCATCCTTCTGTCCTTTACCCTGTGCCTGTGCTTGGCAGAATGCCTCTGTCCCCAAAGTTCCCAGCCTTGTTAGGTCCCTCCCAGGCCCATCAGGGTTAAGGTGGGTTGGGGCATGGGGAACAGTGTTGGTGGCCATATGGCCAGGCGCGTGCCTCGAGGGGAAGGTGGCCCTGGTGGGCGGGCTGCAGACCTCCGCAGTGGGTTGTCCCGTAGAGTGTATAGCCTCGGTGACACAGGCACTGGAAGCTGCCCGGGGAATTGATGCAAATGTGGTCGCAGGTCCGCTCAAAGGAACACTCATCGATGTCTGTGGGCACAGGGAGACAGTGTGGGTGCCAGTGCGAGGTGACTAGGTAGGTCTGCCACCCAGTGAACCCCCTCCCCCATGGTTCCTGGGTCCTGAGGCTCAGCATAGCCTCCCACAGTCTATTAGGGTTCTTGTTGCTCATATTGCCTCCATATTGTCTCAATATTGCCTCCATTACCTGTTTCTGGGGTAGAATCCCCTCACATCTGTTCTGGAAGTGGGTGGGACAAAGTACCATGAGTAGAGGATTATTATGAACCTCTGCTATGTTAATATCTCATTGGCCCCTGGTTTGGAAAGATATTTATATTTGTTTTAGTGTGTGCAGTGTATGCACGTGTGTACATGTGTCTGTGCCCATGTGTTTACCTGCGTGTACGTGTGCAGGCCAGAGGTCAATGCTGGGTAGTTTCCTCATGTACTCTCCATCTTAATTACTTATTTAAAAATGTTTAAGCTTTAAATTATGTGAGTACAGTGTCCAAAGGACAGAAGAGGGCTCCAGAGCCCTAATAGCTGGAGTTACAGGCCACTGTAAGCCTCCTAATGTCAGTCTGGGAGCGGAGTTCATGCTCTTAATCGCTGAGCCATTGCTTCAGCCTTATTTACTTTTCAGAGCAGGGGTCCCTCACTGAACAGGAAGTACACTGTCAGCTAGACTGGCTGGCCTGAAAGTTCTTTTCTCTCACCCTGCTCCCCAGGCTGGGTTTTCACATGTTGCCAAGCCTGGTGTTCATGTGGCTGCTGGGAATATGAAACCTTCAAGCTTGCCCCATATGCTCTTCACACTGAGCCATCTCCCCACCCTGATTTTGGTTTTACTTTTGAGACTGGGGTGTGCTTGTGATCTCATTATGTAGCCCAAACTGGCTTTGAATTCCTGACTCTTCTGCCTCTGCCTCCCAGGTACTGGGCTCACAGGCCTGGGTAGGAAAGGAACTTAATGCACATGTCAGGAAGGAAAATGACTGGGACTTGCCCAAGAGCTCTCAAGGGCTGAAATGGAATATAAACTCATAATGTTGACCAATGTGTATTCTCATCTCCCCACGGTGTTTCTGGAGAGGTTAAGGAGAGCGGAAGAAGGGACAGGGGATACACTACCCACAAGACTTTAAAAAGTAGCTCTGATAGCATGTGATATTTGACTATCAACTTCCTCTCACAGCCAAAATGAAAAGAGAAAGGAGGGTCTCAGCTGCCTGCCCATCAGCCATCTGATAGAAGTTGGTACCGGAGACTGGGGTGTTGCTGTGACAGACCTGGCCATACTGCTTGCTGGAGGACTATGAAAGATTTTGGGACTTTGGACTAGAAAAGCTAGATGCTTCAAGTGTGTCTTAATGAGCCATCTTAGTAGGAACATGGAAGACAGTGCTGAGGGTGATTTGAATTGTGGGGTGGGGGCAGCTTGAGAAATTTCAGAAGGGATGAATATTAATAAATGGCTTAGAGAACATAATTGTGATATTTTGGTGAGGAAGTTGGCTGCTTTTTGCCCTTGTCCTAGAAATCTGCCTGAGGCTACATTGAAGAGTTTTGGATTAATGGCATTGGCAGAGGGGATTTCAAGACAGTCTAGTATTGATTGTGTCAGGTGGTTATTAGTAGTCACCCTAATGCAGTTCTACAATGAGAAGGGACAAGCTGAACAAAGAGGAATAGAAAACATACAGTATGAGGGGGAATAAAATGTTTAAAGAAAAACCCAATTTTGAATGGAATAAAGGGAGTGGTGACCTCAGGGCAAGATCCCATCCAGCTAAGCTTCCAACTTGTTAAAAAGAATTAAAGAAAAGCATAAGCAGGGAAGGAAACCATCAATAAATGAAAGCTGATACATATGCTATAGCACAGGGGGCCAAGGTCCAACCACAACAAGCAGAATTTGGCAACATCAGTCATGGTTCTGGCTTTAGAGTCAAGAATACAAGAAAGGGACTGCGGGATCTAGAGGGGTGTCTAAGGAAAGCTGCCAAAGCTAGGCACATGGCAGGGGTGTCCCTGCATGGAGGCCCACAAAGGCCATTATGTGAAGCTAAGAAGAAACTTGGATTTTACTGGAGACCTCAAGATGTTGGAGATGCCCAGAGCCACAGGATACCTGCCGAGGATAGCTGCTAGCAGGGAGAGAAACCAGCCCAAGAGAGAGAAGTGCGCCACACTCAAGAAAGCTGGAAGGAAATCTGAAGAGTTTTGACATCAGACATGGAGATGCCGAGTCTGGAGTGCATCCAGCTGGTTTTCAGCCTTTGGTCCAGTGTGTCTTTACCATGCTCCCTTTCCTCCCATTTGGAATGGTAATGTATGTTCGGTGTTATTGTATGTGGAAGTGTGTGTGTGTGTGTGTGAGATCTACTTTTTCGTTTTGATTTTACAGATTACACTTAGGAGACTGCCTTGAGTCTCAGAAGAGACTTTGGAGTTTTAAGCAGTCTTGAGACTGTAAAAGACTTTTGAAGATGAATGGAATACATTTTTGCATTATGATATGGCTACAAGCCTATGGGGTCCAGGGAATGGAATGTGGTGGTTTGAATAAGAATGGCCCTCAAAGGCTCAAGTCACCAGTGAATGAAACTGAAAGGATCATGAGAGATAGGAGGTGTGGCCCTGGTGGAGGAAGTGTGTCACTGGGGGTAGACTTTGACGTCTTAAATGCTTTGAGGTTAAGAGTTTGTTCTTTGACTACATTGGCTCTGACTGTAGTGGTGTCATATTTAATCAAAATATGTATGTGCTTATAGACTCTAATGCAAGAGAAATGCTGTTGTGTGGGTGCTCAAGTGAGAATGCAGGCTCTCCTTGGGGTCTGGGAGCACCTCCTGAGCTGTGGATGGACCCTGCTTGGAAAGGAGAAGGGATGCTCCAGGCAAAGGACAGGGGAGGCCCAAGGAGGTTATGGGACTGTATGAGGGTCAAAGGGCACTGGGAAGGTGCTAGGGTCCCTAAGGAGCTTGGATTCTTCTTTGATGGACCCAGGGAGCCTTCAGATAGATGAGCTGCAAAAGGGTGGACATACAAATGGGGCTGGGTGGGGAGTATGCCAGCAAGGGCCTGGGTGCAGAGCCTGAGTGTGCCTACACCTGGCTTCTTCTCTCAGGTTGAGGATTCAAGACTTTTGGCCAGTGGTTCTCAACCTTCTTATGCTGTGACCCTTCAATACAGTTCATGTTGTGGTGACCCCCAACCATAAAATTAGTTTCATTGTTACTTCATAACTGCAATTTTGCTACTGCTATGAATTACAATCTAAATATCTGATATGCAGGATATCTGATATGCAACCCCTGGGAAAGGGTTGCTTGACCCCCAAAGGGGTTGTGACCCAAACATCAAGAACCACTGCTCTTGGTCCACCATGGAACTTGGTAAAGTGATGTTGAAACAAAGCTGGAGTGTGGTGGAGCCCTCAGGGACTGGCCAGCTGCTGGGATCCTGACCAGCCTGCATCTAAAAAGGATGGGCCAGGATGTTCATCCAGGGGAACAGGCTTGGCCTGGGGGAGGGTGTAGCTGGTCTTGACCCAGTAAGTAGGCCAGGTTGGTGTTGGGTACCCTTGGCAGCCTCTTCTTACCAGGACCTAGGACCTCAGGGCCTCACTTCTGAGACACTGAATTGTACTCACAGGCAGAGGCTACCATCGAATCATCACAGGGCTGCCTGCTCTGCAGCTATGGGGGCCTTACAGGAACAAAAGAGCCTGACTCTGATAGGATAGTCACTGTTAGAACTAAGGCTCTGATGCTTTTCACGTTTTCTCCCCAAGCTAGTTCTCCAGGGCCTCTGCCTTCTCCCCAATGGCCCTGCTGAGGCCCACTAATGTCTCATGTACTCCAAGCTCTTTCTCCAAATGGGCCAACTTCATGTTTGTCTTGGGAAATGAGTTGTCCAGTGAATCACCAGTAACTTTCCTAGGAATCTCCCTGGTTGCCCACCTCCTGGGATGCCTGCATCCTAGGGGCTACTGGGCTTGTCCTGTGACTCTTGGCTACTTAGTCCAACCAGAACCTCAATTATCCTTGTCTTAGTAGAAGCCACGCCTCTGCTGGGGAAATGTCTGTAATGTGAATGCCTTCCACCAGAAGGCAGTATTGAGCCTTCAGAACTGGGCTGCCTGTAGGAGAAAGGCGTGGTTGGGAGGGGAGAGTGTGGGTGGGTGCCTCTCTGGGCCTTAGTTCCCCATAAATATATTTTAGATTATGTTTCTCTGTGTAGCCCAGTCTAGACTTAATCTTACAACAATGTCCCAGCTGGAACTGAGGCATGCACCACCATGCCCAGCACTTTTTCCATCTATAAAGCAGACAGGAGACAGGGTTGGATTGTGTGGCTCTAAGTCATGAAGGACAGGTAGGCAAGAGCAGGCACCAAGTTCTGGAGAATCCTGTATCCTGAGCTACCCAGTTTGCATGCTTCCCTCTCCTGCAAGTCTACAAGAATCTGGAAGACAGACATGGACCATGAGGGCTGACTGAGTGGCACGTGGGGCCTGGTGGGAACTCACCTTGGCATGTCCGCTCATCCGTCAGCAGTTTGTGGCCCTTTTGGCAGCCGCATTCAAAGCTGCCCACTGTGTTTCGGCAGAAGTGGTCACAGCCTCCGTTGTTCATCAAGCACTCGTTGATGTCTGAAGAGGTTGGGGAGGGGAGGAGGCTCAGGTGCCATGGTGGAGATGGCCTGGGGAAGGGGTAGTGCCATCCTGCCTTCTTGGCCTTGACCCACCTGCTGCTCACTGCCTAGGGTTGGCCTCAGGTCCCCAGTTGAGTACAGATGTGAAGAACATGGGTGAAAAGCTAAACCCTGGTTCCTCAAGGTCCCTGTCTTCCCCTGTGACTGGTAATCCTGGTACACTGTTTTAGGGTTCAGGGAAGAACAGGGATAGTGATGTCTTCCATGTCCCTTTGTCCAGACATCTGAGGAGCACTCTGGAAGGAGGGAGGCTACAGCAATGCTGCCTCCGGTGACATGGGGCAAGCTATGCCCCCTCTCCCATCCCAGGATGAGGATAAAAAGGGTCCCCACAACACAAGGAAGACACCATGAGGATGACAGGAAATCACATCTCCAAGGTGCTGGGGCTTAGTAGGTGTCAGTACACTTGAGGAGCAGGTGTCACTGCTTACTGCCTGCTGAGAGAGTCTGTATGGAGGAAGGAGCACCTGGGAGATGGTGAGGCTTCCTTAGGTGAGTGAGTGAGGTCTGGGCCCACCCCACTTCCCCGTCTGTTGGCTTGGCTTGACCTGTTCTCACGTCAGCAGTTAGTGAGTAGTGACTATCCTCCACAGACCACTGACCCCACCCTGATGCCCCTCACGTGATACCCCTCACGAGCAAGCTTGCCAGTTGGCTCCAGCTCACATTTTTCCAGTGATAGGGAGTGTTCTCCTTTGGAGTGTGGGCTTCTGACGAATACTTCAATGATGTCTATCTACCTCTGTGAGCCCCTCCACTCATGTCCTGCCTGCCTGAGCCCTGGTACTGCCCCCTCTCCCCGCCAAGAGTGCCTCAGGCCTTTGGAGCGTCTCTATTAACCCTTCCCCACCTGAGCCTGTCAGTGAAGGGGCTGTCACAGGGTCAGAATGAGAAAGAGCTCAGGCTGGTGTAGCCAGCTAAGTGGAGGTAGTGGGAAGGTTGCTCTCTCCAGCACAGGATCCAGTAGGGGCTTGTTGGCCTCACAAGGCCCTCAACCTCCAATGAGTCCCCAGAGTGCAACTTCTTTTTCTCTTACCTCCCCTCTTCCCCCTGTGCCCCCTCCCCACCATGGCAACCAGTACCACCTCAAGTGCTGAGGCCTCTGGCTTCCCAGGAAAAAGGCCTGGATTCTCACAGCTCTTCCCTCTACAGCTAGGTCTGTCTGGCCTCAGCTGAGCTTCCGCAGGCTCCGCCCACCACACTCCACAGAAGCTGTCTCAACCATTTGAGAACCCAAGGACAGCAGAAGTAAGCCCTCAGGGCCAGGGACTTCCTGAGAATGTTCACAAAGTTAAGAGATAAGTGGCATCATCAGTAGCAAGGGTCCTGGACAGTAGGGGGAGCTGAGGGCGCAGAGGCTCTGGGCCCAGGCTGATTTGTATAGGGGTGCCCTAATGGGGTGAGCCACAGGAATGCTGTACACACAACCCCCTCTTCCCTTCTGCTATCCCACTGGGCACAACCTGGCCACCTGTGGGGCTAGTGACTGAGGGTTCTCAGGTGGTTACAGAGGGAGGGCCTTGTGCTGGGCTGGGCTGGCCTGGCCGGCAAGTCGGGGAGGGCACCTTTCTTTCCCACTTTGACGAAAGTCCTGGCAGGTGGCCTGCTTGGTCCAGGGCATGGGGGAGGAGGAGAAAGAACAGGCAGTGGGTGGGGGCTCCCAGGGCACGGGAGAGGAGGAGAAAGAACAGGCAGTGGGTGGGGGCTCCCAGGGCATGGGGGAGGAGGAGAAAGAACAGTCAGTGGGTGGGGGCTCCCAGGGCATGGGGGAGGAGGAGAAAGAACAGTCAGTTCTTTCCCCACGGCTGTTCTGGGAGATGGTGGGAGGAGGGGCTTCAGTATCAGAAGCCACGATGCCCATCTGATAGCAAGTGGCACTGTACCAAACAGGGTACCTAGGGCTGGTGGCCTAGAGCAGAGCTAAGTCTGGGGTAAACTCCCCAGGCCCTTGGCCCCTATGCTTGGGCAAATGTTCCACCTTCCCACCCTGCTTTCACCTGCTCTGCTGCTCCTAGCTGGCCCAGGGCTTTCTGCTGTGGGTTTCCCAGCTGTCACTGCACCCTCCTCCCCCTCAGCCACCTGTCTTGCCTGATGATGGCTGTGAGCTTTCAGAAAACACCAAACCTTTGAAGCCATCCCTTTGATATTGTTCCCTGGACCCTTGCCAAGATCAGAGTGCACCTGACTAGTGAACTAGAACCCTAGGGCAGGCCCTCAGGTTCACTAGGAATCCCCTGTTGGCTGTGCTGCCCAGGTCCCTGAGCCCTGCTGGGAACTCCCTAGCACACTGGCAAGAATTTCACAAACCCCACCCCTAGGGTCTGTGGTGCCACCTGGCTCCTTAGACTTGAAGATGTCATGATGGCCATGTTAGACACTTACACATGAGTCCCCACCCCATCCATAGCAGAATCTCAACTCTGCTTTTTCCCCTGCAGTGGTCACCTGGCCCAAGCAATGTCATCAGAAGCCTGGATGTTCTTCTAGATTCTGCCCAGAGGCCAGAGGCCAGAGGCCAGAGGCCAGAGGCCAGAGGCCAGAGACCAGGCAGTGTTATGGGACCATTTCAAAGTGACAACCTGGGCCTTTGCTCACCCTACCTAACTTTGACTGGGGCCTGGCCAGCAGTCACTGGAAATGCTCTTAACACCGTCCCCCACACCTTATGCTGGTGAAAGCCACTGCCCCTCCCCCACCTTCCACCTGCAGCTCATAAGGACTTCACCATGCATGGGCAAGATGCTAGTGTATCTCTACAGCAGAGACTGACTGAAGCCATCTCTGGACCTCTGGACCCCTCCTTCCTCCCAGCACCTAAATCCAGCAGAAGCCAGGGCACCTCAGTTACATGAGTGTGCTGGCCCACTCCAGAAGTCAGGAGGGGGCAAGGGCCCTAAGGAGTGACTCATGTTCATGGAGGAGGTATGGCCACAGGCTGGGTTAAAGAAGGGCCAGCCTGGTTAAAGAGCCCAACCATTTGAAGAGCAGCATGGGAAACCAAGAAGCACTAGGGGCTGGGGCCAATGAGCCTAAGGCTATGATGTCTCATTTACACCTATCTCCCCTCAAATGGAGTACACAGCAGGGCATGCCAGCAGCCCCTCTCATAGCAGAACACAGGCTCAGGCCCTTTCTGGCTAGATAAGTTGGTTCTCAGAGGTGAGGGGCTGGTCTGTCTCTAATCCTGACCACCGGGCTCATTACAGGAATGAAGCTCTACACAGCATTCATGTCCAGGGTCAGCCTGTGCCTCAGAAAGAACAGTGAAACCTGGCTCTACCCTCTGTTAGCCTGGGGTAGCATAGGAGGGCTGGTTACTGTGACATGGATGGGCTTTGAGGAGAACAGTGGGAACCGCATCCCACCTTCCCTTTTGCGTGGCTGAGGGAAGTCCTGCCTTCCACCTCAGCCATCTTCATTCCTACCTCCAGACTCCTCAATTTCTATGCCAAAGTTCTGCTTCTGGTTGAAGTCCCCTTGTACATTTGTGATAGTGACACACAATGATGCATGCCCTGTACCAAGCTGTCCCTACTAGCTCAGCACTAAAGGCCATACGACTGAAAGCCAAGGATTGGGTCACACGCCATCCCTGGAGTCGAAGGTCCAGACATACTCTGTTGTGGTTTTCATTAGTTCTTAAAACACAGGCAAATTTTATGGCACCAGGACCTTCCTGACCCAGGACACTACAGGTGTGCCACAGTACCCTGCTGGGAACACTTCCCTTTCTTATCATCTCTGACAACCCCTGTGGCTGCCAGCTGCCTTCATTCATCTGCCCTCCAGCCTGGTTAACAGGACCCAACTGTAGGACCATATGGGCCTTCTGGGTCCAGGCAGGGCAGTACCAACACAGCCCATGTGCTGACCTTTGCATGTCTTTCCATCCGGCTGCAGTGTGAATCCAACTGGGCAGCTGCACCGAACGCCAGTGGCAGTGTCCTTGCATGTCCGGTCACAGCCTCCGTTGTTCACTGCACATGTCTCTGGAGAGGGGAGGGGAGAGACAGAGATGCTTAGTTTCCCCGGAACCAGCTACAATCTTTTCCCATCAGTGAGAGCAGCAATCTAGGCTTAAGTTTCATCTGTGGTACCCTGGCTGTTGGGATGCTTCCTGAGCTAGTGCTGGTCCCATGGAAACATCTGCAAATGGCTTAGTGCTGGGGTAAAGGTTACTAATGGGGTGGGAGTGGGTCGGGGGTCACTCTTAGGATCAGTGCTGAGAACAGCCTAGCAGCTACTTGGTGGTGTTCTAAATCTTTGCTCTGCTTCGGTTTAGTCACCCAATCCTGTTGGTGGCTGCCAGAAGGCATGAGGGCTCCTAAGCCCAGCCTGATGCGAAATGGTTTTCCAGCCTGGTCATAGGACTGCACATCATCCATCAACCTAGGGACCTTCCCAGTCTCACATCTGTTCTCAATGAACCATTTACCAAAGCATCTGGTTTTTGTCCACTTGAAGCCTGTCTAGTGCTTTTTTCCCTCCTCCTCCTACAAAATTCAAAGGGGCCAGAGTGTCTGGGGGCATAATGGAGGTCACTGAAGCTGCTGTGGGGTGAGAGTGAGCCTCTGCAGGTCTGCAGAAGACTGGCAGAGCTGACTTTCCAGGACGTGGCGGCTCCCCCACTACTCTCTCAGACCTCTGGTCATTGGCCACCTGGTTTTCTTCATGAGCACCTGGAAGGCTTGCTTCTCAGGAAACAGTGGCTGTGTGAGTGGGCTTCTCTGACCTTTCACTGTGGGGCAGCCGAGCACCCCTGAGCGCCGATCTCCACAGCCTGCGCTACCCTCATGCCTCCACCTTGCTCCACCTGGTGCCTGTGGCTAGGTCTGCCTTTCCGGAAGGTTCTGACTCAATTCTGCAAGTGTCATGGGTCTCCTCTGCAAAGACTTTGGGAATGAGCCTGAGTGAAGGGATGAAGGGAGACTCTTGGGTACCAATAGTCCACGCTGCTAATTCCGTTAGATTCACGGTGTCTTGCCTGGAACTTTGCCCCCACAGAGGGTAGGGGTGCCAGGAGAGGGACAGAAGCCTAACAGCCTTGTGAGCATGCAAGCACAAGTGGACTGTGTGTTCTAGTTTGCAGTGGCCGCTGTCGTTTGCTGCAGAGACTAGGCAGTCCCCAAGGACAAGGCCAGCATCAACACTAGCCATCGCCATCCAGGAAGAGCTGTGGTTGCCACTAAAAGCAGACACCCTTTCCCCCTAACACTCTTCTTGGCTGGCCTCTCTGAGTTTCAGGTTGGCACCTCCAGCCAGGGATGGGAAGTTTCTGTGAGTGGGTTTCTTTGTAGTATTCAAGGCCTATCTCCTTATCCTTTATGGTTCATGTATCTCTCTGAGGCCCTCCCCTGAAGTCTAGGCACAGTGAAGCCAACCTTCCTTACACTTAGGCAGGTGGGCCCCTGTGCCAGCATGGACCAGTTCTGACTGGTTTGTAGCCTATGTGTACCCTCTCATCTCCTCACAGGGGCATCCACTGGTGCAGTAGGGTGAGGTGGAAGGTGACCCCACACCTGGGGAGTGAGAAGAAATGCTTCTCCCCTCCAGGGTAAAGGTGAAGATCAAATACACTCTCCACTTAAAAGCCATAAGCCCAGGTGTGGACCTGGGGGTGCTCATCAAATGTTTCCTTTCCTGGGGTTAAACCAGAGTGGGGAATCCTGCTGCTCCCCCTCCCCCAAGCAGACAGCCTGCCAGCCTTTCATGTGGGATGACCCTCTGGAGAGGGGCAGAAAAGCTACCTGTCTCCCAGGTGTGGGTAATTACAGCTCAGCGGTACAGAGGTGTGTGGGGGGGGAGAGGGGGCAGGTGATGCCAGCTGGGGCTGGGTGGGCCCTGGGTGTCTCTGGTGGTAGAGGTGGGGTTAAGGCATTAGGGACTGTGTACTTGGGAACCAAACCTAATGGTTTGTGATTCCTCCTTTCTCTTTTATGGGACGTGGAATTTAACGAAGGAAGCCTTGGGGACCCCCTGACCCCATCAGCTCATTAGGGAGACTGGGGCTGAGACAGAGAGTTGGGCTCTGGCACAGTGGTCACCCATTCTTGAGCCTCCACTGCAAGTCATTCTCTCCCATGCCAGGCTTTCAGGCCTCCTTGCATTACCCCAGCCAAAGGCTGAAGCCCAGACTTCAGGCCCTGAGTCCCCAGTGACCCTGAAGGCCTTTGTCTATTCTTGGGTGACAGCCCCCAAGCCCACAGCATCTCATTACAATGATCACCAGAGACCAGACCCTCTCTGTGCCCTCCGCGTGTCACATCCATGCCTTTCCAGTTCCTGGACCTTACTTCATCAATGGGGAGCCTATGCCCAAGCTTCATGGACCTAGTGGCAGTGGTGGCTGGGGTCTGCCTGGCTGGATTAAATTAAACACACAGTTCCCTGGGCACAGGGTCTAACCTAATGTCCTTTAACTACCTCTGCCAGACCAGCTCCAGGGGCCTGTGCAGCCACACACATGGGTGCATACTACTTCCAATTGTCTGTGTCTACTCTAGCCAGGGAGCTCCCTACTCCAGGAATGCTTTTCTATCCAGCCCATTGAGTCCGAGCCTCTTCCCCACCTCCCCTAGGATCTGGTCAACCTGCTTCTTCATAGCTCCCAACTGCAGTCTCCATTTTTACTGTGGCCATAATGTCACTGTCCTATGATGTCACAGCCAAACAGTCCCTCCTCTAGGCCACTGCCTCACTCTGAGTAGCTAAATGCTGAGCAATTTGGTGGCTGACCTGGCTTCCATGGGCCCTCACCTCTGCCTTCTCCACCTCAGCCATATTATTCTGGGTGAGGGTGCCACAAAATGTAACATGCGTAGATTCCACCAAGGTCCCCTGTAGGGCACAGGCTGGCAGTGTGAGACTGAACATCTGTCTGTACCAATTTCCAATCAGAAACCCCGGGCACTGTCAAAGGCTTCATTGGCAGAGAAGTACTGCACAGTTCTCATCTCTGAGGACCTTGCAAACAGCTTCACCTCTGTCCCCAGAGACTAGAGGTCACCTAGATCTGACTTTTGGCCACTATTGTCTCAGGAAAATTTGGAAAACATTCCTCTTTACAATGGGTGGTAGATGAGTTTTGGAGTCTGTAGCTGTCTATTCCAGGGGTTGGCTCCTTCTGTTCCTCACCTTGGTGGCCTTCTCTGGTCCCCATCCCATCCCTGCACACCCTGAGGCTGGTGTACATGTCAGCCCAGGAAGGCCTGAGTCTGTCCATCAGAACTGTGGTGCTGGAGCTTAAGGGAAAGAGGGCTTCTCTCAAGTTCAGAGATGAGTTCTGTATCTTTCTGTGCCCTGGCTCCAGCTGAGAACTACTGGGCTCTTCCTAATGTCCCACATCTCCTGCAAGAGAACCACCCTCCAGAGGCATAGCCATATTCACCTGAGAAGGCACCTTCTCACCCGCTACCCTCAAAAGAGCTCACAGCAGTCCAAAACACAGACAGACAGACAGACAGACAGACAGACAGACAGACAGACAACAAAAGACAACCCTGTTGCTTTTGCAGAGAGAACTGAGGCTCGGATAATGAGTTTGTTCAGGTGGCTGTCTCATTTGTTGCTCAGTGAGAAATAATGAGGAGCCTGTGTCCAAAAATGATTCACAGCTGGGTGGTGGTGGCGCATGCCTTTAATCCCAGCACTCAGAGACAGAGACAGGAGGATCTCTGTGAGTTCCAGGCCAGTCTGGTCTACTGAGCAAGTTCCAAGACAGCCTCCAAAGCTACAGAGAAACTCTGTCTGGAAAAACCAATAAAAATAAAAATAAAAAATAAATTAGAATTTCCAGACAGAGACTTCAGGGCACCAAAGCAGTTATGGGCCCATCTCAGGCCAGCCCCAGTGACTGTATAGCCATAGAGAAGCAACCTGTATGTCCATGTCATATAGCTACCAAAGGAGCTGGCATGCTCGCACAGCCATGAGCCATCAGACTAAGTAAACAGGACCAGTTTAGAAGTGGGGCTTTGATGATAGGTTCTCAGGGTGGCTCAGTGAGGAAGCAGGAGGATGGCCTGAGGCGGGTGGAAGTCTGTACCCATGGCGGCATGGCTTTGATAGAGGGAGGCAAGAGCAGAAGGTCTGCTGTCTGGAAGCAGCCCCTGGGTAGGCTTTGCAGGCTGGCACCACCATTGATCAGAAAGTTCCCTGAAGGACAGGTCTTACCCAAGTATGGACCATACTGAGCTGTGCAGTCAGATAGGTTCCATGTGCACATGGACTGTGAAAGCATGGGAAACTCCTCTGCACATGGAGACTGCATCCATGTGGTTTTTGAATGGCCCAGACACAAGGGTCGAGGTGCCAGTGTTTTATAGGATGGTCTATAATTGTGATCGTTTCACCCTTGGTGCAGAGTTTCAGACTCTCGGTGTATGGAGTCTGGCACCCATTGTCCATGGCTGAATCATTTAATAATCTTTTTCCTGAGACTGGAGAGATGGCTCAGAGGTTAAGAGCACTGGCTCTTCTCCCAGAGGTCCCGGGCTCAATTCCCAGCACCCGCACCATAGCTCACAACTGTCTATAACTCTGGTTCCAGGGAATTGGACACCCTCACACAGACATACACATAAGCAAAATGCCAATGCAATACAATACAAATAAATAATAAAAATAATCCTCTTCTGAGTGGCTCTGAGCTGAGCAGATGTGCTTGGGACCCCCAACTCTGGTTCTGGGGGGCAATGTAGAGACCGATAAGATAGTGCTTTGGCAGTAAGGGAGGAGCCACAGAGATAAACTGAGCTACCCAGGAGTCAGCTGTTCTCTAGAGGAGATGGCACAGGGTGAGGAGGCTTTGCTTTTCCCACTGGCTTCTGCCCCTTTGGCCAAGCCAATGAAGTCACTGGGGTTTAGAAGCCCACAGTCCCATGCTTTTTGAAGCCAACCATCAAGGTGACATTGTTTGGTTGTCACCTCATCCACCACATGGCTTCAGGAAGAGCCAGACTTGGGGTTTCCCTTTGGCCCAGTGATCTGCCCAGGTCCAGCATGGTGGCAGCTGGCTCCTGTTCAATGATGGGATTAACACACAGGGATTTGGGAGGTCCCTGAGGAGCAGCATGGGACATGGGAAATGAATGGAAAAGAGGAGCAGGGCTGAAGCTGGGGTAAGGAGAGTGACCCCAGGGACCGGGACCAAACGTGAGGCAGCAGGGCAGAGCACTCTGACAGCTTGACAAAAGAGCTGGCTTCAGCCCATTGGCTGGTATGCCAGACTTTGCTCCTGCAAGCTGGGGGATTTTAGGCAAAGGACTGACTCCTCTCTCCAGAATGTTGGTTCTCATTTGTATGTGCTGGCCTCACTGAGGGCTTCAGTGTTTTCTCCCAAGAGGCTCTGATGAGGGTTGGTGGGGGGGGGTACACAGAATCTGCCCTTCCCCCTGAAGACATGATCCTGATAGGGAGCTGCCCCAAGCCTTGGTTGCATCTGTATAAGCCTCAGTCAGGGTGGGTCTATCTGCCTTCCAGCTTCTAGAACTGGCTGAAGCATCTGTGAAGGAGCCAGCCACTGGCCCTCCCCATTCATCTACAGACTGACCTCTGACCCTCTCTTAGCTCCCATCACTCTGGGATAAAAGCTGCCTGGCATGGCCATTACATGTGGTCTCTTCTTGTCTGTCTCCACTTCGGACATCTCAAGTCCAGCTGTCATTAGAATCATGTGGGCAGATTTATATATGTCACTGTGTTGGGCATAGTGAGCAAGGTCTCCCATGCTGTCCTGTCACTCAGCAGGGAGAAGCAGAGTGTCTGCATGGGCCAGGGCAGGGGGAGAGGCTCAGTGCAGTGAGATGGGGAGTTTGCGAAGGCTAGGATTAGGTCCCCAGGAGAAGTGGGAGAGGAGGCTGCCCACATTTAGTGCAGGTACTGCTCAGGACCAAGGCCAGCAGGCCCCTGCACTCATAATGCTCAAAGGCTCCAGCAGGCCTCAGAGGCAGTCTTGGTGCTCCATGGATTCTTCCTAACACAGCCTGGTGGTGGCAATGCCCATAAGGCCTTTGCCCATGGTGGTGTGGCTGTGCAGATTCCATCCTTCAGACCTCAGGGAGACAAACTCCCATTGGAGGGACTATCTTCTGGAGCACTAAGGGCCCTTGACTCTAGGGATTGTGGGAGTTCCAGGGAAGAGCTGCCTGCACCTAGAAGGGTTAGGATGTTTACATGGTTGATGGAGAAGCAGAATCCACCTTGGTGATAGGGCTCTACAGGTATGCAGAAAGACCTGGAAGGAGCCAGAGACAGAACAAGTCAGGAGAGAGACAAGCTCCTTGTCTATAGTGAAGGACAATGGAGGCTCTTTTTTCCTTAAGTAGGAGGCTGGAGCCTCAGGACATAAGCCTGACCCTATCTCCTGCTCTCTTTCCCTAGCTGTGAGGTTCAGAATTCCAGGAAGACAGAGGATGCACACAGGAAGCCTCTGTCTAGAGGCACCCCTCCCCAGGAGGGAAGGTGCAGGGAGGGCAGGGGCATGTCTGTCCCTTGCATGGCTCAGGGAAGAACCCAGCCAGGTCACACAGCTGGTGACTATCTGGGTCTGAGCCCATTGTCTATGTGGGGTTGTTCTCTGGCTAGGTGTGACACAGTGGTCTGCACTGTGCAGACCTTTCTGTGCAAAGTCCCCAACAACAGCAGCTAATACACACTGAGTATATTCTTGCCTGAGCATACACAAGCAGACAGGGCCACAGTGCCCGGCTGGAGGGACTGTGTGGGCCACTCGTGACCCATGGTTAACCAAGAGGTTCTCAAGAGAGGTAAAGATCCAGTTCAGATTTCAATGGCTGCCCCAGGGAAATGACCCCCCAGGCTAGAGCAGGCAGTGTGTGGTGTCTGATGCAAACCTCATCTCCCAGCCTTTGAGCCCCCGGGGTGGAGATCCCCTTCCTGGAAGGGTCTAGATTATGAATTCCTGGCTGATCTTTGGTAATCCTGTGCTTCCTAGGGTTAGTTCCACCAGCCCAGAAATAAGAGCTGACCAAGGCCAGACAAGGCCCTGGGTCTCTCTCCTCATCACTGGACTTGCCTCCGGTTGATTCTCCCCTGGCATTGCATAGACTTGGCCAAGAAGAAGAATCAAGGAGACAGAAGGATCTGTAACTGAGCACCTGCTCCGGGCTTCACACAGCTAGAAACTTCACATGGGGCTCCTTCAAGCTCCTGTGGGGAATACAGCCCCCACCCCATCTCAAGCAAAAGGAAAAGCGAAGCTCAGGGGTGTGAAATGATCCTGGTGGGTGCCTGGGAAACCAGGATGGAGGCCGTATCTGACTGTAGTAGCTGGGCCAGAATGAATTGGAAGGAGGAGCCCCAATTTGTGGCTGCACATCTGTCTAACCACAGGGTTCCATGCTGTAAGAACAGCCACACATCCTTAGCAGCAAGCTCCATCTTGGAGGTAAAACCTAAAGCCTTTCTCCCCCCATCCCAACTTTGTCCATGTCAATCCCAGAATCCTGCTTGAGAAAAACTAGAGACTGTCTGCCCACTTTCCAGGGGACTTGTCTAGAGATATGCACAGGGGGAGCTGGGGACAGGCCATGTCCTTCCCAGGTAGGTAGGCTGGGAGGAAAGAGCCTCATGGGTTGTTCTGTTTCTGCATTGAGGCTCATTAGATTAGGGTGAAAGAGGGTTCTGCCTTTTTTTCTGGCACCTTCCATTTGTGGCATGTAGTTATACAGAGACACTTGAGTCTATTAGGAGTTGGAAATGGGCAATGTGCTTAATGGTAGAAGGCTCTGAGATCATAATTTCAGGTTTGGGCAGTGGTACATGGGTCAAATTCTGAGGGGACAAGGAGCTGAGGATAGATGTAAACCCGGCCAGGACCCTGCACCTCTGTCCACTCTTCGTTTTGATAGCCAAATTGCTATTCACTTAACTCCTATCAGCCCCAGATGTATGTATGACCAAATTGAGGGAGGGACTCAGGCCTTAGCTAGGGACCCCACTGTCTAGCTACATGTGGCATCAATCCAGCCAGTGGCTGGGTGTAGCTTGGTCACTTGATCCTTTTCGGTGGTACCCAGTCTCTGGAATTCTGTGGGCAGTTAGGCCCTGTTAGCACAGGAGGGTACACACAGTTGGTACAGAGCTGGACAGTGGTCCAGTGGGGGTGTGAATGGGGTCATTGGGGAAGGTCTGGTGAGGGCAGGAAGACCTAGGTAGCCTTGTCAGGCAGACCCACCCTAAGTGGCACTGGGTAATGATGGTGGTGAGTGAGACCCACTGAGGCAGGGAGCCCAGGACAGGAAGAAGTTACACCCAGAGGGATGGGGGCCATCCAGGTGAGTGGGTGTGTAGGACTGGGAAAATCCGGAGCAGGTATGCAGCCCTTGGTTGGAGAGAGTCAACAGAGTGGGCAGCTGGTGGGGAGAAGTAGAGTGAATGTTCAGGCTGAGGCAGTGTGGCAGTCTGTGTCCCCTATGGATTAGCCATGTCTAGTTTTCCTTATGTCACAGTTCTCCAGCCCCCTACTCCTTCACCTTCTACCATGCAGCAAATCCTGGGGTGCTGTCCTGCCTATCACACTCTTCAACTTCCAGTGGGGCTGGTTGGGTGAGTGTGGGAAACCCATTCATGGGAACTCCAGCCTCTGCAGGAGAAGGCTGCAACAGGAAGCTCATCCCAGCAAGACACACCCACATACCCCCACCTCAGCATCTTCCTCGAGCACCAGAGGCCTTGGCTTGGAAAGTAGGAGGGCAGGGACAGAGCAGGGGAAGACAGGGCTAGGGGAGGACAGGACAGAGCCAAGGGCAATGCTGGCTTCACCTTGTCTGCTTGCCCAACAAACTCATGGCAGCCTCTCACTCTTAGGTTTGTACCCTATATTAATAGCTGGCACTGGCTGGTGCTGCCCACAGGTCAGGTACCAGGCTAAGCACCTTCTCCAGGTGGGATCATATTATCTTTACAACAGCTGTAGTGGGGACATGCTGTGCAATTCCCAGTTCACACAAGTCTATGGGGGACCTAAGAAATATCCCAGGAAGATGTGACTCCCAGGGCCTCACAGGCTGGCCTCTTCCTGATCCAGGCACCTCTGGGCTATGCCAATGCAATGGCTGCTGATAAAGAGAACCATGGATGCTGGGGCAGTACCTAAATTCTGGCCAGCAGTGGGGACATTTATGACGATGGGAACATTAATGAAGAGGTCAAGGCTTTGGGGGCTCCTAACCCTCTAACCCTGTAAACCCAGGACCCCCTCAGACCAGGCAGGGTCCCATTTGCTCTGACATCTATATGTATTGAGCATCTATTCATGGACAGACTCGGAGAGGAAGCAGAGAAATGTGGGCCTCAAAGGGTCAGGTGACAGGTGCAGAGTCAGCTAGGGAGGAAGCGTCTCAGCTCCTCTCTGTGTCCCTTTATCCATCAGCCACGCCAGCACCAGCTCTCAGTGAAGCCTGGGTAGAGCACAAGGCTGGGGTCACTGCCCTGGAGGGACAGGCATCCTACTCTCCTGAGGGTTCCCGCAGGTCCTCACTGGCAGGCGATTGGTTTTACTTGCTGCCTTTGGGCGCACAGCGAGAGCCCGGACAGCTGCCGAGCCCCAGTTATGTTCTGTAATTGGTGGCTGGCTTTGGACTTGGTAACCTGCAGGACCATGCCCTGGGCATGTTTGCCTCCCTTCTCAGGACTTAGGTCCTTGACTCACTATGTGGACTTGCAAGTGCCCGGGGCTTTACGTCTCTCTGTGTGTTGTGTCCACTGGATTTTTGGTTTGTTCCTGCCTCTGGCTCACTACTAGGAGGTTGATAATGGACTCGCAGGCATCCAAGGGATGTGGCCTCTGTGGTCAGGGCACAGAATATCTCTTGGAGTCTTGGAGAGTCCTGGTTCTAACAGCTAGAGTCAGGGTGTGGTCTCAATCCTGCACCTCCTTGTGGAGTTCATGAGGAGACAGCACTGCCAGGGGGATTTATAGCTCTGGGCTCCCACAGGGAAAGGAGGTTCTCTTGGCCTGAGAATCAGCCTGCTCTAGATGTGTACAGAGCATGGAAAACCAGAGGGAGGCAAGATAGAAAGCGAGGGGGAGAGCCACTCCCTCACTGTTGCTTCCTGAGGGGTGAACCCCCTCCCTCCAGCCTTTTCACTCCCCAAATAAATCCCATCTGCAATGACTTCAGGGCTAGAAGAAACCTGCAGGGTCATCTTATATGACAATAAGGTGGGTGCTCTTGACTCTAGTGAACTTTGAATACTCAGTGCCTTGGCCCTGTCTTCTCTCACATCAAACCCTCACCTTGGTCCTCTGGTGCAGAGCTGGTCACTGCTGGGGTCAGAGGCACAGTCTAAGCAGCCAAGTGGCCCAGGATCTGGCCTGCCATGGAATTTCCTGTCCCTCATCTTCCTCTCCCGCTGCTGGAAGCTGCCCTTTGGCCTGTCCTATCTCCTTCCCATCTTGGGGCCTCAGAGGACTTAAGCCACCTCCAGACTTAGAATCTCCCAGGACAGTATGCTGAGCCTGGCTCTGGATGTGATGCCCAAGTGTGCTCTGACAAGCAGGAAACAAAGCTGTTCTCCAGACTGTGCACCTACTACTATCACCTGGGAGCTGTCCTGCCTCACTGGGGTTGGCTATCAGCTAGGGGCTGGAGTCCTAGAGCATCCTTACTCTTTCCACAGGGGCCTATATCAGAGATAAGTACTGAGAATTCATGTGCCATCCAGCTGGGGCCTCTACATGAGTATTACAAAATGAGATGATCTCTGACCTCCTGAGCTCAAGTGACCATGATCCCTCAGCCATATAGGGTAATAAGGGAGTCTCAGTTTCTTCCTCTGAGAAATAGGGCCTCTTCTATCCAATTGTACCATTGCCAAGGCTTGTGCGAGCCTGACAGTGCCACTGGGCATGTTGTGACAACCCTGGTGGTTGTACTTATGCTCAGGAGGTGCTGTCAGCTGGCACAGCCTGCACGCCAGCCACCTAGAGCAAGGGGGTCCACTGATGGGCAGGGAAAGGAGGGAATGCAGAGGTGGAACCCCGTGTCTTGCCTATACAATGCTGTTAAGATGGTCACACTCTCTTTTCCTCCCCCTCTCCTTGGGCTGGTCTAGCAGCAGCACTGCCAACAGGCTTCCCCTGACACTCTGAGAGCAAGATCAGAGGACCATGCTACACAGACCGTCCTCCTGCCAGGGCCCCAGTGGTCACTGAGTCACTGTGGCATGTTGACCCTGGGAGCCTAATGAGCATGTTGGTTTCTAAGTAAGCAGAGGAGGACTATGCATTCAGGCCACTGGACATGGTGCTGGGTTTTTTGCTACAACGTATAAACAAAGAAATGAACGTGTTTGATGGAGGGTAAAAAAATTTGAAAAGGAACGTAATGAGTTCCCATCTGCCGTGGAGCCTCCCCACACTCACATATAACACACAGAGACTCCACACCACACTAATGTACATCCTCATGCTCACACACCCACATGTTAGCACATACACAGGCTCACAGCAGTATACCTCCCCGCCAGGATCTGTACATTCACACATCAGTACCCAGGCTCTCATACTCCCCAAAGCTGGCATGCACACACAAGACCACACACCAGCACCCCCCAGGCCAGCGTCCATTCACACTCACCCAAACACCCAAAAGGGCAAGGAGAACAAAGGAAGTGGAAGAAAAGTGTTACCCATGAGGAGCCGCCGTTTCACCCGCTTGTCCACATCAGCTACTGACGTGGCATTGAACTGAGAGCGCTCAATTGCAGCCTCATCCTTCTCTAGAACACAAGTAAGGGACAAACATGGAGCCGGTGGTTAATGAGAGCCCACTTCCCGCGGCCCAAGACAGTCAGCCTCTTGGCATGGCGCACACAAAGCCAACACAGCATGCTGGGCCAGCACGGTGCCCTCACCAAGGGCTAATCCCAGGGACTTTCAGGCAGGTGTGCTCAGGGTAAAGCAAAGAGGAAGCGAGGTGGGAAGCATGGCATGCAGACAAGGAAGGTGGCCACAAGAAGACCTGGACGCAGTGGGGATACAGGGTCCGAATGCAGCCAAGCAGGGTAGGTAGCTGAGGTCAGCAGGAAGCCTGTGTGGAGGACACAGAAAGCATGCCATGGGCTCACACAGAGAGAAGCAATTACAGGTCCCCGCAGTTCAAGCAGGTACTGAACAAAGCACAAGACAAGAGGATAGGTTTGCAAGGTCTGGTGATGGATATACCTGGAACAGCAGATGCCCTGTTACAAGGATGCTGCCACTCATGCAAACTTAAGAACAAAAACTCACAGAGAAACACACACACACACACACACACACACACACACACACACACACACACCCGCACGCATGCACGCATGCACGCACGCACGCACACACGCACACACGCACGTCCATTGGACGGACAGAAAATCCAGGGGATCTGGGCAGCACTGGTTGCCTGCTTGTCTAGAGGACCAGAGCTAAGCATTCAAGGGCTCGACAAGGGACCGCAGAGAAGGGTCAGTCATTTTAGGAGCGTGCGGGAGGTAAATGGCTCGGGCCAACTGGGGAGCCTCCAGCCACTGGGCACAAAGCTGTGCCAAGATGCTTCTTTGGGACTGGTGACAGAAAGCAAAGCAGGACAGGAGGTTTCTCATCCTGGCCAGGAGTTGAAGCCACAGTGGCTGGAGCTGGTTAGGGTGAGAGTTTCTAATGAGAGGGGACTGACAGGAAGTGTGGGCTTGGGGAAAGAGATCCAAGCAGGGACTGTCACATGCAGCAGACATTAAAAAAATAAAAACAAGATCAGAAAGTGAGGAAGGATGAGTGAGGAGGGCACAGACAAGAAGGATTAGACCCGGGCTAGGGTTCATGTGCCCTGGAGTCGTCTGTGCTGGTCCAGTGGCTGCAGGACAGGCTCAACTGGACATGGGAGACTTAAACAGACAAGACAGAGGGGCCTGAGGGAGCTCTGGGAAGGACAGTGAAGGGAAAGAGGTCAGAGGACAGAAAGTTCTAGAAGGGATCAGGCTGCAATAGAGACACTGGCCTGGCGACCTGGTTT
The DNA here is from genome assembly GCA_030556225.1 of Cricetiscus sungorus. Classification (NCBI taxonomy): domain Eukaryota; kingdom Metazoa; phylum Chordata; class Mammalia; order Rodentia; family Cricetidae; genus Cricetiscus; species Cricetiscus sungorus. The sequence continues at coordinate 19,049,944 of JANBXA010000031.1, read as the reverse complement.
GGCTTCTAATTTTTTTTTTTTTTTTTTTTTTTTTGATTGGTTGGTTTGGTTTTGGCTTTTGGCTCTGAAAATTGATTAATGAATGTCAGTTATCAGACAAGACAGGCAATCAGGGACCATCACAAGAGAAGCAGCAGGAATGAGATAAAATGAAATTAAAAAAAAAAAAAAAAGGCTGTCTGAGAGAAGAGACCACACAGAGAAGGGGAGAGCCACCACAGGCAGCAGGACAACCCCAGGTACAGAGGGGATGGCCTGGGATTCCTGAGCAGCCTAGCACCCAGCTTTCCAAGACACCAAGGAGCAGCAACAGGGGACAGGAAACGACAGCAGCTTTGGGACACATGTGCGTACATGGGTTCACCAAACACCTTTCTGTCACTCAAAAGCTCCTCAAGTATCACCCCTCAAGGTGATCATAAGGAATGGGCCCTTTTCAAGGAAATAGCAAGTGTGATTACATCAACTCATGTTGGGTCCTTGCAAGTAGACCATTGGCCCCAAATTCTGAAATTCCTTTTTCTTAGTTAAAAAAAAATCTTGCTGTTGTTTTTGAACAGAGAAAAAAACATATTAGTAATTATTGCATAACATAACTACAAGTGTTCAAGCTGCCCTTGGGACCATGGGCCAAGCAGGAGGTGGCTGAGTTTCAGTCAGGGCTCCATGGAGCAAGCAGGTGATGGGACAGGAGCATTGCTGATGGGGAAGGGACTTTGTGTGGGTGAGGAAGTCCTAAGGAGAGCCTGACAGCTCAGGATGGGAAGCAGTCCCAAGCACACACACCCTCACAGGGTGAACGCACTCCCCACAAAGGGTGCGCACCTCCACCCTCACAGTGAGCCACGTGCTAGGAAACTCAATTTCCACAGTTCTGTGACAGTGCTCATACAGACTCAGTGAGACTGCCGAGAGTTTTTCACATTAGAAAATACCAGTGCTTTAGGGACAGATGATCTCTCCAAGCCAAAGCACGCTGCTACAGACAATCAATCCCCCTGTATGGAGGATGAGGGCAAGCAGAAACCCCACTAGGGAGACCCAACCCTAGGGAACTTTGTCTCACAGTACTGAGGGACCCAGGACAAACCCTCACAGAAGCTGCCCTTGGGATGCCTATTATCACCATTGGCCTTGTGGGTGATTCCTCTTCTTGTCTCCCTTCTGTTTCCTCCAAGACAGGGGGACCACACAGGGCATCTGCAGGGGCAGTATGGCAGTTGCAGTACCTACTTACCAATGCATGTCCGACCATCCGCATGTAGGGCGTACTTCTGGTGGCAGCCACACATGGGGCCTGTGTCTGTGTCCTCACAGCTGTGCTGACAGCCTCCATTTCCATAGTTACAGGTTACTAGTTAGTCCCAAAGTGCACACACGTGTGTATAAATAGAACAACAGAAATGGTTAGTTTACTGGGATTGGTTGTTTTTTGGGGGATGGGGTGGGGGAAAACTAGAATGTGAGGTAGCCAGGGAAAAGTCCTTTGAGGACCGAGGGCAGCAGACACGCATCGCTATCCAGGGTGCCAGATAGAGATGTTAGTCTGGTGGGACCAAAAGTGGATTCTGAGCCTCACATAGCTAATGCATGGTGAGTGGAGGCTGTGGGGAGAGGCTAGACATACATGCAAGACACTTTAAACCCATCAGTCCCATTGGGACACATGCCTGTTTACACCAAGACAGACAGGGTCCACTGTAGGCAAGATGGCAGACACATTGAAATGACATTCATTTTTCTTTCTTTTCTTTTTTTCTCCTTCCTTCCTTCCTTCCTTCCTTCCTTCCTTCCTTCCTTCCTTCCTTTCTTTTTTTGTTTGTTTCTTAAGACAGGGTCTCTCTGTGTAGCCCTGGCTGTCCCAGAACTCACTCTGTAGAGCAGGCTGGCCTTGAACTCACAGAGGTCTGCCTGCTTCTGCCTCCCAAATGCTGGGATTAAAGGTGTGTGCCACCTCTGCCTGGTGACATTCATTTTCTTAGTTCTTGCACAGCTCTATCCATTGCCTGTGTCTTGGCACAGGTGGAGGGATGTTCCCATGGATACTACTCTCTGTGGGTCCTAGTTGTGAGCTATCTCAGTGCTGGTCCCTCACAGCACTGTCTGGAGCTCAGCAATACCCAGATAGACAGAACTTAAGCAAGTTAGTATTATCTGGGATGTGCTGAGAACAACCTACATTGTGTGGTTGGTGATGTCAATGGTTGGAGGATCCAGGGCCCTTCAACCCAGACACTCCATAGAAGACACAGCAACCTGCATCCATGGGAAGGGGACTGAGCAAGAGGGAACCGGTCTGAAGTAGGAAAAGGATGTTCAAGTTTGTTAATATATGAAGACAGTCTACTGCCACTGTATAGGCAGAGGGAGACTGCCACAAGGGGATGAGGATGAGTTAGCTCTCTTGCAGGGGCCCTTGGAGACTCTTCTTTATCATGCAATGAGCTGGTGGCCAAGATAGCTGTCACCTGAATGCCAGATAGCATGTCTTCATGGAGACCTTGACTAGTTGTCCAGACTCTATCTGCACACATTATTTACTTATGAAATGTCAGTCTGAGGCCAGGCATGACTAGAGGAACACCAAATACAAGATCTGAGAGTTTGAATTAATCATGCCCTACTAAGCAGATCCATTCATATAGCTGGCAAGGGAGGGAAATCACTGGAGGAGAGGATAGGATGAGAATGACTGACAGGCAGGGTCTATCTGGCATCACGCGTACTGTCTTCAGCAGCCAAGACTTCTCAGTAGCATTTTTCTCTTGACCCAACTTCCAGGGAAGTTAGATGGCCTATGGGCTCTGCTCCATGAAGGCTATCCTTTGCATGTTCAGGGATGGTGGTGATAGGCAGCAAGCTAGTGTTCCCCAGGCCAGTGTTTTCTCTTAGGGACAGAAGCCCAGTGCTCAGGAGCAGGGCCTGCATAGGTCCCAGGACATGGGTCAATCCTCATCTGGGTGCCTTCTCCTCCTCCTTCTCCTCCTCCTGCTCTTCCTCCTCCTTCTTCTCCTCCTCCTTCTCCTCCTTCTGGTACAGAGAATCCTTTTCAGAGTGAGCACAGGGGCATCTTGGAAAAAGGCAGTGAGAATGCCACAGACAGTTCCTCCCATATTGCTTGCTGGGCTCTGGGAAGACCAAGATGGATAAAGCAATGTCCTCATTCCTGGGAAGGGTCCTAGACTCTGATGGGATGGGGATTGGGGTGTGGAGCCCTGCAGACTCTTCCCACCAGTCTAGAGGTCACTGGGCTAGCCTGGGCTCCTGACCAACTCTAAAGTTCAAGGTTCCTAAGGGCTCCATGTGGGTCTCCCTTGTCCTTTGCACTAATTCTCACCTATCTTGCTTGAGGCAGGGGTTTCTTCTTGTTTGCTACTCTGTACACCACGCTAGCTGACCTAAGCATTCTCCTGACCCATCTCCAATCTCACTACAGAAACATTGGGATGACAGACACACTACTGTGTCTAGGTTTACATGGATGGTATTGGGGAATTTGGCCTCCCAAGCCATCTTTAATCATGCCTTGCAAAACACTTAGAAGGAATCAAAGCCAGACTTCCTGAGTGCCACCTTCCAGGGAGTATAGGGCTTTCCCCAACTCCTTGACCTAGGACAAAGGATTAGGCTTTCTATACCTTGTCAGGCTATGGATCCATGGACCAGCGACTGTCCCTAGGCTGGGCTTAGCCCTTTCCTGACTCCATGGTGACTAGGGTAGGGGTCTTAGTTTCCCACAGATGCTGGCTTGTCCCATGTCCTTCCAGCCAAGCTAAATACCCAGAAGAGTTTTGTGGGTAGACCTTCCTGTGTGGCATTTGTCCCAGATGGGTTATAGTGGTGAACTGATGCAGTGAGGTCACTGGCAGCCCCCCCCCCTCTGGTGTCTGCATGGAGCAAGTCTTCTAAGACCATGCTTGCCTATAGCCTGTGCCTGCTCCTGTCCTTGCTTGGCATGAGAGCTGGGAGATTTGGAGTTATCCCCATCTGCTTTGAAAGTGGCCAGGTAGCAAGTGTTTTCTCTGAAGCTAGAAGAATCCATCAGTGGGGCCAGGCTAGGAAGGGAATAGGCTATCTCTGTCCTGCCTTAGTGACAGCCAACATACATGTCTTTAACCTTCCATGGAAAAGGCCCAGCAGTAAGAGAAAGACTGGTCCATGATCCTGATCAGATGCTGTAGAATGTTATCCTTGATCACAAGAACAGTTGTCATCTTCAACAGAACAGATGTATGCAATTCTGCCCCAGGTGTGGCCCAAGGCAGTAATAGAATATATAAAATGTGGAAGGTTAACTGATGGGATGGAGATCCTGTCTGCAGCTATGCAAAAGGCATCATTCATGCTTGCACGAGACTTTCTGGTGGTGTGGTTGCTTTGAGGTCATTCATACTTTGTAAATAAGCCCAGTGAACACATTGGTTCCCCAAGTTGGACTTGGGTGAAAGCATACTCTGGTCTGTCACTATCTAGGGTGAGTAGGCACTTGTTCACATCTCCCTAGGAAAAGTTTATAAAACACGAGGATGAAGAAAGTGCCTCCACTTTGGGGGATGGGTAGATAGCATAGAGAGTTGGAGCATGAGCCCCTGGGGACAGGGACAACAACAGGTGCTCATGGGTCCTCAGGGCCTTGGCAACTGTTTAGGGAAGATGAACTGAGAGTCACAGTGGCTGAGGATGGTGGGCCAGTTGTCTTCTCCCCAGAATGGAGAACAGAGGCACGCTGAGGCCTTTATAATGGAGTTGCTCAGGCAGGCGGGAGGGAGCACATCCCTCAAGAGTCAAGAAGCAGGCTCCTTCGGTGTGTGCTTCCACATCACAGTGTGAGGCCAATGAAACCATCATTCAGCTGAGCTGGAAGTATTTGCTGAAGCTTCCTCAGTCTTGGCAGACCCACAACAAACAAAACTCAGCCTGGGTGTTCCCCATGACCAGTGAGCAGAGCCTGCATCCTGTTACCTCCTCACAAAGCAGTTGGCAGAGTGTGTTGAGTTTGATGCTCTGAAAGCCTTTGAACATCGTACGTTCTGTTTCCTTTCCCAATTCTATTCCTACTCATTAGCTGGATGTCCATGATAAGAGGTTGGACTGGGAATGGGTATGGTGGAGCACATCTTCAATCCTAGCACTTTGGGAGGCAGAGACAGGTGGATCTCTGTGATTTCCAGGCCAGCCTGGTCTACACGGAAAGTTCTAGGACACAGTGAAACCCTGTTCCCATACCCCAAATAACAAGAGGCCATACTATGTTGAGTCCTGCGGCAGATCTCCTCCTGACAAGCAAATAGACCTTGAAATGGTACCTTTGGCCTGCTGCCTTTTGCACACCAGACATGGGGCTCATGGTTTATACTTAGCTCTACAGAGGTTACTAAGTTCTGCTTCTTAATTTCTTTCTTTTCTTTCTTTCCTTCCTTCTTTCCTTCTTTCTTTCTTTCTTTCTTTCTTTCTTCCTTTCTCTCTCTCTCTCTCTCTCTCTCTCTCTCTCTCTCTCTCTCTCTCTCTCTCTCTCTCTCTCTCTCTCTCTTTTGACACAGGGTCTTATTGTGACACAGGCTGGCCTCAAACTGAGATTGACTTTGAACTCCTCCTGCCTCAACCTCCCAAGTTCTATAATTATAGGTTTGGATCACCACACCTGTTTTATGGAGTGCTGGGGATGAAACCCAGGGCTTTGTGCCAGGCAAGTGCTCTTTTACCTGAACTGTATTCTCATCTGGGTTCTGACCTTTGAACCTGGAAAAATGTCAACACTGGGTTCACTCTCTCCCATCCACCCCACCTCCCATCCACTCTCCTTTGCTTCTTTAATCTCTTCTGTCGTCTAGGGCTTCTCAGGCTGATGGAGAAAGTGCAGTTTTTAGACCTTCATCTCCACTGGAGAACTTGTGTTCAGGGCTCTACAGGTGGTCCAAGCCAATGCCTAGGGCTGTGTTGACAGTGTTATACCAGGTATAGAAAACTCCACGCTGGGAGATCATGACCCATCCCTCTGGCATCCCAGTGCTCTCAGCAGACCCTGTCCTCCTCCAACCCCAGGGTGCTGAGATTCCCTCCCTGACCGACGTCCAGCACCCTGGACAGACCCACCACAAAGCAATGGTAGAAGGCGCATGGGGGTGTTTGACCCATTTGCCTCCATCTACCTACATGTGCAGTCCTTCTGGTTTTGGGCAAGGTCAAAGCCGGGCCTGCAGTCACAAGCTACCCCACCTTTGGGCGTCTCCCGGCAGATGTGGGCACAGCCATGGTCTTTGTTCATGCAGTTCATTCCCTCTGGGAAGAGAGACAGAAAAGGAAGAGGTTGAAGCCCAGTGAGAATGGAAGGGAGAAGACCTCCGGCTATGGAAAGATGACTAGTGAAGTGTCCCAATCCAATGGTGGTTATGTTTAGTCAGCCACTGCAGGCACCACTCGCATGTACACATGTATGTGTGCACATACATACTCAGTCACAGGTGCATTCTGCCACAGTTCCTGGGCCTTGAAGGGACAATCTAAGTGACATCGGCATGGCTCCTGCCTGACATCACTTTGGAGGGTTAGCTGTGTAGCATTGCCTCCATCAGGGCTATCTGGGTTCTCTCATTAGCTCCGGGATACTATGGTATCCACTCAGTAAACTATTTCCTCCCTGTTTGCCTGGAGTGGCTTGACCCTCCTTCTGATGACCTCAGTTGATGCTTATCTTCTTGGTGATTTATGAGGCCTTTCCAGAATTTATGAGGTCAGGGGTCAAGTGAGAGGTTGTGGGTCACAAGTCCATCAAGATGCCACAGGCAGATCAAAGGGTAGAGAGCCGCTGTATGCTGCACAATAGCTCTGGGACCAGATGTCAACTGCATCTGAAGATGTCACCTGCATCTGAAGGGGCCTGCAGGACAAGTGAAGCTTTCTGGGAGAGGGGAAGAGACCACTGAGTTTCTAACCATATGAGATGGCCCATCTTCCTCAGGGGCCATGCTGGATCCTCATCGTAGGGGCAGAGAGTGTAATTGTGACCCTGTGTGCTGTACATAGGCCCTCAGTAACACAGGACATGTTTAAAAGGATAAGTCTATGGCAGTTATAGACCAAAAATGTCTTGGGCAGGCAGGGAAGAAAGAAAAGGCTGTCTAAAGTTAATCCACAGTTGGAAGTGATCAAAGGCTGCGTTTGCCCAGCACCTGGCCCACCTGACCATGTTCCTCTTATTCCCCCCCCCCCTTGACTTTCTCATTAATTTAAGCCATGCTGCCACACCAGTGCAGGTGCCACCAGCTGACCCTTGACAGACAGGCAAGGCATCCAATGCACCGAATGACATGCCATCACCCTTCTCCTCTCAATTTTAACAACACCTGAGCCTGATAGCAGCAACAGAGGTATGATGATTGTTGTCCAATAGTCACCAGGAGGGAGCTGACCTGTGGCCAGTCTACTTCTGTAACAACACTCAGCTGGTTATCAGTAATCAGTTGCTCCTGAGCCAATATGAGCCCACTCTAGCTCTAGGCATGCAGCTTCCTTCACAAAGAACCTGTGGAATCAAGTGGAGGTGGGCATGAATCTGGCTTCCCCATAAGCAGGTGCCTTGGAGACCATTGTTTCACTTCTCCAAGCCTCACCCGTAAACATGCATGAGACCCTCAGCCTCGAGGATTAGGTGTAAACATTCCTTGAAGCCACAGGAAGATGCCAGGTGCATGGCATGCATTCAATAGGCCGAGTGACTCTGTGGACCCTGGCTTCTGATGGCAAGGTCTGTTCCTGCAGATCTGAGGGAGACAACTCCCAAGTGGAGTTGTCCAGAGCTTCCTTGGCCATCCAAGTCCACTTAGGTTCCTGTCCAGTTTTTTTGGGACCCCCTCCCTCCCTGCCTGTCAAGAGTCTAACTACCAAGTAGCCTCGTGGGCTCAGAATGGGAACTGTCAGGGGGCAGCTCAAAGCCTCGGTCACACTGCACTCTCTACTTAAAGTGGCCGTGTCTGTGGCTCTCTAGTGTTCCAGCTGTGATCCAACCTTTGGTCCCCTGTCCCCATATACATCCTCTCAAGGCCCACAATCCCACACTATCTGTTGTGTCCCTTGGCTTCTTCATCATTCCTTCCTCTTATCTTTCATAAGTTACTTCCTAAGCCCACCTCTGATCCCATCAATTCTCCTGACCCCAGGCTATCCCCAGGCTACACTGATTTCCCAGAGCTGTCCCACACTGCTCACAATCAATGCCCTAACACATTTGCTTTATCTTCCTAGGCACGGAAGAGTCCACATGTCCTGTTTAGCTCAGCTGTGTGAGAAGAGAGACTGAATTTCCATATCTAGTCTAAGAAATACCCGCGAGAGGAGAGGCCCTGGAGTTGTGGTCAGCAGTGGGGCCGCAGGAAGGGAATAGGAAGCCACAGAGCTGATCTTAAGGTTCAGTCAGAAGAGTCCTAAAATTTCTCTTAGTGTGCTCTACAACGGTGGTGGTGGTGGTTGTGTGTGTGTGTGTGTGTGAGTGTAAGACCTCTGTCCCCCACTGTAATTGTGAGACAAAGCCAAGTCTCCTGAGTGTAACCTCCCACCTCAGACTCCCATACCAAGCCCTCTATAGGGATGCTGTAGCCTTGGTTTCTCTCTGTCAGGATCCAGAGATTCTGCTTCCCACAAAGGGTGGGGACAGGCTGAGGGCATTAGTGCAGCTGAACTTGGGTCCTCTCTGTGTTCCTAACAGTTATAAGCTTTGCTGTATTTAAAAATAACAGCTTAAAATGTTCTACAGGCAAAAGTAATGATTTTCACCAAAAACTATTTTTTAAAGCAAGGAGACTGTGGGCTTGAGAAGCATGCAAGGTGCTGGATACCACGAGTGTGGTTTACCCGCTGGATTGGAAGCTTCTCCCTAGCCTCTGTGGCCTCTGCCAGGCTGCTCTGGCAGTTTTTGGCTGCAGATGATTTCCTCCACCAACCTGTGCACCTCTCAAACATGGACCTTAGTCATTCATGCTGAGCCTGGGCCCAGCCGGGGTGGCACAACATAGCAGACTCAGAACTGCAGGCCTTGCTTATCTGTCCTCTTGCAGATCTCTGCCTGGACCGTGCCTGCTCCTGAGAGGGTTTCAAACCATAAGCTTTCTAGAATACCTTCCTAGGTGTAGTATGGGAGCCACATGTGCCAACTTCAGAGAAAACTCACACTTCCCTGCACTGAGGAACTGAAAGAGTTTCAGCCATTCCCGGAAGTCCTGGTCTTCACATGCCTGGTGCTCGCCAGCTCAGGCTGCCTGCCAGGTTGAAGCTAATCTGATCTGATCCATCCAAATCCAATTATGTCCTGCAAACTTGGGCTGAGTGTCTCCTCGGTGCTAGGCCAGGCCAGGTGCAACGGCGAGACAAGGCCCTTAGTGGCCACATTGATCGCTAGGTCTGCAATGATATTGTCACATGCTATGTGACTGTGGGCAGCTTACTTCACTTCTGAGCCCCAGCTTCTCCTGTTGGGAAGAAATAAATGGCCCTGGGTTTTGCTTCCAAGGTGGGACAATTCATTGATGGCAAAGCTGTCCTTGATCCTCAACCCAGGCAGGAGGGAGCCATGGAAGGCTGTCACCAGAGGGGTGACATGTATGTGCCAGGAAACCTCTGCCTGCTTTAGGGGCGGGGTTTCAAGCAGGAACAAGGGAAAAACTGTCATAGTATCATGAGAGGAATGAGGAATGGTACAGCAGAGGCTTATTTGGACACCTTTTATAGCCTCCTCCTAGAATTTTCTGGAAGATGGGGCATGCAGACTGAACCCCTCACCACATTCCATTTGCTCTTGACAAGTCTGGGAAGAGGGTCTACCTGCTTTACAGACCACTCATGGAAATAGCTCAGCATGGTGGAAGTTGTGTCTGGCCATTCCTGTTTCTGTTGCCTTCCCTGGATTCTTTGCCAGGTTTTGATGGTGCTTTCCCATCAGGGCTTCCTTCCACAGGCCAGCTCTCAGCCTAGGAGATGGTCCCGTGTGTGTGTAGATATGATGGTCACATCAGTGTTTATGCCACATTCTCTCAACACAGGTCAGGCACCCTTGTCTCAGTAAGAGTTGGAATGTGTGCCTCTCAAGGATCACTGCTATGGCAACTTCATCAATGATATTACTTTCTGAGTTCTTGTCCCTCAGACATAGAAGAGAACAATGGCCTTACTCCACCCTCTAACCCTCCTCCAACTAGGAAGGCTGGAACCTTAGGGGGCTTATAGCCCAGAACTGCCCCAGCCTATCAGGGAAAAACAACCCTAGCTCATGCACTTGGAAAGAACCCCAGAGAAGCCTCTCGAAGGGAGGTGCAAGACTGAGCTGGGGAAGAGAGGCTAATGAGAACCCCTAGTGTGCCTGCCTGGGCTCAAATTTTGGCCCACCTACAAATATATCATCTTGTTAACTCTCCAGGTCAATCTTAGAGGGATGTAAGCCTGGGTACCACATGCCCTTCTAAGACAGGGGTGCTGAGGCACACACAGGCTGATAATTGGGCTTCACACAGGGTGAAGGGGCTGGATCACGGGACAATACAGAAGGCAAAAGAGATGGCAGCAGCTCTGGGCTGTCCAGCCGGCTCCTGGTGAGGACAAACAGAGCCACTTACTCCACATGGGCATTTTGCCCCATGACTCCCTTGAAGCCCAGGGGGAAGGGCTTGCTGTCTGGACAGCTCAGGTGTGCCTTGGCCTGCCCTGTCACCCAGACTCTGGGAAAGCTGCTTCCAAGAAACAAGGCACTCATCATAGACAGAGGACAGATCTGAGGTGTTTGCAGACACATGTGGACAGATGTGTGCAGAGTTACCAAGGAGGAGGTGTGGCAGAGGTGGGTGGTGCGATTCCATGTCTCACTGAGCCTCCTCTAGTGTGTTCTTAGGATGTGTGAACACAAAGCCTTGAGACCCTTTTCTTTTAAAAAGTGCTGAAGGATGTCAGGCGGTGGTGGTGCACGCCTGGGGGCAGAGGCAGGTGGATCTGTGTGAGTTCAAGGCCAGCCTGGTCTACAGAGCTACACAGAGAAACATTGTCTCAAAAAACAAAAATCAAAAAACAAAAAACAAAAAACAACAACAAAAAAAAAAAAAAAGAAAGAAAGAAAAGGAAAAAAAATGGCCCTCTGGGTCTGGGGCGGCCTCCCTGTCAGCCCTTCAGAGAGTCAGGGCCACTCTACCTTCCTCCTCACATCTTGAAGTTCTTAGGCTGGTCGCTAGGTGTCACCACAACCAAATTGAAGCCTCTCCAAGAACCCAGAGGTGGCTTTGGAGGTCTGGCTGGAAGATGGACCAAGACCTAAGATGGGTTGGCCTCCCGCCCAGTGGGCCACAAGTCACTCTCCAGCAAACAGCCACATGGCACACGCAGCTAGACTGGATTTCAGATAAACGGTCTTCCTAATTGTATGCCATTTTTACATGTAAAACAGTAAACCCTCTGTTTTAACTCACTAACCTTATCTCTTCCCACAGGGTCCCTAAAGGAAGTCACATGGTGGACAGGTTGTCTCATGCCATGATTAGCTGGCCCCAGACATGATGCAGAAAGATCCTAGGCCGTTACATGTGGATCTTCTCCTTCTCTGAGCATGGTGTTCTACCAGACCACGTGACACCAGACAACAGGCACTCACATACCTGGAGAGCCTCTCTGTGTCTCCAGGGGCACTCCCAATATTTAGTCTAATCTAAAGGCGTGCTTAGTAAGTACGGGCATTCATTCGTGGTATCATGCAGAGGTGATGTGGGGTGGGTGGAGTGGGATGAGTAGGGGTAGATGGTGGGATAAGAGTCCAGACGTGTTTCCAAGAGAAGCCGGCTTACATGAGAAAGGCCGGCCAAAGAAGATCAAGGGACTGTTTGTACTTGTGATTGATGAACCCCTGCTGGAGTGGTCTGGGGGCGGGTTGGAAGGTCAGCTGACCCAATGGCCGCAGTGTCGATGTACCTCCTGACTGAACCAGAGACCCATGGAGAAGTAGATGCTGGGTGGCCTCTCTAGGCTGTGCTCTTCTCAGCACAAGAAACAGGAAAGTACTTTATAAATCACAGCCTCGAAGCCCAGATGTCTGAGAAGATTCTCAAAAGAGCAATGGTCAGAGCAGACAGGAGCTCCAGACAGAGGGAGCAGTGTGAGGAAACGGACGTGGAGTGGCAGGATTTTGCAGGGGTGGATTTATGACAAGGATGGGCTGTGGAGATCTGAGTTAGAGCCCTGTGGGAGCTGTGGGAAGGTCAAGTGGGGGAAGGCATGGCCATGGGCTGGGTGCATGAAGGCGAGGTGCATGAGGGAGGTCAGCAGCTGGCGGCTCTGACCTGGGTAGAGCGCAGTATGCATGCAAGGCTGGGGTTCTCTGTGTCTCAGGGGGCCTGGGCTGCCCACTACTCTCTGCTCTTGCTCCTCTGCCCACCTCTTTGCTGTCAGACCTGAGTTCAGAGCCTGCCTCGAACCCTACATCCCACCGATGGGATAACAGTACCATACAGATGACACTCAGGAACCATTCTAATCCATGCCCAGTGCCAGGCCCAGTCATCCTCAGCCGTGAAGATTTATGACTATGTATGATGAGTGTGCTGGTGACATGGTGCTCGGAGCCCTGGGACAGACACCGCCTGAGGGACAGAGCTTGTGCACATAGCTTCCTTCTCACCCTCAAGAACAATTCTGGCATGTGCTTCACTTTCGCAGCAAGAAGCCAAGGCTGGCGGACTGAGAAGGGACCTAGGGCCCTCTGAGCTGTGGCTCACCTTCTACCCTTCACCATCCATTCCTGTAGACACCAAGGGCTGACAGCTTTGCGGAAGGATCCCCTGCCAGCATTGAGAAGTCGGCCCTGTGGTGCCCTTGGCGCCGGCTTGAGGCCAGGCCAGGAGAAGCACATGAAGCCGTCTTACCAGCCAAAGGAGTTGTTTATGGGGTGGGAGGCTCATAAAAAATAATGGCATGAATTTATTGTCCCCGCCTTGAGGGCCATTCCAGACCGCACAAGGCCAGGCCAGGCCTCTTCCAGTAGCCCCATAAATCTCCATGCTAAGTGCCAGGGACGTCCGTCCTCCCTTCCACCTGATCTATCACCAACAAGGAAGTTCAAGGAGCTTGTAACCCTGCATGGCCTGTTCCACTCCCATAGTCAATGATGGAAGGCATTAAAACAGGGCAGGTTTGACCCTGGCCCTGCAGGAGCTACAGTGGGGCTCCTGGAGCGGGGGCCTGGCCTGTTTCCCAAGACATGAGAGTCATATCTGGAGAGCCACTGACAGGAGCCCAACAGCATGTACACTCACAGGCTGCTAAGCCATGTCTTGTCTGGGGACTCTTGTGAGGGACAGAGGCTTGTCTGTGGGATTGTTATTTGGAATTTGGAAGTGGGAAAAAGAAAGAGTTGGCTATGGTACCAGAAGTGCAGTCTTTCTCATCTTTAAGCCCCCTCCCCTGCAACACACACACAGTATAGCATGAAGGGAAGCCATTTCCCATCAAGGGCATGGCAGTTCTTATCTGAGGCGCTTCACAGGGTGGCTCTGAGCATCAGGGCCGTCCTCAGTGGAAAGGGCTGGAGCTGGGCCTGGCAAGAGCTCATATGGCCGAGGAGGAGTTAGAGAGGGTAAGTGTCCAGTCTGCCTTCAGGACAAGGTGAAATGAAAGCAAAAGAGACTGAGATGAAGACAAAGATGGGAGGAAGAGGGGCTGGCTGGGGAAGAGTTACAGTTGGCATATTAGTTCAGAGGCTGTGCTCCAAACCCCTCAGGTGTCTCTGCCAAGAAGCTCCCAGCCAGGCCTAGCTCCACTGTGAGCATGGGCCGTGTGCTCAGATCCCAGAAGCAGGATGAGCTTGGCTTTCCTCACCACTCTAACCATGGCCAGCTCAGCTGGGTATGCCAGGCGGGGCCTTGCTTCTATGCCTCAGGAATCTGGATATTGGTTAGAAGGAGCCATTTCATTCTTCATCCTAGCAGGTAGGAAGCACGTGGTGTCCAACTCAAAAGTCACAGTGAAACGGAATCCCGAATACAACAGTATAAGAAGCAGGGCCTTTATGAAGAATTAGACCGGTTAGGTCTCAGGAATGAGGTTAATGCCCTTAAAAATAGCTACAGGCAGGGCTGGAAAGATGGCTCAGGGGGTTAAGAGCACTGGTTGCTCTTCCAGAGGAGCTGTGTTCAATTCCCAGCACCTATATGGCACCTCACAACTGTTTGTAACTCCAGTTCCAGAGGATCCAACACCCTCACACAGACATACATGCAGGCGAAACACCAATGCACACAAAATAAAAATAAATTATAAAAAAGGTACAGGCAGTAGTGAGGACCTTTGCCCCCTGTCTTTTGTTACATCTGAATACACCAAGAGGCAAGCTCTGTGAAGCAGAGAAGTCCTCACCAGATATGGAACATTCTGGAGCCCAGCCCTTCACATTCATAGCTCCCAGAACAGAGCAGAAATAACCCTGAGCAGTTACAGCAGCAAGAAGGGATGAGAACAGCTAACAATCTCTGCTATGGACAGATTGAGTGAGCTCTCTCCCTGGCTTCCACCCCACGTCCCATATGTGTGATGCCCCTGCCTCTGCGCTTGGCCTTGGATCTGCTTCTCCTGCAGCCTATGGTTTGCAGAGGATGCACCCAGGTAAAAGATGGGCACCTTTTAAGTGTCACACACAGAGGTGGGACTAAAGTGGCAAACAAATGATAAGCAGAGTCTTGCTGCCTCTGTCCCCTCAGAATCCCCATGGGGATGCCTGAGACTCCACAGTGTCCTAGGATCCTGACCAAAGTCTCAAGGTTTCCCTCTTTCATTCAGACCCTGTCAGATCTCAGCAGAGGCTGGGCCGGAACCAGCCACCCAGGAGAGAGAGGACACTGAACACACTATTCTTGAAGACCCTTAATTACACACCAAGTCAGATTCTTATGGGACTTTGCATTTTCAGCTTCTAAAAATGTAGGAAATTGGCTGTCATGTGTAAGGCCATATCTGGGGGCGGGGGAAGTAGAGTGACCCTGTCACTCAGGCACCACTGAGGCCCAGGTTTCTGGGCTGTAAAGAGAACAGAACTTGGCCTTGTTCAGAAGCACCTGCCACTGAAATATTCAGCACCTATGTGACCTGAGTAACAGGCCAGTCCAAAGTGCAAACCTGAGGGAGACAGGTTCTCCCCAAGGTCTGCTGGCCCCATCTCACACCTGCCTCAGCCACCCTGTCACATGCTCTTCAGCTACTCCCCAGTTACCTCCCCCTCAGTCTCCTGTCACTCCCCATCAGTTGCCGCCCGCCCGTCAGCTCCCCCTCAGCTATCCTGTCACATTTCCCTCTACCATCTTCCTTTTACACCCCCTCAGCCTTTCTTTTACCAACGTCCTTTCAGCTACTCTGGTATATTCCCCTTAAACATTCTGTCACACTTCCATCAGATGTTTTCCTGTCACTATCTCTTCTTATACCGTCACCTCCTCTCACTATTCTCCTGTCACCTTCTCCTTGGCTATCCTGCTATTGTCTCCACAATGTCTGTCACTTCCCTTCAGCCACCTTCTTGTCTCCTCTCCCTATTTCAGCCATTTTCTTGTCATCATCCCCATTAGTCAGTCACCTTGTCACTTTCTCCTCAGCCACCCTTCTGTCACCTCCTCAGCCATCTTCCTGTCACTTCTTTATTAATCATCCCCTATTAACTCTTTCCACCTGCCTCTTGTCACCCCCTCTCATCTCCCCATTTCCTTTCCCTCAGCTTCCCTCAGACAGCCTCCCAGCTTCCCTTCAGCCATTCAGCCATCCTCATATTATCTTTCAGCCATCTTCCTGTCATGTTCCACTTAGCCCCTCCACCCCCCCCCCATTTTTTTGTTTTTGTTTGTTTGTTTTTCTGTCACTTTTTCTTTAGCCACTTTCCTGTCAGGCATCCTGTCACACCTTTTCCCCAGTCATTTCCCTTTCACCTTCTCCCTTGGCCATCCTATCAACATCCTCTCAACTGCCCTCCTGCCACCTTCCCCTAGCAATCCTGTTTAAGTATCTGTGGGATGTCTGGAGCCCAGCTCCCTGCTTGCTTCATTTGCATGTCCTACTCAAGATGGATGGTGATCTTTCACTAGAAACGTGGCTCCTACATCCTTCGTTCTGCCAGTTTGGAGAGTGGGGCTATATCCTCTCTTTAGACTCCTGGGGCCACCCTCTCCGATAGGCAGTGAAACCTGCGGTAGGGATTGTAGGTATTAAAGAACACTGGGGAATGAATGGTAGGCGGCCAAGCTGGATGATGGAGCTGCTGCTGCTGCTGGACCTAACAGGGTGGAAAAGGCTGAAGGCCCCTGGGGCAAGGGAGGCAGTGGACTCACAGTCTAGACCAGGCTGGAGGCAACTGAAACGTGGTCATGCAAAGAAGAGTCAGGCCCAGGGCAGGGCGAGCAATGCCCTCCAGTGAGGCTGCAGGGTGCACACATTAGGGTAAACACTGGTGCTCACTCTTGACCAGATGGCACTGGAGGATGGGGTATCTGAGGCCCCTCCTTGACACTCTTCCAGAAAAATGACAGAGAAACCCGTGTAACGTGATAGCCAGTCTTCTCAGGCTTTATCTTTAGAGCACTACCCAAGGCTGTCTTTCCGGCTCAGCTGCTATTGGTCCAAAGCTAGAGGACCCTGCTAGTCCCTTGTTATCTCATTCCCACCACAAACTCCTGCTCTCCCCAGTCTCTTTGCTTACCCCATCAATACCCAGGAGGTTCTCAGTCCACGCACGATTGCATATCCCTTCTCTAGTTAGCTACCATCTCTCAGAGGCTTCTCCTGCCCATCATTGCATCGGTACCCAGGGCCAAACTAACTTCAGTGCCCTCAGATCTATGCCTCTGGCCATGTGCCAACCAACCAGCATATCACACCCACGCCTGCACACATCCACCTACCACAGTCCCAACATCGGCTGCAGTATGTTGGGTAAAACAAAATGATTCCGCTATTTTAATCTCCATTGCTTTTTCCCTAAAAGAGAAGTGGGAAACTATGGGCGAACCGCCAAGGTGGCAATCATGACTTGAACTTAGACCCCTTGGGTTCTAATCTTGTCACTATTCCAAAGGGCCAGGACTCTTGGACCCAGTATTTACATGAGTCTGAGCTTCCAACCCCTGTTCATGCCATGGAGTGGATAGTGTCCATCTCATTAGGCTCAAGGGCTTAACACTGGCAGTTCCGTCTCAAGGCTAAGGTGAAATGAAGGACCACTGGAGTAGTCTTGGTTTCCCTGGGTGACCTAGTAAACACCCACTGCCCTGCTACAGTTACCAATAGTGACTCTTAGAAGTGCACAGGCTTGGATACTAAATGACAGAGTTCTCCCTTCTAAGTCATTCTTCTGGTGTGTCAGTGCCTGGCAGGGAGTATAGCTTTTCTTTTTTGTTTGTATGTTTTTTGTTTTTCGAGACAGGGTTTCTTCATGTAGCTCTGTAGACCAGGCTGGCTGGAACTCATGGAGATCTGTCTACCTCTGCTGGGATTAAAGGTGTGTGCCACCACCGCCTGGCAAGTATAGCTGTTCTTAAAAGGAAAACATTTTTTAAAATTATGTGGTGTGTGTGTGTGTGTGTGTGTGTGTGTGTGTGTGTGTGTGTATGTGTGTGTGTACATATGCCACAGCATGTGTGTGGAGGTCAAAGCCCAACTTGTGGGAGTCTGTTCTCTCCTTTCACCACGTGGGTCCCAGGAGTCTGTCTCAGATCATCGGATGGGATCGCTCCATGGTAGGAACTTTTACCTGCTGAGCTAACTTGCTGGCTCCAAATGCAAATTCTTGAAGGTAGTGTTGATTTGAATCTGCACTAATCAAAAGGCACAGAACCACATTCCCTCTCCCTCTCCTTCTCTCTCTTTCTCCCTCCTCCCATCCCCCCCCCCTCTCTCTCTCTCACACACACACACACACACACACACACACACACACACACACACACACACACACACACACACTTCCTGGCTTGGTAATTATACTCTAAGTTGCTGCTTTTGGGGAAAACAGGGTGGAGGGTACCTCCACCTCTTTTTAACACTTTTTTTGTTTTTGATTTTTAGCTTTTATGAATCTAGAATGATTTCAAAACAAAAAGTTGTTAAAATCCCTATTATTTTGCCTCAAGTTATATTGGGGATATTTACTCTTCCAAAGTTCCAGATAAAATAAACAGATCTCCAGATGCTTCTGGTGTGGTTTAATAAGCACAACAACCAAGTGTAATTTAACCCAAGGTCATTTTCACACAACCTGACCTTCTAAGACACAACTAGATCCAGAAACTGAGCATGGTCAATGATGATTCCAGAGCTCACAGTGCCTTCTAAACAATCGGAGAGCCCCTCAGCCTCGGGCCTGGACTTACATGACTGAAACCATGGCTGCTGACCCTTAGAGCTGGACCTGCTGCATGTCAGTGGCGTCAGAGTACACACCTGTTCACTCGATACCTACAAGTCTGGAAACATTAACCTTGGGGACAGATAGGATTACATGTTTTCTATCTGTAATAGGGGCAATTGTGTGTATAACCGAGTTCATAGAAAAAAACTGAAAACTGTAGGGGAAGTGGAGAAAGTCAGCTCAGGCTAAAAGAGGAGGGAAGTGTTATGAGATAGTTCAGAAAAATTCTGCCACAAAATGGTTTTGGAGGCACAATGGTCACCTAGACCTACAGGTTGTGTAAGGTGTGGAGGGGAGTCATCTACACCAGGACTCCTCCTGAGTCCCATGGACCTAGGCCAGCCATTGAGAAGGACTCCTGGAACCTTCTGCATGACCTGCTCTCTGCACCAGCTGGAAGTCAGCATTCCAGGTCATGAGTGGCAGAGACTCTCAATGACACTGGCAACTCATGAAAGTTTCCTGACTCTTCAGAGTTCAGACTTCAGATGGGCCACTACAAGGATGCAGAGGGTGAACAGGGATGTTCACATAGCGAGCACACATGCTGTCTCATAGCCATCCCCACGAACTCATATGTGCCCACAAGCTCTTGAAGGCCAAGTTTGAGCCTTGTGGTCATGTGGCCCCAAGTCCTAGGTGAATTCTAGGGATGAGAGATACCAGGGGTCTTCTGCACTCATTTACACATGTGCTTCAGCACATGTAAAAGACCCTTAGCCAGGTGTGAAATGTTTTTAGGTCGGTTCTATGCCCTTGCTGGGGGGAATGCTGGTTCACGGGTCTGCAATGCAGCCTGCCCTGTGGCTGAATCTGGTGTGGATCTCAAGGACACAAGGTGTGTCCAGCCTCTCTGCGGTGTGTCCCCCTTCATCTGGGTGGGTCTGAAGGAGTGAACCTCTGAATCTACCCCTCCACCCATGCCCAGCACGGACTGCACTGCCCGTGACATGAGGACGCATCCACAATGCCCGTCCACTCTACCCACCATTTCCAGCGCAACACAGCCCTGCTCAGACTTGCCTTCCTCATCTTTCCTTTCCTACTGCTCTGTCCCTTCCAGAGGTCCAAGTTTGCCTGGAACTTAGAGTTGTGATGGACAATGTCCCTGTCCCTGTCCCTAATAACTCCCTAGCTGCAAGGAGTTGCACCCCCTGTCACACCCATGGAGAATAAGGGTTCCAAAGGGCCTCTGGAGCCAGGTAGAGTAAGTAGGGCACAGCTGCAGTGTGGGCTACTCTGGGGGCCGAGGCTAGCCCACCACTGGAGTCTGTGAGTTTGAAGCAAACCTTGACAACACAGCAGAGAGCCATCTCAAATTAAATAAAAGGGGGCCTCTGGTGCTAGGCTTGGCTGCATGAAGCTCCCGAGACTACCCTGTGAGCTTGCGTTGCTTCCTGTAACACAGTGATATTTCCTCTCACTCTGTTGCCATCGGCCCCTGTCAAGGCTGGCCCGCAGCAGGTATCTAGTAAGACTCCAATCGCAGCTCTGCAGAACAGTTTCCTGCACAAGATGCAGGTGCACTCAACATCACACCCCATTGGCCACGAGGGCTGGTCAGGACCACAACTCTCACAAATCATCAGAGTCCCCAAGGCACTTACTTGTCCCAGCTCATAGTCATAGATGGTTTCACAGTCAATCCTTTTCTAGATTGAGAAAAAAATCACATGGCCCCAGCCTAGGATCTGAGGCACCAGGCTTGTGAACAAGTAACTGGATCAGTAAGTAACCTTTCTTCACACAGCTTGGAGTCCTTGGCCTTCAGAGGCCCTTCCAGATCCAGCCACTGTTGGTCAGACTGGAGGAAATAGCACTTCCCTGAGGAAAAGGGAAAACCATCCAGGAAGACGTATCTTCTTGGAACACGAACTTGACATACTTGATGGATTGGAAGGGTAGGGGTAGGAGAAGTAGAAAACCCAATGTGCTAGCCTCTGGGTAGCCAGGAGTGTGGCTGGCCTACTGCAGCAGGGGCTGGATTGAGTCTGGAGTGGTCCTTGGGCTGAGGAGCAGAGGAGAAGTTGTCAGCACTTGGGTAGGAGGCTGAGCAGTGGTGGGCCTGTGGGCTGTCAGAACACCAAAGACAGTACCAGGAAGTGCTAAGCAGAGGGACAGCCGGATTTCAACAGCCCCAGGGTCCTTTCCCTTCCAGTGTAGCCTGATCATTGCCCTGTGTCAAGTCAAGCCATGCCAGAATTCTGGGGACCAGAAGGAATTCACTGTCTACATGTCACACCCCTAGGGCAGATTTTACACTTGGGTGGTCAAAGCATTTTCCCTAAGGGCTATTTTTTTTTAATAGCCAAAGGACATAAAGAGGCAGAAGTGACAACAGAGGCCCCAGGGGATCTGAAGCCAAGAACCTAAAGGCTCCCAAGAACCTGGGCCTGATCCATGAGCCTCAGGCAAGGGTTTATGCTGGCGCCTGTGAAGCCAGGCTACTCAGAAGTGCTGAGCTGTAGAGAGGCCTCCTTTCTGGGCCAGGAGCCCAGACTGACCTTGGCCTGCCCCTCGCATGCATCTAATCAAAACCAGTCTGTGCTGTGGGTGGGTGGGTAGGGGGAGTCCAGAGATCTGGAGAGGAATTAGCCAGTCAGGTGACATGAGGAATCCATCTGCCTTCCCAGGAGCCACAGATTCAGAGGGCACTCGGGAGGCAAGGGGTTCCCTCCTAGCATTTCCAAGCAGGCTCTGACTTTTGAGCAGTTAAGACATCACTGTGACTGGTGCTATAGTGGGCACTTGTAACAACCACAGACGATGAATGCCTCAGGAGGCAGAACTCTGTGTCCTGTCTTCCTCAAGGCAACATGCATGCTTTCCCTCAGTTCGGAAGCATGGACAACGCTGCTGTTGCCTTGCAAGACGGGCTTCAAGAAGTTCCCCATAAGCGTTTGGATTGGCTACATGGCCCAGACTTAACAATGCAGAGATTCCACTCAAAATTCCCAATAGGAAAAGGACACTCTTTCACCCATGTGTCAGTCAATACAGACTGGGATGAAGTACTACGCCTGCATTTTGTCAGATCTGTGTTCCTAGCTGGAGGAGCTTTTGGGTGGGACGGACTGGGTTTCAAGGCTATACCCGATACCAGCCAGTACACAGATTTTTCACTTCCAGCTTCTAGAGTTCTAAGTTCCCCTAAGAATTCTCTACTGCCCCCCATCAAGTGCCTGCATTCTATAGCTACTTTCTTCAGGACATACAAACCCCCTATACACCCCCACCCCCCCAGGATCCCTACCATGACCAGGCGCTCAGCTCCCCCCAGGCTCCTCTCGTTTTGCCTGTTGTATTCCACCATCTATCTTGGTTCCTAAGCTTCCAGGCCTTTGTACACACCCTGCCTCGTGAACTGCTTCAGACTTCCACACACCTCTTTTTCATCATTTGATTTCAGTACAGCCACTGTCCCAGCAGCTGCTTCTTCTCTGACAGGCGTCACTACCTGAACAGAGCCACCACAGCGAGCACACCTGGGCTCCAGTCCCCACTCTGCTTCCCTAACATTCTTCCTCCTTTGTCGGGGAGTCACACCCAGCCTCCCATGAACCCTCTGTGGTGGTGGCCTTCAGGCCTGTGCCCTGGCAGCAGCTCACCGCTTGCCCCACCGCTTGCCCCTGTACCCATCTTCTGTGACAAACACAGAAATTTGTAACCTCTCAACCCAGCAGTTGCCGAGAGGGCAGAATGGGCCACCCACAGCCGCCTGCTCCTATCCTGCAGCTTTTCCTTCCTTATACACTCAACTAGAGGCACGGCTTCACCACAGCCTCCAGAGGCTCTCTCCAAAGGCAGGAACTGAGCAAGTGTGCTGCTGGAGACAAAGGCAGGGGTGTGTCCCTCAGCATCGGCAGGACCCAGGGCCGTGTCACATGCATTTCCTTTCTGTCTCCTGAACCTGCTTCTTATGACCCCCGTGGACTCGTCCTCATTTACACCACCTGCCTCCATCTTGGACCGCTCTGCCCAGTGGCGCCACAACTAGGCAGTTATTAGGAGCAAGATGAGCACCTGTGTATGGTGGCTCTGGTGCTTGGAGCAAGCATCCAGGAAACACCACGTTTGGCCATCAGGTCCTTCTGGGGTTACTGTAGTGCCAGGGTTCAGTGCACCAGATTGGCCTGTGAGGACATTGCTAAAATGAACCCAGGAAATCTAAGAATCTACAAGAAGACTTCTGGTTTACCATCCCCAATGTATTTCAAATGTATTTTTGCTTTTTATTTTCCCAGGAATCAGTTTCTAGCAGAAACCACACATAGTGTCCCAGAATTCCACTCTGCAACCTCTGGCAGCCCCACCAAACGCCAGCAGCTTCTCCTTCTGGTTTCACACACCCAGCTGGCCCAATGTCATGGCCCCTAACTTATGAATGGGGAAGCTGAGGCTCCAGGCATATAGGGAGCTTGCTGAAGAGTGGCCCCAGAAAGGAATTAGAGGAGCTGGGTTCAGATCTAGGCTCTGTTGAGCTGAACCCAGTAGGAGCCTTCTTTGCTCCCTGTCTTTTACTGGCAAATTTCCAGCTCTTCCTCTTTTTCAAAGGTCAGGCTTGGAGAAGGGACAGTGGGCTGTTCTTTCTAATGTCACATCTCCAGCCTGGGCTATTCAGGACAGCCTGGCCCCCAGAAGACTTGGTTCTTGGCACTGTCTCACTAGGCCTCTCTGCAGTCACACACAGTCCTGCTTTGGGATCTGGAGCTTGCACAGCAGCTGATGGTCCTACATCTTTGTTACTGATGTTTACTTGGTCCTGGTCCATACATGTGTTGGCTTCTGACCAGCTCTGCCCCACCTCACAGCCCTGCGGTTGTAGGCTCAAGCTACAAAACACTCCAGGATTGGACCATCAATGTCCTGACACCAAGAAATTTCACTTGCTGGGCTTGGCTAGTAACAAGCTTTGTCTCAGGCCACTTTGGCCTGTGGAGTCACCCCCATCCCACCTGGCCTCCAGGGGCAGCACGGCTCTCAACAACAAGGTCCCTCAGCAGACTGATAACCCAGGAACACACAGAGGGTAATCACTGGTACTAGAGGCTAATGGAAACATAAGGCGACACCAGTCCTTTTCAAAGGGGTCTGGGGAACATGGGGTTCCAGCCTTCCTGGTCATAGCCAGTCTTCCACAAAAAGGAAGACACCTTCTTTGATTGTATCTACCACTGTGGTCCCACCATATACAGACAGGAGAAATAGCAACAGTTAGCTGATGAGAGATGTCATTCTGTAAATGTGTTTCTCTTATTGGTTAACGAATAAAGCACTATTGGCCAATAGGAAAGCAAGATAGGCGGGACTAGAAGACAAGGAGGATTGGAGGAAGTAGTAGGGAGGAGTCAACATGTAGAGACTTGAGAAAACAGAGGTCCGGGCCCTTTTCTGCTAAGATGAGACCATGTGGAAATACTTAATAGAAATGGGTTTATATTTAAGACAGAGCTAGCTGATAAGAAACTAGTAACTGACCAACAGCTTTATATCTAATACAGCATCTCTGTGTGTTATTTGGGGCTGGCGCAGCTGTGGGACCAGGCCTGTGGGAAAATATAACAGTTGGTGGAGGGAAGGAACTAGAAATATTTCTACAAAGAACCAACACTAGGAGCACAGGATAGCCACTGAGGTCACCACTGAAACCCCCCACCCTGACCCTGAGGTCCCTGGATTCTACATGTGGAGAGGGCCACCTGTTTCCATAGGGTTGGAAGGCATGGCTGGTCAACACAAGCTGTACTTACCATTGGAACGGTGTATGCAGGTGTGTTGGTTGTCACTGAGAAAAAAGCCACTGTGGCACTGACACTCATAGCTGCCCATGGCATTGACACAGATCTGCTGGCAGCCACCATTGTTGTCTTGGCACTCATCCACATCTGCAAGGACAGGGAGGAATGGGAGAAGAGATGTCATGCCAGGACTGGAGCTAGTAGGTCACAGACAACTTCTCCATTAGTTAATGAAGGGTCTCCACAGAGGTGCTAGACAATGCAAATGCCACATGGGGTTACTCCATGGCATCATGCTATGATGGCATTGCATTGGAACACTCTATTGCACCATGCTGTGATGGCATTCCATTGGAGTACTCTATTGTACCATGCTGTGATGACATTCCATTGGAGTACTCTTTTGCAACATGCTATGATGGCATTGCATTGGAGCACTCTATTGCAATATGATGTAATGGGATTGCATTGGAGCACTCTATTGCACCATGATGTAATGGGATTGCATTGGAACACTCTATTGCACCATGCTTGATGGGATTGCATTGGAGCACTCTATTGGGTTTGCATTGGAGTACTCTATTGGGTTTGCATTGTAGTACTCTATTGCACCATGCTGTGATGGTGCTGTACAAGGGTACTCCAGAGGTATTTCATAGTACACTTCTCCCCAGCATGACAGTGCAGACTGGTGTCTCCCTAACACACAGAACTTGGCTAGCCACAGCCTACCATTCCCCACTTCTTAACCCACCTCAGGTTTACAGCTGGTAGCACAAAACCCTGGAACCCTGAGGGGGAGGCTGGAGGCCAGGGCCTGCACCACCCTGAAGGTCTCAGCTTGGCAGATTGATTTCAAAAGCCTGGAGGGTGGAGGAAGATTTGAAAAGACCCTGACCTCTGGCTGCCAGGACTGCCGGGGAAGGCTGCCAAGAGGTCTTTCCCACTCTGCGGGAGGCACCGGCTCAGGGCCGACGCTCACTTGTGACCAGAGACTGCTGGTACAAAGGGTGTGCCTGGCTGAAAGGGTCTTTATGGAGCTCTGGTCCTGGGCAGAACAGCATGTTTCAATTACCAGAGTCATAACCCCCTACTCTGTCGGTTTGTTTAATGAAAGAAGGGTTTCTTAAACCTTAATGTTCCATGGCTGTATTGTCATTTTAATAGGCAAATACATAAAACCACAAAGCAATGTGAGCATGGGGCTACTGGCTGTGCCCAGCCAATCCGCAGCCTCCAACGCACACACGCACACACACACACACACACACACACACACACACTCACACACACACACTCACACACACTCACACACATTCACACACACTCACACACACACTCACTCACACACACACACACTCACACACACTCACACACACTTCCTTTTCATACATACGTGCACATATACTTTGGCACTGAAAATTTCCTATGCTTTTTAACACAGGCATCTTTTGCTATTGAGAACAAGAGGAGGCTAAAGGTAGAGGCAGGCGATGACCCACACTGAACTGGGGACAGCTTGGCTCTATGGCACTGTCAGCTGGGTCCTATTTAGGCTTGAGGACTGCAGAGCACTTTACCACCCAGGAGACTGCACGGCTGCCTTTGAGGCCCACAGCGTGGAGCATCATTATTCTCTGGCAAGCTCAAATGTCAGCCGTGTGGCTGTCAGAGGGGGCAAACAGAGCTCTCAATCCTGAAAGCCACCCAAGTCTCCAGCTCACATGTAAAGGTGGCCCTTGCTGAGCAGAGCAGCGGGACCAGAGGCTGATCTGGGAGGTGCGGGGTGGGAGTGTGGGGGGTTAGGGGTGGGGGGCATTACTAATTCTTCGAGTAGCCTTCTCCACAGTCTTGTTGATGGCTCCCTGCTGTCCCAGTCCTTTGCTCAGTGAACCCTAAAGTGTACGGAGTTGCTGCCTCTCCTCTATGCTGCAGAGGGTCTGGTCACTTCAGCAACAGGAAGCCAGCATCCGGGTGCTTACTGTGGACTAAGGGACCTCACTAGAGCCTCAGCAGCTCATGTGATAAGGTGTATTGCTAATTGCATTTCATCCATGGGACTGACAGAAGGTCAGAGTGAAGGCAGAACTCCACCTTGAGGCAGAACTCCAGAATAAGAGCCTGCAGACAGCTTGCTTGGTTGGCTGTGCCCAAAATGTATTCAGATCTGTTATGAAGAACTCACTCTCTCCTGAGCTTGAGTCTGGGATCAACTTAAACACCCCTGAGACCCATAAGACATGGTCCACAAGCGGTATGGATGGAGAGTGACAGTTTCTGGAGTGAGTCCTGCCTCTGACCCAAGTACCCTGAGAGAGGTAGGCACCTCTACCTGTATCTTAGCACATGGCTGACTATAAGTCCTGACCCTGGGATGCCCTTTGCCCCCATTCCTGCCTCTCTTCTCCTGGCTCCCTGACTCCAGTGCAAGCAAAGTCTCCACTGCAAGAAAAATGAAGAGGATAGATATGGACCCTCCAACACTGGCTTCATGGGGCAGATATGCTGCCTTGGCCTGAATGCCACCCATCTGCAGCCATCTGGCCTGGCCCAGCTGTGCACCTCACCAAAACCTAGGAATCAGGGCAGTTGACATAAGGCATCCACAGGCCCTCAGTGATCTGGCAGGGTGGCTGTGCTGTTGGGACAGGGCTGTTTATACTAGCAGGGAACAATGACTCGCCAACACTGATGAATAATTTGAAACAAATGCAGGGCCATGTAAACATGTCTTTCCCTTGCTCCCAAATGATAAAACCCCAAGATTAAGCAGGCGGGAAAAGAGAGCTGTCCCTCTGCACCCTTCTCCAGTGTGTCCAAACAGGGCTCCACGTCCTATCCAAGTAGGGTAGAAAGTCCTGGGGACACCGAGTCCCTATACAGCCCGAGGCCTCACTCATGACCTCTTTTATAGACACTCTGTATTTCAAGCTCTCAAACAAGACTCTTGGGGGCTGGAGCATAGTCAGCTGGTGTAGTTAGGATCATGAGAAGTCTGCCTACCACCTAGGCCAGATGGAGGTTACCTGGCAGGCAGGGCACCATGGAGAAACAGTCCCTTGGCTGCTCCTCAGAGTCAGCCGGCACACTGTGACCCAGCACAGGGTGTATAGTACCATGAGAGGTGCCTTGAGGGCCAGAAGGGAGTCCGTACCAGGCATTGGGCTACCTGAGGTCTGCTCTGTCTTTCCATCAGTGTGTGGGCAGTATAGGGGCTTGTCTTCAGGAAGCATGTCAGGGACTTCAGACTGTCCTCCAGGAGGCCCCTTGGAGCACCGGGGTATAAGCAGATTTTCCCCCTCTCTCTATGGAACAATGATCCATGATTGTTCTTACTGATGGATTGTGTGGGGAGCCCCCTCCCCAAACAGTCAGAGGCAACCTGACGCCCTGTCACTTCACAGACAGATGTCTGATGCTAGTTCCAGCCCCAGCTCAGACACTGCTCAGTAGATCCAGGATCTCCCCTCCCCCCCGATCTGGCTCCTATGGCCTCTGGTTCTCAGAAGAGAAAAGAGATGGAAAGAGACTTTCTCAAAACGCGAAGGATACAGAGTTCTTCCGTCAGCGAGAACAACTTAGGGGTCCATGGGGCAGAGGGCATTTCCTCATTCCTGCCCCCTTAGTGTCTCCTTCTAGGTCTCCCAGATGTGGAGGCCTTTCCTCTCCACTTCATTCCTCTGCCTGGACCACAGGGCCTGCTATGCCACCCCTGCCATGGGTGGGATAAACCTGTATCTCCTTCACAGGAGGCAAGCCTGGGGCGGCAGGGCAGGAGGCCACACCTGACTGGCTAGGGTGAGCTCACTGGGGGCTATGTCATAACTTACTTTCAGAAGGAAGCTAGCTGTTGCAGCAGAGTGCAGTGCTGTCTTGGCTCAGCAGGTATGGTGATTTGAAAGGAAATGCACCCCTCTTTTGTGGCACTATTAGGAGGCGTGGCCTTGGTGGGGTAGGTGTGGTCTTGTTGGAGGAAGTGTGTCACTGTGGAGGTGGGCTTTGAGGTCTTATAAATGCCTATGTCTCAGGCCACTTCCTATTGCCTGCAAGATGTAGAACTACATCTCAGCTTCCTCTCTAGCACCATGTCTATCTGCATGCCACCATGTGACACCATGATGACAATGGACCGAACCTCTGAAAATGTAAGCCACCCCAATGAAATGCTTTTCCTTTGTAAGAGTTGCCGTGGTCATGGTGTCTCTCCATAGCAACAGAAACCCTAACTGAGACACCAGGCATCCAGAGGGACTTGGGCAGGCTCTCCATGCCGCTCTCCAGGAGTCTGCTTCTCCTAGTATTAGAATGTGCCCCGTTCACACACACTTATACCCTTCTCCAGGGCCAGCCTCATGTCCTCAGACCCAAGCTCTTGCCCTTCTGCATCCATAGACACTACTGACTGAGAATGAATGCCACTTGGGGGTTTGGACAAGCAAGCAGGGATGACAGCTCCCTGGGCTGTGAGCATTGGCAGATGTGTGGCCTGAGGCTGGAGGATTGGCAGGGCAGGGCACATGGGGAAGGGACTGTGTGTACTACAGCAGGGGGAGGGTTCTGGAAGCCCCTGAGGATAGTGACTGGCTAGGTACTGTGTGCTGACTCAGGCAGCCGGAAACACTAAGCCCTAAGCTTGGAGGTGTGTCCTGAGCTGGGATCATGACTCTGCAAGGCTTTCAAAAAAACATCAGCTCCCTTGAAACCTACAGTCCAGCCAGCAGAGTGATACTCTTGGAGTTCTCAGAGTAGCTTGACAAGCAGGGTGTCACTAACCCCTAAGACACTGAACCTGTGTGTAGTGAGACCCTAGGGCCCTTATCCACCCCAGGCTCCAGGGTCATGACACAGCTAGGGTGGTGGTGGGAACATCATGTTTCTGAATGCTGAATGCTCTACCATCTTCCTTTAAAACCGTGGTGGGGCTTCCTACAAGGCAGAGAAACCCTGCACACTGGAACTAAGCTATGAAGCAGATTCTAGGAGGCTCTAGAGGAGACCCTGAACCAGGTGGCAGGGCTAAGGACACGGAACAAAGAGCTCATCTTGACACCCCAGCTTGGCCAGGGATGCAAGGACCATCTGTGGGGTGAACAGGCCTCCTCCTTTAACGTATAGTGCATTTCTGCATGGAGCCACCCCCTTTTCTTTTGGCTAGCTGCAGAGATAGGCAGCAAACGGGGAGGAAGCTGGGCCTCAGGTGGTCCCCAAGGTGACTCTCAGTAGGAATGCTGTTAAGTGTTGTTCATTGGTAGCCACGGGTAGGCGAGAGTGTTGGAGCCTAGGAAGGGCTGAGTCCCCAAGATCACAGAAGACCTCAGCTCAGCCTGGCCTGAACTGCACTTGGCCATCCAGGCCTGAGAAGCACCCTATTCCCCAACAACTGCCAAGGCTCCTAACTTGTCCTCTACACCTAGTCCATCTCTCCCCAGCTCCCATGACACAGCCCACCTTAGACCTCAGTCCTCAGTGCCCCGCTGTATGTACATTCTGTGTCTCACATCTTCCAGCTTCCCCGTGACACACACGTCAAGGGTGTGGTGACCAATGACTCTAGCTTTGACAGGACAGGGCATCCATGACAGAGCCTCACAGGATCTCTGTGGTCACTGCACAGTACAGACACAGGTCTGGCACTGGCGTTGGAACCGGTAGCCCTTAGCTGTGACTCCTGCCCAGTCAGTGCTCTGTGAACACTACCTCACCGTCCAATTCCCACCAGACCTGAGGGTCATGTCAGGGCTCGGGCCCACTCGCTGTGGTTGTCTCCCCACAGGAAGGGTCTCTGAGGCCAGGCCAGAAGATTCTGGAGGGCGTTGCAAGAGGTCTGTGGTTTGCCCCCAAGGGTCCACGCTTGGCTGCAGGTGGGCTGTTTGTTTTTATTAATAGTGGGCTGTTTGTCCTCTTTGGAGGAGGGTCCTGAGTTTGCAGTTATTTATAACTGAAAATTACTCCTTGATCCTGCTTCAATTGCTCTGTGTTTCCCATGAACACTCACAATTTGACACAGAGGCTCTGTGTTTTGAGTGAACCCCACCCATGTTTCTGTGGCTGCCCAGAATCTACTATGTGTCAGGCCTTGCAACAGGCTCCAGCATCCTGTGGGCAGGAACTGGAGCTTGGGCTCATTGACAGAACCAGGCTCAACCTCCATCGCTGAGCTCTGCCACCTGGTCCTGGCAGAAGCATTGTCCCCTCCCCCCAACACTCCCTTCTGAAGGGCAGCTGAGGCAGAAATGCCTCTTGGCTATCGAATGACTCTTGCAAAATTGCATTTGATGAGTTAAGTGTAAATAAATGAGAACCAGATGGATTCGATTTGGGGTAAAATACGCTTGGGTCTTAGAGATCTGGGACCTGAGTTCTGACAGAGTCAGAGCACTCCTGAACTGTCAAGATCTCAGGCTAGGCTGGCAGGAGGGATAAGGGGGTCACGGAGGACCCTCTGCTTTCCACTCTGGGTGCCATCTGAAGCCTTCTCTGTGGCTCCTGGGTCCCCTGCAGGTCAGCAGTGTGCAGCCTCCTGGCCTGGACCCAAGTGTGAACTCCAGGCTGATAGACCTGTGTGGAGCTCGGCTCTCTAGAACAGCAAGCCCATTGCTAATCCCCCAAACCAGCCCAGGAGGCCAAGCTCTGCTGGAGCTACCTGCACCCAGGCACTGCTCTTCTGAACCCACTGTCTTCTGAACTCACATGCTAATCCAGCCCCCACCGCCACCCCTCCCTCCAAGGATACAGATTTGCTGCCTAGCCCAGGCTTTTGACTACTCCCCCTTAGAACTGCCTGTGACCTTGTGGTCACTGCCTTTGGGGTCTGAATCTTTCCCCACAGGACATACCAGATGGGGCACAAGTCAGCTAGTGACTGCTCTGATCTCAGGCTGCTGAACCATTCAGTTCAAGGCCTGGGTTTCCTTCTCTGTAAGGCAGGGGTACAGAGCTCAAGTGTTGGGGTGTGAGGGGGCTGTGAGAGAAGTACCGAGCCAAAGCCCTTAGCACTGGGTCTGGCCCATGTGGCTACCAAAAATTGTGAGCAGCACTAGACGAACCACAGTGAGCCGCTCAAGTCTCTGGGGATGGCAGGCACAGCCAAGTCCCTTCCAAACTGGAAAAGTGACAACAAGCCACATGAGAAGGGAGTGTTCAGCATGCCTGGCCTTCTAGTTTCTGAGCGGAGGAGTTCCTTAAACTGCCTCCCTCCTGACTTAGCTTTGGGCCGCTCACCTCCCCGGATTGCTGGGGGGCAGGGGGAGGTCAGTTTATGGCTGTGCTTAATGCTGACCAGAACTGAGGGGCAAAACTGTATGTGTGGTCTGCTTGCAGTGTGTGGGACAGCGTTCTCCCAGTCTTTCATTTCTACAGTTGCTTTTTAGAATGGAGAAGCAATTCATCCCCTGGTATGCACCTAGACCATTTTTATAAAGCACACTTACTATGTCATGTAACTATCATACTGATTCTAGGACATGGCCTTACCACCAAACAAAAGCAATGTGCCCCTTTATAATGAATCCCCGCCCCCCAGAACCACAGATACACTTCGTCTCTGTCTCCACGTATTTACTTAGTCTAGACATTTCACGTTGATGGAATTACATACTATATATCCTTTTGTGTCTGCTTCCTTTAATGTAGCATCATGTTTTTAAGCTTTACCCATGTTACAGCCTGTATTAGAAGCTTCATCACTTTTTATGACTGAGTAATATTCCTTTTTCTATATACCTGCCACAGTTTTGTTTATTCACCAATGAATGGGCATTAAGGTTGTTTCGACTTTGATGCAATTATGAATTATGCTGTGGATATTCTCATATAGGTTTTTGGGTGGATGTGTTTTAATTCTCTTGGATATATGCTAAGGGGCAGAATTGTTGGATATTATGATAAATCTAGATCTAATTTTATTTTACAGTTATTGATTTATTTAATGGGTAGGGGTTATGCCATGACAGGTGTGTGAAAGTCAGAGGTCAGCTTGTGGGAACCCGTTCTTTCCTATCATGCAGGTTCTGAGGAATGAACTCTGGCTCCTCAGTCTGGGTAGCAAATGCCCTTATCTCACCAGCCCTGTATCTAACACACCTGTATCTAACTGCCCCCCCCACACCCCAGTTTTATTTTTAGTTTATTTTTGTATTTTGACACAGGGTTTCTTTGTGTAGCCTTAGCTGTCTTAGAACTAGTTCTGTAGACCAGGCTGGCCTTGAATTTACAAATACCCACTTGCTTCTGCTTCCTGAATGCTGGGATTAAAGGTGTGCCCCACCACACACAGCTTATTTCTATTTTAAATTCTGTATGTCTGTGTGTGAACATACATGTGTGGGTTCAGGTGCCCACAGAATAATGGGTATGACCTGGTGTCTCCTGGCTTCTACTCACACTTCCCTGACGACTAAAGACCTTAAACAGTTTTCTGAATGACCAGTGGCCATTTGCCACTTCTTTAGAAGTCTATTCAAATCCTTCTGTTCTTTCTGTACAAACTGGGTTGTATAACCTAATAAAGTCCCTGCCTGGCTTAGTGGCTCATGGTCATGTGAAATCACCTGAGCACTTTCAACACCCTGGGTACCAGGACCTTGTCACATAAACAGCTAGAAATTCCTACACTGTCCACCATCCTTTACCAATGCTGGGGCCACTGAGACATGGAAGCTCCACCCGGAGCTGGGGGACAGTGAGGCCTGGACTCCTCCTGGGCTCCATCTTTTCCCCTGTCTACCCTCTGCTCTCAGGAGATGCTACCATGATCCCCGTAACATTTCTGCATAATTGAGAATCCGCCCTCACTGCTAAGCACTTCCTTTACCATCTTCTAAACCTGTACATTGGCCAGTGTGGTACCTGCTTGGATGTCCAGTGGGTATATGACCAAGCTGGTCTCCTAACACCACCTCCCATGGAGGAGTGGAGCCAAATGCATCCCAGTCAGGTCCTTAGCCTCTGTCTCACCACAGAGCAGCTCATAAATCCTTGGCCCAAACACCTGGCTGTCAATCAATACTACTTTCTCATCCCTACATCTGGGTCCTGTGACAGCTCTGCATGCTGCAGAATCCCCAGGCACAAGTCCATCTCCTCACCTCTCCTACTGGGACAACTGGCCAGCCTCCCCTGCCCAGCCCTGTGTCCCCACCTTTACCCTTTACTCTCTCCTCTGTGTTTATCCCCACTACCTGGTTATTTCTCCCCACATGGTAACCTCAAAAAGACCATGTTACTCCTTTCTGAAGCCCCAAAGTGCCCACAAGCAAGCTCCCCCTTTCCTTCTCACCAAAGTCTGTGGTGACCACTCTGGCTACGTGCTCACTGGTCTGGCCTCTGCTTGCCAACTCCAGTCTGGCCATACCTGTTGGCGTCTTAGTTTTCTGTTCAGTTTCTGTGATAAAATATCTGGTCAATAAGCAACCTAGGAGTGAAAGGGTTTTCTGCTCATGGTTCTGGGTTATATTTCATCATAGTGGGGACACTGCAGCAGAGGCGTGACAGGGCTCGTCACATGGCATCCACAGTCCACAGAATGCGTGTATGGATACAGGTTCTCAGCTTGCCTTCTCTTTTATGCTGTTTAGGATCCAGCCCAGGGAATGGTTCCACCCACTTTTAGGCTGGGTCTTCCTTCCTACATCAGCTAATATAGTCTAGAACCCCCCATAGACAGGCCTACAGATAATCTCTAGCTAATCTCTCATAGAGAGTCTTCCCGGGTCATTCTGGAGTGGCCAAGGTGACAGTTAAAACTAACCCTCATCTGGGCTAAGACCAGCTCTCCTGGTAATTTCTCAGTATAGGGGGTAAGTTAGGACTCTGCCTCAATGGGGCACCAGCCCTGTTACAGGAAGCTCTCCAGTCAGCAGCCTACCCACAGTTCACACGTGGGTGACAGAGTAGGGATGGCAACAGAACTTCCCTCCCCATGGGCCCCACACAGCACAGCTGTGAATGTGACCCTGGCCGGACATCTGTGGGAGGCACTCGAGTTTCTTAAAATTTCTTTTGATGGGGATAAGAATGGAGGGCTGGCGGTGGGGAGGGAGGCCAACCAGCCAAACAAGGCATGGAAACAGAACTCTGGGAGGAGAGAGAAGGGAGCTCCCGGTTTGGCAGGGCCTGAGGGAGGGGCAGGCAAGGGCCCAGATGGGAGCAATGACCCCTATGGTGTGCTTGCCTGCCTTCTGGAAGAACTGTAGAGCTGAGTAGGCCCAGAGTCGCCCAGGCGCCCCACTGACATGAGCTGACAGCCCATCCTGCCTGATGTCAGAGAGTTTTAGCTTCATTACTATCTGAATTGGGAATCTCTAGGCCTGAATTTTGGCTGCAGCCCTTGGCAGGTCCACCCTTCTCAAGCTCTTGGGCATGGGGCAGGGC
The DNA here is from genome assembly GCA_030556225.1 of Cricetiscus sungorus. Taxonomy (NCBI): domain Eukaryota; kingdom Metazoa; phylum Chordata; class Mammalia; order Rodentia; family Cricetidae; genus Cricetiscus; species Cricetiscus sungorus. The sequence continues at coordinate 19,015,429 of JANBXA010000031.1, read as the reverse complement.
ATTCCTTCAGCAGGCTGCTCAGGACTGCCTTTTCCTTCTTTTTGTATATGTGTGTATATACTCATGTGTGCCTAGGTAGGAATACGTGTGGGCTCATGTGTGTGGATGGAAACACTCATGTGTGTTTCTCAACCTTATTTTTTGAGACAGAGTCTCTCACTAAATCTGGAGTTTGCCAGTTGACTAGCCGGCCAGGAAATCCCAGAGATCCTTCTGTCTCTGCTCAGAGCTGTGTCTTTCCTGTGGGGTGGGTATTGGGGAACACAACTCCTTATGCTTGTGTTCCAAGCCGCCCCTCAGCCCCCACTTTCTAGCTCTTCCCACTTGTGTAGCCTCGTCCCACAGGCCTCTATGAGAGAGGACCACTGTGGCCCATGCCTTGTCATACTGCTTGGCCTCCTGTTCCATGCATATCCCACATTGGCTCTCTAACTGGCTTGCATGCGTGGGTAGATTCTTTCTTACTCTCAACACCCTTACGATCAGCTTTGGAGTGGAGCACCAGCTGGAGAACATGGTGCCCACCAGGACCAAGCACTAGTCTCATTAGTCAGCACACTTGAGAAGGTGGCAAGCCCAGAGTCAAGACAGTCGAGGACTATGAATCGATCCTTCTGAAGCCAGTAGCTAATCCTTATCCCTGCCTTAAATTGCTTATGTCAGACATCTTGTCACAGGGACGTAAATCCTGACTAACATATCACAAAAGGGCTTCATTGGCTGGCTGGGAGTGTGCTGTGAGAGGAGACTGGACCTGATGGGTCAACCCAGAGCCCATGAGGCTCTCTCTGAAATGGCCTGGGCCAGTGAGGGCAAAGACACCTTTGGTGGTGGGATGCAGAAAATGTCTTGTGCACGTGGGCATGGGGGAAGAAGGCATAGCACTACAGCAGTTGGTGTGCGGAACAACATAGCTCTGGGTGTTGTCACAGGGCGAGTTTTGAGTCTGTGGTGTACCCAATGTGGTGGTTTGAAAGAAAATGGCCCCCATAGTGCGTGACACTATTAGGCGGTGTGGCCTTGTTGGAGGAAGTGTGCCACTGTGGGGGTGGGCTTTGAGGTCTACTTTGCTCAAGCTACCATCAGTGAGTCAGACAACTTCCTGTTGCCTGCAGGTTAAGATGTTAAGAACTCCCAGCTCTTTCTTCAGCATCATGTCTGCCGGCATGCTGTCTTGCCTCTTGCCATGGAGATAATGAACTAAACCTCTGAAATGTAAGCAAGCCAACCCAATTAAATTTTTTTTTTTTTTATTTATGAGAGTTGCTGTGAAGGGGTCAAGACTATGCTGGAGAAACCCACAGAAATAGCTGACATGAGCAAATGGGAGCACACAAAACCCAGTCTGACAGCTGGAGAACCAAACGTAGGGTTGAACCAGGCCACCTGAATGTGGGTATCCGTTGGGAGGCCAGGGCAGTCTATGAGGCCTCTTGCAGTAGAACCAGTATTTATCCCTAGTGCATGGACTTTGAGAGCCCATTCCCTATGGAGGGATACTCTCTCAGTCTAGATACACAGGGGTGGGCTTAGGCCCTGCCCCAAATGATGTTACAGACTTTGATGATTCCTCCATGGAAGGTCTCACCCTCCCTGGGGATTGGATGGAGGGTGGAACGGGGGTTGGTGGGGGAAACAGGAGGACAGGAGGAAGAGGGAACTGGGACTGGTATGTAAAATAAGATTGTTTTTAATTTAAATAAATACAAAGAAGAGTTGCTGTGGCCATGGTGTTTCTTCACAACAATAAAAACCCTAACTAATACACAATGTCTGGCCAGTGGTGAGGCCCTGATGTTCCTACATTCCCCAGGATACACCTGAAGTTTCTGGCCAGCCAGTGTTTGGTGTGCCTGGCTCTTCTGGGTCACAGGCGTCTCCCTGGAGTCCACTCTCCCACCTGCCTGAGCTTCCTGCCTCTATTTTTGGAGTGTACTTTTTCCATCTCTTGAAATACGCTATCCTTTCCTCTTTCCACCCCACACCTGAGGACCCTATACTGCTTCCAGGCGGGATGGGCAATTGTCAAAAGCCACTAGAGTGCCCACTCCCAGCACTGATCACACAGAGGATGCCATATTGGAAGTCATTATTGTTGTTCTTTTGATACAGCTGCTGTGATGCAGCTGCTAGGGCCTAAGAAACACAAACACGAGATTGAGCGCCCACTTGGAGTTTATTGAGAGAGGGGAGAGGAAAGAGGGGGGTAGCTGGTGGCCAACCGAAAGCGGAGGGAGAGAGAGAGAGAGAGAGAGAGAGAGAGAGAGAGAGAGAGAGAGAGAGAGAGAGAGAGAGAGAGAGAGAGAGAGAGAGAGAGAGAGAGAGAGAGAGAGAGAGAGAGAGGGACAAGAAAGAGGGACCAGAGAGAGAGGCCAAGAGAGAAGCAAGAGAGAGAGGTGCGCTTGGCACGCTTGCTTTAAAAGGGGAGCTTGTGCATGCATAACCCAGTCTCTGTGGCCAGGTAGCTTGGGCAGCGGGGCTTGGGAATGCGTAACCCAGTCTCCGCCCAGCCGGGTAAGGCCTGATGTAGTGATTACGCAGAGGCGGGGCCCACAGACTGCTGAGCCTCAACAATTATTTAACCCCACAACCAGGTGACTAGCAGACATGGGCATGCAGGCAACCTACATGGGTAGAGGAGGCTTTGCCATGTTACAAGTCATTTTTCCCAGGTACATTGTTGTCCCAACCAGAGGGTCACAGCAGCAGTCTTACCAACTGGCTACTGGCTCCCCACATCCTGGGCCTTGATTACATTCCCTCTTTTTGAGAATACACAATTATGTAACAGTATTGAGGGTAGTTCTGATACTGGTGGCAAGGGCAGCATATAAACATCAATGAAATGTTTATAACCAACATAAAGTTATGTCTATGCCCAGACAAGTCTGGACATGACCTTAGAGCAGGGTGGCCAGGGAAAGTGTCTTCTGACTTTGCTTCTGATATCTCTGGAAGTTTCAGTAAAACCATTCCATGTATAAGAGATGGATAAGTAAACAGACACTTATAACTCAGTCTAATTTGGGGGGCAGGGCATATGCAGGGTGGGGAGTGACTAGTAGTCAATCACTCTGCAGGAAAGCCAGGGCAGAGACCCTGGCAATTGGAGACTAGAATACCTGGGCCAGCAAGAGATGAGACAGGGACAAGGGGTATCTTGGGGACAGCTTAACATTTGGTTTGCTGGATGCTTAGGCAAGAAAAGTAAGGCTGGTGTAGCAGGTAGAACCTCCTGGGACCTGTTACCATTGGGCGTGCCTGGCTTTCTCACCATGGAGCTGTGCCTGCATTTTTTTTATGTAGAAGGACCAACAGCTAGTCCTAAAAGCTTTTGCTGGTGACTGATCCCTGGGCAGCCAGCAGGCAGGCCAGTGGTGGTGGTGGTGGTGGTGGCAGCAAGATGGCCGGCAGAACCCTGTCCTTGTTGAAGTAGTACTTGGGAGGTGATAAAGGACCCCAGACTAAGCAGCCACACCTACTGTCCACTCCACAGATGAAGAGTGCCAGCGGGCACAGGGTGTCCCTGCCAGACATCTATTTCTAGTTGCATGTGGTCAGGATGAAGTGGGTAAGAGGGAGGGTTGCTGGGCAGGCGGATGCACGGGCTGGCTGATGGCCATCAGAAACAACCAGGGCCCTGTCCTGCTGTGCCAGGAAAGGAGCAGCTGCATCATCTGCCCAGACACAGCCAGGCCCTGCATATGTTTGGGTGACCCAAGATACTACCCAAGACACTTGGTCAGTCCAAAATAAGCAAGAGTGCTGGTAGAGATGTGGGTGAGAGACTTGGGCACCCTCATTTGATGCCAGTGTCCCTTTTAGGTACACAATGCAGCATTGGGTCTGGGCCTATGATTTGGAGGCAGGATATTTTTAAAGAGTTTTCATAAGACATGTATTTGTCGTTTATCCCTAGGGGTTCTGTCTGAGCTCTCTGCACTAAGGCTGCAAAGGGAACACAGGGAAGGCAAGTGTCTTACTTGCCTGCTGCCCTCTGTCCATGGTCTGTGTTTGCTGTTTATGGATTCTCTGTTATGGAGGCTCTGTTCTGGGACAGAGCATGGCTTCTTCCCCAAGCCACCAAATAGAGACCTAGCTGACATGGGGCTGGTGTGGGATGGAGTGACAAGACTTCAGCCCACGGAAAATGTTGCTGTGACCATTTACTCACTTACCCTGAGTGACAAATTCCTGACTTGACTTCTGACCTAAGGAGAGGCCTATGCTTCTCACATCTATGTTTCTTCACAGAGACCATGCCCACCCCCCAAGGCTACACCCCACAAACTACTTTCCCACATATCACACCCACACAAACATTCCCCTGACCACACCCACAAGACCACACTCACACAAACATTCCCTGACCACACCCACACAAGCCACTCCTCCAATTACACTCAAAAGACAGCTCCCTAACACAAATCCTATCATTTCCATACAGACCGCTGCCTCATAGACTTGCCCCCACAGATCACTCAGGTACCTAGACCACACCTCCACGTAGACTATGCCATTTACAAACCATGTTCACTACACAGACACCCCCCCCCCACACACACACACACACACGTTCACTATACAGACCACACCCCCCCATCTGTAGGGCTGACCACGCCCATTTGGGTGTGGTCACAGGTGCGGATGTGACCAGTGATAAGGATTAGGTTTGAGGTTTGGAGCTCTCTCTTGCTTCCTGGTCAGGTTGACAAAAGCATCTGGGTGGTAGGGTTGGCATCCTTGGAGGAGGAACCTGCGGCAATCATCTGTTCCCTGCGTAAGTACATTCTCCCTGAATAAACTTCACTTCACCTGTCTGAATCTTGATTACCACGCCCATACATGCTTCCACATAGAGCCCGACCCTGCATACAATATGCCATATTCCTAGGGCCCCCTCCTGGTTCCATTACCATGCCACCTTTCAAGATAAAACTGGGAGCACAGAACTGGCCTCTAACTCGTACCCAGGCTGGGAAGGGATCCAGGAGTAAAGGCCCCAGGGCATGATTTCCCACGCATGTTCTTCAGGCATGGAGAGCAGAGAGTGGAAGGAGCTAGGAACAGACATTGTGTGGGTAGATTCTGAGCCACTGAGGGCCTCTATGCTGGTGAGATGCCATCCTGGCTGTCCAGTTTGATGTGTGCTGGGGAGCTTTGCTCCAATGACAAGAGTGCACACTCACTGCTGTCAGATGTGCACACTCACCACTCACCGCTGTCAGGCGTGCACACTCAGCACTGTCAGGTGTGCACACTCAGCACTCTCAGGTGTGCACCGCTGTCAGGTGTGCACCGCTGTCAGGTGTGCACAATCATCACTGTCAGGTGTGCACACTCAGCACTGTCAGGTGTGCACACTCAGCACTCTCAGGTGTACACACTCAGCACTCTCAGGTGTACACACTCAGCACTCTCAGGTGTGCACACTCAGCACTGTCAGGTGTGCACACTCAGCACTCTCAGGTGTGCACCGCTGTCAGGTGTGCACCGCTGTCAGGTGTGCACAATCATCACTGTCAGGTGTGCACACTCAGCACTGTCAGGTGTGCACACTCAGCACTCTCAGGTGTACACACTCAGCACTCTCAGGTGTACACACTCAGCACTCTCAGGTGTGCACACTCAGCACTCTCAGGTGTACACACTCAGCACTCTCAGGTGTACATATTCAGCACTCTCAGGTGTGCACACTCACCACTGTCAGGTGTGCACACTCAGCACTCTCAGGTGTGCACACTCAGCACTCTCAGGTGTGCACACTCAGCACTCTCAGGTGTACACACTCAGCACTCTCAGGTGTGCACACTCACCACTGTCAGGTGTGCACACTCAGCACTCTCAGGTGTGCACACTCAGCACTCTCAGGTGTGCACACTCAGCACTCTCAGGTGTACACACTCAGCACTCTCAGGTGTGCACACTCAGCACTCTCAGGTGTACACACTCAGCACTCTCAGGTGTGCACACTCACCACTGTCAGGTGTGCACACTCACCACTGTCAGGTGTGCACACTCACCGCTCTCAGGTGTGCACACTCAGCACTCTCAGGTGTGCACACTCAGCACTCTCAGGTGTGCACACTCAGCACTCTCAGGTGTGCACACTCACCACTGTCACGTCTCCCTCCTTGTGATGGCTCCCTCTTGCCCTGTCTTATACAATAATCTGCATAGGCCAGGGGTGGATAGCCCAGTCAGTCTGGAGCACAGATCTCTAGGTTCTCAGGGAAGTAGGATGACCCATTCCTAGATTCCCAAGGCTGCCTCAGCAGGATGCCACAAAAAGCAGGCAGTTGGGAAGACTTTTCTGGGGCTGTCCCTTGGTCATAGCCTGAGGGCCAAGTGTGTAGTGTTGGTGAGCCAAATAGGCAGTATTTGAAGCAGCAGCAGGACCACAAGGACCAGGCCAGGAGAGCAGGAATGAAACTGGCTGGTATGGGAGGGCAGTCACCCCATGTTCTGGAGGCCACAGTCCCAAGGCAGCCGGGGCTGTTTTCCTCACATGAGGAGGACAGAACTTGGCTACTGTCCCTTAGGCTAACTCACAGGATCAGGGAGAAGCAGCCCAGTGAGGAGGCTCCAGGGACCTTGTGTGGGAAGAGATGGGCTCCAGAGTACTCCATGCCCCCTCCCAAATCTGGCTTCCCATTTTAGCTCAAGCAGTGTGACCCCTGCATGATCTATGAAGAAAAGGAATTCTGCTGCTATCCACACAACCCCATGAAGTCTGAACACCACTGGCTGAATCCCATCCATTTAATCTCACCTACCATGTGGAAGCTGAGACCTAGAGACAGTGTCCCAGCATCCTCCAGTAAGGCAACAGCCCCCAGCACCTGACTTTTAGCCCACAGTCCTTTCCCTCAGCTTGAGCTCTTCTGAAAGATGCTTACCCCACTTCTTGGCTGACCCTGGAGAAGGGGTGGGGAGCCCCCCAGCTTGGAAACATTCCACCTCCCCACACCTGCTTCCCATTTTTGCAGTGATGGGGCAATCCAGCACGAGTTTCTTTTTCTCAGGCCAAGGAATTTCTATCAAATCAACAGATGCAAACGTGCACTGTGAGTGCATGCCTGCAATCCCAGCACCCTAGAGATAGAATCTGAAGGATCAGGAGTTCAGGGCTAGTCCCACATACATAGCAAGTTCAAGTCCAGGCTGAGCTCCAGGAGATCCTGTCTCAACAAAAAGTGAAGCCAGATGATCAGTTGTAAAAAGCTGGGAGAAGTTGACTGATGTAAACTCCAAGTGCAAAGGCAGCCCAGTGTTTTCAATCACCTCAGCAAGGGGCCATGGTGAGATGGGAAGCAGGAGGAGGGCAATCGAGCAGAGAGAAGTCTTTCCCTTTACCTCAGAAACACTGCTACTTTACAAAGGAGACAGGGCTGGCCCAGGATGTTTAGGTTTACATTAAGATAGCCAGCATTTTTCCCCCCAGCAAGAAACACTTTTGAGCTGCTGGAGGATGAAAACAAATAAATAAAGGCGACTGGAACCTTCTGTGGGGTTCAGAGGAGCAATGCTGGCTCCAGCTGTCTTCCTAGAGGGGCATAGGGAGCGGTGATGGCCACTCCCACCCCCAGCATCCCAGCTCCTTCCTCCCCACATTCATACAACTCGGCCCTGCAAGGGTCCTTCTCCTCCTCTCTCAGCAGAGAGCCTCTAAGGTCACTTGTACACTCACCTCCACCTGGATGCAACAGGGGCCAGAATAAGACAGAAGTAAGAGGATGTGGCCAGGCTACAATATGAGAAGCCCTGATGTCAGGATGGAGGGCTGTCTGACCAGAAGTCTGAGAGCAGTGGTTTATCTGACACCTTGTAGGATGTGGGGCTCAGGTCTGTGCTTCAGGTCTCACACACTGCCCACAGCCCAGGCTTGCCCACTGCCTCTTTACTAGTTTAAACCAGACTAGCTTTCTTTAAAAACTGCTCTAACTTTGCACACTAGGACAATGGTAAGTAGATGATTGACACATAGGGAGCCTTGGCTATGCGTCAATCTGGGCGCTTTACAAAGCTCATGTCCTTTGGGCTCAGAAATAAACATGGTCACTGGCTCCACCTTACAGCAGAGGTCCAGAGAAGCTAAGTTACTTGCCCGAAGTCACACAGTGATCAACTCAGGCAGATGTCCAAAGCCAGGCAGGTTGAGTGTCCATGCTCCTAAGGCTGGGGAACAGGTCATCCATATTGGAGTTCTCACCCAAGGGCGGGGCTGCACAGGGCAGGTACACATGTGATCTCTGTGAAATGAACCATCACCAACATCTCTGGTATTCATAGCCATCCTGAAGCTAGTGACTCACACTTTTCCCGGGTGGAATTCCACAGACGTCTGACCTTGTATGCTGTTTCCGCTGCGAGGACTGGTAATTACCTCAAACAGAATCAGCCAAGCTGACCCGAGTCCATCCTACCTCACACCTATCTGCCCCTCCTCATCTTCACCTAAGCCACAAGGCAGAGCCACGCAGTGCCAGCCAAACGCTAACAGTTGCCTTTGGTTCTTGCCCTCCCTGACCTCTGACGTTGAATCCACCGGGACTTCCTGTTGGCTATTGCAAAATGTATTGAGTTCAGCCACCACCTCCACTACTGTCACCCTACAGAGTCACCAGCATCCAGCCAGGCCACACAGGGGCCTCCCTTCTGAAACACCCTGCCCTTCCTCCTTCTAAGTCTCCTTTTGAAACCAGGAAGGATTTTTATTAAAATGTCAATCAAAACATGTTAGTTCCTAGTAAAAATGCAGCCCATCTTCCCAGTTATTTGGTACAAAATCCACCCACTTCCAGCGTCCCGAAGCAATCTGACTGCTCCCTGTCTCCCTCTTGACCTCCTCCCCTTCCCTTTCCCACACTATGATTCTCTAAACACAGTGACCTGTCCCCAAATTCATCTGCCGTGTCTCCCTTCTGTTAGTACAGAGTTCCCCAGACCTCTACAAGACTCTTCCTCCTCCTCCCTGACGTTCCCTCCCTCATCTGCTCCCCTTAAATCAGGGGATCAGGGGAGACCACTGACACCCCCTTCAACATGAATTTGTGGGGGAGTTCCTACACTTGACCTTGTTCTGCAGGGACCCAGACACCCTGCAGGGGAGGCTTACCCTGTTCTGCCCCAAAGCCCAGACGAAAAGGCTGCCCATATACATTCTGGCTCTCATCCAGCAACCACCACTAGACATGAGCCAGGAAGCTTCCAGATGGTTCCAGCTCCTGGCCATCAGTCATCTCCAGTTTCACATCTTCCAGCTGAGGCTCCAGACACGTTGGAGCAGAGACTGGCTATCCTCGACTTGGTTCTTGACCCACGGAACTCATAGGCAGAGAATGGTGGCATTTTAAACCACTTGGCATGGTGTGGCTTTCATTCAGCAATGTGATCAGAACCACCCCCTCACCTTGGCACTTTCCATCAGGCTGTTCTGCTTCTATTACTATTGTTTCTGGTGGGTTTGACCTGACTGAAACTACTTTGCTGAGCTATATATTCACATGTTGCTGTCTGTGTTTCCACTATGTGAACCCAGAAGGGTGAGCCCAGTACTGAATTTCATTCCTGCTTTTGTCTTCAGCGGGCACACAGTAGAAACACAGAACAACTTTTGTTCGTACACAAATGCTTGAACACTGGGCAGCAAGTTAACCGGCATCTCCTCTTGCATGGTTTCATGTTTCCATCCTGGCCAACCCAGGGCCCTGAAGGCTATCCATCCAATTATCCTCTGCCCCTGGCACCTGTGTGTCCAGCAAGAGATCCAGCAAGGGCTCTGTCCAGGTCAGAAATCCTCTGTTCACTTGTTCTACAGCTCTTTTTAGGCAGCTTGTCAGTAACAGAGACAATGGGCAAGGGTACAATGTGAGAAGCAGGGTAAGGAGGGTCCTATCCTGTGTTCCTTGAGAGCTGGGTGCCCTGGGGAAGCAATGGGACTTTGGAAAGACAGGGCTGTCACATGGGATAGGACAAAGTCCCAAGGGAGATGCCCGAGCAAGCCAGCAAACTCTTGGGAGGAGATGATCTCCTGCCTTTTGGCACACCACTGCCCACCTGATCTAGCCCTACAGGGACCTGTTCCTGAACCTGGTCTGCCTTCCAGATCTGCTGCTCTCCTGGGTGTGTGGGGGGGGAGGGGCGGGGGAGAGGGAGCACAGGGGCAGGGTGGTCAGCAGGCACAGGCTCAAGACTCAAAGTGACAAAAACCACATGTTGTGTCTGGCTCAAGCTGTGCCTCTTACTGGCATTTGTGACCTTAAGTAGGTCATTTCCCTGGGTCCAGGTTTCTTCATTTGTTAGCGTTGGTGCTAATGGCCTCTATCCAACTAGGTTCTAGAGTTTAAAGGCTGACAATGGCATCTACCTGCGGATGTTATGGTGGACCTATGAAAGGACACAATTGCAACCTGGGGCTGCTTCGCATGCACAGAAATGCACCCCTTGCCTTGCCCAGGTAGAACTGTCTCTGAGTACAAGGTGAGGCACACAGTAGGTGCTCAATGTATTCGCTGATATAGGCACCATCTGGTTAATCAATCAGCTTGTCTGCTGGATGTGGCTACAGATGACTTCTCTTCGCTGGGATCAAAGTGCTGGGCCCAGTCCAAAATTCCAGCTGGGAGCAGTCAGTCAAGGTAAAGATGGAGGTTGAAGACATCTGGCTAAGTGAACGGATGGCTTCAGAAAAAGAGAGCTTTTCTTTGTGGGCATGGGGGAAAATGACCTGCTGCTGGTTCTAATTTAAGATGAAAAAAAAAATCTTATTCTATTAGCCTAAATATTGCTCAGCTGGCCGATCGCAACGAGTTTGGAATAATATTTTTCAAACAGAACTGCTATTTCAAGTAATTACATAGCTAAAGGCAGCCATTTCAGGCTGAGTAAGAGCTCATCCTGGTTTCAATTCCCTCCGGTGTCATTTTCTGTTATATTTGAGAAATTCCTCAATAAAGATGTCAAATAGAGAGAGGCCTTCACTCTCCAGAGCACAGACTTGGCCCCCGTCCAGGACCTGGTCACAGACAAGCATACCCACAAGAAAATAGGCTTGCCTGCTCAAAAGAAACTGAACCCTGCCGACGGGAACGGACCTCAGCCTCCGCCTCTCTCCCAGCCAACTCAGGGTGCTTTTCAAACCTCCCTGTTACTCTTTAAGATGGTCAGGGCTTGCCCCTGCTACCATCCCCAGGAACCCAGTGGGGCCCAGAGAAGAAGGCTACCAGGGAAGAAGGCTGTCTATCAGGACTTCTGCAGTCAAAACAACATCTAAGCCCAACACTTCTCAGTGTGTGACAGGGTGTGGCTCCGTGTCTGAGTGGAGGTGTGGGACCACATGCAGCATTGTGGACAGACAACCCTCCAGGAACTTAGCCAACACCTCACAGCCACCCAGCAAGCCTTGTGGGTAAAACTGTGCTGGAAGCTTTGGCATACAGCAGGAAGTTCTATGAGCAAGTACTGCAGTGAGAGAGCATGACAGCTGCTAGGGGAATTCACTTCTCCAAGAGGGAAGCTCAGGGCAGCCCCCTCTGATGCCATCCGGAGGCGTGAGAACAGGGGGTTACAGGATTGCCTGCAACATGTTCCATCCCCCAAAGCCCTGTTCCAGGCCATTCCCTAGGCATTTGGGACCTTAGCATGACCTGTCTAAATGGCCTCAACCTTTGATTATCAGAACAAATGACACTTGTGTCTGAGCCACAGCCATCAGACTGCTGCTTTGTGACACAAGTCAGAACCCCAACAAGTTATGGTCCTCATACTCAGGGTGGTGCTGGATGGAGGAGGGGACAGAAAAGAGACAGAGGAATGGGGTCCACACATGTTTGTACTGTCTGGCACAAAGTGCAAGGAGTCCTAGAATTCAGAAGTCATATCCAACCTACAAGTCACCAGGAGGGCACGGGTGTCAAGGGAAGGAGAGCTCCACCCACCATCACCGTGGGATTATAGTCGTGTTGGATGCAGGCCTTCCCTGCGATTCTGCCTTAGAGGCAGGACAATAGTCACCAAGTTAGAGTGAGAGGAAAATGGAGATGGGGGTCTCATGTAGCACAGGCTAGCCTTGTGAACACCTGACCCTTTTGCATTTGCCTCCCTTTTGCTAGGATCCCAGGTGTGCACCAGGCTTCCCGGCGGGAAACACTTCTGTTTCCCTAATTTTGAAGTGCAGACAATCCCTTCTGGGATGGCAACAGGACAGCACCTCAGTGGGGAGAAATCAAATGTGGCTCTGGGTCAGAGGTGGGCTACCAACTTGAAAACTCTGCCAGGATATGATGGTTAATCCAGCTCCAAGTCTCCTCCAGATATAATCAGCCCACAACTTCCTGTAAGGCTGGTCTTATAGACCATTGCATAGCTGTGGCAACTAAGGTGAGGAGGGCCCAAGGAGCTGGCCCCGGGCAGAGTGGGGTCATGAGAGTCTTCACTGAATTCTTCCCCGCTCCTTTCTCAGTTATAGTTTGCCCCAGTCCTCACTGCATCCCGAGCATCAACTTCCCCTTCCCCTGCTCTGTGTGTGTGAATGCATGTGTGCACACACATGTATATGTGTGAGCATAGGTATGCACACATGTATATAGTACATGTGCTAGAGAAGGCTGAAAGCCAACCTTTGGTGTCATTTCTGAGGCACTGGCCTGGCACTTACCAAGTAAGCAAGACTGGATGGCCAATAAGTCCCAGGGGTCTTCCCACTTCTGCCTCTCAGCACTAGGATGACAAGTGTCTACTCCTCTGCCTAGATTTTAAGTGTAGGTTCTGAGGCTCAAATTCAGGTCCCTGTGCTTATGAAGCAAGTACTTTAACAAATGAGCTGTCTCCCCAACTCCTAGGCATCTGTTCTTAATGCGCTTCATGGACATAAGGCTGAGGCTCTAAAAGTTCAGCCAACAATCCTGGGGCCACACCATGGATCTGGGCTGGACCCAGCTGTTACCATGGCCTGACTTCTCAGTTGGAGTTTTCTCTTTAGAAGGAAAAGAACCAAAAGGGGGAAAAAAGGGCCAACCAAACAAAAGAAGCCTATAGGAAATGTCTGCCCTCAGCTGTGCTCGGGGTATGTCCGGGGAGGGCAGAGAGGGGTCTTGCCTAGGTCTTTCATATCTATCAGTGTAAAAAGAATCCATAGTGAAAACAGCGTTGTTGAAACAAAAACATGTATAGACTTCACTATCAGGCTGGAGGCTGGAGAGGTGGGGGCTAGGGGGGCATGTCCTAGCAAGGGTAAGTAAGGATGGCCCTTCAAAGAAAAGGACACAGAGTCCAGTCAGGGAGTCCAGGGTGTCATACACAATCCAGGAGCACAGATCATGTTCCCTTGAGGTGTTGAAGACCTCAAAGCAACTCACTGGCAGCTGACCCATGCTATGTCATTTCTAGTATCAGACATTCTGCTAACTACATCTACGATTTCACGGAACCCTCACCTGACTCCTGTCTTAAAGACAGGGATTACACATTTCATTGTAAATAGGAAACAGAGGCACAGAGAATCAAAGAGACTGGCCAAAGACTAAACAGCTCAGAATGGGAGAGCTAAGATGTTCAAGTCTGTTCCCTTGGCCAGAGTGACACTGCTGGCTTCTAACAGGATACCCCTGGGGACATTGGAGCTCTGAGACTTCACTGACTACTCAATTTCTGTACATACTCCAGGTGAGGAGTAAGTGACAACACTTCACCTGGGTGTGGCACTTTAAAAGCTGTGTGGTCTCTAATCAAAGGCCCTGCCAGGCTCTGCAATCCCTAAGTCCAGACTCAAGGAGCTGCCTGCAGCACTACACTCACTGTTCCCAGACCTACAAACTTCCCCCCTCTGAGAGCCCGCTGAGAGCTTCCTCTTTGAAGCTCTGGCAATCCTGCTTCCATCCCCATACTCACCCAGCCAGGGGTAGCTTTTCACAGGCCCTTCTGGTCTTTACTAACTCTTGTCCAGACCTCTGTTTTGGCACTTATTTGGGGTGTAATTACATGTTCACAGATCTGTTTCCCATAATGAACTCATCTGAGCCCCAACAGGCATTAAACAAAACCAGACAGCAGCTCTCAGACTGACACACCGCTAGGAAAAGGGAGGCCCAGGCGCTTGGGGTATTGAACCCCTCTACCTCGTACTGACAAGCCAGCTGGCACCATGACAGTCTGCTCAGCCCTTACAGAAATTCTTGCATGCAAGTCTAGAAAATCCTGGTGATCTTTTAGCCCTCCCAATCCATCTGTGGCAATGATTCTGGAGGACCACTTAGGGAAACAGGGAAGAAAATATTTTCTGCCCAGACTCACTCTGGATTTTGATGGCAAAGACAGAAAGATGGCCAAGTCACTAGAGCATCAATAATTCCAGCTGGCTAGTTGACCATTTAGTCTGTACTCAGTGCAGTCCCCTTTATACTGTCATTTCATTATTAAACTCAGCCTGGTGACATGGTGCACACTGACCTGGAGAAGACAAATCTCAGAGACCATGACAACACTAACAGCTGTGACAGCCTGAGACAGAGACCCCGACAGGCTTATGACCTGTTCACAACCATGCTCCTGTCAATTATACACATGCCCTCCTGGATCCTGTGACTATGCTTCTGCAGCTGATGGCAGAAGAGGGCTGGGAACCTAACAGGTCTATTGTGAGAGCACCGTGTGGTCCACTAGTTGCTGTCCCTTGGGTTATATGCTGTGAAGTTCCTCCATGTCCCCTCAATAGATTCTGAAGCCTTATCTCTAGAGTTACGAATGTGGCCTCTGGAGAAATAATGGTCATTGTAGTTATATCAGTCATTTTACTGGTTTCTGAGCTCTCCATAAATTTAGGGGTGGGAACTGAAAGAGATACAATCATGGTGGGGGGTTGTGACAACAGAAGTTTGAGGAAACAACTTGTCACATTGTATCCACAGCCAGGAAGCGGAGGCGCACCCCCTACCCCACCCCCACCCCAATAGTTCAGGTCTCCTTTTTATGCAGTCTGGGACTCCATCCTATGGAATGGTGGCCCCTACATTTAGTGTGGGTTGTCTCACCTCAATGCACATAACCTAGATTATCCCTTGCAGACACATACTCAGGGGTGTTTCCATGGTGAATCTGAATTCTGCCAGGATGACAATTTTAACCATCTCAGCATGTGATAAGGATAAGATGGTTGGCCACAATGGGCCCTCATCCTATATAACTGATGTCCTTATGAGGAAAGGAATCTGGACACTGAGAATGTCTATGGACAGTGGGAAGACATGGGGGACACTGTTTATGAGCTTAAGAATTCTTGAGTGGCCACAGGCTAGGAGAAAGGACTTGGCAAGAACTTCACCCACAGCCCTCACACAGAAACTGCCCTGCCTCAGTTTTGGATTTCTAAATTTAGAGGTCTGAGAGAATCAATGTCTATCACATAAGCCACCCAGTTCATCTCCTTGCCATGGTAACCCCAAGAAGCTTGTACAGGCCTTTAGCAACGTTTTGGCTGATGGAATGACTAGGTAGAAACAGAGGCCATGTGAAAATGCCTGCTGTGTGCCTGATGCTAAAGGGACCGCAGAGTACCAACGGAGGCTCACCAGCACAACTTGCCATTTCCCCTCCCTAGTCTACATTTTCTCAGCTTTATTCACCAAAAATAATCATGCATATAAACTTTACACAACTGTCTTAAGACAGCTTTGAACTGCAGACAGTTGGAGCTTTGCAACACTGTGTGCTGAATTGTATCCCCTCAAGTCCCAAGCTGAAGAACTCTAACTATGGTTACCTCTAAGTGTGATTCTACTTGCAGCCAGGGATTTAAAGCGGTAATTACTTTTAAAACTGGAGCCCTTGGGGGTGGACTTATCCCAATATGACAAGTGTCCTTGTGTGTGTGTGTGTGTGTGTGTGTGTGTGTGTGTGTGTCTGGCTGGCTGCCTGTCTGTGGGCATGTGTGCCACAGCACATGTGTGGAGGTCAGGGAACAACTTGCAGGAGTCAGTTCTCTCCTTTCACCACGTGACTCTTGAGGACTGAACTGTTGTCAGACCTTTGTGCACTGTAGTAGTTATAAAGAGAATGCCCCACAGGCTCATGTTGAACACTTGGTTCCCCACTTGGTGGCGCTCTTTGGTGTGGGGTTATGGGAGATGCATCCGCCCTACAGGCAGTATGCACTGGGGGTGGGGGAGGGGTGGACTCGGAGAGTTTATGATCTCAACCATTTCCAGTTTGTTCTTTCTGCTTGGTGTTTGTAGTTGAAGATGTGATCTCTCCGCTTCCTGTTCCTGTCTCCACGCTTCAGTGCCTGCTACTCACTGCCATACTTCCCGACTATGATGCACTTTTACTTATCTGGAACCATAAGCTAAAACAAACTCTTCCGTGAGTTGCCCTGGTTATGGTGGTTTATCACAGCAATGGAAAAGTACCGAATATACCCACTGAGCCACCTCACTGCACAGGTATCCTTAGAAGACGTGATTAGACCCAGAGAGATACCACCGGACATATGCATGTACCAAGTGCATGTGCTGACATATGCAAGAAGGCAGCCATTTGTGCCTCCAGCCTCCAGAACAGCGAGGAAGAAAGTTTCTGCCATTGAACCACATGGTTTGTGGTATTCTGTTATAGCAACTTGACAAACTATAAGGAGCCAGAGGACTGTGCTTATTGGCACAGCCTCCAACTCTGCCTGTTAGAACTGAGACACAGAAAGGCTATGATCAGAGGTGAGGCTCAGCCTCACCACTCACCCAGGCAGTTGTGTCCATCATGAGCCAGCATGAAGCCGTCAAAGCAGGTACACCTGTAGTTGCCAGGGATGTTGATGCAGTCATGGACGCAGCCTCCGTTGTAGTAGTCATTCTCACACTCGTCGATGTCTGCAGAGGCAGAGGCATGAGAAGTATCAGAACATGTGACTTGGGTTCCCACTGCTACCACTGCAAACCACTATGATATGGCTTATTAGGGGATGTGACAGCTTCGATTGTCAACTTGACAAACCTGGAATCACATGGAAGTTTCAATGAGGGACTGTCTGCACTGGGTTCTCTTGTGGGCATGTCTGTGGGGCATTGTCTTAAGGAAGTTAACTGATATGAGAAGGCCCAGCCCACTGTGGGTGATGTCATTCCCTAGGCAGGTGCTTCTGAGCTGGACAAGAGTGGAGAAACCAAGCAGAGAGTGTGTGCAAGCAAGCAAGCATTGTGCACTCATTTCTCCCTGCTTTTGTCTGTGGGTGTGATGTGACCAGAGGCTTAAGTTTCTGCTGTGACTCCCTATGATGATAAACCACAGCCTGGAGTTGTAAGCAGGAATAACCCCTTTCCCTTCTAGTTGCTTTCTGTCAGGGTATTAGTGTTTGTAAAAATCACAACACCAGAAATGAAATTAGAACAGGGGATAGATAATAACTCAGCAGATACCCAATAACGTTTATTAGGAAGGACTGAAGAGGCATTTAAAAAAAATCTTGACTCAGCATCAATACTAAACACCAGTTTTCAGAAAAGTGTCAACATTGTGGTGTGGTGGTGGTGGTGGTGGTGGTGGTGGTGGTGGTGTGTGTGTGTGTGTGTGTGTGTTGTGGGAGGCTCCCAACTCCTGCCACAATGAAGCAGGTGTCAAGCCTGGCTCTGGCTCCTTCCAAAACTTGCCAACACTGCCAACATATGGGTGCTTCTACAGCCATAGAAACTGGCTCCTTTGAAATGGGCAGACCCAGTAAAATAAACTGTGCACATCACCAAAAAAGTGTCATCTCTAGGATGAAAGAATGTCCACTGCTCCCCACCCCCACCCCAGTAGCAGCCTCCCTATGGGCTGAAGTCTGGCCTTCAGCTGCTCTAGCTTCCTTGTTATAACAAAGACTTCTGTCTCATAAACAATGGTCAATAGCTTTAGTAAAGGTCACTCTGGTGCTTTAAGTCTTTTTTTCAACATTTCCCAG